>SJYO01052474.1:88087169-88708096 GCA_006410555.1 Capra ibex | reverse complement strand
TCCTTTGGTCTTAACTTTCTCTGTGTACATGGGGTTACAAGTAGCGTCGTGACAAATATTATCGGTCCTGTACCTTTGTTGGATCTACAGGTAGTCGTATACTTACCTATTCCTTCGACACCATGTATATGTGTTACCTCATAATGAGTCGGCAATTTTTCTTAAGTAAACTTAGTCAAGACTACTCTACCTACTTTGACCTCGGTTAATATGTCTCACTTCATTCGGTCTTTCTTTTTGTGGTTATGTCATATGATTGTGTATATATACCTTAAATCCTTCTACCGTTACTGCTGGGACATACGTTCTGTCCNGTTACTACTGGGACATACGTTCTGTCGTTTTTTCTGTGTCTACACATATTGCCTGAAAACCTGAGTCTCCCTCTCCCTCTCCCACCCTACTAAACCCTCTTACCGTAAGATTGTACATATGATAGTACATTCTTAACTTAGCGGTCAGATACAGACTGCGTCCTACGTCGTACGAACCCCGACCACGTACCCCTACTGGGTCTCTCTACAATACCCCTCCCTCCACCCTCCCCCCAAGTACAAACCCTTGTGTACATTCTTAATTTCTAAAATTTTAAATTTTTTTTATTTTCTATTTTTTTGTTTTGTTTTGTTTTGTTTTTTTTATTTCACTTACCTTACAAAAACAAAAATGAACGTTTTTTTTTATTTTTTTATTATTATTTTTATTTTTTTTATTTGTAACGAAAAACAATCCTTTTTTTATTCGGATAGAACGCCATATTAGAACACTCTCTCTGAGATCTACACAACGGAAAAGTTTAAGAACCGAAGAAAGAGAACACTGAGTAATGGAAACAGAAACTTTACAACTCACTTTAGTGTATCAGCACAGACTGAGAAACGATGGGATATCTGACATCGGATGGTACGAGGAGGAAGGTACCCTAAAAGGTTCGTTCTTATGACCTCACCCAACCGTAAAGGAAGACGTCCCGTAGAAGGACTGGTTCCCTATCTTGGACCTAGAGGGTGTAACATCCGTCCGCGTATTGGCAGACTCGGTGTTCCCTACAATCAGAAACACTTTATTTGATAAGAGACTCTATAATCTATAGGTGGTTAGGTGAGGGACGGGTGCAGGGTCTTTTCTTTTTACAAAATCTCCTCCTGTCACTAGTTTCGACTCTGAGTTTTTTCCAACTTTAATTATCAGACATAAAGATATCCTTAGAGCATAAACGGATATATTAGATTGATTACTGTTTGTTTGTATAGTAGAAAAACGAAAATAGTAATGTCTACTCACCGTATAAATTTGAACATTCACATCAATCTTCGTGTTGACCCCTGTAAACGGAACGACTATTATCATCTGATCTATTTGGTTTCGTTGAGAAGATGACTCCTTTCACCTTTTTAGACTACTTTAATAACATCTTCGGGGTACTTTTCTTTTTTTTAGTCCAAATTTTTGGTTTATACGTTCCAATTTATTAATTACTAACATCTCTAGTAATAAAACTACCCCTGCGTAATGATTCACTTCTTTTCCTTACTGAGTTCTTCCGACCAAAGGATCACTCTCGCAGAAATGTGAACTGAACCATAAACCCTTATATCCTCTCTCGACCTTTCGAGACCTATTAAAACTATCCGAGTTCCGCGAGTCTCTTACCCTTAACCTCAGGTCCTGATACATCTCCCTTAATACACTTACGAGACGTGAAACTCCACACTAGAATTTCTTAATATGGTATCCTATTTACATTGGTCTTTATTTATACATCAGTTATTTATATAACAGATTTATATAACTGATTTATTTATATATCAGTCAATTTAATATTAAATTAAATTAAAACTTAATAAAACTAGGGGCTTTACAAAGTATGCCAAAGATATTTGTTAAAACCTTTTTGTTTCGTACCTGTCAGATGTTTCTCTGTTTCTTCCTGTATCACATTGTTATTTTCCTATTTAGGCTCTTCTATATCGTTAACTTTATTACGTGTTTTAAAATATTACAGAGAATAGTCGTTTTATTTTTCCGGTCAATGAAAACCCTTTTCTATAAACCTTTGTAATATATTATTCCCCAATTATATGTTTTTATTTCTTTGTCGAGTTTGGTGATTTAGACTTTTTTTTATTGGTTTATTTTAAACCGTCTTATAGACTTATCTGTAAAAACATTACTTCTGTATGTCTACTCGATTTCTTTAGATTTTTCACGATTAGTGATTAGTAATTTAGTTTCGATATTAGACTATAGTGGAATATGTACCGTGACGACGACGACGACGACGACGACGATTCAACGAAGTCGGCACAGGTTGAGACACACTGGGGTATCTGCCGTCGGGTGGTCCGAGGGGACAGGGACCCTAAGAGGTCCGTTCTTGTGACCTCACCCAACGGTAAAGGAAGACGTTATGTACTTTCACTTTTCACTTTCACTTCAGCGAGTCAGTACAGGTTGAGAATCTCTGGGGTACGGTAACGGAAGAGTCATCGGTAATATTTTTCCTATTACTTATTGTTCCCAGACGGTCCTACACCTCTTTTCCCTTGCAAGCACTTTAAAACTACCCTTACACTTAACCACATCGGTGATATCTTTTGAAGTTTTTTGAAGATATCTCTTGAAGTCTTTTAATTTTTATTTTGATCGGTCGTTAAGGTGAGGAACTCTAAAAGGGTTTCTGTTAATTTCGTGTTTAACCCTTATCAAAACAACAAGAAGTCAGTGCTTCAGGACAGACTGAGAAATACTGGGACACCTGACATCCGGTAGTCCGAGGAGACGGGAGGTAATAGAGGGTCTCTAACGAGTTAAAGTACGGGTAACTCAACCACTACGATATATTCGTAGAGTAGGGGACACCGAGAGAAGAGGAAAACAGAAGTTAGAAAGGGTCGTGGTCCCATAAAAGGTTACTCAGTTGAGAAACGTAGTCTACCGGTTTCATAACCTTGAAGTGGTAGTCAGGAAGGTTACTTATAAGTCCTGATTGAAGGAAATCCTAACTGACCAAACTAGAGGGACGTCGGGTTCCCTGTGAGTTCTCAGAAGATGTCGTGTTCTTTCGTAGTCAAGAAACTACGATTCGGAAGAAATACTGGGTTTGAGAGCGTAGACATGTTCTGATGATCTTTTTGGTATCGAAACTGATATGGTTAGAAAAGGTAGTCTCATTACAGAAACGAAACATTATGTGACAGATCAAAACAGTATCGAAAAGAAGGTTCCTCGTTTGTAGAAAATCAAAGTACCAACGTCAGTGGTAGTGTCACTAAAACCTCGGGTCCTTTTACTTTAGACAGTGACGAAGGTGAAAAAGGAGAAGATAAACGATATTTCACTACCCCGACCTACGGTAGGTTCTAGAATAATAATAATGAAAAAAATTACAACTCAAAATTCGGTCGAAAAAGTGAAGACAAAGTGGGAGTTTTTCTCCGAGAAATCAAAGGAGAAGTGAAAGACGGCGATCTCATCATAGTACACGTATAGACTCCAACAACTATAAAGAGGGACTTTAGACCTAGGTCGAACACTAAGTAGGTCGGACCGTAAAGTGTACAACGTGAGATGTATGTACGATTTATTTGTCCCACTGTTATATGTCGGAACAGTATGAGGAAAGGGTTAAAACTTGATCAGGAAACAAGGTATAGACTAAGATTGACAACGAAGAACTAGAAGTATGTCCAAAGAGTTCTTTGTCCATTTTACCAGAACATAAAGGTAAAAAATTTCTTAAAAGGTGTCAAACCCCATTAGGTGTGTCTGTTACCAAAATCGTGAAAGTTACTTCGTCTTCATCTACAAAAAAAGACCTTACGGGAGTGAAATAAGTACTAGATTATTAACAACCGTTAAAGTAGAGACCACGGAGACGGAGACGCTTTGGGTCTAATATGTAGACTTTCAATAGTCAAGTATACAACGACCTTGGATCGAATTTCCTGAATCTAAAAGTGGGAATATAAGTAATGTTGTACCAAATGTCATCGGTTTTATACCTATGTTAGTGACTGTCTACTTATCTATTTCTTATATATATATACTTTATATATGTTACCTTATAATAAGTCGGTGTTTTCCTTACTTTAGAACGGTAAACACTGTTGTACCTATCTAGATCTTCTATAATACAATTCAGTTTGTTCGGTATGTTTCTTTCTATTTAATACATATTAAAGTGAATATACACCTTTATTTTTTTTACTTGTTTGTTTTACTTTGTTTTTGTCAAAATGTCTATATATGTTCTTTATCCACCAATGATTTCTCCACCTTACACTCCCCTCATTTCTTTACCTATTCCCTTTATTTCTCCATGTTTTAACGTTAATATTTTAATTTTTTAGTATCCTTACTTTACATTTCACACTCTTTATATACCATTGGATAGTACTGATTAAATAGTAACACTAGTCAAACTTTACATACCTTTATATCTTAGTGACACGACACATTGTCCCTTACTTTTTTATAGGATCTGGAGTGCAATAAAGACATTTGTTAAAACTTTCTGTTACGGGTCATGTGTTATTTGTTATTAGTCCATATAGACCTCTTCTATATAGACCTCTTTAATATAGTAAACTTTTTGTTTTATTCGTTATTTTTTATTTTTGTCTGGTTACCTTTATGAGTCATAAGTGTAATAGTACGTATCTATAATTGTAACACGAGTCAGAATCTCCATTCTACTACTGTACCCTTGTTCTAAACTAGATAAGTTAGGAAGGAGAACTTTGACTATTTACTTCATTCTATTGTCCCTTTTTTACAGGTCTATTATAGAAGTTTTTATTGATTCACTATTATAAAAAGATTTCTATAGTCTACGATACAATTCTTTTTATAATTATCTCTTCTCCGGTTGGGTAGTTCTCGTTAATATTTTATAATTATGATAAAGAAGGTTTTCCTTTAGAACGTGAAATTAACTTATGAGTTGACTGTAACTTTGACACAATTTGGAACTTCAAAAGTAATACTGATATGGATCGTGCTCTACCTTCGTTTGACACTCATACTATTCCGTGTGATCCGGAAGTTTTAGAGTCTTTATAAGACTCTTTACCTTTCCAAATGTTCAACTAGTGTACTATATCTTTAAGAAGTATGTCTATTGAGACTATAACTTCGTCTCTCTAAGGAACAACCGTCCTTTATTCTTTCCTGTATAGAGACTTTCTTTATTTCTTTAATGGAAATTTTCTTTAATAAAAGAACTTCTGAGATTTGAGTCTCTAAGGTGAGAACCCATATATAGGTTTCTTTGTCAATAACTTCGTTATGGACATGAGGGTACAAGTAATGTCGGTTCTTTGCCTTTGTTACATTTACAGGAATTAAACTACATATCTCTTTTATACCATATGTATATGTGTGACCTTATAATAAGTCGGTGAGTTTTATTCTTTACGACTATAAACGTCGGTGTACCTATCTTAACCTCCCGTAATACGATTTACTATACAGTCACTCTTTGTGTTCGTAACATATAGTGTATATACGTTTTACATTTTTTTTTTTTTTTCGAATAAAGTACTTTTCTCCGAACGTACATTAACAGTCCCTGGGTCCCGTTCTAATACACTATAAATTTTCTGATTACCGACTCTTGGAAGACCAAGATTGTCTTTCGTAACCTAATAATCAAATGTTTCCGGTCGGGTCGTCGTTCCCCGTCCTGACCACCTTTCGTCTCCTCTCTCTCTGTGTCTGGTCTGGTTATGAGGGTTTCCTTATCTTTCTTTCGACGGTGGGGTGTATTTACCTTGTTTATTTATTCTTTTACCATCGTCTTTTTTAATGACGGTTGATCTCAATTTTAGATGGTAATTATATAAAGTTCTTAACTTCTACCTTCTTCTATAAAAGTCTGTTGTTTTACACTTTTTTAAACACTGGGACTAGATGTCTGAAGAGTATTTTCTTTCTCTTTTCCCACAAAAATAGTGTCTTCTTTCTCTTAGAATCTCCCTTTCAAGTTCTCCACTTTTTCTTGTCTTTCGTGAACAACAAGTCAGCGAGTCAGTACAGACTGAGAAACGTTGGGGTACCTGACGTCGTGTGGTCCGAAGGGACGGGTAATGGTTTAGGTCTTCGAACAAGTTTAAGTAGGTAACTCAGCCACTAAGGTAGATTGTAGATCAGGGACAACAGGGGAAGAGGAGGACGGAACTTAGAAAGAGATGTAGTCCCAGAAAAGAGGAGTGTAGTCCACCGGTTGCATAACCTCGAAGTCATAGTCAGGAAGGTTACTTATAAGTCTTAACAAAGGAAATCCTTACCGACCAAATAAGAGAAACACAGGTTCCCTACGAGTTCTTAGAATAGGTTGTGGTGTCAGGTTTTGGTAGTTACGAAGTCTCGAGTCGGAAGAAATACCAGGTTGAGAGTGTAGGTTTGTACTAATGACCTTTTTGGTATCGAAACTGATGTCTGAAAAGAACCTTTTCATTACAGAGACCAAAAATTATATGACAGATACAAACCGTAACGAAAGAAAGGTTCGTCGTTAGTTGAATTAAAGTACCGACGTCAGTGACAGGTGTCACTAAAACCTCTGGTTCTTTTATTTCAGTCAGTGACAAAGGTAACAAAGGGGTGAATAAATGGTACTTCGCTACCCTGTTCTATGGAATGAAAAAATTTAGAAAATTTACTGAAATAACTCTATTTTAAGGGTATTGTATATAAAGTGGGTAAATTTCATATGACAAATCACCGAAAATCATATAAGTGCATTAACACACAGATAGTGGTGATATTTAAAATCTTGTAATAACCACCACCACCACCACCACCACCAGATCAATGATTCAGTACAGACTGAGAACACTGGTGTACCTGTCATCGGGTGGTCCGAGGAGGTAGGTACCCTAAAGGGTCCTTTCTTATGACCTCCCCCAACGGTAAAAGAAGAAGTCCCCTAGAAGGACTGGGTACCTAGCTTGGTCCCAGAGACCACAACGTCCGTCAAAGAAATAGCTGGGGTCTTATGAAACTTGAAATTCAGAGGTGAAGAGTCATGAGAATTTAGGAGGTCCAGATCCATTGATGGTTAAAAGAAGTAAGAAACGTCACCTTCTACCTCTTCGAGATATGTCAGTCGTTTTTTTCCTGGTCCTCGACTGACACCGAATCTAGCAATTGAGGAATAACGTTTTAAGTCTAAACTTCTTTTATCCTTTTTGGAGATCTGGTAAGTCCATACTAGATTTAACTTAGGCAATGTTAATATGTCATCTTCACTGTTTATATAAGTTCCCTAATCTAGACTATCTGTCTCACGGACTTCTTGATACCAACCTCCAAACATTGTAATATATCCTCCACCACTAGTTTTGGTAGGAGTTCTTTTTCTTTATGTTTTTCCATTTTCCAACTGACTCCTCCAGAATGTTTATCGTCTCTTTTCTTTTCTTCATTTTCCGTTTCCTCTTTTCCTTTCTATATGGGTAGACTTATACCTTAAGGTTTCTTATCGTTTCTCTCTAATTTTTTTATTATTATTATTCGGTAGAATTAACTCGTGACTTCTTAACTACGAAAACTTGACACCACAACTTCTGCTGACAACAGTCAGGGAACCTGACGTTCCTCTAGGTTGGTCAGATAGGATTTTTTTTAGTCAGGACCCACAAGTAACCTTCCTGACTACAACTTCGACTTTGAGGTTATGAAACCGGTGGACTACACTTCTCAACTGAGTAAACTTTTATGGGACTATTAACCTTCCTAACCCCCGTCCTCCTCTTCCCCTGCTGTCTCCTACTCTATTAACCTACCGTAGTGCCTGAGTTACCTGTACTCAAACCCATTTGAGACCCTCAACCACAACCTGTCCCTCCGGATCCCACGACGCCAAGTACCCCAGCGTTTCTCAGTCTGTACTGACTCCCTAACTTGACTTAACTTGACTTACCTAGTTACGTTTCTTTCTCCTTTTGTTATCTGACCCTTTTTAATTTCTAGAGAAGTTTTGTAATCTCTATGTTTCCCTTGTAAAGTACGTTTCTACCCGAGTTACTTCCTGTCTTTACCATACCGGGATTGTTGTCGTCTTCTTAAATTCTCCACCGTTCCTATGTGTCTTCTTGATATGTTTTCTCTACAATTACTGAGTCTATTGGTGCTACCACACTAGTGAGTGGATCTCGGTCTGAAAACCTCACGTTCCAGTTCACCCGGAATCTTTTGTAGTGATGTTTGTTTCGATCACCTCTACTACTTTAAGGTCGACTCGATAAAGTTTAGGATTTTCTACTACGACACTTTCAAGACCTGAGTTATACGGTCGTGTAAACCTTTAGAGTCATCCCCGGTGTCCTGACCTTTTCCAGTCAAAAGTGAGGTCAGGGTTTCTTTCCGTTACGGTTTCTCACAAGTTTGATGGTGTGTCTTTAGTTACCTTCTGTACTACTATACACCGGTGTAACAGAAATTTATACCCAGGGATTGGAGTATAGGGTCACAAGTATGGTCCGAAGATCCGTCGGACAAGGGTTTGGGAGTTTTGGTGGTAGTGTATGGAAGGATAAAAGAGAACCACCTTTCAGCAGAGAAAAAAAACGAGATTAAGATTAAGTACTCTTAACAATGTTGGGTGTGAAGATGTTTGACACCACTATACGATAATTACAATAGTTGTGTCAGTTCTTAGCACTAAAGAAGACGTCAAGGAATAAGGAGAGGTGTCGACGATGACACTCCAGTCGAATTAAGTGAAAGGATAAAATGTCCCTTAACGTTATTACATGGTTTACTACTCTCTTAAAAGGTTCGGATTGATATCGGGAACTACGTGTCAATTATAACCTTTTATGTCCTTGACTTAAAGAATTGACGACAGTCGATCTACTTCGGAAAACAGTGTCGTGTCGGATTATCTTTACACATAGGGCCCATGAATATATGATTGTAATAAAGTACAGTCTAATGACTAAACCACGGTGACCTGTGAGTGGAAAAAGACCGTAATGTCTCTCAAAGATAAAGTTTACAAATCCCCTACAGTCTTTATGTTATTAAAGATAAAGAAAGAAGGTCTACCTAAAAAGAAATAGTTTATGTACTGACTTACCATAACTTTTGTTCAAAAGGGGATTCGTTTTCACCTTATCTGACATCATACACTTCACTCTAAATGACGGAATTTCTTACTACAGAAACAATAATCCAAGTACGATCCTCGAATTAATGGATTGTTAAGTCAGTCCCCTTCTTCTCCTTATTATTCTTTTTCCTTTAAAAGGAATAACTTGTACTAAAATTAAAGTAAGGAGAACCACGAAAAAGGTGAAAGTTGTCTCTTTGCAACTTAGTCAGTGACTCCACTAATGGTGGAGACGGAATTCGTGTTTCCGTAGTTAAATGGTTTGTAGTGGGTTCTACTGTATACACCAAGGTCAAAAAGTAACTGTTATTTCTGAGGAATTTTGTTTCTAATAGTTTATCATATTTAACTATGAAATTAGGAAAATCGAAACGATTAGTATTAGTAAAAGTGGATCATAGTTTTTTTATGTCGAGTTCACACGATCTAAAGGGTCGGTAAAATAAAGGTGACATCATGAGTAAGGTAGAAACATGTCATCTATTTCCGATACAGAAGGAGGGAGTATATCCCTTCATCCAAGGTAGTCTATACACAAATCAACCAGACACGATGGTACCTTCAAAAGTCAATGTAGTCTCACTGTCTCTTCCCTTTATATGTCAACCTAACAACTTGAATGTTTCTTTTTAGATTATGTATCACAGACGGTATAACCTTCTAGTAAATTTTGTACGTTTAAACTTCTCAACTATTGTTAGAAGTTTATGTGACACCGGACACCAAAAGTGTTGTAGGATTACGTCAAATATGATAAAAAGAAATCACGGAAGTTAGGAGTAAAAGTCAACATCTGCTCTGTACTAACAAGTATATACAAAGAAGTCGGAAGAGATTATTACCATTTATTAGTCAGTCAAGTCAGGAGTCAGCACAGGCTGAGAAATACTGGGGTATCCTAACCTTACTTTTGACTGAAAAGGTTTGGATTCCGGTGACCATTCAAAACTTTTACACTACCGTATAACTCAGGTCGTGAAAGAGTCGTAGTAGAAAATCCTAAACTTTATCGAGTCGACCTTAAGGTAGTGAAGGTGATCGAAACAAGCACACTACGAAGGATTCCGGATGAGCTGAAACGTAAGGTCTTACAAACCGAGATCCACTCTCTAGTGTGGTAGTACCAATAGACCCAGTAATTCAAAAGAAAACATATCAAAAAGACACATAAGAATGGTGGAGAAGAATTATAGAAGACGAAGACAATACAAGTATATTAAAGAAAGGAAATAACGCGGGTAGAAACGTACTTTACAAGGGAACCATAGAGACTAAAAGAACTTACCTAGAGATCAAAAAGGGTAATATAACAAAAGAAGATAAAGAAACGTGACTAGTGAATTCTTCCGAAAGAATAGAGAGGAACGATAAGAAACCTTGAGACGTAAGTCTACCTATATAGAGAGGAAAAGGGGAAACGGAAAGTGAATAGAAGAAAAGAATCGATAAGCATTTCGGAGAAGTCTGTTAGTAAAACGGAAAAACATAAAAAAAAAACCCGCCCCCTACCAAAACTAGTGACGGAGGACATTTTACAGTACTTGGGACAGGTATCAAGAGGTCCGTGAAGACCGATAGTCTAGATTAGAGAACTTAGAAGGTGACATTGAGGGTGACATATTAGTATTGAAGGTGACATATTATTAAATTTCCTAAGTTAAATCCAGTGTAGACGTATCAGATCACAAAAAGGGATGAAAGAAGTCAAATTCAGACTTAAAACGACATTCCTCAAGTACTAGACTCGGTGTCAGTCGAGGACCAGAACAAAGACGACTGACATGTCTCGAAGAGGTAGAAACTGACGTCTGATATTAGTTAGACTAAAGTCATAACTGGTAGACCACTACGGTACACATCCCAGTAGAAAACACAGCAACCTTCTCCCACAAACGATACTGGTCACACAAGAGAACGATTTTGAGACAATCGAGAACAGGACGAAGTAGATCATGTGTTTCCGGTTTGAACGGACAATGAGGTCTATAGAGATTTAAAGATGAAAACGTAAGGTCAGGGAATACTACTTTTCCTGTAGAAAAAAATCACAAACAAGATCTTCCTGAATATCCAGGAGTATCTTGACAAGTTTAAGTCGAAACCGTCATAACCAATCCGGTATCTGAACTTAATAATACTATTAACTTTTAAACTATACTAGTGTATAAGTTAGAAGTCTTCAACGAGTCAACGAGTCAGACTGAGGAACGCTAAGGTATCATCGGGTGGTCCTAAGAGACAGGTACCCTAAGTGGTCTGTTCTTATGACCTCACACAACGAGAAAGCATTAGGTCCCCTAGAAGGGTTGAGTCCCTGACTATGGTCCTGAGAACACAGAGGACGTAACAGTCCGTTTAAGAAATGGTGACTCGTTGAGAAATCTTACGAAATAAAGTGTTTCAGATACTTTGACATATATAAAAAAAAAGTTAAAGGTACTACCCTATTAGACGTAATACCAAAACGAATATAGTCATATACACACACGTTATATATGAGGAAGAACTATCGTTTGTTGTCAATTCAGACTTTGAGATTCGGAGTCTCTTGATGAACTTGTTGTATCTCAGGAAAGGTGAAATTAAGAACAGACATAATAAATAGAATACGTTTGTAGTTCTGTGTCTTTATAGATTTTTTTTCTATGAAAAACCTCTCCAAAAAAGAAAACCACTCTAAAACCGCTCATAAAAATGGCTTATACCCGAATCGTAACACGGGAGTTGAAGGTGTCCCTTTGTGTATTCTTAGTATGTAGGTGTATTTTACGCACGAATACAACCCTTGCGATAAACCCCACAAATGTTGTAGTGTTAAACGGAGAACATCCTCCCGAGTTTCCTCATTGAAGGGAAGTTTAAAGACACAAGGAAAGGACTCTTTTACCAAACAAGAAGAGAACTCCTGTATAAAATAAACGAAGAGGTTCGTCAATAAATTCTGAAATACTATAAGGGGTAGAATAATAGGAAATGGTACCTGAGAGTTATAAATCCGGAGTTATATGAACTCTATAAAGATCTTAAAAAGTTTTCTTACTGTACGTCTACTTTCTTATATTACGTCATGGTGGAAGTTATGTGACAACCTTATTCATTCAGAGTCTCTCTAATAACTTGTGTAAAAAATTTAGTCCTAACTCGAAGGTGCCAATTGAGTTGGATCTAAGACTTTAAATCGTAGACTAAGAAGACGAATCTTTAGACCTTTACTCACTGATGTTACAGTCGTCTTTTTTTTTAGACCTATTTGAGGTTTAAAATTGTATAAGACTTCGATGGACTCTCGACTCCAATATCCCTTTGATTCCTCGGGTTCCAGACTCCTTTCCGTCCGGGGTTATACCTCTCTATCCTACTTCTGACCTTTTGGACCGGTTTCGTATCTTCATTCCTCACCAACGGTATACACACCCACTTTTATTTAGTCGATTTTAAGGTTACTAACAAACGATCGTCCCTTCTTTTCCCTACGACCCTTCGATTCTGTATCCCTTTAATTATGAACTTCAGAGAAAGGGTATCTGGAGGTAAATTACAAGGGTTCTCTCTATTCCCCTTCTCGACCCCTGGTCTCTCATGGAGGGATACACCCTGTCTACACGTTCTTCGTAGGTCCGAACGTCCTTTCGTACTTCAGGTGTGGGAGGGAGGATGAACGGAGATAGTGTATTCGGTTAGTTTAAGTCGTAATCATTAGTTTGACTTCCAGTAATAAGGAGTGTCATTCCTTTTTCTTTTTTTTTTTTGAACTTGTTCAACTTTTTATAGTTGAGAGAATCTTAGTAGTCTCCTAACTTCAATATCCAGTTTGTTGAAGGGATTTGCAATCTCTGTATCTACTTATCTTTTGGTTCCTAATAGTCCTTGTCTTCGAGTACTAGTCTTTAACTGACACCCATGGAGATCCTTGTGGTATTCACACTAGTTACTCAACGACCTCCAAGATACACCTTCTCTAACTCTATTTTTGTTTGTTTGTTAGTTTCAAATACACTCGTTAGTCGTCCGTTTAATTACTTTTTACCACCATATATGTATATTTTCTTATAATAGTCATTATTTTTCTTTACTTGATAACTAGGTACTTTTGTGTCTACTTTGAATTTCTTTGTATAACGATTCTTTTTCTTCAATTATACTTTTTGATGACATACTAAGTTTCATATACTGTAAGGTCTTTTTTATTTTTCGATTCCTCTGTCATTTTACAGTCACCAAAGAGTCCTATACCCCGTTTCCTCTTTCCCGACTTCAGTCCCCCATAACTTCCGTCTCCCATAGCTCATTATGTTGTTAAGACTATGTCATTACTATCTATGTCTAGTAATATGTAAATATTTTTGAGTGTCTCTTACCAGGGGTTGGAACCAAGTCTACCATTTCCTAGACGGACGTTACGTCCTATGGGTCTCATTTAAGGACCCGACACTTCTAGGGGACCTCTTACCTTACCGTTGGGTAAGGTCATAAGAACGGACTTAGGGTACTTGTCTCATCGGACCACCCTATGTCATTTACCCCAACGTTTCTCAACCTGTGCTGACTCACTGATTTGTGTGAAGTTGTCTCTTACCTTGAACTTCTCACTTCAGACTACCTGAAATCGATTATTATACATAGTTCTCAGTAAACAGAAAAAGGTCATCAGTATATACCTACACTCTCAACCTAATATTTCTTTCGACTCGTGACCTCTTAACTACGAAAACTTGACACTACAACCTCTTCTGAGAACTCTCAGAGAACCTGACTTTGTTCCAGGTTGGTCAGGTGGCATTTCTAGTCAGGACCCACAAGTAACCTTTCTGACTACAACTTCGACTTTGAGGTTATGAAACCGGTGGACTACGTTTCTCAACTGAGTAAACTTTTCTGAGACCACGACCCTTTCTAACTCCCATTCTCCTCTTCCTCTACTGTCTACAACCTACCGTAGTGACTGAGTTAACTGTACTCAAACCCATTCGAGACCCCCAACCACTACCTGTCTCTCCGAACCGCACGACGTCAAGTACCCCAGTGTTTGTCAACTTGTACTGACTCACTGACTTGACTCATTAGACAGATAACATTATTTACATTGTCTTTTACGTTCTACATTTTTTTACTCTTTTGATACTCCTACCCACTCCAACTCCCATATATCTTTGAGACGAAAGACAAGTTATAAAGACATTTAAATCAGTGAGATTTTTCGTTTCTGATCATTGATTTTAAAATTTTTCTTGTAGTTCGACGAAGACCCTCGTTGTGTCATCTCTATTTGAGTAAGAACTCATATCTATTTGTATGACTTACCTTTATACTTTCCGCTCCGATCTTTTGTTTGTGTCTTTTAAAGAGACCTGAAAGTAGAGTGAGAGTAGTGTTCTACGACGATTTTTTTATACTGTGGATGTCACGAATATAACAGTTAATTAGACAGTGTTTAATTGGTTCTTATATCTCACCCCTTTCGTGTCAGAGAAGTTACTTGTCACACCCCTTCTAACTTGTAAATGTACGTTTTCTGAGTTTGACCTGATAAAAGAGAGGTGTATTTTTATTTGAGTTTTACCTAATTTCTAAATTTATTTTGTGGATTTTGGTATTTTGAAGATCTTTTGACCTCCGTTATAAGAACCGTCATAAGAGAATTTGTAGTCAGAAGTGTCCTAAACAAAACCTTAAATGGTATATTTGTCAAAATAAAGATCCGAGGGACAGGACAAGACAACTCCACACACAGACTAAACATAGTCATGGTTTTAGTGACGTCTACAACTAACATCGGTACTTTAATTTTCTGCGAATGAGGAACCTTCTTTTGCATACTGGTTGGATCTATCGTATAAGTTTTCGTCTGTGTAATGAAACGGCTGATTCCAGGCAGATCAGTTCCGATAAAAAAAAGGACACCAGTACATACCTACACTCTCAACCTGACACTTCTTCCGACTCGTGACTTCTTAACTATGAAAACTTGACACTACAACCTCTTCTGAGAACTCTCAGGAAACCTGACGTTCCTCTAGGTTGGTCAGGTAAGACTTCCTCTAGTTGGGACTCTAAAGAAACTTTCCTTACTACGATTTCGACTTTGAGGTCATAAAACCGGTGGAGTACGTTTCTTGACTGAGTAACCTTTTCTGACACTACGACCCTCCCTAACTCCCGTCCTCCTCTTGCCCTGCTGGCTCCTACTCTACCGACCTACCGTAGTGACTGAGCTACCTACACTCAGACTCACTTAAGGACCTCAACCACTACCTACCCCTCCGGACCGCACGACGCTAAGTACCTCAGCGTTTCTCAGCCTGTGTTGACTCGCTGACTTGACTTGACTTGACTTGTATAACAAAACTAACGGTATCCAAACATCACGTCAAATTTCAGTTCCTCACACTATACTATGGTGGTTCAAAGAAGAAGGAACTGTAACGAAACCGATGAATCCCAGAAAACACAAAGGTGTGTTAAACCTCTTTACACAGACTGAGGACTCCTTTCCCTTTGTTTTCGTTTTCATTTGTTTTACCTGTTTGATTTTCCTAGAACGTGTTACTTCGTTCGATAGTTGTTTTACTTTTACGACGAATGTCTTACCCACTTCAATAAACGTTTACCATATAATTTATTCCCTAACTATAAGTTTCGTTAATTTCTCGAGTATGTGGAGTCGTAATTTTTCGTTTATTGGACTAATTTTGTGTTTCCTACAACGAAATTTCTTCCTTATGTCTACCAGTTATCCGTGTACTTTTCTAGAAACTGTAGTGATTAGTGGTACTTTTATGTTTAGTTTTGGTGGTTTTCTATGATAGAGTTCCGACAAACTTACCGATAGTAGTTTTTCTGTTGTTTATTGTTCGTAACCACTCCTACAGTACGTGACTATCTTACGTATAACCACGTTGGTGAACCTTTTGTCACACCTCCAGAGAGTTTTGTGACTTTTATCTTGACGGTATATACGAGATCGTTAAAGTGAAAGGAAGAGTCATATGTGTGTGTCTCTGACCTTATAATAGATCGGTATTTTTTAATTTATAATAAGATAAAGGTCAAAAGATTCCTTAGAGGTATGACAAGAGGTATCACCGACATGATCAAACGTAAGGGTGGTTGTCACATTCTCCCAAGGGAAAAGAGGTGTGGGAGAGGTCGTAAATAACGAACATCTGAAAACCTAGCGTCGGTAAGACTGACCACACTTTACCATGGAGTTACAAGTAACGTCGTGACAAATATTATCGGTCCTATACCTTCGTTGGATCTACAGGTAGTCGTCTACTTACCTATTCTTTCGACACCATGTATATGTGTTACCTCGTAATGAGTCGGTAATTTTTCTTATGTAAACTTAGTCAAAATTATTCCACCTACTTTGACTTCGGCTATATATACCTTAAATCTTTCTACTATTGTAATTGGGACATACACTCTGTCGTTTTCTCTGTGTCTACATATCTTGTTATATATATATATATATATATATATATATATGTATTTTAAAGGGTGTTTCAACGAATTCGATCAACAAAAGAAGAAACAGGAGAATTTATCCCAATATAATAAGGAACGATCCCGTCATTCCGAGTAAACAGTGACAAATATAAAAGAAAACCTAAAAGAGGTTTAGAACCAACTAACATAAAATAAATGAAAAAATTAGAAAAAAACAAATGTTAAACAAAAAATAAAAATTAAAAATAAAAATGAAATAAAATGAAATGTTATGACATAACCAAAACGGTATGTAACTGTACTTAGACGGTGCCCACATGTACTCAAGGGTTAGGACTTGGGGTGAGGGTGGAGGGTGGGGTATAGTAGAGAGACCTAGTAGGGGTACGTGGTCGGGGTTCGTAGAACATAGGATATAGCTTGTATCTGACCACTAAGCAAAGAATGTACTGTCATATGTACAAAATTACGGTAAGAGGGTTTAGTAGGGTGGGAGAGGGAAAGGGTGTCTCAGGTTTTAGCAAAAAATGTTATGTCATAACATTTCATTTTATTTCATTTTAAATTTTTTTATTTATTTAGAACTTTAAACACTGTTGTACCTATCTATATTTCCCATAATCACTTTAGAGTCTGTCTCTTTCTTTTTACGACATATTAAAGTGGGTCAACGTTTTAGATTGTGGAGGAGGTTTTTTTTTTTCTTCTTCTTTTCTTTTCTTTTTTTCTTTTGTCTCTCTCCTTTTTTACCTTTGTCAAAGTATCTATTGTATCTTTTTTGTATGTATAAACAGTGTCCTGTCTCCCACCCCTGAACCCAGTTTCCCCAATTTTCCATATTTATGTTTGACGGTCTCTCTTTTATTTATTAGGTACCCCTACATTATATGTCGTATTCCAGATACCAACATTATTGACACACCACTGTCTACCAATGATGTGAATAGTACGTTTATAGTTGAGTGATAAAAGATGTATGACTACATAACTTGATATAAAGTTATTGAAAATTTTTAATTTTTTCATTTAACCATTTTAGAGTATTTTTGATTTATTTTCTTTTATTCTTTTAATTAACGTACTATTTTGATCGTATTAAACTCTCCTTGGTTAACTTTCATTGTAATATTCAAAGAATGTAATCTCTACTAGGTCATATTATTAAACTTACACCTATTATTATATAGTTTTAAAATATAACATTTGAGATACTGTTGTGGCTTCTACAATCTTTTTACCACATCGATTAATTGGTATCACCTCCTTTTTACCTAGTGTTTTAGTTTATAAGTTATTAGATTTTCGTTTTTCTTTTCTTGTCTTGTCTTTTGGCTTATCTTTTTTTATGTTCGTTTTACTATCTAAACTGAAATCGGTATGGATATTTATTGAAGCCTCTTCTGTTACCGTTGGGTAAGGTTATGAGAACGGACCTTTTAGGGTACCTGTCTCCTCGGACCATCCGACGTCGGGTACCCTAGCGATTCTCAGTCTGTGTTGACTCGTTGAAGTGAAAGTGAAAAGTGAAAGTACGTAACCTCGTCCTTTACGTCGGGTGAGGTCACAAGAGCGGAACTCTTAGGGTCCCTGCCCCCTCGGATCACCCGACGGTAGATACCCCAGCGTGTCCCAGTCTGTGCTGACTTCGCTGATTCGGTGTCGTCGTCGTCGTCGTCGTATTTATGGAATTTACATTTGTCATATTTGTGTAGCTAATTTACTGTCTTAAAATTACGTCTCAATTTTTCGTTCTGGTTTAATATATATTACCGTTATATAAAAGAAGTTTAAACATGTATATTACAATGTTTAAAATTTTCTATTTGACTTTTTTTTTTTTACTTTCTGTGGAATAAAATTGTGATTTGTTTTTTACGACTTCACGGACCTGAATTATTGTTCCTTACATTATTGTTCCTATTTTTTCTATTTACTTTGGCATTCTTTCCCTGTGTAAAAAGTTCTTCTATTGCTGGGATACATAGTGTATTATCGTCTCAAAGTTTGTGTTCTTCGTTTTGACATCTAGACGTTTCTAGTGTCCGAGTAGGAAATCCTTTCGGTCACTAGAGTTGTAAGAGGAATCAGTAGTCGTCTCGTCCGACGATCTCCTTGTCTCCTTTGGGATTGTGGTATGAAGTTGTGAGGTGAGTTTTTGTCGTCTGATTGTACAAATAGCTTACAAGTAGTTATGTCTGATGTCGATTTTGAAATTTTAAACATTTCGAGACAGAGGTATAAACCACATAAAAAACTAGTGTTATTTTAATTTGAACTTTAGTCATTGTCTTTTCCGTAGACTTTTTGTCCGTTTATAAACAATTTGTTGTATGGAGATTCATCGGGAATATAAATGTTTTTTTTCGGTCATGTGTCTGTACATATCACGTAAATGAGAATCATAAGTTTGTTACTCTCTTTACGGGTTACTTGGTAGTCTATTAGCATGAATGTCTAGTCGTGTTATGATAAATCATTATTTATTGGTCAATGATTCGTTACCTCAATATTCTTACGTCATTGTTCTTACCCAGAATTATATAACATTATTTCCTTTTCTTCGGTCTGAGTTTTTCCACGTGTCAAGTATCTAGGTAAATGTAATACCAAACCTTTTCCGTTAGTCAAGTCAAGTCAAGACAGTAAGTCAACTCAGAAACGTTGGGGTTCGTGACGTTGAGTGGTCCGAAGGGATAGATAGTGGTTGAGAGTCTCGAACGAGTTTGAGTACAGGTAGATCAGTCACTACGGTATGTTGATAGAGTAGGAGACAGTAGAGGAAGAGAAGGACGGAAGTTAGAAAGGGTCGTAGTCCCAGAAAAGGTTACTCAGTTAAGAAGCTGAGTTCACCGGCTTCATGCCCTCGAAGTCGAAGTCGTAGTCAGGAAGGTTACTTGTAAGTCCTGACTAAAGGAAATCCTAACGTTAGGTTCCCTGAAAGTTCTCAGAGATGAAATGGGAACCTGTACCCCATGGAAAAAAACCACCCTAGGTTGTAAGAGGACAGTTACCAACAAGTCGTCACTCAACGTTAAAACCTCAGGGACGTCTTCTTCTACCTTTCCTGTTATTTTACCCTAGTCTTTTGTTCATTCATCAGTGGTCACTACCCCCGACTCTTCTCACCGACATACGTTACTTTCTTTCCCTTATAAAATTCCATTTCTAAACTTTACACATGGAACTAATAAGATCATGAATGATACTTATACGGACGTTACGACCTTCGTTCCCTAGTCAGGAACTCAACCCCTCTAAGGGACCTCTTCTCTTACTGATGAGAGAGGTCAAAAGAACGGACCTCTTAAGGTACCTGACTCCTCGGACTGTCAGCTGTCTAGGTAATTAATTTCCTAATACTTGTACTGTTTACTCACAACATATATTTCGTAAAACATAAGTCTCTTTTATTAGAATCTTAGATCGGATAAATACAACGTCAAAATCGTATATTTTCACTTAAATTGACCTCGGACTTAAGAAAATTTTTATCTTTGAATGACCACTTTCTTTAGTGTCTCCTGTGATTATCTACCTCTTTATATGGTACAAGTACCTAGTCTTCTTAGTTATATCACTTTTACTCATATGATGGATTTCGTTAGATGTCCAAATTACTTTAGGGATAGTTCGATGGTTACCATGACAAGTGTCTCGATCTTGTTTATTAAAGTGTTAAACATATCTTTATGTTTTTTGGAGCTTATCGGTTTCGTTAGAACTCTTTCTTGTTACCTTAACCTCCTTAGTTGGACGGACCGAAGTCCGAGATGATGTTTCGGTGTCAGTAGTTCTGTTATACCATGACCGTGTTTCTGTCTTTATATCTAGTTACCTTGTTTTATCTTTAGGGTTCCTATTTAGGTGTGTGGATACCTGTGGAATAGAACCTGTTTCTCCGTTCTTATATGTTACCTAATTTCTGTTAGAGAAATTGTTCACGTCAAGTCAAGTCAGTGAGTCAGCAACAGGTTGAGAAACACTAGGGTACTTAGCGTCGTACGGTCCGGAGGGACAGGTAGTGGTTGTGGACCTCAAGTGAGTCTGAGTGCAGGTAACTCAGGCACTACGGTAGGTCGGTAGAGTAGGAGACAGCAGGGGAAGAGGAGGACGGGGGTTAGGGAGGGTCGTAGTGTCAGAAGGTTACTCAGTTGAGAAACGTACTCCACCGGTTTCATGACCTCAAAGTCGAAATCGTAGTAAGGAAGGTTTCTTTAGGGTCCCGACTAGAGGAAGTCTTACCTAACCAACCTAGAGGAGCGTCAGGTTGCCTGAGAGTTCTCAGAAGAGGTTGTGGTGTCAAGTTTTCGTAGTTAAGAAGTCACGAGTCGGAAGAAGTGGTAGGTTGAGAGTATAGGTATGTACTGGTGTCCTTTTTGGTATCGGGGCTGATCTGTCTGGAATCAGCCGTTTCATTACAGAGACGAAAACTTATACGATAGACCCAACCTGTATAGAAAAGGGAGTTCCTCATTCGTAGAAAATTAAAGTACCGACGTCAGTGGTAGACGTCACTAAAACCTCGGGTTTTGTCACCACGACCCTTTTGACCAGTTGGTGAACATTTTCTTACTTCGATCTTGTGAAAGATTGTGGTATGTGTTTTTATTTGAGTTTTATCTAATTTCTAGAAAGGATCTCCTCTTGTGTCCGTTTTGTGAGAGACTGTATTTAGTGTCGTCCTAGGAGATACTGGGTGGAGGGTCTTATAACCCTTTTTTCGTTTTATTTTTTACCTTGGATTAATTTTAATTTTAGAAAACGTGTTGTTTCCTTTGACATTCGTTCCACTTTTCTGTCGAAAGTCATACCCTATTTTATTATTGTTTACTTAGTTGACTGTTTCTAAATTAGAGTTTATATATGTTCGTTGGGGACGTCAAGTTAAGGTCTTTTTATTTACTGGGTTAGTTTTTTACCCGGTTTCTTGATTTGTCTGTAAAGAGGTTTCTTCTGTATGTCTACCGTTTCTTTGTTTACTTTTCTACGAGTTGTAGTGAGAAATAGTCTCTTTACGTTTAGTTTTGGTGTTACTCCATGGTAAAGTTCGGTCAGTCTTACCGACGATAGGTTTTCAGATGTTCGTTATTTACGACCTCTCCCACACCTCTTTACCCTTGGGAGAATGTGACAACCACCATTACATTTGATCATGCCGGTGATCCTATTGTCCCACCTCTAAGGAATTTTTTGACCTTTATCTTGACTGTATACTGGGTCGTTAGGGTGACGACCCGTATGTGTCGTTCCTTTGGTCTTGACTTTCTATGTACACATGGGGTCACAAGTAGAGTCGTGACAAATATTATCGGTCCTGTACCTTCGTTGGATCTACAGGTGGTCGTCTGTTTACCTATTCTTTCGACACCATGTATATACGTTACCTTATCATGAGTCGGTAACTTTTATTATGTAAACTTAGTCAAGATTACTCCACCTACTTTGACCTCAGATAATTTGTCTCACTTCATTCGGTCTTTCTTTTTGTGGTTATGTCATATGATTGTGTATATATACCTTAAATCTTTCTACCTTTGCTATTGGGACATACGCTCTGTCGTTTTCTCTTTGTCCGTATACTTTATCAGAAAACCTGAGACTCTCTCCCGCTCCCACCCTACTAAACTCTCTTACCGTAACTTTTTATATATTATGGTATACACTTTACTTAGTGGTCAGGTCCAAGTTACGTACTATGTCCTACGAGCCCCGACCACGAGACCCTACTGGGTCTCCCTACCATACCCCTTTCTCCACCCTCCCCCGAAGTCCTACCCCTTGTACACATGTTGACACCGTCTAAGTACAACTACATACCGTTTTCGTTATGTTATAACATTTCATTAATCGAAGGTTAATTTTACTTATATAAATATAAAAAATTTTTCTTTAAACATATTCTAGAAATAGGGTAGACAAAATGCAGAAACAAGGAACCTCCAGAAACCCTACATTTATATGAGAATCGAGACATAAAATTGAAGAAGTACATTATTGGTCGACAATGTCTGAAGTCCTAGTCAAGGACTCGGACACTAGAGACGGACGTAGAGCCGAAGGGACCACCGAGTCTACCATTTCTCATACGGACGTCACACCTTCTGGACCTAAGTTAGGGACCCAGTCCTTCTAGGGGACCTCTTCCTTCAGCGTTGGGTGAGGTCATAAGAACTGACCTTTTAGGGTACCTTTCTCCTCGGACCGTCCGACGTCAGATACCCCAATTTTTCTCAACCCGTGTTGCCTTACTGAAGTCAGTGAGGTAGTGATAAACGGTTGCAAGTAAATCTTACCCTTAGGTGTACTTCGTCCTTTGATACATCCCAGTGACACACGTTTCATACGGTATTCTGTGGATTGTATTTTTCCCACTTTAGAGGAAGGCAGATCGAATGGCGTCTTATGCGACTCTGAAACATGGTCCCTTTGTTGTATTGAAGACACCCACTACCGCACCCTCTTCAGATCAAGACGGGTAGAAACTTTCATCCTGTTCAGTCTGTCCTTTCTAATCTTTGTGACAGTCGATAATACGGTATCCATTTTACCGTTTTGATTTAACTACCTATTTTGGTTAAATAAGATTCCTTTGTGACAAAGAAACGTTACTTTTCTCAATCGACCTTTTCTATTGAAATTTAAAGTTAAAAAGTAACAACATCCTTCTCAATTTATAAATAAGTCGTTCTTTTTTTAGGTTTGACACTCTTCATACGATAAAAGGTTTCTATGAATTCTAAAAGTCAGAATTTCTCACATAGTTGTTACGTAAAGTCAACGATAGGACCTTCGACGTCAGATAAAAACTACTGAGACCTTAAAGTATACCGATCCATAAAATTTAATATAATAATAACAGACGTAAAACATTCTTGTAAGTAACTTTAGACAATTTTTAATCTTCCTAGAAGATTCCACATAAACCAAAATAAACCATAGAACACGGATTCAGATTTCTCCCGTTTAAATATATTTTAAGTACTCAGTCACTGGTTTCGTCGTTGTAATTCACGAAATAAAAGTTTATATCTAATAAACTTTTACAGTCATCAGATTTAAATTACATTAAAATTCAAGTAACCACCCAGTGAAACAGTCAATTAACAAAATACTTTTTATAATCTCGATGTTTAAAGTAAAAAGAAGATCATTTACGTAGGTATAAGTTCGTTTTATCCCAAGTGTGATGTTTGTTCACACATGAATTTCAAGTAGTACATCCGAGTCGTCATCTTTACAGTCCCTGGGATCTTTTATCATATATCGTGGTTTCCTTGTAAAAAATCAGTTCAATAATGAACAGGATATTTGGAGTCTTGTGTTTACATATAGAGAAGGTATATCAAAATAAATTTGATAAAAAAATTAAACTTTAAATGAATTAAGTGTTACATAATAATCAAAGTCTGTATGTCGTCGTTTCATCGACAATATCTATATATGTATATAACAAAAAAAGACTAGGAGAAGGAAATAAATAATAATATTATACAACTTATATCAAGGGGTGCAATATCTCATCCAGGAACAACTAATAAAATATATGTCATCGTGTACACACAATTCAACGAAGTTAGTACAGGTTGAGAATACTGGGATACTTGGTATCGGGTGGTCCGAGGAGACAGGTACTCTAAGAGGTCCGTTTATATCGTCTCAACTAACGGTGTAGGAGCAGGTCCTCTAGAAGGATTGGGTCCCTAGTTCGGGTACAGAGAGTGTAGAGGACGAAACCGTTCGCTCAAGAAATAGTGACCGCTGTGGACCCTTCGGGTATACGTCACGATACGTAGACAATTAGGGTTTGAGGAGTAAATAGGGGAGTGGGGAGACCATTGGAACAAACAAAAACGATACAGAGATTACATAAAGACGAAACAAATATTCAAACAAACATACTGAAAAAATCTAAGGTACATATTCACCATAGTATGTATACTATAAACAGACTGAATGAATAAATCATACTATCAGAGATCCAGGTACGACGAAGTTCACCGTAATAAAGTAAGAAAAGTACTGATTATAAGACAAAATATATACATGATGTAGAAGAAATAGATAAGGAGACAACTTCCTATAAATCCAAGGAAGGTATAGAACTGATAACATTTATCACGACGATACTTGTCACTCGACGTTTATACGAAAAATTAATCTCAAAAGAGATCTACATACGGGTCTTTACCCTAAGGACCCTGTACTCTATCGAATTAAAAATCCAAAAAAACTTTGGAGGTATGACAAGAGGTATCACCGATGTTGTTAAGTGTAAGGGTGGTTGTCATATTCTCTCGAGGGAAAATAGGTGTTGATAAGGTCGAAAATAATACATATCTGAAAAAATTACCACAGTAAGACTGAGAACACTCCATTATGGAGTAACACCGAAACTAAACGAAAATAGATCATTTATTGTTATAACTGGTAGAAAAGTTTACGGACAGTCGGTAGACGTACAGAAGAAATTCTTTACAGACGAATCGATAAGACGAATAAAAAATTATTTCCTTAACAGATGATTCCGTTCCGGTTTATTCCTATTACAGATGAAAGTAATAAGGTAGGTTGACTTTATAACTCTTTTGTTCAATTTACAAAAGACAAAGATTAATACATTCGATGGGAAATCATGAGTAGGTTTTACTTATTTATAATATATAAAATTTCTATTTAGAAATGTTCAGTAGACAATATAGTTTTATAATTTAACATAGACATATTCAAATACGAGTTTTAGGAAGTTCGATCCGAAGTCGTTACACACTTGACTCTTTAAGGTCTACATGTTCGACCCAAATCTTTTTCGTCTCCTCCGTCTCTAGTTTAACGGTTTTGAAAACCTCGTATCTCTTTCATTCTATTAATGTCCTTTTTTGTAAATGAAGACGAAGTAACTGATGTGATTTCGGAAACTGATACACTTAGTGTTGTTTGACACCTTTTAAATTTTCTACGCCCTTATGGTCAGAACAGAGGACTCTTTGGACAAATATCTGTCTTTTCGTTGTTAATCTTGGAATGTACCTTCTTTAGTGACCAAGTTTTAACTCTTTATTCATGTAATTCCGTTTTATAACAGTGGGACTTATAAATCGTAGGTACGTCTCATGTAGTACATTTTACGGTCCGACCTACTTAGTGTTCAACCTTAGTTCTATCGGTCTTCTTTATTGTTGTTGGAGTCTGTACGGTTAGTATGTTCGGATTATCTTTCATACTTTTCCTTAATTTTCACTTCAACTTTTCCTTCATTTCTCAAAGAACTACTCCAACTTTCTTATTTCACTTTTTTTGACTAAATTTTGAGTTGTAATTTTTTTAGATTCTAGTACCGTAGGTCAGAGTGGTGTATCACCACATATCTACCCTTTTTTCACCGTCGTCACTGTCTAAAATAAAAGAACTCGAGGTCTTAGTGACACCTACCACTGACGTCGGTAGTTTAATTTTTTTTTTTTTTTTTTTGGAAGAACCTTCTTTCATACTGTGTGAATCTGTATCATTTTTCGTTTCCGTAGTGAAACGGTTGTTTCCAGGGAGAACAGTTTCAGTACATACCCACAATCTCAACCTGGTATTTCTTCCGACTCACGGTTTCTTAACTACGAAGCTTAGTACCACGACATCTTCTGAGAACTCTCAGGGAACCCGAGGTTCCTCTTCTTTGTTTACTCAGTTAAGTTTTCCTTTAATTGGGACTTATAAGTGACCTTCCTGATTACGATTTCGACTTTGAGGTTATGAAACCGATGGACTACACTTCACGATTGAGTAACATTTTCAGGGACTACGACCCTTTCTAACTTCCGTTTTCCTCTTCCCTCGCTGTCTCTTACTTAGCCAAACTATCATATTGGCTGAGTCACTTGTCTTAGACTCGTTTTAGACCCTCTATGCTTCCTGTCCTTTCGGACTTCACGACGTCAGGTACGTTGACTTGTTGTTAATAGAATAGGTTAAATATAAGATAAAGAATAATAAATAAAAGGTAGTGATCTTCAATAAAACTTCAATAACGTTTAAGACCTAAGGTCTTTTTTTAATAGTCCGTACGTTTGTTACACCTACTATACTAAGTCAGTTGTCTGACCCTTTGTTGTCTGACCCTTTGTGATCGTTTGATCCTACGTTTAGTACAATATTTATACAAGATACACAATTCTATTTTCTTTGGTATTGGTTACATAAAAATCACCAATCAAAAATATGTATATTTCATTAGTATACACAAATATACCCAAATTTACACAGTAAAAGGATCAAAAGTTAATATATATATATTAAAAGGATCAAAAGTTAATATATATATGTATATATATATATTAAAAGAACCAAAGAAACCTACTCAACTGTAAATACAATAAGATAAAATTTTCGATAACTGAAAACGACATGGAAGAGGAAGAATTACATAATAACATTCGGTCCCGAAACGTCATTCAGATACGTTAAGACACGTTGGGACAAAGGTTCGCAATGAGTGAGTCAACACAGGTCGACAAACACTGGGGTACCTCACTGGGGGGACAGCCGAGGAGACAGGTACCCTAAAAGATCCGTTCTTATGACCTAACCCACCGGTAAAGGAGGAGGTCCCTTAGAAGAGTTGGGTCCTTGACTTGTGTTTAGAGGGTATAATATCCGTCTAAGAAATGACGGACTGGGAGTCCCTTCTGAGTCTCCGGACGTGTTTTCGGTCGTTGAGTCGTAGGGTCTCGAGAGAAGAGGTAGGGGAGTGGAGATGTAATGACAAATAAGACAATCCGTGTAGGAAGGACGGGAAGTAAGACTTTACACGAAGATCGGTTTTTCGGTGAAACTATACAAAGGACAAAGGATAAGAGTCTCTAGTGTAATAATAGATTGGAGACTTTTCTGAACGAAGTATAGGAGAGGACCACGTACCAAAGACTTCCGTCTCACCGATCAGACCATCATCTATCAAGTAATACTGATCTTAGTCCATCTCTTAAATAGTCAAAAAAATTAGTTATATTAAATACTTTCTAACATATTCTATTCATACTTCCATACTAAGGAATAAACAGAGACCTTCTCGATTACGACATAATGATAATAAAGATAGATTTTATTACTTTAAGTGATAATTTCATTTTAAAAACTTTGAATAAAAAGTTATATTTAAATAAATAAAATTAACCTCCAATTAATGAAATGTTATAACATAACCAAAACGGTATGTAGTTGTACTTAGGTGGAGTCCATATGTGCACAAGGGGTAGGACTTGGAGAGAGGGAGGAGGGGGGGGGGGTGGCATTCCAGTCAGAATAATATTTCAGTTAAGGTAATTATCTACATTCTAATTCATTAATTCTTTATTAATGACCTCGGAACTTTTATTTCAAAGACGTTTTCTTTTCACAAACGAAGTCTGAAGGTGTTTAGGATTATAGGTGTCGAAGTTTCCCGAAATATAACACTTTGTTTACGAGACAGGAGTCTCTCCGATAGTAAATACACACCCTTGTTTCCTTAAATCTGTTCGTTCCTGATACTTTCATATTGTGGGTACATAGGAAAGATTTTTTTCAGTGAACTTTATAAAGTCGTCGAACTCTCTACTTACTTGGAAAGTTTAGTCACAAAAATATTTTTCTTCTATTTTTTACTTGTGGTCTCTTTTAAATTGTTTTAACCCGTTCTCCCTGTGTTGATGTATATTCGATCAAAATTCCGGTTTTATATTTCATTGTACTATCTTAATTTTCGTATGTATAGAAGTAAATAATAAATGGGCTACTACCGTGTACCTAGTTTCAAAATAAGAGGATACCCTTGTTTTTGTTACACTATGACTTTCTCAACTTATATTCTCTACCCGTTACTGAAGGTCAACGTTTACTATGTTTAAGTTGAGTATAGTTGAACTTTCTGGGGTACAATTGAATGAAGTGACCCTACACCTGACCAAAATCCGTACCGATTACGTTATCAAGTTTTACTACGAATTCTGTCGTACAGAATTCTGCTACGAATTCTGCTACGAAAGAGGTAAACCCCCGAGACACATAGAGATTGACTAGGTTATTCATTCAAATAAAGAGGTACGTTCTGACTCTCTATGACCTCAGGGTCTGAATGTCGTTAGGTACCTCGGTCTTAACAAGTCCGAACTAAGTACTAGGGTGACCTTAGGACCTCTACCATGTCTTTGGAATTTAGTGTGACCCACAGAAGGAAGATTCTTTTTTGATATAGGTATTCTAGCCCCCTTTCTCAGGATTTAGTTATTTTGTTGTTTTGGTCTTGTCTTCTGTTCTCTTTAATTGTTTGGAAACTGTTATCAACAAATATAAATTGAGTAAAGAGACACACATATTAGATATAACATTTGTTATCAGTGTATGAAAATTATAATACTTAGTGTCAAAAAATAATGTTACTCTTCTCTCCTAAGGAGATTTTATTTCACGGAACTTTTGATATTGGTCTCTAATTATAAAAATATTAAATTCACTTAAATAGGGTCTTTTTGTATAAAGTTTCATAACGACGTGACAGTAGAAATTACCGAAGGATCATAAAGTATAACGTATACCTTAAAGTTCAAGACAGATTATTCCTTGTGACTCTATAAAGTTAAATTTATACGTCTACACACACAAACACGTACATACATCCCTCTCTCTTTTAAGAAATGTATGAATTTAAATCGACATTTTGGTGTAGCTTGTGTCTCGGATAGTTTCTAATAGGATTTCGAAGACTATACAAATTGTATAAACTTAAAAGTAAGTTAGGTTTATTTCAATCATGATTATTGTTTTTATAACACTTTATACCTCTAAAAGAAAGAGTATAACCTACAGTAAAAAAAGACCTGTTAACGCTAATCAGATCCTCCTTCCTACTCGACCCACGACTCACCAATTCAACCCGATACCTCGGTTGAATCACGTCCGTTTATCGTCCGTTTTTCCGACCTTACTACCGAACTATCAAATTCCGTCGTAGGTTAGTACTACCTAGTCCTTTCGACCCAACTTCCGTAACTCAAAGATAAAATGAGTCACTTCTTTTTTTTCTAATTATTATAAGGGTTCAGAGAAGAAATCCGTCACTTAACTAACCTTGTCCATTTTATCACATACCTCTGTTTCTCATCTTAGAAAATAATAAATCCAAGTCACGGTGACGAGAGGTCTAAAAGAAACGTCCCTGATGAAGTTACAGGACAAAGAAAGTCCAGACGTGTTAATTAATACCATACAAGTCGGGTTATGTTTTCCATTTTTACAGACATTTACATCGAATACAAGATTTAGAGAGTTGAAGTCCATGTTTATCGAAAGAAAATACCGAGAGACCTACACATAGAGAATCACGGTATATAGGAGAACTAGAACGTTTATGTGACCTCCGAGATATAATGAACGTTCATTTAATATTGATTTATCATATCTGATTGTGATATGGAACTTCGATATTAAGAAATAATTTACTGAGACATATTGTTGTAATTGAATTTACATGACACTTAAATTTGACAAAGACAAGACAGCCCGAACATCGTACAAATGACATTTGTCAAAGATGTGTCCTAGAACGTGACCAAATATGACACACAACAAATACGTGACACGAAGCAGACATACAATGGTAGAGAAGGGTTCGGACCCAAGTGATACCGTTCGTTTGTTTTGGCTTCTTTCAAGAACGTCTACAATCGGTTATTGTTGGTAAAAAAGGAAACGGAGAGTTCTGTAGTCAAGTGAAATACTAAGTCAATTAAAATTTTTGTATGCAGACTCTTAACTTCTTTATCGATGTCCGTCATTCGGACGGATCTTGGTAGTAAGGATGAGAAAAAACGACGATGATTCCAAATATATCTTTTAATTAAAAAAGAGATAAAATTTTAATAGAAAATTTGAATCAAACTCGTAAAACACAGTTCTTTCCTACATCATTTATAAATTCTTTGACTGACCCTTTCTACTCTCTGTTACTATTTATACAAATCTATGAAAAGTGTTATTTGTGATATGAACTTATGAAAGACTTCCTCCTTCTCGGTGTTTGTCTCGGATACCAGGGAAGTCCCTGTTTCACACACAGGATTTCATCTCGACTAGACGGGTGGGGTGTCTTCACTCCCCTACCCCAGTGTTCATTTGTTGTAGACGAATAACTTTCTCCGGTTGTATTTCGATTAGTTCTTTATTACTTTTCTAGGTTCCCTCATATAGGTCTTCATTATCTATTTTAAAAATTCACTTATCAAAACATCTAATCAGTAAAAACAGTATAAAATCTAAGGTGTGTATTCACTATATACTATAGATACTTTGTCTTTGTTTGAGTATGTGTTGTCTGAACACCGACGGTTTCTCCCACTATTCCTGCCCAACCTCCTCCTCAAACTTCAATCGTATATGTTTGATAATATAAACCTAGCTATTTGTTGTTCCAGGATGATATATCGTATCTCTTGATATAAGTTATAGGATACTATTTAGTCTTACCTTTTCATATATATATATGTGTATACGTATATATATAAGAATATATCTTTTTACTTCACAATCAGTGAGTCAGTAAAGGTACAGAAACAGTGGAGTGTCTAACATTGGACGGTTAGATGTGACGGGGACCCTAAGAGATCCGTTCTTATGACCTTACCCAACGGTAAAGGAAAAGGTCCCCTGGAAGGACTGGGTCCCTAACCTGGGTCCAAAAGGTTGTAACACCCGTCTAAGAAATGGTAGAATCGGTGGTCTCTTCGGGATATAAGAATATATATACTTATTGAAACGACATGTGGTCGTTGATTGTATCGTACCATTTAGTTGAAATAAAGTTTATAAGTAAATTTTTAATGAATTAACTTTGTTAAAATTTACTTATTAAAGGGATTTTTATACTCCAAACTTTTATTCCTGATAAATTGTGACTTTACCAAAAACATTCTTGGTTCAATTAAAGGAAGGTAAAACCTCATAAGTTCCTACGTCAGTGTGTAACATCTTTCCTAAAGACTATGATTTCCTTACTAACGGAAAATACGTTGACTCGAACCTGACTTCCCATGACTTTGTTGAAATGGAATTTCTACACCGAACTATACAGGAATTGACTTACAATCAACTTACAGATGACATATGACTTAACTTACGGTGTTTGAAGTATTTTAAGACATCCAGTGAGTGGGTGAGGACTAGTGTAAGTAAAACAGAAAGATGTCGGAAATGTTTTGAAGTAATTCGAGGGGTATGGGTTGTAAACGGAAACGAAGTAGTCATCTTCTGGAACAGATGATTGAGTAATTCTTGTAACTTTGTCCACACATTCAGTGCACTTAGATAAAGTATACTCTCCACCACTACTATTGAGTCAGAAATAATAATCGTAATAAAGTACAACCACAGTAAAAGATAACGACAATAATTACTATCAAAATAAAGAATTGTAATATATACACACATCTTTGGGTACTCATTCCTTAGAACGAAGTCTTTGTTCCTTGAGGAAACCTCTGATTCAACGTAGAGGTCTTGAATGGACCAGGGGAAGGAAGGTACCGAATGATACTATTACTCCATTTAAACGTTATGTCTATTTCGTCTAAAGAGAAGAACCTAGTTATCAAATCTTCTTGACCGGTAGCAAAAGTCCTTTAACGAACTTTCCTACTCATTTCCTTCATCATTTCGTTCTTAAACGGTCTCCCCAAGTTATAGGGTAGGTTAATGTGATTGTATCATCTACTTACCTTTCTACTAGTCTCTCGGTTCACACGGAGACTAGTGAGATTGTTTAACATTCATTTTTATACCATAGATGACCCCGATATTGTCATTCCACCTGAAGAGGACCCGAAGGATCTCTCTCTTCACCTACCACTAGTCTTCAAGTGTAGTTTGTACGTAACACAATCAAAATAAAAAATTTTTCTCTGTCTCTCTCTTGTTAATGTTAATTTTTGTCATACGACGATTCAACGAAGTCAGCACAGGCTGAGACACACTGGGGTATCTGCCGTCGGGTGGGTCGAGGGAGCAGGGACCCTAAGAGGTCCGTTCTTGTGACCTCACCCAACGGTAACGGAAGAGGTTACGTACTTTCACTTTTCACTTTCACTTCAGCAAGTCAGTACAGGTTGAGAATCGCTGGGGTACCTGACGCCGGGTGGTCCGAGGAGGTAGGTACCCGAAAAGGTCCTTTCTCACGACCTCAACCCACGGTTTGTAATATATTGGAAGGATTTCAGGTTTTTAATATATCTTTATTTCTGTTATTATTTACGTCGTTTTTTCAGTTGATTTTTATCTATAACGGGTTTCTTTTCGTTACGGTTTCTTACGAGTTTGATGACGTGTTTACGTGAGTAAAGCACGTGATCATTTCATTACGAGTTTTAAGATTCGGTCTGAAGTTGTTATACATTTTACACTTGAAGGTCTACAAGTTCGCCCAAAACCTTTTCCGTCTTATTGGTCTCTAGGTTAACAGTTGTAGGCAACCTATTAACTTTTTCGTTCTCTCAAGGTATTTTTATCTATAGATAAAGACGAAATAACTGATACGGTTTCGGAAACTGACTCACCTAGTGGTGTTTGACACCTTTTAAGACTTTCTCTACCTTTATAGTGTGGTGGACTGGACGGAGAACCCTTTAGTCATACGTCCAGTCCTTCGTTGTCAATCTTGACCTGTACCTTGTTGTCTGACCAAGGTTTATCCTTTTCCTCATACAGTTCCGACGTATAAGAGTGGGATGAGTGAATTGAATATACGTTTCATGTAGTACTTTTTAGGACCCGACCTACTTCGTGTTCGACCCTAGTTCTAACGGCCCGTTTATAACTATTACAGTCTATACGTTTTCTGTGGTGGGAATACCGTCTTTCACTTCTTCTTGATTTCTGGATAACTACTTTCACTTTCTCCTCTTACTTTTTCAACCGAATTTTGAGTTGTAAGTCTTTTGATTCTAGTACAGTAGACCCGGGTAGTGAAGTACCGTTTATCTACTCCTTTGTCACCATTGTCACTGTCTGAAATAAAACCCCCCGAGGGTTTAGTGACTTCTACCACTGACATCGGTACTTTACTCTGTGAACAATGAGTCTCCTCTTCAATACTGGTTTTTACTGTCGTATAATTTCTCGTCTCTGTAATGAAACGGTTGTTTCCAGGTAGATTAGTTTCGATACCAAAAAAGTCATCAGTACATACCTACACTCTCAACCTGATATTTCTTTCGACTTACGTCTTCTTAACTACGAAAACTTGACACTACAATCTCTCCTGAGCTCTCAGGGAACTTGACGTTCCTCTAGGTTGGTCAGGTAAGTTTTCCTCTAGTCAGGATGTATAAGTAACCTTCCCGACTACGATTTTGACTTTGAGGTTATGAAACCGGTGGACTACGTTTCTTGACTGAGTAAACTTTTCTGGGACTACGACCCTTTCTAAATTCCAGTTTCCTCTTCCCCTACTGTCTCCTATTCTACCGACCTACCGTAGTGGCTGAATTACCTGTACTCAAACTCATTGGAGGCCCTCAACCACTACCTGTCCCTCCGGACCGCACGACGTGAGGTACCCCAGTGTTTCTCAGCCTGTGTTGACTCACTGACTTGATTTGGCTTGACTTTTTATCTATAATTTCGTATTTAGTACTGTGTTTAACCGTTTCCATTCTAATTACAAACTCAGTTAATTCTAATTATCAAATATAAAGAGATACTTTTCTGTTTCCTTCTAAGTCATTTACTTTTTCGTAATCTTCTATAGTCTTTTATATATATTAACCTATTATTTCTTCTGTCTAATTAGAGATCATTGTATACGACTTTATTTAGAATCCAATTAACGTTTTAACTTACAAGGATTTAATTCCTTAATTGTATGAAACGGTTAAGATTGTATATATATACAGTTATAAAATCATAGTAATTTTCTCACTACGTGTAATGTTACTTATCGTACAGTATGAAAAGAAAGTATCCCCACGTGTTTCATTAACACATAGAATGTCGGTTCTACAGAACTAAAACTACCTCTTACCATTTATACACGACACACACGAGTCAGCACAGGTTGAGGAACGTTATGGTACCTGACATCGAGCGATGCGAGAAGGCATATTTTGAGTCATTAATGAATAGACTAGTACTCCAACCTCTTCTTAAAGATTCATTAGACCTTTAATAAGTTTATAGTATGTCTTTTGAAGAGAAATAATTATTATTATTTATTATTACCATACCAACTAAGTACAGTTACATACCGTTTTTGGTTATGTCATAACATTTCACTTTATTTCATTTTTATTTTTAAAATTTTTTAATTTTTCATTTTAATTTTTTTATGTTATTTGACCTTTTAAAACCTTTTGGTTACTACATATTATTATCTAATACGTTGAAAAAGTAACATGCATTAAAATATATATCTTTAATCTTTCGATCTTATTTATTAAAGTCATACGAGAAGTGTTTCTGAGAAGTTTACGATTGTAAAAGGATATAAACTAAATCGAAACACAGAAAGATACTGTTCTATCTATATTTATAATACATAGACGTATATGAAACTTTTACTCACTGTCTCTATCACAAGAAGTCAGTTGTTCCTATAAGAGTGTATTAGTGTCGTGTTAAAATTTTTCTTTTGATTGTAACTGTGTTGTGCTAACAATTACCTATCGGTATATCTTTAAAATTTTTCATAAAATTTTAAAAAGACATATCTTTATTTGAAAGGCACAAACTCAATGTAATTCAATAATACCAGAAGAACAAAAGAAATTAGACCTTAACACAATTTAAAATGAAAGAAATCACTGAACTTCAAAAACTATTCATGTCCTTTTGATTAAAGATTTTACGGGTAGTTAAAATTAAACAGAAGAAAAAGGAGTGGCAACTTATCTAAAATGAGTACAAACAGTCTTTATGGGATATTTAACATACTACCAGAAGAGTAACGGAGTATAGTCTTCAGCGTTTATATAGTTAAACAAAGTTGTGTCTAAAAATAGTTGGTGAACTAATCTAAGTACTAACGGTATAAAGAGGTGATATTTTGAGATAAAAGGACAATATTAGTTATTCATAGATACAGATCTATGAGACCTCTTCCTTCCGTTAGGTTAGGTCATAAGAACGGACCTATTAGGATACCTGTTCTCGGACCGTCTGATGTCAGCTACCTCAGTGTTTACACAACCTGTGCTAAAGTACTGATTTATTGTATCTACGAGACTATTGTACATTTTCACGGTAATAAGTAGTTTGTGAGAGAGAGATCAAAATCGTAGATGAGTACATAAAACATATCTTGTTAATAATGACGTTACCAATGGTACAATAACAAAGGATTAAGATAGGAAGAAAGATATTTATAATCAACCGTAAAATGACATTCTTTTGGAAGGGATGGTAAATGAATACATTCATATTTAAACACCTAAGCATGAAATAAAGTGTCCATTATTAGTTTATCATATTAAATAAAACCGTACGTCTAACAGAGTCCTATTAGACTACCCTCAGAGAATTTAGGTCGAGATCACACACACACGCACACACACACACACACATACATGTACACACACACACACACGTACACTCACACACACACAGAACAGGAATTCGTAGAGGAATGTAAAACCGTGTCTCTACAACGTCCAAGTGAACAGTAAAGAGACCGAGTGGTACCGGGGTCGGAAGAGAGGTTCCTTGCGACCAAGAAAGATCACTTATACACGTTACCTAAAGGATTAATAATGATACCATAGTAAGGGGATCGGAAAGAGTTTTTTGTCTCGACTATCTATCTATCTAATGTATAGAACTATCTCTTTATTATCTTAATCTGTATATTGTATATCGATATCCATCAATATATGTTATACATATAAGTTATACATATATCCATCAATATAAGTTATGACATATAGATGTCACTCTGACTCATCAATATGTGTACGTTAATAACTAGATACATTAATATAGATATATATTGATATAGACATATATATATTTGTACATTTATATATAATAGATCATAAGGTAGATATATTTTGATATTAAAGTATAAACACGGAAACTAAAGTTACATTACAACGTCTTAAGTGAAGTATAAATATTAAAAATATAGACTGTCACTCTTTGGATTAAGGTAATCGGTGTTATATAAATAAATAAACAAGTCAGGATTTCATACTTCTAGTACCGTAGACCAGGGTAGTGAAGTACCCTTTATCTACCCCTTTGTCACCTTTGTCACAGCCTGATATAAAAACCCCCGAGGTTTTAGTGACGTCTACCACTGACGTCGGTACTTTAATTTTCTACGAATGAGGAACCTTCCTTTCAATACTGGTTGGATCTGTCGTATAACTTTTCGTCTCTGTAATGAAACGGTTGTTTCCATGTCGATCAGTTCTGATACCAAAAAGGACACCAGTACATACCTACACTCTCAACCTGACACTTCTTTCGACTTGTGGTTTCTTAACTGCGAAAACTTGACACCACAACCTCTTCTGAGAACTCTCAGGGAACCTGATGTCCCTCTAGGTTGGTCAGGTAAGACTTCCTCTAGTCGGGACCCTAAAGAAAACTTCCTTACTACGATTTCGACTTTGAGGTCATGAAACCGGTGGAGTACACTTCTCTATTGAGTAACCTTTTCTGACACTATGACCTTCCTTAACCCGCTTCCTCTTCTTCCCCTACCGTCTCCTACTCTACCGACCTACAATAGTGACCGAGTTACCTGCACTCAGACTCACTTGAGACCCTCGACCACTACCTGTCCCTTCGGACCACAGGACGCTAAGAACCCCAGCGTTTCTCAACTTGTGCTGACTCGCTGACTTGACTTGACTTGACTTGATTCTCACATGTTTTTCTGTGAAGTCTTATCGATTGGATATATAGACGTTATTTTTATTTATCGGTCGTCAATAATGGTAAAAAGACGAACAAACGAAATCGAACACCCATATCTCAGTTTCATGAGACGTATATAATGAACTCAAACAAGAACACAGAGGTGGGTCACAACGTTACGATAATTAAAAATTTTCCTAATTCATATAAACAAAGATAAAGTCTAACCTGGACAAAGGGGTAGAAATAACTCTTACACTTTATGTGTTGACACACACACACAGAGTTTTACAGTTGTTAGATTCTTCAATGTCAGTCTGTCACTGGGAGAGCTAAGAAAATGTAGGAAGGGTCGTGTAGTGAAAGGAAGGGTAAGAATGGCTACTTACGTCCATAATGGTTAATGATTTTTATTTTATCAGTAGACGACTCCCTGAAATCCTACAAAGGTACAGGATCGATAACATTTGTCACGACATTACTCGTAACCCCGTGTACGAAGAAGTTAATATCAAAGGAGTCCCATATAAAGGTCATGACCCTAACGACCCAGTATACCATCAAAATAATAATCCAAAACTTCCTTAAAGGTATGACAAGAGGTATCACCGACATAATTAAACGTAAGAGTGGTTGTCACGTTCTCTTAAGGGAAAAGAGGTGTGAGAAAGGTCGTAAATAACAAACATCTGTGAAATTACTACCGGTAAGACTGACTACATTCCACTATGGAGTATCAAAACCAAACGTAAAAAGATTATTACTCGTTACAACTCTTAAAAAAGTACACAAATAATCGGTAGACATACAGAAGAAACCTCTTTACAGACGAATCCAGAAGCCGGGTTGAAAACTAACCCAACAAAAAGACCATGACTCAACGTACTCGACGAACATACAAAACCTCTATTCCTTAAACTTCATCTATGTGTGTTACCTTATAATCAGTCGATATTTTCCCTTACTTGAACTCAGTCAAGATTACTCCACCTGTTTAGACCTCGGATAATATGTTTTATATCATCTAGTCTTATTCTTTTTGTTTATAACATATAATTACGTATTTGTATCTTAGATCTTGCTGCTATGACTACTTGGATAAACGTCTCATCGTTACCTCTACTTCCGTATCTCTTGTCTGAACACTTGTGTCACACCTCCCTTTCCTACTCTACTTACTTCTCTCGTCGTACCTATGTGTATGTAATGGTATACATTTTATCTGTCGGTCACCGTTAAACGAGTTTGGTCCCGGGACACTGTCCAATCTCCCTACCCTGTCTCATCCCCTGACCTCCCTCCCCTGTATACATATGGATACCGACTCAGTACAACGACATACCGTCTTTAGTTACCTAAAACACTTCGTTAATAGGAAGTTAACTCTATTTATTTAAATTTTTTATTTGACTTTGTCAATATAAACTGTATTTCTGATGTATATTACATTAAGTATATATTATAACCTTTGTTATGGAAACAAAATGTAGAGGTCTTCGTGTCGAACTCAATTCCTGTGTTCCCGTTCGATCAATAACTCCTGCATAGGGGTTTTCCATAACTTCTTTACTCCCCTCTTCTCTTTCTTCGGGTCGTCCACACCCTAAAGTCCGTGTGACTGTAAGACTCATAAACCCTTAGTTGTCTTGGTCAACTGTTTTCCACCGAGAGACTACCACCACCTGAGGTGGTTAATCTTCAATTCTTACGTCTTCTACCTTCTCGTGTCGAGGGTCTTGTCTTTCTTCTTGACCTACCTCATAACTTTGGGAGATAAGGTTGTACCGAGAACTTTATGAGTCGAAACAACTTTGTAATCAGTTTACTTTTATCCTTTTATTCTTACACCTATAACCTATTTCGGTACTTATTTTGACTTGTACAGATAATGTGTTAACTACTAAGAGTTATAGTCCAAACGGAGACCAGAAAGGTTGTTATTTTTACCTTTTTTTTTATTAAGTGTTAATGGTAGTCAATTTTCTATCCGTTTATATATTTATCTATTCATCTATCCGTATTAATACATATTAATTAATACATGTCTATATTTACATCATTCGATGTTGAAAAGAATCATATTACTGACTTTTCTTTAAAAGTAGAGGAACTCATGTATTTCTATTAACACTTTGTGACACTTGTCAAATAAGTGTTATACACATGATATATTTAGGTCGACGAAAAATGACACTGGAAATTAAAGCCGACACGAAAATACGATTTCGTCTTAAGCCACAATTTACAACATATTACGTGTGTAAAGTACTTCTGTAAAGCGAAAATATTAAGACTAACTGAAATATTAAGAATTTAAGAAAAGAATTAAAAAGTCATTTTCCAGATAACTTGATGGTGTTAAAGTGTAAAATATTTTCTTCTATTTCGAATGGAAGTAAAAAAGGACCTTCAAACCAGAAAGTACCTATCTCCTGATTTCCCTTTCAGTTCTACCTTTTACCTACACTTTATTACCGGGTCTAACCAAGTTGTCATAGATCGGTAGATCGATAGTAGGGACATAGATATAGGTAGGTAGTGATGTGGATATAGACAAATATGTACACTGAATCACCCCAACCCTTCTAGGGGACCTCTTCCTTTACCGTTGGGTGAGGTCGTAAGAACGGTCCTCTTAAGGTACCTGTCTTGTCTGAACACCAACGTTTCAGGTACCTCAACGTTTCTTAGCCTGTTCTGACTTGTTGATTGTGTATTCCTTTCACTTTTGTTTCACTTTCAGCAAGTCATCACAGGCTGAGAAACACTGGGGTGTCTGATATGTCGGGTACCTTAAAAGGTCCGGTCTTATGACCTTACCAAACAGGACGGGAGGAGGTCCCCTAGAAGGGTTGGGTCCCTACCTTGGGTCCAGAGGGTGTAACCTCCGTCTAAGAAATGGTCGAACTGGTGTTCCCTTCGTGTGTATTCCTTTACATGTTTTAATGTGTGTGTGTGTGTGTTGTGTGTATGGGTGTGTGTGTATATATACGACGATGATAGAGTGTCCGATCATTTCATTACGAGTTTTAAGAGGTTCGGTCTGAAGTCGTTATGCACTAGGTACTTGAGGGACTACAAGTTCGACCAAAATCTTTTCCGTCTCCTTGGTCTCTAGTTTAACGGTTGTAGGGAAACCTAGTAGCTTTTTCGTTCTCTCAAGGTCTTTTTGTAGATAAAGACGAAATAACTGATACGGTTTCGGAAACTGACACACCTAGTGTTATTTGACACCTTTTAAGACTTTCTCAACCCTTATGGTCTGGTGGATTGGACGGAGAACTCTTTAGACATACGTCCAGTCCTTGGTTGTCAATCTTGACCTGTACCTTGACTAAGGTTTATCCTTTTCCTCATGCAGTTCCGACATATAACAGTGGGACGAATAAATTGAATGTACGTCTCATGTAGTACTCTTTACGACCTGACCTTCTTTGTGTTCGACCACAGTTCTAACGGTCCTCTTTATAGTTATTCAAGTCTATACGGCTACTGTGGTGGGAATACCGTCTTTCACTTCTCCTTGATTTTTCGGAGAACTACTTTCACTTTCTCCTCTCACTTTTCCAACCGAATTTCGAGTTGTAAGTCTTTTGATTCTAGTACCGTAGACCAGGGTAGTGAAGTACCCTTTATCTACCCCTTTGTCATCTCTGCCACAGTCTGAAATAAAACCCCCCGAGGTTTTAGTAACGTCTACCACTGACGTCGGTACTTTAATTTTCTGCGAATAAGGAACCTTCTTTTCAATACTGGTTGGATCTATCATATAAGTTTTCGTCTCTGTAATGAAACGGCTGACTCCAGGCAGATCAGCCCCGATAACAAAAAGGACACCAGTACATACCTACACTCTCAACCTGCCACTTCTTCCGACTCGCGGCTTCTTAACTACGCAAACTTGACACCACAACCTCTTCTGAGAACTCTCAGGAACCAGACGTTCCTCTAGGTTGGTCAGGTAAGACTTCCTCTAGTCGGGACCCTAAAGAAACCTTCCTTACTACGATTTCGACTTTGAGGTCATGAAACCGGTGGAGTACTCTTCTCAACTGAGTAACCTTTTCTGAGACTACGACCCTCCCTAACCCCCGTCCTCCTCTTCCCTTGTTGGGTCCTACTCTACCGACCTACCGTAGTGTCTGAGATACCTGCGCTCAGACTCACTTGAGACCCTAAACCACTACCTGTCCCTCCGGACCGCACGACGCTAAGTACCCCAGCGTTTCTCAGCCTGTGCTGGCTCTCTTACTTGACTTGACTTGACGACGATTCAGTGAAGTCAGCACAGGTTGAGACATGCTGGGGTATCTTCCGTCGGGTGCTCCAAAGGGGTAGGGACCCAAGAGGTCCGTTCTTGTGACCTCATCCAAAGGTAAAGAAAGAGGGTACGTCCTTTCACTTTTCACTTTCACTTCAGTGAGCCCGTACGGGCTGAGTCGCTGGGGTACCTTACGTCGGATGGTCCGAGGAGGCAGGTACCCTAAAAAGGTCCGTCCTCATGACCTCACCCCACGGTAACGGAAGACGTTGTGTGTGTCTGTGTGTGGGTGTGTGTGGGTAGGTATATTTTGAAACTTAACCGTAACCACAGGGACTGAAGTTGGTTGTAGTGTCCTAGCATTTGTGATTGAATAACCCATAAACTGTCAAGTCAAATCTATTAAAAGGTTTGACGTCAGTTTCTACCAAGTCTATCGTCTAACAGAGTAATATAGGATCTTGTACAGTTCTTCTGACGTGTGTCCTAACACACTGAATATCGTCCTCTCTGTAACTGAGTGACTTGACCTAGGTCTCCTGTCGAAAAACGTTACCCTTTATCGGAACATTGACTCAGGATACACCGTGTCAGTTTCCTTAAACTTATATATCGAACATTTTCCTTTTTCAATTTCGTGTCTTCTCCCACAAAAGTTCAAAACTTTTAATAAAATACATGACCGTAAATCTTACATATGTATCACTTAAACGACTCAACTTCAATTAAATATCTAATTTCCCTCTGTAAACTTCTTCTACTTAAAACTTGTTTATTTCGGAGTGACAGGGTTTTTTATCTTTACAGTACTTTCTTTTGATGAAGGGTTGTTCAAACGTAGATCTATGTATTCTAAACCCACTAGCAAGGTAAAAGTGTAGTTTAAAGACTACAATTTCATTCTATGAGTCAGTGAGTTAGTACAGGCTGAGAAACGTTGGGGTACCTCTCATCGGATGGTCCGAGGAGGTAGGTACTTTAAAGGGTCCGTTTTTATGACCTCACCCAACGATAAAGGAAGAGGTCTCCTAGAAGGACTGGGTCTCTAGTTTGGGTACAGAGGACGTAACCGTCCGCTTAAGAAATGGTGTCTCGGTGGTCCCTTCGGGTAATTAATAAAAGTCTTTTCTTTTATGTTCTTTTTAATTTTTTATTTGGACTGTGTATCGTTTCCTCGATTTTTATAGTTAAATGTTTGTTTTTTTTATAACTGAACTGTGTATCACCTCCTCGATTCTTATAATTAAATGAAGGAAGGGAAAGTAAGGTTCAATGTCTCAAACATAGATCTAGGAAACTCTGTTTCTGAAATTTCGTGTATCATTCTATATACTGTTATTGTACCTTGGTACGAGAATGTGTATTCTGAGTTACCTGAATACTTTTCTGGCCATTCGTTAACTTAGAACTTTATATCAGGGTAGACACAGGGACATTCAGATAAAGGAGTAACGTTTTATCTCCTTTACAAAAGTAAATAGAGTATCCCGACAATATTTTATTTTTCTAATTTTAATTGAAACTATTTCATTATAATTTTAGGATCCACTACTATTTTGGTCATAGGATAATAATATCAGTATTGTGATATTCATTTCACACGTCGACTTTACCCCCGGATCCCATTTTTATAATAAGAAAAGAACTTATCGAAAGGATAAAATTGGGTACCTTTTAAAAGAAACCTATTTACATACAGGGTACTAGTCGAAAGTCTAGACTCATAGACCCCTTCGACAGTGCAGTTCAGTACGAGTACGGGGAGTCTAAATTAAGAATCCAGTGTCTGGATATCACAACAGGGTTTAAAATAGTAATTGTCCCAAGAACCTTTTACCGTTTATTATAAAGAAGTATCAGATTAATCAGAAGTGTCAGATTTTTGGTTTTAAAAATAGTCACAGATGGTTAGTCTCGTGACGAAAATTTTTGAATATTTCGAAGTAGATAAAGTATCTCATCCTAGTAACGTTCCTGAGTGTTCCGAAGTATCCCACTTGAGTGCATTTCAAATTCATTTCTATTTCTTATGTCTCTTTTTAATGGGTCAGTCCGTAACCCTTGGATTGTCTTAATATTTGTAGGAGAAGTGAGGACCCAGGAAAGAGTCTACGTGTCTTAATGGAACGTAATTAGTTGGATGATAAGGACCGTGAAAGGATCATAATCGTAAATTTTCAAGTGTAAGATCCTTTAAGAACTCATGTCTGTGGACCTCACCAACCAGTGGATTTAGTTCGAAGTTGAAGTCTTATCCTTATTTTTATACGTACTTCTTTGAACGGAAGTCCTTCGGGGTCCGTTTTCAAGGGTCACTCTAGATATATAGGGTGACCAGAACGTCGTTTAAGTCCGACTTATTGGACCACATGTGAGAGTTAGTTATGTAAAGACTTTCTACATCTCTGTGATTGGAACTCACGGAGGTCCCTTTAAAGTTTGAGATTCGTCGTGTAATATTAAGTGGTCGATTGTGTAGAGTAAGAATAGGACCTATTCACAGTCATGGTCTGAAAGTCCGGATGGTCCTTTTTCGTCTCTCAACGGGGTCAATTCGATATTCTAATAGGTTAGAAAACGTAATAATTTGAGTCTTAAATTCTTGAAATATACAACATCTCGTTAGAAATCTCATTAGTCGGGTACGTTTCACCCTTCTGAGACTCGAGTGGGGAAGGGGTTTGATCTTATATATCTTGTCGGGGGAGACTCTTCCTCGATTTCTGGTCGTCTTGTCTAAAAGATGTTGATTCGTATATTTATTTTCCGGTGTACCCCTACCCCTCCTCCCCGTCTCTAGACCACGTTATCTTGGGTATGGAGGTCTCGTCACTGAGTGTTAACCCCCTTATAAGATTTACACCTTCTTCCCCGGGTTCAGGGTTAGTCCGAGGGGTCTTCTCCTCTATCCGGAGGAGCCATTATAAACTGAAACTTTTGATAGTCTTAAATGGAGATCTTTTCGCCGACACCCTTTGGTTCTGAAGAGAGAATTTCCCGAGTATGTCTAAGCGAAGTTTAGGATCGTGTTTCTGTTGTCGAACTTTTCGTGGACCTAGTATCCTCTTCTTCTGAGTGCCTAATTAAAATTCCACCCATGGTATCCCCGTCTTAGTCTATCTTTAAGGAGGTCCCTGTCTTCACGAGTCTCCACGTAAAAAACTTTAAGAGGAAGATGGATCAGTCGAGTCAGACTACCCGTTGAAAATACAGTGAAAGGTAGTTGAATTGATTGTGACATGTGTGGTGTGACTGTAAGGGAACTCCTGTTCGGGGTGAGTTAAGTGGGTGGGTTACCGACCGCAGAGGTTTCGTGGAGACTAGGAGGTGACGGACGAGTACGGTGGTTGTGAGGATTCGTCGAGTGGGAGACCCTACGGTCTTGGTGTGTCGTCGTTCGGGTATTTTGAATACAAACTCGGAGTGTCGGTTGACATGTCCTCGGTCAAAACGAGAGGTCACGTGGGTGTTGTCAGTACTGTACCTGTTCGGAGTACTGATAAATTGTTTATATGGATTATGTATCTTTGTTTCTCTCTCTCTGTTTTATTTCTCCGTTTGTAGAAGGTTTGTTTGTTCTGTCTTGTTCTATTTTTGAGTCTGTTTCTTGACTTACTTTTCCTCTATTCGTTAAATTATATAATTCTCAAGTTTCGGTATCAGTGTTTTTAGAGTGACTTGAATTAGCTCCCTTTTTTGTACTCCAACCGTATTTTTACATCACTAAAACCTTAGGTGAGGTTGAATTTGTCATTAGTTCAATTTTATCTGATAATATGTATCTAACAATGTGTTTTTGGAGTACCCTCGATGTTTTACTTTTGGGTGTTGTTTACATTGTTTATTTCTTTTTATTTATATTTATGTTGTGAGTCAAGTCAAGTCAAAACAAGTCAAGTCAAGTCAGTAAGTCAGTACAGCCTGAGGAACACTGGGGTACTTGGTGTCGTGTGGTTCGGAGGGACAGGTAGTGGTTGAGGGCCTTAAGTGACTCTGAGCGTAGGTAGCTCAGTCACTACGGTAGGTCGATAGAGTAGGAGACAGCAGGGGAAGAGGAGGACGGGGGTTAGGGAGGGTCGTAGTCTCAGAAAAGGTTACTCAGTTGAGAAGTGTACTCCACCGGTTTCATGACCTTAAAGTCAAAATCGTAGTAAGGAAGGTTTCTTTAGGGTCCCGACTAGAGGAAGTCTTACCTGACCAACCTAGAGGAACGTCAGGTTCCCTGAGAGTTCACAGAAGAGGTTGTGGTGTCAAGTTTTCGTAGTTATGAAGTCGTGAGTCGAAAGAAGTGTCAAGTTGAGAGTGTAGGTATGTACTGGTGACCTTTTTGGTATCGGAACTGATCTACCTGGAAACAACCGTTTCATCAGAGACGAAAAGTTTTACGGTAGATCAAACAGGTATTGAAAAGAAGGTTCCTCATTCGCAGAAAATTAAAGTACCAACGTCAGTGGTAGACGTTACTAAAACCTCGGGGTTTTTTATTTCAGACTGTGAAAAAGGTGACAAAGGGGTAGATAAAGGGTACTTCACTACCCTGGCCTACGGTACTAGAAGCAAAAGACTTACAACTCGAAATTCGGTTGAAAAAGTGACAGGAGAAAGTGCAAGTAGTTCTCCGAAAAATCAAGGAGAAGTGAAAGACGGTATTCCCACCACAGTAGATGTATAAACTCCAATAACTATAAAGAGGGTCGTTAGAACTAAGGTCGAACACAAAGAAGGTCAGGTCGTAAAGAGTACTACATGAGACGTATTTCCAATTTATTCATCCCACTGTTATATGTCGGAACTGCATGAGGAAAAGAATAAACCTTGGTCGGACAACAAGGTACAGGTCAAGGTTGACAACGGAGGACTGGACGTATATCCAAAGAGTTCTCCGTCCAGTCCACCAGACCATAAGGGTAGAGAAAGTCTTAAAAGATGTCAAATAACACTAGGTGTGTTAGTTTCCGAAACCGTATCAGTTATTTTGTCTTTATCTACACAAAGACCTTGAGAAAACGAAAAAGGTACTAGGTCGTCTACAACCGTTAAACTAGAGACCAAGGAGACGGAAAAGATTTTGGTTGAACTTGTAGACTTTCAAGTGTCAAGTGCATGACGACTTCGGACCGAACACATTGTTTATTTCTTTTTCTTTATATTTATGTTGTGATTCTTTCAGTAGTATAGTGGTTCCTTCTCTTGTTCTCTTNAACTAAGGTCGAACACAAAGAAGGTCGGGTCGCAAAGAGTACTACATGAGACGTATCTTCAATTTATTCGTCCCACTGTTCTATGTCGGAACTGCATAAGGAAAAGGATAAACCTTGGTCGGACAACAAGGTACAGGTCAAGGTTGACAACGGAGGACTGGACGTATGTCCAAAGAGTTCTCCGTGCAGTCCACCAGACCATAAGGGTAGAGAAAGTCTTAAAAGATGTCAAATAACACTAGGTGTGTTAGTTTCCGAAACCGTATCAGTTATTTTGTCTTTATCTACAAAAAGACCTTGAGAAAACGAAAAAGGTACTAGGTCGTCTACAACCGTTAAACTAGAGACCAAGGAGACGGAAAAGATTTTGGTTGAACTTGTAGACTTTCAAGTGTCAAGTGCATGACGACTTCGGACCGAACACATTGTTTATTTCTTTTTCTTTATATTTATGTTGTGATTCTTTCAGTAGTATAGTGGTTCCTTCTCTTGTTCTCTTCTTTTATCGTCTCTTCTTAATGTTTTACGTCTTTTGTTAATTTCACTTTTATTCAGGTATGTGTTTTTATTATCGAAATTTCCATACACACAAATCAGTGAGTCAGTACAGGTTGAGAAACCCGATGTGTTCACAAGAACGTTGTCCAATAAGTTCGTTCCAACTTATCGGGTGGTCCAAGGAGACAGGCACCGTAAGAGGTTAGTTCTTATGACCTCACCCAACGGGACGGGAGGAGGTCTCCTAGAAGGGTTGGGTCCAGGGGATGTAACGTTCCTCTAAGAAATAATAGACTCGGTGGTCCCTTCGGGTTCTTACGACCTTACCCATCGGATAGGGAAGAGGTCCCCTTGAAGGGTTGGGTCCTTAACTTGGACTAGAGGACGTATCGTCCGTCTAAAGAAATGGTCAACTTGTTGGACCCTCCGAGTACTTAATTTACGAAACTAGTTTTCTATATTGTTCTGACTTACCTAATTTTTACATTTTTGATATATACGTAAGATGTTTGCTGAGACAAGACTTGATTTATGTGTACATCTAACTTTCCCTTCTCTACCTTTGTTATGCTTTAAAACCTATATTGTAACATTTATTAATACGTGATTTGTATCCTCGAGGATTATGTACGTCGTTCATAATTGTCTGTATTTCCTTCATTAACTCTCATTATGTTATTATCGTCCCCTTAAATTGTAGGATGAATGTAGTTACTCATCTAGTAGTTTTGTTTTAGTTGTTCCTTGTGACCGGAATTTGCTGTGTATTTTCGTCTAACTAAATTAGGTATATATATCCTGTAAAGTAGATTCTCGTCGTCTTATATGTAAGTCATGTGTACTTTGTAAGACGTCCTACCTAGTTTACGATCCGGTTTTTTACGTAGAGTATTTAAATTCTAACTTCAGTATAGTTTCTAGAAAAGACTGGTGTTAGTGTACTTTAATCTGTAGTTCATGTTGTTCTTTTGACCTCTGTTTATTTCCACCTCAGGTAGAAAGTGTTTTTATTCTTCCGAGTGAAACACGAGTTGAAACAAACTTATTGGATAACGTTCTTCTTATGAAGTCCGGACCCCTTAATAGAAGTCAACGTGTGGTCGATCCACTCATTCTCTGTTACTCTTTACCGTCTTCTTCACGATCACTTCTAATAGTGTGTAAAAACGTCGTCGGAAGACCTTTATACCTGGTGTCCCGAAAAATGAGATAAGTTCAATATTTGTTACGGAACTTTCAAGTCTCGAATCTTGATTAGGACAAATCGTGAGGTCTCACAGTCTTCGAGACCTAGTTAGGTTTTTTACTTTCTAATAAATATACGTCAATATTTCTTGTGACTAAATATCAATCTTTTAATCCTTTTGTCACCAAGTTGAACTTCAAAGAGAACTGTCCAGGTCTTGATTCTAGTGTAAAGAAAGCGAAAAGAACCGAGTCAATATTGTCCTTCCAATAAGATATAAACAACAATTCCTACTAGACGGTCTAACACTGGTTGAGGACGTCTACTGGTCTCAGGTTGTTTACGTAGCTGGTTTTGAATAACCTCTTCTTAATCGTGTTGGGTTTCTTGTCTCTCATGTCTTTTGTCTAGATCTTGCACAGAATCTTATTTACTACCAGTCCAGATCAGTTCCGATACCAAAAAGGTCATCAGTACATACCTACACTCTCAACCTGACACTTCTTCCGACTCGCGGCTTCTTAACTACGAAAACTTGACACCACAACCTCTTCTGAAACTATCAGGGAACCTGACGTTCCTCTAGGTTGGTCAGGTAAGACTTCTTCTAGTCGGGACCCTAAAGAAACCTTCCTTACTACGATTTCGACTTTGAGGTCATGAAACCGGTGGAGTACACTTCTCAACTGAGTAACCTTTTCTACGACCCTCCCTAACCCCCGTCCTCCTCTTCCCCTGCTGTCTCCTATCTACCGACCTACCGTAGTGACTGAGCTACCTACACTCAGACTCACTTGAGGCCCTAAACCACTACCTGTCCCTTCGGACCACACGACGTTAAGTACCCCAGAGTTTCTCAACCTGTACTGACTTACTGACTTTGCTTGACTTGACTTACGATCTGTTTCTACTCGTCTAAAAGTTTTCCGGGACCGTGATTGAGAGGTTCTTTAACTGTACCTTCCACTTTTTCGTCTAGAGGTGTCCCGATAAGTCGCGTCATACGTTCCATAAAGGTCATTATGATACAGTTCTATAAGGTGTCTGGAGTCAAAGTGTAGAATGAAATCTTCTCGATACCTTCTCTACTCTTCGGATGAAACTTTTCATCGTCGTCATCGTCGTCGTTGTTCCAGGTGGTCCTGTCGTATGTGTAGATACACTTTTCGACTCGTGTTCAAGTCCTCGTGAATAGTCACTAGATCCACTAAGATACTTACTTCTTCTGTACGAAGTCCGTTGACACTACTACAGAAATCTTTGACAATCTTCATTGAAGTTTTGTCTTCCCTTTTTAATATAAAGTGTTTAGTAAATCTATAAGTCAGAAAGGTTATAACAGGACACACTAATGTCGTATCCCACGTAAAACTATTACATGGTTTCTCTTTGTAAAAGTTGTCTCCTTATTTCTGAATTCACCAAACGTCTGTTTATCTGCTCTCCCACTTTTTATGTAGTCAATATCTATTATTAGGAGGTTTGTGATCAGTTTCTCCGTAATTTTTTAATTTAAATTTTATTGAAAGATTGACAAGAAAAACACACAAAAAACTTACAAGTTATAGATTGAGTAGTTTTTAATCCCGTAATAAGAACCTAGAAAAACGTCTGGTTGATTAATATTACTCGAGACCGGTGTCTTAAAGGGGTGTAAAACAGAAGAAAAGGTGGGAAGACGTATCCCTGAATCGAATGTAAATAAGAGATTATGAACGAGAATAAAGAAAAATCGATTTAATTGGAACATCCTGTCACGGACGAAGACACAACTATTATCGATACCAAGATCTTCCCATGTAAAAAGGGGAGAGACTGACACATAGTACGTGAACCCACGAAAGAGCACAATAAAAGAGACTAACGTCAAAGAAACAACGAACCAAAAGTACTAAAAGGTGTTGAGAAATCTTTCTACCGTTACAAAGAACTCAAAAATTCGGGAGATTCTTCTCTAGTAATAAAGTACTAAGACCACGTAAAGATTTGAGACTTTAGTGGGGACGGGTTCATAAACTCTGATTTACTATCAAAACAAGTACACGCCCCTTTTTTTTTTTTGATCCCCCTTCCCTTAATGTTTATACCCCCCCTATTTGTTGTACTATGATTTGTTGGTTACTCAGTGACTTCTTTATTTTTTACTATAGTTATATATTGACTTCCGTTTACTTTTATCTTTGTGTTGTAAGGTTTTAGACACACTCCGTCGTTTTGGTGAAAATCTTCCCTTTTCATGTCTTTATGTTCGGATGGAGTCTTTTGTTTATTTGTTTTAAAAAGTCTATTTGTCAGATTGGAATATGGATTTCCTTAATCTTTATATTCTTGTTTATTTCGAGTTTTAATCATCTTCCTTTATTTATTGTTTCTATTCTCACCTTTATTTACTTTATCTCTGATTTTATTGTCATCTTTTTTAGTTACTTTACTTCTTGTCCAACGAACCTTTCTACATGTATTGACCATTTCGAAATCGGTGTGAGAATTTTTGTTTTGTTTTGTTTTGTTTGTTTGTTTTTTTTTTTGTCTCTTTTTCGGAGTTTATTCACTTTAGTCTTTACTTTCTTCTCGTTAACATTGACTTTTGTGTCTTTATGTTTCTTATGATTCTTCTATGATACTTATTAACGTATGGTTGTTTAATTTTGTTAGATCTTCTTTACCTATATAAGATCTTTACATATAAAGTTCTAACTTAGTCCTTCTTTATCTATTATACTTGTCCTATTTTATGTGATCATCACTTTAACTTAGTTATTAGCTTTTTCAGGGTTGTTTATTTTCATATCTTGGTTTATCGGAGTATCCACTTAAGATGGTGTGCAAATGTTTTTTTAGAATACTTTTATGGAGAGGAAGAGTTCGATAAAGTTTTTTAATTCTCCTTCATTCCGGAGGTTCAAATGTAAGTTCGGTTATAATAGGACTAATGTTTTAATATCTTTCTATGAAATTTTTTTTTCCTTTAACGTCAGGTTATAGGGTCTACTTATATCTACGTTTTTTTAAGAGTTGTTTTATAATCCTTTGATTTAAATTGTTATACTATTCTGGGTACTAGTTTACCCTAAATAATGTCTTTATTTTCCTAACAAGTTATAAACGTTTAGTTAGGTGTATTATATGGTATACTTTTTTTACCTCCTATTTTAGTATACTATACTAGTAAAATTGTCTACATCTTTTTAATAGATTGTTTTAAGTTGGAGGTAAATGTTATTTTTGGGAGTTACTCCACCTATGTTTTCTTGTTTTACTTATATTATTTTCGGAGTTATATTGTTTTTGGTTTATACGGTTTAAGGGTTGATTGTAGTGTAATTTACCATATTTCAACTTTCGAAAAAGAGATTCTAGTTCCTGTTCTGTTCCTACGGATGAAAACGGTGAAAATAAGTTGTAACATAACTTGAAGAGAGGTACCTTTAATCTGTTCTTTAATTTTTTTTTTCTCCTGTAAGATTGACCATTAATTCTTGATTTTAACCGTGTCACGTCTCTACTGTGTTTTGATGTGTATCTTTTGTGATCATCGGAGTGGTTTTTAATTATGTCGATTATTTAGTTAAGTCACTTCAACGTCTTATATGTAAATCACATGTTTTTATATAATGTATCGATATGTGATTATTATTTGATGGTCTTTCTCTTAAATTCTTTGTGTTAAGTTAATAAGTTCTTCCTTTTTTTTTTTTTTTTTCTTTTTTGTCATGAGACTTTTGATTCTGTGACTACTTTTTTTAAATTCTACCGTGTTTATCTTTCTATATGGTATGAGTACCTAATTTTCTCATTTATAACAATTTCATAGGTATGGTAAGTTTCGTTATATACCTGAGTTACGTTAAAACAAGTTTTTTGATTACCGTAAAAAGTGTTTTGACCTTCATTGTTAACATTGTAAACATATCTCAGGCTCATCGGTTTCGTTAGAATTCATTAACGTTCTTTCAACCACCATAGTACGAGGGACTAAAGTTTGATTTGATACTTTGATTTCATTAGTTTTGTCATACTATGAGTGATTGAGTTTTAGGAGGTTGAATCCGAAGTTGTCCCGTTATTCGTTCTTGAAGATTTACGTGTTCGACCCCTAAATCTTTTCTGTCTCCTTGGTCTCTATTTTTAACGGTTATAGACGATCTAGTATCTTTTTGTTCTCTTAAGGTCGTTGTGTAGATGAAGACGAAGTAATTGATACGATTTCCGAAACTGACACACGTAGTGTTGTTTAACACCTTTAAGAAAGAAGTTCTCTACGCTTATGGTCTGGTGGAATGGACGGACCCTCTTTGGAGATACGTCCAGTTCTTCGTTGTCAATCTTGACCTGTACCTTGTTCCCTGACCTATTTTTAACCCTTCCTCATGTAGTTCCGACATATATCAGTGGACAAATAAATTGAACATACGTCTTATATAATACGTTTTATTACCCGACATACGACGTATTCGACCTTAGTTCTAACGATCATCTTTATAGTTATCAGATATATACGTCTACTTTAGTGGGAGTACCGTCTTTCACTTCTCCTTGATTTCTCGGAGAACTATTTCTACTTTCCTCTCATTTTTGAGACCAAATTTTGAGTTGCACGTTTTTTGTTTCTAGTACCGTAGACTAGGGTAGTAAAATACCGTTTATCTACCCTTTCGTTATGTTTATTACTCTCTGAAATAAAAGAACCCGAAGTTTTAGTGACATCTACCACTGACAAATCAAGTCAGTGAGTCAGTACAGGGTGAGATACGTTTGGGTATTTGGAGTCGTGTGGTCCGGAAGGACAGGTAGTGGTTGAAGACCTCAGGTGGGTTTGGGTACAGGTAACTCAGACACTACGGTAGGTCGGTAGCCCAGGAGACAGCAGGGGAAAAGGAGGAAGGGAGTTAGAAAGGGTGGTAGTCCCATAAAAGGTCACCCAGTCGAGAAGTGTAGTCCACCGGTTTCATAACCTCAAAGTCGAATTCGTAGTCAGGAAGGTTACTTGAGGGTCCTGACTAGAAGAAAACCAACCTGACCAACCTACAGAAGCGTCAGGTTCCCTGAGAGTTCTCAGAAGAGGTTGGGGTATCAAGTTTTCGTAGTTAAGAAGTCACGAGTCGAAAGAAATATCAGGTTGAGAGTGTAGATATGTACTGGTTTCCTTTTTGGTATCGGAACTGATCTACCTGGAATCAGCCGTTTGATTACAAAGACGAAAACTTATATGATAGATACAACCAGTATTGAAAAGAAGGTTCCTCGTTCACAGAATTAAAGTACCGACTTCAGTGGTAGACGTCACTAAAACCTCGGTTTTTATTTATTTATTTCAGACTGTGACAAAGGTGACAAAGAGGTAGATAAAGGGTACCTCACTACCCTGGCCTACGGTACTAGAAGCAAAAGACTTACAACTCGAAATTCGGTTGGAAAAGTGAGAGGAGAAAGTGAAAGTAGTTCTCCGGAAAATCAAGGAAAAGTGAAAGACGGTATTCCCACCACAGTAGACGTATAGACTCCAATAACTATAAAGAGGACCGTTAGAACTGAGGTCGAACACAAAGAAGGTCAGGTCGTAAAGAGTACTACATGAGAAGTACATTCAAATTCTTACCACTGTTATATGTCGGAACTACATGAGGAAAAGAATAAACCTTGGTCAGACAACAAGGTACAGGTCAAGATTGACCACGAAGAACTGGACGTATGTCCAAAGAGTTCTCCGTCCAGTCCACCAGACCAAGGGTAGAGAAAGTCTTAAAAGGTGTCAAATAACACTAGGTGTGTCAGTTTCTGAAACCGTATCAGTTATTTCGTCTTTATCTACAAAAAAAGACCTTGAGAGAACGAAAAAGCTACTAGGTTACCTACAACCGTTAAACTAGAGACCAAGGAGACGGAAAAGATTTTGGTCGAACTTGTAGTCCTTCAAGTGTCAAATACATAACGACTTCAGACCGAACCTCTTAAAACTCGTAATGAAATGATCGCACACTCTTCTCAGGTTAACACGCTATCAAACTCGTAAGAAACCGTAACGGAAAGAAACCCTAACCTTACTTTTGNTGTAGATATATACTGGTTTCCTTTTTGGTATCGGAACTGATCTACCTGGAATCAGCCGTTTGATTACAAAAACGAAAACTTATATGATAGATCCAACCAGTATTGAAAAGAAGGTTCCTCGTTCATAGAATTAAAGTACCAACTTCAGTGGTAGACGTCACTAAAACCTCGGTTTTTATTTATTTATTTCAGACTGCGACAAAGGTGACAAAGAGGTAGATAAAGGGTACCTCACTACCCTGGCCTACGGTACTAGAAGCAAAAGACTTACAACTCGAAATTCGGTTGGAAAGTGAGAGGAGAAAGTGAAAGTAGTTCTCCGGAAAATCAAGGAAAAGTGAAAGACGGTATTCCCACCACAGTAGACGTATAGACTCCAATAACTATAAAGAGGACCGTTAGAACTGAGGTCGAACACAAAGAAGGTCAGGTCGTAAAGAGTACTACATGAGAAGTACATTCAAATTCTTACCACTGTTATATGTCGGAACTACATGAGGAAAAGAATAAACCTTGGTCAGACAACAAGGTACAGGTCAAGATTGACCACGAAGAACTGGACGTATGTCCAAAGAGTTCTCCGTCCAGTCCACCAGACCAAGGGTAGAGAAAGTCTTAAAAGGTGTCAAATAACACTAGGTGTGTCAGTTTCTGAAACCGTATCAGTTATTTCGTCTTTATCTACTTTTGTATCCCTACCGATTCTTTCTTTGTGTACTTTTATACGAGTTGTAGTGAGTAATAGTCTCTTTCCGTTTAGTTTTTGTGTTACTCCATGGTAGAGTGTGGTCAGTCTTACCGAAGATAGTTTTTCAGATGTTTGTTATTTACGACTTCNTAAACTAGAGACCAAGGAGACGGAAAAGATTTTGGTCGAACTTGTAGTCCTTCAAGTGTCAAATACATAACGACTTCAGACCGAACCTCTTAAAACTCGTAATGAAATGATCGCACACTCTTCTCAGGTTAACACGCTATCAAACTCGTAAGAAACCGTAACGGAAAGAAACCCTAACCTTACTTTTGACTGGACAAGGTCAGGAGACCGGTGACGACTCAAAAAGGTTTAAACGACCGTATAACTCACGTCTTGAAAGTGTCGTAGTAGGAAGTCCTAAACTTTATCGAGTTGACCTTAAGGTAGTGGAGGTGATCGAAATAAGCATCACTATGAAAGATTCCGGGTGAACTGAAGTGTAAGGTCCTACAGACCGAGACCCACTCTTCTAGGAAAAACATGTCAAGAAGACACATAAGAACAGCAGAGAAGAATTATAACAGACGAAGACAATCCAGGTATGGTAAAGACAGGAAATAGTTCGGGTAGAAACGTACTTTACAAGGGGACCATAGAGATTAATAGAACTTCACTAGAGATCATAAAGGGTAAGACAACAAAAGGAGATAAAGAAACGTAACTAGTGACTTCTTCCAAAAGAATAGAGAAGAACGATAAGAAACCTTGAGACGTAAGTCCACGAATATAGAAAGGAAAAGAGGAACCGAAATTCTTTCTACTTTTCTGTCGGAAGTCTTACCCTCTTTCATTATTTCTTACTTCGTTGACTGTTTCTTAATTAGAGTTTTTATATCTTCGTCTTCGTCCAATTCGTCGGTTTATGGTCTTTTTATTTACTGGGTTAGTTATTTACCCAGTTTCTTGACTTGTCTGTAAAGAGGCTTCTTTTGTATCTCTACCGATTCTTTCTTTGTGTACTTTTATACGAGTTGTAGTGAGTAATAGTCTCTTTCCGTTTAGTTTTTGTGTTACTCCATGGTAGAGTGTGGTCAGTCTTACCGAAGATAGTTTTTCAGATGTTTGTTATTTACGACTTCTCCCACACTTCTTTCCCCATGGAAGGATGTGACAACCACCCTTATTTTTGTTATGTCGACGATACCTCTTGTCACACCGCTAAGGGATTTTTTGACCTTTATCTTGACGGAATACCGGGTCGTGAGGGTGACGACCCGTATGTGTGACTCCTTTGGTCTTAACTTTCTCTGTGCACATGGGGTTACAAATAGTGTCGTGCCAAATGTTATCAATCCTGAACCTTCGTTGGATCTACAGGTAGTCGTCTTTTTACCTATTCTTTCGACACCATGTGTGTGTCGTCTTATAATGAGTCGATACTTTTTATTATATAAACTTAGTGAAGATCACTCCAGCTACTTTGACCTCGGATAATATGTCTGACTTTATCCAGTCTTTCTCGTTGTGGTTACGTCATATAATCACGTATATATACGTCAAATCTTTCTACAATTGCTACAGGAATATACGTTCTATCGTTTTCCCTGTGTATATTTTTTGTCTGGAAACCTGAGACACCCTCTTTTACTCCAACCCTACTAAACTCTTTTATAGTAACTTGTTACATATAATAGTATATACTTATCTAACGGTTCAAGATACTTACTTTGTCCCGTGAGTTTCGGTCACGTGACCCAGTTGTGACTCCCTACCCTACCCCTTCCTCTACCCTCCCCCCAAGTCCTACCCCCTATATAAAAGGGGGTACTGACTAAGTACAGTTACGTACCGTTTTTAGGTGGTGTTATAACATTCATTAATCGGAGGTTAATTTTATTTATTAAAAAAAATTCAAGTATGAATATACCAGTCAATTGGATACTGTTTCTTCGGTTCTTTTATATAACCACTTTCTGTAAAAGAAATTATAACAACTCCTTTGACCTATCGATAGACTTTTTTTTGATTTCACATGTTATACGTTTTTATTTGAGTTTTACTTGAATTTACATTTTGGACCTTGGTAATTTGATGGTCTTCTTTTAAATTCTATGTACGGGAAACTGTGACCAGAATTGTTATGTAAAAACCTAGTAAAAAGAGTCCGTTCCCTTTGTATTCATTTTTACTTTACCCTGATGTGGTTTCATTTGTCGAAAACATCTTGTTTCCTTTAGTAAAGGTTTTGTTTTTCTGTTGGATTACTTACGTTTACTATATAAACTATTCTCCAACTAAAGTTTTATATATTTCTTGAGTACGTTAAGTTGTTCTTTTTGTATTAGACTCAAAATTTTTATCCGTTCCCTGAAATTATCTATAAAAGGTTTCTTCTGTGTGTCTACCGTTTGTCTTTGTATCCTTTTACGAATCGTAGTGATTGGTAGTCAAGTCAAGTAAAGTCAACGAGTCAGCACAGGTTGAGAAACGTTGGGGCACTTAGGTCGTGCGGTCGGGAGGGACAGGTAGTAGTTGAGGGTCTTAAGTAAGTTTGAGTGCAGGTAGTTCAGTCACTGCGGTAGGTCGGTAGAGTAGGAGACAGTAGGGGAAAAGAAGGACGGGGGTTAGGGAGGGTCGTAGTCTCAGAAAAGGTTACTCAGTTGAGAAGTGTACTCCACCGGTCTCATGACCTCAAAGTCGATGTCGTAGTAAGGAAGGTTTCTTATGGGTCCCGACTAGAGGAAACCTTACCTGACCACCTAGAGGAATGTCTGCTTCCCTGAGAGTTCTCAGATGAGGTTGTGGTGTCAAGTTTTCGTAGTTAAGAAGCCGTGAGTCGAAAGAAGTGTCAGGTTGAGAGCGTAGATATGTACTAGTGACCTTTTTGGTATCGGAACTGATCTACCTGGAAACCCCTTTACGTTTAGTTTTGATGAGGTGTTGACAGTCTCACCAATAAGTACTTGATTTAATCTGTGTCTCCGTCTTTATCACATACTGTAGGGAAGATACTTTTTATATTTTTCTGTACTATGTTTGTTTGAATAGGTGTTTTGTTTTCGTCTGAGTGTCTGTCTCTTACTCAAATGTCAACGGTCCTTTCCTACTCCCCTTCCCTATAAATCCTTAAAGTTCTACTTGTCCGAGTGTACCCATGTAATATTTTACCTATTGGTTGTTCCTGGATAACATAACGTGTCCCTTGAGTTACAATACACCGTCGAACCTACCCTCCTCTCACACTCTTCTCACCTATGTACATCTACATACCGACTCAGGGAAACGACAGGTGGACTTTGATAATGTTATAACAATTAGTCGATATGAGGTTATTTTTTTAATTTTCAAATTAAAATTTAATTACTAATAATAGAATTCTTTATTGCACTACCACTCCTACACTTCTTTACACGTGGGAACACAAGACAACCATCTTAACATTTAACCACGTCGATAAACCTTTTGTCATACTTCAAAGGAGTTTTTTTAATTTCCATCAAGATGGTGTCCTGGGTCGTTAAGATGAAGACTCATAAATAATTTACCGTTTTGGTTATGTTATAAAATTTCATTAATCGGAGATTAATTTTATTTATTTAAATTTAAATTTTTCCCTTGTTTTGTAATTAAACTTTTTTATACACGTGGGAATACACTAAACATGGTAATAAGTAATAACCGTTCTATATCTTTGTTGGATTCACCAATAACTCTCTATTTACTTATTTCTAAAGTGTATGTGTGTATGTATATATATGGACATTTTTATAATGAGTAAGTATTCTTTATAAATTTATAAAAAGTTATAAACTCTCTTATTCTTTACTGGATCTCTCACAATAAGATTCACTTTACAATCTGTTTTACCTTGTTTATTGGGTACTAAAGTGAATATACAAGTTAGACTTTCTGTTAAGTTTACTTGTTTGTCTTAGTTTATCTTCGGTTGAGTATCTACGTCTCTTGTTTGACCACCAAAGGTCTCCCCCACCCTCATCCTCAGCCCACTTAATCCCCTTCTCTAATACTCCATGTTTGAAGGTCAATATTTGATTAGATTTCCTACGTTATATAACGTATACCTTATGACAGTTATTATAACATTATTTAAACATATGACTATCTACCAATGATCTGAATGTATCAAAGTCACGAATCACAGTTTAGTACTACATCGTGTGGATTTTATTATACTATAACATACAGTTGATATGAAGTTAAATTTTTTTTTTAAAATTTTCTCTTTTCTTTTTCTTATGAGTCGGACACCACCCGTCATAAGATTCGACTGGAGGTATTAAGGATGAAAGACCACACTTCGCTTCAGTGAGTCAACACAGGTTGAGAAACGCTGGGGTACCTGACATCGGACGGTCCGAGGAGACAGGTACCCTAAAAGGTCCGTTATTTTGACCTCACCCAACGGTAAAGGAAGAATTCCCATAGAAAGGTTGGGTCCCTAACTTGGGTCCAGAGGACGTAACATCCGTCTACGAAAATTGTAGACTCGGTGTCCCCTTCAGTGAGAGACCACATGTATGGTATATATTGGGGGGTGGAGAACACCCCATCCTTACGCTTATGTTACCTGGTAGTAAGGGTATCAGTCCTAAGACTATTCGACCGAAACTCAAGTAGTCTTCCCACTAATAATAACAACCCGACGTGAGTTAGTCTACTCGGGAGATTTTCTTGCACTTTACAGTCTTTCTGGGAGAGGACAGGACCTTCATATCATTGTTATCCCTGGACGGACGTTGGAGTCCTTCACCTTTCATCAGGGACCGACTGTTGGTAGTTCCTTTGTCCTGGAGAAGGTACACGACGTTCCCTGCACGGTTTGTGGTCACTAGGACCTTCGATTCTCGTGTTCCGAAAACGATGATGGAGACCGTAGAGTTGCTACCATAGTTGATCGGTCCGACTTAGTTGTAGAACATACAGAAGAGGTACGATGTATAAACAGTTCCATTGTAACCAAATATTGTAATACATTCAAAGTACACATGTCTTATAAAACTAAAGACACATATCCTGTCGTACAGGTTGGGAGTTCAAACTAAAGATAGGTAGTGATCTGTTTCCTGAGGTATGAGTAAAACGGAAGTGGATTTCTGGGGGTGTGGGGGTGGAAACCTTTACAGATGAGACAAGAGATATAGATATATAAACAAAAAACAAACAAAATAAATAAGTAAATTAAACAATATAAGACGTATACTTACTTTAGTATAAAGAAGTGGGAAATTTTAAGTATCGTTCGTGATAGTTTTTAGTCAAATAAGTACTTATTGTACTGACCAGTTTCTCGACTTTTAATTAAAGTTATCTAGTGAGAGTCACCTGATAACTTATATGATGTTCGATTCGTTGTCGGACTTTTACAACACAAGAAATTCGGAATAGATTTCAGTAGTGATCGTGTACTTCTCCTAATTTTAGTGTAACTTTTGTAACGGATGGTTAGTGATTTTTGTCTCACCCTACAGTGAAGAAAACAAGAAGAACGATAGAAGATTGTCCTTCTTGTACGTAAAATCATTTACCTAAATTGGAAAATATCTATCTCTTTATTCTGATAAAGGTAAAATAAAAAGAAGATTTTTCGATTACAATTTTATTTCGGAGAACTCGATGACCTTAAGATACATTTTACGTAAAATATTGAAACGTTGTGAATATGTAGATTAGTGTATAAATGTTTTCTCTAACAATGGAATGGTTTTCAAAGACCATCTTTTTACCACAATCAGTGAGTCAGTATAGACTGATAAACACTGAAGTACCTGACACCGGGAGGTCCGAAGAAACAGGTACATTAAGAGATACGTTCTTATGACTTCACCCTTTGATAAGAGAAGAGATCCTCTAGAAGGACTACGTCCCTAGTTTGGACCCAGAAGACGTAGTGTCCGTCTAAGGAGTGAGACTATGTGGCCCCTTCGGGGTCTCCAGTTTTGATAAAACATAACAACGAGAAGTCAGTGAGTGAGTGCGGGTTGACAAACGTTGCCAACCTGGTGTCGTGTGATCCAAAGAGACATGAAGTGATTGAGGGTCTGAGGGTGATTGAGAAGTTGAGTACAGGTAACTGAACCACTACGGTAGATTGGTAGAGCAGGAGACAGTAGGGGAAGAGGAGGACGGAAGTTAGAAAGGGTCGTACTCTCAGAAAAGATTACTCAACCGAGAAGCGTAGTCCACCAGTCTTATAACCTCGAAGTCGAAGTCTTAGTCAGGAAGGTTACTTATAAGTCCCAAGTATACTTAACGGGAAAGTTTCTACCAGGAATCGGATAATCATACCTTTAACGGTTCGTAAACTAAAAGATGTGAATTAAACTAACATAGTTCCTTTATTAATAACATTTGTATATATAAATTGTGGTTATAGGTTTTATAGTATATTATCTTGTGATTAATCTTAAATACTTTTTTTATATTGATAAATTATGAAACACTCCGGAATCAACAATCCTAGTCCTATATCCTCTTTCTAGTCTGAGTTAAACACTTTACAGAAGGCAAGGATAGTAAAAAAATAGAAAAATTAAGTACAAATCACGCATATCAACTAAATGTTACAATACAATCAAAGTCCACATGTCGTTCTCACAGTCAATATGTGTATGTGTAGAGAGGAGAAAAAGTCTAAGGAAAGGTTATATCCGGTAAAGTCTCATGACTTATCTCACAGGACACGCTAATGTCATCCGGGAATAATAGAAAAAATTATACATCATCATACATATACAGTTAGGGTCAGAGGGTTAAATAGGGGGGGAGGAGGAATCTTTAACAGTGTGACTAACTTCGTTCAGCCTGTCTTTTTGTTTATGGTATGTTATAGCGAATATATACCTTAGAATTTTTTACCATGTTTACTCGAATAAATATTTTGTCTTTTCTCAGTATCCACGTCTTTTGCTTGACTCCCGAAAGAAAGGGTAGTACTGTTACTAAGAGGACGTTACTCCCGTTGGAGTAACAGTAAGAAATAAAATGACTCCTTAGAGTGAAGGGAAGGAGGAGGATTCGGTCAAGTTGGGGACTGAGTACATTTAGTAGAATTTTTTTTTTTTTTTAAGAGCAAGAATAGGAAGACCATCCCATCTTATCTCAGTCAGTGCGAAATAAAATAAGTGTTCACAGAGAATAAATCAGACGCGAGAGAGGAGTCATCAACGGGAAAACTCTAATCTCTGGTACAAAGATAATAAAATGTGTGGAATGTGGTACCAGCAGTCCACCTTAACAGAACCTCCTACGGAACTGAGAGTCGAAGAGGAGTCCACACAAGTAGAGTCCGAGGACTTGATGCCAAGGTCCCAAACGGAAGGAGCTTAGTGGAGACATTAACCATTAACATTAGGAGAAGGGACACGAGGATACGATAGATGCGACCCTTAAGACAACTTCCACTCCGTAATCATGACTTTCAATGAGTCGAGACTCACTTCACCCCTACGACACCCGAGTTTGTGCAGTTAGAGAAACCGGGACCAAATGGATAGTAATACTTCCACCTACTCGTGTACTCTGATTATGGTACACCCAATCCTCCCAGACGGATTCGAACCGTCCTTCTCTTCGAATAAGAATCTCGTCTACACTAAGGTGTCCTCTAAGATTCCCTTTCTGCTCACAGTAGGTTTTAGTTGTTCTGTTTATAAAAGACTAAAGAACGATTCGAGCACTATCGACCACGAGAAATCGATAGGGAACAGTAGTCTTAGTACATCCACAGAGATTCACTAAGAACCGGTACACCCATTGAAGTATAGAATCGGAGTACCTTCGAAAGAGATACTCGGAGTACGTATTCCGATCGTAAGACTAAAACTTTGTTCCGTGTCTATAATTCTATGTCTTAAAGTAGGAATCCTACTTAGTCGACACCTTTTCTCTCCCACACTGACGGGCGGTGAAAGTATCATGGTATCTCCACTTACAGGAGTGGAGAAATACACGAGATACACGAATATTCCGAGAAATATACGAATAAAAACTTAAATTGTTATTACCGACGACTGACTCAACAATGTAAGAGATGGGTAGATTCACAGGTTCTGACATTCATGACGTAACATTTATCAAAATTAATGACTTCCGTCAGAGTAATTTCACACTGGGAGTCCAGTTTTTCGTCGTATAAAACCCTCCGTATAAGAAATTACTCGGTACTCGTCAGTATCACCGTCGACTGTGTAAACTGTCAGACTCTATACTGTGGTCGTTTCCAAAGTCGTAAAGTTTTCCAGGGTAGTGTCCCTATCAGTTCGATCACGGTAACAACGGTAACCATTGTCAGTAAAAACAGTCTCTATACCCTTTTCTTATTATTTTCTCTTTGAGAGGATAGTTTCGATAAGGTACCTCTGGAGTCGGAAACATGTAGAAAGTGGTGATTCTTTTCGGTTTCGAAGTACAAGTGACCCTTTGGTCGTGGTAATATAGACTTTTTTTTTAGTCTAAAAGGTTTTATTACACTTTTAATGAACAAACTCAAATAGTGTTGAATTAAGAAACGTAAGAACGGTTAGTTAGAAAGTCACGGTTATCAAGACGTAGATACTAGAGTTGAAAGATGATTTACATGAAGGAATACATCTCCCTATATCTTACAACTCTAGTAAACCTGAATAACGTGGCAAGTCGTCCAGAGGTCAGGTGACCTCTTCCTACATCCACGGTCTTGACTCCTGTACCCAGACGTAAGTTACTACTCCGATAAAACTTTTTCAATAGATGTTTTATATAGAGACGATAGTATTTGAGTTGAAGACAGAAAGGTAAGCTTAGTACAAAATACTAAAAATAACTTAAAACAGATAAAACGAAAGTAACATTCCATACGTTAGACATATAAAATGATTCACTTTCCTTGACTTTTCATTTCTTTGTAGAATGTTAAATAGATAAATGAATTAAAACCTATTTATAAGTTTTATGACATATTATTTAAAAACATATTAATAAACTGTTTTTTACGAAAAACGAAGGGGGGGGGAAGTAAAAACAGAAGACAGTAGAAACAGTCAACAGTTATTTTTAGCAATTAAGATTCTTAAAAGTAGAGTAGGGGAATAGGTAAAATCATCGAGAAGGTTCGGTGAGATATGAGACCGTGTAGTATAGGCTTTATATGTGAAAGTCGGTGTGAGGAAAAGGTACTAATCGAAATGACTTTAAAGACGTAACGTAACGGAAACTACGACTAAAATAAAATGGACCACGTCAAAACGAACTTCACATTTTTAGACAGAAAGTGTCAAAAGAAGAAACCAATTTATATACAACACACACGTACACGAATTTAGTGAGTTAGTACAAATTGAGAAATACTGAGGTACCTGACATAGAGTGGTCCGGGGAGGAAAGTACTCTAAGAGGTCCGTTCTTATGACCTCACTCGTCATTAAAAGAAGAGGTCTCCTAGAAGAACTGGGTCCTTAGTTTCGACCCAGAGGACGTAACGTCCACTTAAGAAATGGTCAATGAGACGAAGTGGAGTAATAAAGTAACCATTTTTATGATTATCTCAGGTAGTTGTCTACCTACCTTTTTGTCCTATTTACGAGTTACCTTATAATGAGTTGGTAATTTCCATACTTTAAAACAGTAAAAGTCGTTGTATCCACCTGGACCTCCCATAATACAAATCACCTTTGTTTAATATGTTCATATATACTATAGTCAATATGACCTTAGTTTTGTTTTGTTTACTTGTGTTATTTTGTCTTTGTCTGAGTGGCTATGTCTCTTGTTTAGTCACCAATGGTAACCTCTCTTCTAAATCCTCTCCCCTTTCCATTCACTTCTCCCAATTCTCCGTGTTCGATGGTACACGTTTTATCTATTCACTGTTCCCACACTACATCTCGTGTCCCGTATGTGGGCTATAAAATATTATTTATATATACCCCATACGACGACGACGACGATTCGGCGAAGTCAGCACAGACTGAGACACGTTGGGGTGTCTACCGTCGGGTGGTCCGAGGTGGTAGGGACCCTAAGAAGTCCGTTCTTGTGCCCTCACCCAACGGTAAAGGAAGAGGTTACGTACTTTCACTTTTCACTTTCACTCCAGGGAGTCATTCACAGGCTCAGAAGCACTGGGGTACCTGATGTCGGATGGTCCGAGGAGGTAGGTACCCTAAAAGGTCCGTTCTTATGACCTCACCTAACGGTAAATATAAAATAATTTTATAAATTAATGATACGACATGTGGAATTTAATTATATTGTACCATTCAATCAGTACGATGTTATTATATTTTCTTATTGAAATATTATAGTAAAATAAGAATACATTTATTTATTTTCCTCTTTTACATGAATTGAAAGGATTTCAACTTTCAATGAAAGTCGTTAATGATACATTTATAGTGACATTTAATTAGAAGTGTAGAATTCATTCTTACTTATATCCACCTCTTGTAATATGACTGCACACGATTCCTACCTTTAAAACCAGCACCCATAACTTCGTGTCTCAAGTTTTCTGATCTCCCACACCTATCGTCTCACTATCGTGCTCCTTGAGAAATACTCACATCTCTAAAACTTATTACTCCTTCTGTCACTTTAGTTCGAAAAATTCGGTTTTACAGATGGTGACCACTGTAGACGGTTACAAACAGGTCTACAGTGTTTTTCGATAGTCTGGGTTAGACCGTACAGGGAACTCGGTGTCATGGTCGTCGTATCATCCACGAGAATATCGTGTAGACGGTCTTTTTATTCACGTGTCTAATTATATAATTTTCCTTTTGATTTTCTTTTTCCCTTTCGTCACTCGTCCTCTCTTATCTTCTCTTCTCTTATTAGTGTACCCGAGTCGTCGAAGAGGGAGACAAGTACGGATTTGGGGTTTCTTAAAGGGTTGAGTATTTGTCTTGGTTAAGGGAAGTGTTACAGATCCAAACGATCTCAACACCTATTTTAATCTCCGAATCTCCGAATGAAAAATTGGTATCGTAAAATAACTCGTAAAATTTCAAATACATCTCGAAATTTTTTACGTAATAGATTAAATTTGAGTAAAAACCGACCACCAAAGGAATAACGGGTCTACTCACAGTTATATAGAAGTGTTTTAAAATTTTACTTTCGTAAGTATAATACACTTATTACGGTGAGATGAGTATCGGTGAAAAAAATTACAAATCTCTTTGTGTGACAAAAACCCAAATTTGAGTATTCGTTCCTCTGTCTTTTAAGTAAGTCGTCTATTTACTCTATAAGAAGACAATTTAGATAGTATTTAACGGATTTTAAATTCTGTCTAAAGAAGGGACAGGTCCTTAGTCTTATCAACTAACTCCGACCTTTTACTTTTATAATAAAAACAAACAAACAAAACCCTAAAAAAAAAAAAAAAGCGGAACGACGTGTCGAAAACCCTAGAGTCTAGGGACTCGTCTTTAATTTGGACCTGGTGTCGTCACTCGCGGACCCTAGAAGTTGTGGTTCGGTAGTCTCTTGCGGGTCTAATAACAAAATTCATTTTCCCTTTCACAAAACTGGTGACGGTAAAGGGGTTTAGGACCTCATTGAAATCTCCATCCTTAAACTCGTGTCACCACCGTAGAAGGAACCCCAGTCTCATTGCGAGTACCCTTGTCGGGTAGGACTGAGTCCGTTCTTCGTCACGGAGCTAGTACCTCTTAGGTTGTTATTATTATATTGGTTGGTTTTCAGTTAGTACAAAGCTACCAGCGGTACGGGAACAGTAACATACATTGCACTACAGTCATCATTTTGCGAGGGGGCGTGATCGTCCGTCTGGTGTCGGGGTAGGGGAGGGGATGGAGCGTCGCCTGAACCTCAGTTTTATACCTCCCAAGTTTATTTTTGGAGATTTTACCTTTATGGATGGGATCTTTCGGAAGTGTACCAAGTAAAGTGACAGTCCGGGGACTGAGAAATTCGAAGGATCTCCATAGTTACAATTAAAGATTATGTATAGTGTCATATATCGATACAGTCCTTTGATTACTCTAGATTCGAGTGGATCTATTAAGTGAATAATAAGATTATTATTCGTACAATGTAATACCGTCGATTAAAAAGGACTTCCTATTTTACGATAAAGTTTACAGTATAAAACCTACAAACTCAAATTTAGGAGAATAATTAGTGGATGTTATTTGACTATGGACATTATTATGTCCATAATCAAAAACTATGGTAGAAAACGATAATCTAATAATTACTGTGTTCGTTTTTACACAGTAATGTCTTGAATGGTAGTCATATTTCAAATACGTCTCTCAAACCTCTACACCAAACTATTCTTTTTTTATTCACTTCTGACTACACCTTACTAATAGTTTTCACTAAATTTATCTGTTTGTTAGATCAATCGACTTTTCTCCGGAGTAATAGTCAGGATCTGATTGAAAACCTCTTATACCTAAGTGAACCCTTACGAAGGAATCGGTCCTCCGTCCTAAACGAGACCTTTTCCTCATACCCTTTGAAGTCCAAACGTCTTAGACTCCGACCCCGAACGGAAAAGTGGTTGAAGTGTGGACGTCGTCGAAGACAGTAAACGACCGAAATTCCTTCGTCGTATAAGTCCCGGAAGGTCTACAGAAACTTTAGTTCCCATTACGAGAGACTAAATAAAAGGAGAAAAGGAGAATTTATCGTAAGTTCACGACGTTCTTAATTCATCACGTACTAAAGCGGACCACTTAAATTCTTATACATTTTAGTTAGAAGAATATTTCGTACCAAAGTCACACACATTGTCAAGATGAAATCGAGTTTGAAATTCATGGGTCTTTATTCTTACTTAATGACTACTGTTTCGTTAATAAAGTTGAGAACATCAAGTGTCAATTCGATCTTATTTTCATTAAGATAACATTCCCTTATTTATTTAGTCAGGTATTATACGTATCTTTTCTAGACCCTTCTTTAAAGAGAACGTAAACATAAAAAAGTACGTACTTGACTGGAAGGAAAGACAGTAAGTTTTATCTATTTTACTACGTCTTTCCTTTGTTCGTAAATGACTTAAAGGGATACAGGGTCTGAAGAAACAGTGTGTTTCGGGTACTTGTCTCTATGTCCAGGTAACATTACTCGTGTGCTCTGAAGGATACTTGTACTCGGAAGGATACCTGTACTCGAGTATACTGATATACGGGGACCTGGTACATAGAATTATGGTTATAAGACCGTCGTATCAACATCCCTCCCTACAAAGTCCATTGTACGTTTGGTCAGGTTTTTAGTCACGTCGAGTCAAGTCAGTGAGTCAGTACAGGTTGAGAAACGTTGGGGTACCTGACGTCGTGCGGTTCGAAGGGGTAGGTAGTGCTTGAAGGTCTAGGATGAGTTTGCTTGCAGGTGACTCAGCCACTACGGTAGGTTTGTAGAGCAGGAGAGGAGGTCGGAAGTTAGAAAGGGTCGTAGTCCCAGAAAAGTTTCAATCAAGAAGTGTAGTCCACCGGTTTCCTAATCTCAAAGTTGAAGTCGTAGTCAGGAAGGTTACTAAGAAGTCCTGACTAAAGAAAAGCCTACCTGACCAACCTAGAGGAACGTCGGGTTCTCTGAGAGTTCTCAGAAGAGGTTGTGGTGTCAAGTTTTCGTAGTTGAGAAGTCGCGAGTCGAAAGTAATATCAGGTGACAATGTAGGTGTGTACTGATGACCTTTTTGGTATCGAAACTGATCTGTCTTGAAACAACCGTTACATTACAGAGACGAAAAATTGTACGACAGATCAAACGAGTATTTGAAAGAAGGTTCCTCGTTTACAGAAAATTAAATTACCGATGTCAGTGGTAGACGTTACTAAAACCTCAGATTATTTTACTTCAGACAGTGACAAAGGTGACAAAGGGGTAGATAAACGGTCCTTCACTACCCTGGTCTACGGTACTAGAATCAAAAGACTTACAACTCCAAATTCGGTTGAAAAAGGTGAGAGAAGAAAGTGAAAGTAGTTCTCTGAGAGATCAAGAAGAAACTTTCCAACCACAGTAGACGTATAGACTCCAATAACTATAAAGAGGACCGTTAGAACTAAGGTCGAAAACGAATTAGGTCAGGTCCTAAAGAGTACTACATGAGACGTATATTCAATTTATTCGTCCCACTGTTATACGTCGGAACTACATGGGGAAAAGAATAAGACTAGGTCAGACAACAAGGTACAGGTCAAGATTGACAACGAAGGACAGGACGTATGTCTAAAGAGTTCTCCGTCCATTTCACTAGACCATAAGGGTAGAGAAAGTCTTAAGAGGTGTCAAGCAACACTAGGTGTGTTTCCAAAACCGAATCAGTTATTTCGTCTTTATCTACAAAAAGACCTTGAGAACGAAAAAGTTACTAGGTTACCTACGACCGTTAAACTAGAGACCAAGGAGACGGAAAAGATTTTGGTCGAACTTGTAGACCTTCAAGTATCAAGTACATGGTAACTTCGGACCGAACCTCTTAAAACTCGTAATGAAACGATCACACACTCTACTCATGTTAACACGTCATCAAACTCATAAGAAACTGTAACGGAAAGAATCCTTAACCTTTCTTTTAACTTGAAAAGGTCAGGACACCGGTGACAACTCAAAAGGTTTAAAGGACCGTATAACTTACGTCGTGAAAGTGTCGTAGTAGAAAATCCTAAACTTTATCGAATTGACCTTAAGGTAGTGGAGACGACGGAAACAAGTATCACTACGAAGGATTCCGGGTAAACTGAAGTGTAAGGTCGTACAGACCCAAATCCAGTCACTAGTGTGGCACCACCAATAGACCCAGTACTTCTAGAAAAAACATATCAAGAAGACTCATAAGAACGGGGGAGAAGAATTATAGAAGATGAAGACAATCCAGGAATGGTAAAGACAGGAAATAACACGGGTAGAAACGTACTTTACAAGGGGACCATAGAGATTAAAAGAACTTCTCTAGAGATCAGAAAGGGTTGGATAACAAAAGGGGAAAGAAACGTAGTTCACACCTCCCTAGACTGGTGCGATACAGGGGACTTTTTCTTAAATACAGTCTAGAAGGAAGGTATAGTCTGTCTCGTTGTGTCGTTTACGGTCGTTTCGGACGTGATTTCCTTTCATATGAGGGAAAAGTGTGACCCCTCAGTAAAGTTACAATTTAACACAAGAAGGTAGATTTGGATACCTCCCCTCCAATCTCAACGTCTCAAGTACAGTACTTAAAAAACCTACTTTACTAACCACACATCTCAAACCTTCCTTCCCGTTTTTCCGAGTCTACTGTCTCGATCTCACTCGTACGAGTTCGTCGGTAACCACACTCTATCGTTATTGAAACTCAAGTCTCACATACTCTGTATGTTTGTAGGTTAGAAGAGAGTTGTCGGGATTACTGGTGTTTATACCTACCGAGTGATCAGAGAACTCTTGAAAACCAGGTAATGACCGGTGTGAGTAAGACCCTAAACAGGGTCGACGAGGAAAACTGGGGATCTCTCGGGTCTTAATACAAGTGGGAAATTCCTTATGGAGTCACAGACTTTTTTTGAAACTTCATAGAAATTATATCGTCTCTTTACTTTCTTCGGAAGTGATAAATAATTCCTACGAACCAGAAGGGAGGTACGTTATTCTTATTCGACTCTCAGTCTAGTCTCAGAATCAGAGTAGGTTTCGTCTAGTACAAATTTGGTTTGTGTTTATAAATGTCTCCACTAGTCACATTGAATTCTAAGTAACCGTATCCAGACATTTACTCTTGTAAATATGATTTAAAGTTTATAGTAGGAAATGGAAACTGATGGTAATGTACCTTTAAAGGGGAATTTAGAGACAAGGTCTATAACGATTTTTTAAGGGTCCTGATAAATTTACCCGATACCCTTATAGTAAGTACACAAATCAGTGTGATTGGGAACCTCGGTTCGAGGGTCGTTTGGGTCTGGAGGACCCGATTTAGGACCAATTTTGCTATACGTGATCTTACAAATAACGTCGTCATAAATGTTAATTGTTTCTGAACCTTTGTTGGATTTACAGACAACTGTCTACTTACCTATTTTTTCTACACCATGTATATGGGTTACGTTATAATGTGTCAGTAATATTTCTTACTTTTCTTACAGTAAAAGTCGTTGTACTTATCTGAACCTCTAATAGTAAGATTCACTCCATTCAGTCTGTCTCTTTCTGTTTATAGTATACTATCAACAGTGTAGTAACGAATATTCTCCTTGAAAATTTTTGACTATGTTTACTCGTATAAATTGTTTGAATACCAATGGTTTCCCCTTTCCACCTCTCCCCTATTTAATCCTTATACCTTAATTGTATATGTGTGATGATATATGTTTTGTCTATTTGTCTTTCCTGGATTCCATATCGGGTCCCCTGAGATGAGTTATAAACCATTATTCGATGTACCTTTTTCATAACCTTTTTCTTATCTATATACATATACATATTGGTTTAGTGAAACTACGTGTGAGTTTTAACTTTGTGTTGTAACAATTAGTTGACATACGGTTATATTTTATTCTTTTTCTTGTGACGTAGGTAATGTAGACGGGTGACGTCCTTGGGACCTTCTCTCCTCGCCGGACAATAAGTCCTTTTTGGTCGGAGTCCAAGGGTCTCACCTTAGATCTTCCCCCACTCCCCCTCCCGTGTCGCTCCCCGGAGGGTGTCGGGTCCTGGGTGTCACTCTGACGGTCGTCGGGATTCCGGTTCCGTCCTCTCTGCCTTACTGCCACACAGCGACAGTAGAGGTCCTGTGTAAAACGTCATCTTGGTGAGTAGACTCGACTTCAGGACGTCCAAGTCGGGTAATCTGTCCATGTAGACACTCACAGTCACTAAGGGTTTCTCTGGAACGTAAGGTCCCTTTAACTTCCATCCGGGACTTATCGACACAATTTATGAGAACGTATGAAATATTGGAATTTTTTAGAAGAGACTTGGATGAAAGACTCAACTCTTTAACCTGAAAGACCTCACGTGTCTGAATTGTCAGAGAGTATAGTAGTCGGATCATAATACATTCCTAAAAGAGGGACTTAAGGGTACAACTGAAACTGTTTTTATGACGACAGAGAGAAAACGTCTACTTTTTTAAGATACTTTCTAATTCAACCCCTTAAAATAAATTATTGTATTGTTTTATATTACCCTTTCTCTTTTTTTTTATCCACTTACATTAATATATGTACGCACATATATTGACTCAGTATGACAGCATGTGTATTTTGATCGTGTTATAACATTTAGTTGATATAAAGTTAAATCTTTTATCATTTTGGTTTCAACTACATAAAAAAATTTTTTCTCTCTTTCTAATTCAGTGTCTTTTTAAATTCAGATCCGGAAGTTCTACATACCTGAAAGGAAATATCGGTAGATACAGGATTTTCCTTAAATCTTTAGAAGGGGAGACTAGAAGGAGGTATGGGTTTTAGTCTTGGGGTTTCTATCTCTTAATTATGGTCAAACCCCTTGACTCTCCGTTCGAAGGATTAGAGTCATGAAAGGTGCATGGATCATTAACAAGTCAAGAAAGAACGAAGGAGTAGTAACGATATATCTCACTAAAGAAACGTAAACAAAAAAGTGTACCCTTTGTTGGCGACAATACAAAACGGTAAAACGTCTCCGGTGTATTTCTGTGTGACACTTAGGGTATCACTGGTCTAAACTTCCGTTCAAAGTCTTTGTCTCCAGTCTCGTACACGCAACGATCTCCTTTTCGTATAAAAATACAAGGTAAAAAGTTGAACCGTTCGTCTACCGACCTCGGAATCTACTCACAGTCCTTCTTTGTCGACCGTTTAGTTTTGTATGACTTTCACCAATCTTCACGAATACTCGTAAACCTTCTTTGTTGTAAAAAAAAAAAATTTCCCCTTTTCAAGTTCGGTATGAATTGTACGTCTCGACTCGAACTTCGTCCTTTGACCTGTGACTGCTACGGAACGTCCCTCCGTCTTAGACCGAGACTAAGGTCGGGAGGACTTCCGTAGACGACCCGACCCTCTACCACCGATGTCTTTGTATTGTCTTTCCATTAAGTCTTTGTCACTCTTCCTCTTACCCTGTCTCTCACTCTGCTTTTCTTCTCCGTCTCTACAACAAAACCGTGGAGGCACTCTCGAAGGGTTCACTCTAGATTTTGACCAGGGGTGTGTGCGTCTCGTCCTTTTCTTGTTTCTTCCTCTATCTAAGAGGTGCACCCTTCCACCGTCCAAAATTTTCGTCCCCTGAGTGAAATACTAAGAACGGAACCCGTGGTGTTCTTTCTATCTAGAGGTATGGACGGTCGGTCTTAGAACTTTCACATATACCTCCGGAAGTGACCCAGGTCAGTACTTATGGTAGACTGACCACAATTGTTGTGATACTAAAGTTCCGACACAGGTATTCTGTCGAAGATAGGACCCTTTCCGTTTGTCCAGTGTAGAAGGTTCTCGTCCCCTCCTCACTCCTCGGAGGTCAACGGGACCAGGACGACCTCTCAGTTGACTGCAAACATCTTCTAGTCATTCTTTCACTCTCACGGCCTCTTTCCTCTCATTACCCTTCTCATCCCTCGTACTCTCTCTTGTTTCCTCTCCCTTAAATTTCCTCACAGGACCGAGGATTGTGTTGTCTGAGGTTCAGGAACCTTAGAGGACTCACTAAGAGAAAATACAATTTTTCTACTGACTCCCCACCTCAGAGATCTATCACAGTCCTACCCCTAAAGGTCTTTCTGGTGGTGTACTGATTTCCAACCTTTAAAGTCGGGACAGGGAGTTTGGACTCCCTTCCCTATCCTAGATCTCAAACTCAGAACTAGGAGGAGTAACCAAGTCCAGTAACCGGTAACTTAGAGGTTACCTCGAAGATATATTTGGGACCTCCTACTCTAAGTCTCTCCAAAACCTAACCACTGGTGTACATCTTCGACCCTCCTTCCACTTGGACCCTTCCACCGGCACTTACCACCGACTTCCCTCCGTGGTTCCGAGGACGGGACTCTTGTTATTTATCGTAGTCTATGTAGTCAGAGACCCACCACGACAAGAGAGACTCGGAACCTGTAGAGTAAGTCGTATATTCCTATTGTTGATGAAATATCCGAACTACACCCTTAGTTCACTATGTTTTACGTTTAGTAGTTCGTTTTACAAGACGAGTGAATCTTCAAAATTAGTTACGTTTCCTTTTCCGGGAGTCTTTTATCAATACTTGGTCCTACTAATATTTTCATAATATCTATAGTAAACAAGGTGTAGTGAGGTCCCCATCCTGAAAGGTATATACCAGTAACACCACCAGATCAGCGATTCAGCACCAATTGAGAACGATGGGGTACCTGACATCGGACGGTCCGAGGAGACAGGTACCCAAAGAGGTTCGTTCTTATGACCTCACCCAACGGTAAAGGAGGAGGTCCCCTAGAAGGACTGGGTCCTTAACTTGGGTCCAGAAGACGTAGTTTCCGTATAAGAAATGGCCGATTGATACTCCCTTTAGTATACCAGTAATCATAAACTTAAAAGGATGAAAATATGCCTCACACATAAAAAGAAGTTATATAAGTTATAAACTCTCAATATCCTTATTAATAAAATTTTTCCTCTCTAACTTGTACTTTATAAATAGACACTTTAAGACTATTGTAATGATGAAATGGATAACCTTCCCGATGAGAACGGACCTTTTAGGGTACCTGCCTCCTCGGACCATCCGACGTCAGGTACCCCAGTGATCCTCAGTCTGTGGTGACTCGCTGAAGTGAAAATGAAAAGTGAAAGTACGTGACCTTTTCCTTTACCGTTGGGTGAGGTCACAAGAACGGACCTCTTAGGGTCCCTGTCCCTCGGACCACCCGACGGCAGATACCCTAGCGTGTCTCGACCTGTGCTGACTCCGCTGAATCGTCGTCGTCGTCGTCGTTGTACTTTTGTTCTCAATTGTCTATAACTACTCCTATACCTGTTTTCCCTCAAGAGTACTTGACGACTACTCTTACAGTCGACAACGTCGGTGATTCCTTTTGTCATACCTCCAAAGTTTTTTAATTTCGATCTTGATAGTGTACTAGGTCATTAGGATGAAGACTCGAATATATGTTTCCTTTTTTTAACGATAAAAATTTCCATAAAAGTGGGAGTACAAGTAACGTCGTAGTATATGTTATCGGTTCTTTACCTTTGTTGGATTCACCGGTGACTACTTTCTTATATCTCTTTATGTTTGAATATTAAAGATAAACACTCCATTATTAAAGACCTCTATATTACATATCGTTCCACTGATATTAATTATTGTGACATGGTATGTAAACTTTTAATGATTCTCCCATTATAATTTTCAAGAGTAGTTTTCCTTTTTTCTTTTGTATACCCACTGTCTACAATTGCTTTGAACACCATCAGTAAAGTGTTAGACATACATATAGTTTGATAGTACTCCAATATACAGTTAGTATGAGTTTATTCCGACCTTTTTAATTAAAACGATGAAACTTATAAAACTACTTTAAATAGGTTCCGTCTGATTAATTGAGTTTATAGATCATGTATTGACCTTTGAATAAGTTACCGAAATATCTGTTATCGTCTCACGTTATTAACTTGGTTATACAGTCCACTAAACCCTAAGTGTACTTACAGTCCATTTGGATTCTATATATAAAATCGGTAACTACTGACTCTTACGAGTAAATACTTTATTTAAATGTTTATTTTTCATACATAATATTTATTTATGTTTATTTACGTCTCATAAATAATATTTGATGTTCCATACCTGATATACTTGACTTCTAGAGAAGGTTGAATACTGTACAGAATGACACCCACCGGGATTGCGAGAAAACGACTTATCCTGAGTCCCCTTAAGTATTTCCTATTTAACGAGAGAAAGACAGAAATTATCTCAAAAGGGAACTGGTGAGAGTCGAAGGTTTAAGAAAGTTTCAACGGAAGATTTTCGGATTCGACGAGGTGGTTTTTAAGTAAGAGCAGCTCAATTCTTGACCAGGACAATCGTTGACCAGGACGAGTTTTGGAAGGACTTTGTAGTACAATAGAAAAAAATTCAAAATTAGTTTGTTCAGGATAATTCTGATCTCTATCCGGGTTCTACACTCAGTTTCACCCGTACAACCTCCTTCTTTATTAAAATTCCGTCTAGACTTTATCGGACTGTAAATGACATACCTAACATCTGGGTCGGGTCACATAAACGTTTAGTAACCGGTCGAGGTGAGAAGTGTCGTAAAATCCCGGAGGAGTCGACTTCCCTGTTGACTGGTCTTCGTTTTGAACAACATCCTTTTCGGAGACGTAGTACTTCTAGACGATAGTTAAATAATATTTTAAATATATAAACTAAGAGTCGGTAAAGAGAGATACAGTTTTTTCTAGTAAGCACCAATCTTACAAGAAGGAATACAGTTTAACGTTTAACAGAGGGATGTAAAAAGCAGAGAACCAGGATCAAGACAGGTGACCTAGTCGTGAATATTAAAGACAAAATTGTACATAGTCGTGTGAGGTCACCTTCATATTAACGGTACTATAAACCATATACTCTTTACCAACAGGAACATTCGATAAACTAATTTTACTAGTAGTCACTACGTACGTGTATAGGACCGTGTCGTAGAACAAGGTGGGAAATTCTTTGGTACGAGTAAGTAAATAAACGGGTAGGTGAACAATTGTAAATATACGTACCCGGTCCATGACAAGATCCACTATTCCTACGTAACCACTAATTTTATTTATTATACGCAGGTGTGGACTTCAATAAGACATCTTTCAACCTTCTAAATCACTACCCGGTTGATAAAAAAGTTGGGGTTCCTGTCAGTGTCATAGTTTTCTCTCCCGACACAGTTCCAACCCACACGTCTTTCCCACCCCCTACCCAAGTCTCTGACACACTGACATTGTAATTTAAGAGGAAGGAGTGGTCCGACCTACCTCCCACCGGGACTTCTTAGTCACCATGTCTTGTTCCACAGATGTCGTTGTGTCTCGAGGTCTATCGTGTTGGGTTTCCTACCCTTCCTCTACCCGGTACCTTCTGTCTCACCCGTCTCTTCTTTACACATCTCTGATTTTAGTTGTGTCATCCAGTGTTCAGTTGAAGACGACGTTAAAGTTCGGTTTAGGGTCATCTGAGTCGTAGTGTCCAACCAGAGTGAAACTACTGATGTGGTTATATAATGTACCTTTTAAAAAGACACTGTTCAGTCTTTAAATGTTTTGTATTCGTCGTCATAAAAATAAAGTTTAAAATTTTAGAGAATTTTAGTTTATGTTAAACAAAACGGAGTAAGTTAATAAGATGTAAATGGGGTTCTTGGTACTCGAATTACACCTCTAGAAAAACAACAAAGGATTTTCAACTTACCTTCCTAGTCTCAAGTTCAAGTTATCCACCAAATAAGAAAGATATCCTTGGTCATTAGACCTTTGGTCTTCACTAATAGACTTTAGTAATTTCTAAAACGAGGTTCAATAAACAAAGGACAATGGACGAACCTAATTTAAGATCATCGACGGGACTGGTCATTACCTGATCCCTATTAAACGATCATTAAGGTACAATGGTCAACGATTATCTAGCATAGATCGACGACACACTTTATAAATTGATTTCCTCGGTAGTCCCTCCGTTACCTTTCATAAGATGTAACTTTATGAGGACAGGTATCGACATTTTGGTCGTTGAAAAGACCAAGGTTATCAGTGAGACAAGTGTAAAAGTAAAAAGATGTTGTTCTAATCAACGTTTCTGTCTTATTTGGAGTCGTGGATCTATTAGAGGTAAATTGGAAAGGTATTTGATAACCTAATTCTGATATTATGACGAGTTGGGTGTAGAGTGTGTAGTCCTTCCACATTTGATGACGGTACCGGAGAGAAGAGACAGGGTCACCTAAAGAGAACATCTTTATTTGTGTCCTCTAAGGATACCAATTAAAAATTTCAAGAAAAGTACATACAGAGGGGTAACATAGAATAAACACAGAGGGTATTAAAGTCAAAGATTTAAGAAAAAAAATGACTTTATAAGGTTTACGTTGAATGTAAATGTATTAACTAATTCCTACACCCCTTGTGTACTTCTATATTAAGAACGTTCGTTTACGAATATAACTTTACATAACACATGAGACTACCGCATTGAAGAAGGTCCCATCCACACACTCAATTACGTGAATTTTGTAGGTCGTACTGGGTGTACAGACGAGTGATCATTAATACAGTAGAATTATTAAGAAAGTTACTTTACGTGTGGAAGGAAACCATTAAAAGAGTTGAAAAAGGGAACTCTAATGTGTCATATTTAGATCATATGAAATAAACGACGAGTAAGGTTGACCGGAAAGAAACATGAAGTGTCACTTTACACCAGATGAAAAGGGAGTGATGGATTTAGATTTAGTTGATAGTTGAAATAGATACTCGTAACGTTTTGCTTCTATAGAATCAAAAGTAGAGTAAGTTGTTCCGTCGTCGTAAACTGTGTAAACAACTTAAAAAGGATGACGTTATAAACAAAGTGAATTGTTGACCCTGTGGTAAAAGAAATTTAAAAGGAGGATAGAGTAACCGGTAAAGAAGAGGTAAAGGAACGACTGACGGAAGTAGATACCTACGGACTCTTTAGACACATAGGGTCCTGAGTGAAGAGGGGGTAGATCAGAAATGTCAACGTAGGTCAGGGAGTAATGGAGAAGTCATACGTGACACGAAACGAATCGGTGAGTCAGTACAGACTGAGACACTGGAGTACCTGACATCGGGCGGTCCGAGGAGACAGGTACTCTAAGAGGTCCGTTCTTATGACCTCACTCGACGGTACGGGAGTTAAGAGGTGTCTAGGAGTAGACAGTGTTTCTGAAAAGGGTTGCATTTTAAGTATAAAGATGTAAATAGACTTGTAAAGGTGAACATCTAAATTCTCCGTAGAGTTTTGGTTGAAGAAGTCTCTTTCTAGGTACTGAAAAACAAGGATAGTGGTTGAGAAACCTTCTGGTATGTCAGGTAAACATATTTTCCGTTGTGGTAGTTTAGTCAGACTTTATTAAGTCTTAAGGACTGAATAAAAATATACGATGTAGGTTTGTTAGTTGTATAGGACAACTCAAAATAACATCGTAATAAGTACTATTGGTTCTATATCTTTACCGGATACACAGGGAACTGTCTACTTACCCTTTTACAATTACTTTATATTAGACGGTTTTATAACTTAGTCACAACATGTGAACCTTGATTGTCTTATAATATTTAGTTTATATATGAGGTCATTATATATATATTCCTTTTAATATATATATATTTTATAAAATAGCCGGAATCATTTCATACTCTGGGACTATAAACGGTGGATACCTACTTGGTCCTCCTTTAATATGAGTCACTTTATTTAGTCTATCTTTCTTTTTATGACGTACTAGAGTGTATGTATTCTTTCGTTTTCTCAATTTAAGTATTGATGTTGTAAACCCTACAAACCCATCCTCCGTCTTGCCCCTCTACAACTAGTTGACATGTTTCAATGTCAATACATCCCACTTATACAAGATCTCTGTCTATGACGTGCTACTTGTACCTTTTATTATAACACGGAATATGATCTTTAACTGATTCACATTTAGGGTCCGTGAAAGAGGTGTACTTCTTTCCTATTGATGAACTCCTTTAACTACGATTAATCGAACCAACATTATTAGTAAAGTGAAACTTGTACTAATAGTAGTACTACATGTCGAATATATAGATACGTGTAAATTTTTAATATATATCCCTCAGAAATATATCTATATCTATGTCAAAAAGAAAATTTTTTTTCTTTTAAATTTTCGTATTTTAAGTTTTTAGGGTATGCCGGAAATTCAACGTACTGAGCCGATAACGGTGAAACGCGAGTACGGGACAACACAAGGGTCCACCAGTGTACTGAGGGATGTAACGACTTTGTCGGTTTTTTCCTGCGTTGGGTCTTTGTGACTTGGACGAAAAAGGAGATGGACCTGAGAAGGAGGTTGTCTGTCAATAGACCGAACTGGTGAGAGAAATAAATACAGAGACGGGTCTAAAGTGGATGGCCTCTTTTGAGAGAACTTGTGTCAAAGGACTTATTTTGGAGTAGTAGGAGATATGGGAGTGTGAGGAGTCAAACGAAGTCAAGTCAAGTCAAGTCAGCGAGTCAACACAGGTTGAGAAACACTGGGGTACTTAACGTTGTGCGGTCCGGAGGAACTGGTAGTGGTTGAGGGCCTCAAGTGAGTCTGAGTGCAGGTAGCTCAGTCACTACGGTAGGTCGGTAGAGTAGGAGCCAGTAGGGGAAGAGGAGGACGGGAGTTAGGGAGGGTCGTAGTCTCGGAAAAGGTTACTCAGTTGAGAAGAGTACTCCATCGGTTTCATGACCTCAAAGTCGAAGTCGTAGTAAGGAAGGTTTCTTTAGCGTCCCGACTAGAGAAAGTCTTACCTGACCAACCTAGAGGAACGTCAGGATCCCTGAGAGCTCAGAAGAGGTTGTGGTGTCAAGTTTTCGTAGTTAAGAAGCCACGAGTCGGAAGAAGTGTCAGGTTGAGAGTGTAGGTATGTACTGGTGTTCTTTTTGGTATCGGAACTGATCTGCCTGGAATCAGCCGTTTCATTACAGAGACGAAAACTTATATGATAGATCCAACCAGTATTGAAAAGGACGTTCCTCATTCGCAGAAAATTAAAGTACCGACGTTAGTGGTAGACGTCACTAAAACCTCGGGTTTTTTGTCGAGAATTATAGTGGACTGTATCCTACATGAATAAAACAGTAGACTAAAAAAAAAAAAATGAAAAAGGGATTCAGAAATAAATAAATAAATAAAAAGAAATGTTATAACATAACCAAAACGGTATGTAGTTGTACTTAGACGGTAGACTAAAATGTGTGTTATATTCAAGGTGTTTCCGTCTTAGAACTGGTAAAAGAAGTAAGTATATGATTGAAATCTACTTATTCTCTTGACCACTTAGTAGTTATTTATCCTTCGATCGAATTTTGTACTGGTAAGGGTCCTTGTACCGGTCATGTGTCCTGAGACGGTAGTATGTCCTGAGACCGGAGTCCTCCCGAGTGGAAACTAAATTAGGGACCACCGAGTCTACCATTCCTTACACGGACGTTATACCCTCTGGGTCCAAACTATGAACCAAGTCCTTCTAGGGGACCTCCTCCTTTACCGTTGGGTCTTAAGAACGGGCCTCTTAGGGTACACCCCAGTGTACCTCAGACTGTGCTGATTAGTTATTTGGGAAGGGAAAGGAATGGAAACTAAATTATAATAAATTCTAAGGAATTTGTTGTTCCAGTACAACATGTCTTGTCCCTTTATATAAGTTATAGGACATTATGTGGTATTATTTTTATTATAAATTTTTATATAATATATTGATCCAGTAAAACAACGTATCGTGGTTAATTTGTGTTGTAACATTTAATTGGTATAAAGTTATTTTAATAAAAATTTTCAGACTCAATAAAAACACGGTCCCTGGGGTGTTAAAATAAAACGTTTACGATATCGACCAGAACGGAAGATCCGACGGAACTGGTGATAGGAGACAACAATTTGTAAAATACCTCTCTGGACTGGTCGATAGAGGAAACATAAGAATCGACCAAACAAAAACCAACAAAACTTAAGTGACAGAAGTGGAATTATCTCTAGACACAACATTCCAACCCGTCACAGTCCCGATAGTCTCTGACTTAGGGGTCGACACCCCTTATAACTTAAGGTTCCATCTTACTTATCTCAACCAAACAAATATTTTGACATTCCTTTTCAAGACTATAGTACTACAATAAGGGTGGTTTAACAAGTAACCTTCGAAGTTTAAGGAAGTATAAAGTAGGAGAAGGGTAGTTGTATTTCAGTTGATAAGTCTTAATAAAATTAACTGAAGGGGTATTTTCCTATAAACGTGAATTCATTCATACTGTCGACACTAGGGTACCTGAGACTTATGTAGTTACACATATAAATCGTTGACGTAACTAATGTAACGAGACGTAAAATCAAGAAAAAAAATTAAGATCTAGACAACGTTGGTACTTATTTAGGATTTTTGTATTTACGGTTCTTCAAACGGAGAAAGTTTGTTGGAAATGATGTTTATGTCAACCACAGATAATATTCTTATTTGATTCTAAAGTTACTTTATTAAATTATGCTTTTATTTCCCTTTCCTTTATCTCCGACTCCTTCGTCTTTTTGTTAGACGGAAAATTCTGAAAGACCACTTAAGAACTTAAAAAAAGTTTTGATTTATAAAACCAAGTACAAATAGAGTTGACAAACCAAAAGAACAAGAAACTATGAATCCAAAAGTGAGAGATGACCCAAGTTTAATCTATTTAATATACAAAAATCGAAACTACTGTAGATACAAAAGTGTAAAAGGATATACGACAAATTCCTTTAGATAATACAGTAGATCAAAAAGATTGAAAAAACGTATCTTAAAATTTCTTACAGAAATAAAACTTACATAAAGAAAAAATTACATAAGGAGTAAAGAATAAAAACGTTAACCAATTATCTATGAAAGTGAATAATTTTAATAAAATTGATCACAAAACTAATAAAACAAATAAAGGGGTTCTTGACCTGTATGAAATATGAAATTATTATATGTGTAATTCGAACATGTATAGTACGTATATTTGAATTGATAAAATAATTCCACTAAAGTGTATAAGTATAAAATCACCGTGACTCATATACGTGTTACAACACGTTGGTGGTGGATATAGATTAAGGTTTGGTAAAAGTAACGGAGTCTTATTTTAGGACATAGGCGATTCTTCAATGAGGAGTAAGAAAGGAGAGCGTTGGGACCTTTAGTAGTTAGATGAGATACACAGTCACCCAAATAGATGAGAGATGTAAAGTATATTTACTTTAGTATGTCATACACTGGAAAAGATAATTCGAGAAAAGTAAATCGTGACAAAGGTTCAAAGCAAATACGACATCATAGTCATAGAAAATACCGAATTTTTATAAGGTACGTCACTTGTATCGTGTTAAACATATAGGTAAGTGACGTCTACCACTGACGTCGGTACTTTAATTTTCTGAGAACGAGGAACCTTCTTTTCAACACTGGTTGAATCTATCGTATAACTTTTCGTCTCTGTAATGAAACGGTTGATTCCAGACAGATCAGTTGCGATACCAAAAAGGTCATCAGTACATACCTACACTCTCAACCTGACACTTCTTTCGACTCACGGCTTCTTAACTACGAAAACTTGACACCACAACCTCTTCTGAGAACTCTCAGGGAACCTGATGTTCCTCTAGGTTGGTCAGGTAAGGTTTCCTCTAGTCGGGAACCTAAAGAAACCTTCCTTACTGCCATTTCGACTTTGAGGTCATGAAACCGGTGGAGTACGTTTCTCAACTGAGTAACCTTTTCTGAAACTACGACCCTCCCTAATTCCCGTCCTCCTCTTCCCCTGCTGGCTCCTACTCTACCGACCTACCGTAGTGACTGAGCTATCTACACTCAGACTCACTTGAGACCCTCAACCACTACCTGTCCTTCCGGACCACACGACACTAAGTACCCCAGCATTTCTCAACCTGTGCTGAGTCACTGACTTGACTTGATTAGGAAAATACCTGTAGACTCAACAAAGATGGAAAAACGAGAATAATTATGACGACAATAGTTATAATAACTCGGTCATAAACAAAATTGTAGTGAAAAGTCAATAAAACCAATATATGGATTTACGTCTTAAAGATAAAAGTGTATCACCAACTTGATAAAATGGAAGGGTGATTGTTATAAAGACGAAATAACTGATACAGTTGAGGAAACTGACAAACCTATTGTTACTTGACACCTTTTGTGACTTTCTCTACCCTTATGGTCTGGTAGAATGGACGGAGAACTCTTTAAACATACGTCCAGTCCTTCGTTATCAATCTTGACCTGTACTTTGTTGTCTGACTAAGGTTTATCCTTTTCCTCATTTTGTTCCAACATATAACAGTGGGACGAGTGGGACGAATAAATTGAATATACGTCTCATGTAGTACCTTTGCGACCCGACTTTCTTCGTGTTCGACCTTAGTTCTAACGGCCCTCTTTATAGTCATTGGAGTCTATACGTCTACTGTGGTGGGAATACGGTCTTTCACTTCTCCTAGATTTTTCGTAGAACTACTTTCACTTTCACCTCTCACTTTTTCAACCGAATTTCGAGTTGTAAGTCTTTTACTTCTAGTACTGTTAACCAGGGTAGTGAAGTACCTTTTATCCACCCCTTTGTCACCTTTGTCACAGTCTGAAATAAAAACCCCCGAGGTTTTAGTGACGTCTACCACTAACGTCGGTACTTTAATTTTCTGTGAATAAGGAACCTTCTTTTCAATATCTAGCGTATAACTTTTCAATTTCTATTGTATAACTTTTCGTCTCTGTAATGAAACGGTTGTTTCCAGGCAGATCAGTTGCGATACCAAAAAGGACACCAGTACATACCTAAAATCTCAACCTGACACTTCTTCCGACCCACGGCTTCTTAACTACGAAAACTTGACACCACAACGTCTTCTGAGAACTCTCAGGGAACCTGACGTTCCTCTAGGTTGGTCAGGTAAGACTTCCTCTAGTCGGGACGCTAAAGAAACCTTCCTTACTACGATTTCGACTTTGAGGTCATGAAACCGATGGAGTACTTTTCTCAACTGAGTAACCTTTTCTGAGACTACGACCCTCCCTATCCCCCGACCTCCTCTTCCCCTACTGTCTCTTACTCTACCGACCTACCGTAGTGACTGAGCTACCTGTATTCAAACTCACTTGAGACCCTCAACCACTACCTGTCCCTCCGGACCGCACGACGTTAAGTACCCCAGCGTTACTCAACCTGTGCTGACTCTCTGACTTGACTTGACTTGATTGTTATATGTACCTAAGGTTAAAGAGGTATGAGAGTCTTTGAGTACAAGAAAAGAAAAAAAGCACACAAACAAAAAGAAAACATACCTGTTGAATCACCGACACTGGATCATAGAGTGGTACTAAACCGAACGTAAGAGGACTGTGATTACCACAACCTGTAAAGAAGTGTACGGCAAACTGGTAGACATATAGAAGAGACCTCGTTTCAGATAAGTCTACAGAAGGACGAAAATATATCCACCCAAAATGGAAAGACAACAGTTTAGACGTTATAAGTAAAACCAGGGGGAGTAACGAAAAACAGAAGTACAGAAAAAAGTGTTCCATTTATATGTAAGGACTCCCGAGTAGACGAGTAGAGTCAGAGAGAGAGAAGAAAAAAGAGAGAGAGAGATGGAGAGAGTCGAATGACTGTAGGTGGAGTTCCGGTACACTTTTATCTAGACTTCTTTGTTGTGTGGTGAGGTCGTGACCGTTATTCAAACTCTAGTCCAAAAGTTGGTTGCAAAAGACAGTAAGTGTAGGAAGAACTTACAGTAGAATGATTATCCTAAGATCTTCGTCAGTCGTAAGGGTCGGATATGAGAAACTGGAAGACTTGAAAGAGAAAGGTAACTGGAACTGAACCGTTCGGTGGGTAAAATCAGATTTGTAAATAAATAATATAAGGAACGAAATCCTTAGGTTATTATCAGTTTGGTGTGATTTTAAGACCTAGAAAGGTCGGTTGAAGTGACTTTCAACAATCAACTAGTCCACATAAAAATAGTACAGTAAAGTATACTATAGTATCGGATAGTACAGTAAAATTCTTTGTAACTTAGTTTATGTAGAAATGACGTGTGGTACTCAAAACACCAAAGTTTAATGCTACTGACAATCGGAATTACGGGTCACCGGTAAACGATTCTGTTACAAAGTTTGTGTGGTGTTTCTTAGTAAAAGATTAAGTCAATACCATAGTATATTTGGAGGTCAAAGTTTCCATATGTGTCGTCAACTCCCGTCTATACTAAACTCACCAATATAATCTTAGGATAACAACGGGATTACTCAGTGGTGTCTGAATTGTTTAGACAATCAAATTTTAAGACCTTTTATCTTTTTTTACCCAGAATTACCCGATTTTAGTTTCACAGTCGTCTCGACAGAAGGAAGAGTTCCGAGATCTCCTTTATTTAAAAGAACAAAAGAGACCGAAGATCTCTAATGGATGAAAAAAACCGAACACCGGAGAAAGGGAAAAGTTCTAGGTGTTTCCGATTAACTTAAGAGAATGTCACTTAGTGACACTGTATGAGAGAGACGAGGAGTTGAGAAGACTAATGTGACCGAGGTCAACCTATTGAACCCTATTAGAGAAGTAGAGTTCCAGTGGATTAAACGTTATAATGAGGTAAACTTTCGAAACAAGAAGTAATAGAACATTGGATTGTATAAGTGTCCAAAACTCCCAATCTTACACCTGTAGTAAACTTCCCCCAGATTTTACCGTTTTGTTTAATACCGGTACTGAGTGTACTGTCAGGTTACTCCTAAAAGGACTAGTCACCAACCAGAAGGGGAACCCTTAAGTTCTATGGTCCAGAGGTATTAAAAAAAACAGAGGTGGTAATAATCACATCTAAGGTTATGACGATACGAACCGTGTCTTCCTTCTTCTTAATACTCTGAGTTTCCAAAGGCCACTTCGTCCAACAAAGCACCGTCAGAGTGTCTGATCTTTAGACAGTGTTTTTACGTTAATTGTTTGAGGATATCCCTAGACTTATAATCAGAGTTAGAAATGTGATTCTCTTGCCGTGTTTAAATTCACCCGTCGATCGATCTGATACAGTGTCGTCCTTTTTCCTAAATACACCCCTCCCAACATCGGTGGTCCTCACGTGTTATCTCACGTTTTATAATCAAATTATTCCAGTTGAGGAGGTTTCTATCACGGCACGATCAAAACGTAACTTTGCACTACCCTTTTGTAGTAACTCTACAAATATGAAATCGGGACGTTTCCGAGTTTCGAAAGAAGTTCTGTCTCAGGAACCCTCTCAGTAACTGGTATTTCTACACGATTATTAGAGAGACATTATCTTAGGACAAACAAACAAAAGGACTTAATCGAGTGAAAAAATCGATACTGTACATAGGTCAGTCAGTGTACTATCGGTCACCTACGAAGAGTTAATTTTTTTTAACGAAATTGTACATGAAAATTCATACTTTTACACTCTTTGTTTGACGTAAAACTTTTATCAATAAACCGTTACAAGAGTAACGTACACTAAAACAACGGTTTTTTCTGTACACCTTTAGTGTTTTTAAGATTATAAAAGTAATCTTTATTGAACCTTTGTCTTAAAAGATTGAACAAATTTTATAAGTATTGACTTTTATAAAATAACTCTAAATTTAAAAACCAACCCCGAAGGGACTATCGGGTCGTCATTTCTTAGGTGGACATTACATCCTCTTTGTTAAAGTTAGGGACCCAGTCCTTCTGGGGGACCTCTACCTTTACCGTTGGGCGAGGTCATAAGAACGGACCCTTTAGGGTACCTGTCTTTTCAAACCGTCAGGTACGCCAGTGTTTTCTCATCCTGTACTGACTCCCTTATTTGTTCAAAAACCAATTAATTTTTTTATATATTGTAAAACTAGTAAAACGGGACTTCGTCGTAGTAGTAGTAGTATTATATGATCGACTCAAAGTGAGTTATACGGTCGTATAAACCTTTTGAGTCGTCACCGGTATCCTGACCTTTTCCAGTCAAAAGTAAGGTTAGGGTTTCTTTCACTTTCTTTCTTTCACTTCAGCGAGTCAGCACAGACTGAGAAACACTGGGGTACCTGACATCGGGTGGTCCGAGGAGACAGGACCCTAAGAGGTCCGTTCTTATGACCTCACCCAACGACAAAGGAAGAGGTCCCGTAGAAGGGTTGGGTCCCTAGCTTGGACCCAGAGAGCGTAACGTCCGTCCGCGAAATAGGAGACTCGGTGGTCCCTTCGATAGGGTTTCTTTCCGTTACGGTTTCTTACTAGTTTGATGACGTTTTAACGTGAGTAGAGTGTGTGATCATTTCGTTACGAGTTTTAAGAGGTTCGGTTGGAAATTGTCATGTACTTGGTACTTGAAGGTCTTCAAGTTCGATCTAAATCTTTTCCGTCTCCTTGGTCTCTAGTTTTAACGGTTGTAGACGACTAATAGTAGTTTTTTTGTTTTCTTAAGGTCTTTTTATAGAAGAAGACGAAATAATTGATACGGTTTCTGAAACTGACACACCTGGTGTTGTTTAACACCTTTCAAGACTTTCTCTACCCTTATGGTCTGGTAGACTGAGAACTCTTTAGACATACGTCCAGTCCTTCGTTCAATCTTGACCAGTACCTTGTTGTCTGACCAAGGTTTATTCCTTTCCACATACAGTTCCGATATATAACAGTGGGACGAATAAATTGAGTATACGTACCATATAGTACTCTTTGCGACCTGTCCTCCTTCGTTTTCGACCTTAGTTCTAACGACCCTCTTTATAATTATTGAAGTCTATCCGTCCACTGTGATGGGAATCCCGTCTTTCACTTCTTCTTGACTCCTCGGAGAATTTCTTTCACTTTCTCCTCTCACTTTTTCAACCGAATTTTGGGTTGTAAGTCTTTTGATTCTAGTACCGTAGGCCAGGTAGTGAAGTACCGTTTATCCACCCCCTTGTCACCTTTGTCACTGTTTGAAATAAAACCCTCGAGGGTTTAGAGACTTCTACCATTAACGTCGGTATTTTAAGTTTCTGTGGATGAGGAACCTTCTTTTCGATACTGGTTTGATCTGTCATATAATTTTTCGTCTCTGTATGTAATGAAACGGTTGTTTGCAGACAGATCAGTTTCGATACCAAAAAGGTCATCAGTACATACCTACACTCTTAACCTGATATTCCTTTCGACTCGCGGTTTCTTAACTACGAAAACTTGACACCACGACCCCTTCTGGGAACTCTTAGGGAACCTGACGTTCCTCTAGGTTAGTCAGGTAGGATTTCCTTTAGTCAGGACTTCGAAGTAACCTTCCTGATTACGACTTCGACTTTGAGGTTATGAAACCGGTGGAGTACACTTCTTGACTCAGTTCCCCTACTATCTCCTACTCTACCAACCTACAGTAGTGACTGAGTTTCCTGTACTCATACTTATTTGAGACCCTCAACCGCTACCTGTCCCTCCGGACTGTACGACGTCAGGTACCCCAGTGTTTCTCAGCCTGTGTTGACTTGCTGACTTGACTTGACTTGACTTAAAGTCATTTTCAACGTATTAACAACTCACTCAAAATTTTACAGAAATCTTCATGGTATAAAAATTTTTTAATTTTTTTCTTTATTATTTCTCTTTCTATACGTTGTTAAAATCTTTTCAATTTCACGTTTTCGTTTATTATACGTGGAATCACATGTTTAAGCCGTCGTTAAACGTGTGGAAAGTAAATATTGACGTATAGTAACACTTCACAGAAGAAGTCTATACTGTCGGTGATTAAAATTAGTTACTTTATTTCGTTTGAGTCTTTGTTTGGAAGTTAAACGACGAAGCGTTTCACAATTTCTATAATTGTATATGACTCCATACACGTCAGTACGATACAATCCTACGTTATCTTTATTAAAATTACGATTATTCTCTTTATTTCCTAAAACATGGTAATCGCACATATTGTCTGAAATTTCATATAACTTTATAACAAGTAAAGTGATGAAAAACTTTACGGAAAAACAAAATAAAGATGTTTAACGTATTCTTTAGTACACTTACTTATTAAAATTTAATTAGTGATTTATTCAATATATGTACAAATTCCATACTTATTTATTTTATACAACTCTTTTCTAGAAAATAGTTTTACCTAGGAGGTTGGTTTACAGCACTCAAGTAGACAGGTGAGACGAGATACTCAGGGGTCCTGGACGTATAGGAGGGAACAGACAAAACCCAAAGTCCTGAGAGAACAAGACTTACGAATATCAGACGTTCATGTAGTCACGACCTACAAGAAACCTTCCTGACTACGATTTCGACTTTGAGGTCATGAAACCGATGTAGTACTTTTCTCAACTGAGTAACCTTTTCTGAGACTACGACCCTCCCTAACCCCCGACCTTCTCTTCCCCTGCTGTCTCCTACTCTACCGACCTACCGTAGTGACTGAGTTACCTGTACTCAAACTTGAGGCCCTCAACCACTATCTGTCCCTCCGGACCACACGACGATAAGTATCCCAGGGTTTTTCAGTCTGGTCTGACTCGCTGACTTGACTCGTAATACTGATTCCGGAATAAAGTTGGACGAGAAGACAGTACCACGGGAAGACATTAAAAGGTATCCAATTTTTGTAGAATGAAATTTTTTCCTCCAGTCACACCCACCAGTGTGTATGACGAGAAGATGTAAGATGCGACCTCTCAGAGGTAGGAGTGTGGGTACGGGAAGAGTGGTAGACCAACACTCGGGACCTTCCTGTGACTTGTCGACCAAACAGAAATTTGGGTATTGGGTGGGGTCTGACACCGAGAATCTTTCAGTGAGTTCTACATAAATTTATTTACCCCACTTTACTTCTATTGTTTTCATTCTTTAGGGTAAATAACGGAAAGAAGATATTAGATCCTTGACCTAATATGTTACATGTCTAGGTGAGTAACCAAACTAAGAGTTAGATAGGATTACTTTTTTGTAGACTCTTCAATTTGTTGACAAGACACTAATTACCTAATCATTCACAGTCTCTCTCTTTTGTATCGGTACGGTCACAAGAAAGAACACAAACTACCACGGTCACTTCCATGTACTTATCTATTATACACAAATTAAGACTACAAGTTACTACATTGTAAATTAACTCTTGACTCTAGTCCGTAGGTTAAAGACGTAAAACTGTCTATCAAACCAGATAACATTTTTACATATTCCGTGAATACGAATTCTTTATCTCGAAATAGTAAGCCAAAGATTGTTTATATACAAAAAATTTTATATATAAATTTTAGAAAATTTCACAAATAAAGACCATCTGAATACAATTCATTATTCGTTGAGACCGTCCCCTTAAGAAGGTTAGGTTTGACATCACCCTAGCAGAAAAAGAACGGGACCTTTACAAAACTGTTACGGTGAAGGACTAGACTCGCAGAGGAAGGGTATACAACTTTCAAAGGGGACCGGTCCCGAAGACTAATACCCAGTAGATTCTTTATCGTAGATTAAGGGTCTACTATTAGGAAGTACCTTACAAAGGCTTTCGTTGTACGGGTGGTAAGATACCTCACTCTGTACAACCCGTAGAACTATAATTAGGCAATTAATCTTGATCGTAGTGTCGAAGAGGAGGGGAAGAGGGGTCTCTACGTTTACGTTTGGAGAAGTCAGAGACGAGGGGTCCCCGGGAACGACCCTAAAGTGTCCAATTCCTCCAAGGGGTTCGAAGGATACGGAAGGGTGAGGAGAAAGTGTGGGTCCCTCGTACACTCCCTCCACTAAAAGTGACACCAATCTCTAAAATAAGAGAGTTTTTGATTCGTTCGTTGTATAATAGAAATGACGAATGTACTATCATTACTAATTAGTTGAATTAACGGACCGATAAATAACTTCAAAATAATGTATAATTCAAGACACGGTCCTTGATCCTGAATCTACTTATTCTGTGTCAGGGAGGCAAGTTTTCACATCTCTGTTTATCTTTTGATCTATTCATCCGTTACGAAAGAATTTTACACCAATGTTAATGTCCTCCCGACCCCTACCCCATACTTCTCTCTCTAGTGATAGTCGAGGTCTTAATCCCTTCCTAATTGCCTGTGACTCCCACTCTTTGTGTGTCATTTCCATTTCCTTTTTTATAAGGTAGTTTCAAGTCTCCGACTTTATCGTACCATAGGATAAAAGGTTGTGTCTTCGACTTCTTTTACGTGGTATCAATAAAGATAGTGCTCCATTCCACCCTCTTTATCCTATTCCATGCCAGTCTTTCTCTTATCTACAAGAAATGTTACAACCAACAAAGGAAGACCTGTTTATCTTACGTTTCTTGGTCTTAGTACGTTAGTGGAAGTGTTAATCTTTTTATAGGAAACGTTCACCTCTACTTAACGGTGTCAGGTCAACCTGTAATAACGTTTGGACTTAACTGTGTCGTCTCCACCCCGACCTCTCACTCCTCCGTCTGTCCTTCTTGGAACGCTCCTGGTTTAATGAATAACCAATACAACAAGTAGTCCTCTCGACAGGACGAGAGGACTACACGTCGTTTCGGTTAGATGACTGTGACCCAAATTCGTGTTTCTTCCCACTAACCCGTAGAGTACGAGTTTTCCGTACTTAAGTGGCTACCAAAAGTCCCCTCCCCAAAATTTTCGTCACAGTCCCTCTCCCGAAGTCCCATTCACTACTCGATAACGAGTTAATCTAAGTGATTGTGGTTCCACTTCAAAGCTGGTAGTAGTTAGAAGACCGAGGTTAGGTTGACCCCAGATGCACGAACGTAAGTCTTCAAAAGTAGACTACCCTCAGACCAAAGGGATTTCGCGTAGAATTCTAACACACAGTCTACGACAATACGTACAGAAAGTCCTTCCTTTGATTTCAAGACACTAAATCAATGTACGGTCTGGAAATAGCAAAAAAAAAATTATATTTAAAAATTTAAAATTAAACTCCAATTAATAAAATGTTATAACATAACCAAAACGGTGTCAAAGCAAACGGGTTCACGATATGAAGCAAAGATGTATAAATGTAAGAAGATTAGTGACCGGGAACGTGGTCTATAAGACTCTGAGTCCCTTCCACATTCCTTGATTTCGCTATAGCAAATGAAGTTCTTTGCCCCCCGTGTGTCCTCTCCCAGAGTAATTAGTATTTAAGTCGTACGCTTGTGTCAAAGTCATTGTCTTCTCTTTGGAAGTATTTATTCCTAATGTTTTATCACGGGTTCTAAGGACGGACCCAACTTCTCTAACCTAACTAAATGGTTACTACTTTTTACTTCTTTCAAACCCCTACCTCACCGATCCCACCCCGTTTCCTATGAAACAAGTACCCTTTTAACTCCACGAATACCTCTAAACATTAAGTCCACACAATGTACCCTGAATCGGAGTCTTTCCTCTGGAATTGACCTGTATGTACCTAATGATTGACCTCCAACATTAACCATTTGACGAAAGTTTTGACCACTAACCACAAAAAGAAAGACCGAATGAAGTGAGACATATTAACCGAGGTCAAAGTAGGTAGAGTAGTCTTGACTAAGTTTACTTAAGAAAAATTGCCGACTCATTATGAGGTAACAAATATACATGGTGTCGAAAGAATAGGTAAGTTGTGGTTATGTCATATGATTGTGTATATATACCTTAAATCCTTCTACCGTTACTGCTGGGACATGCGTTCTGTCCTTTTTTCTGTGTCTACACATATGGACTGAAAACCTGAGTCTCCCTCTCCCTCTCCCACCCTACTAAACCCTCTTACCCTNGAACCCCGACCACGTACCCCTACTGGGTCTCTCTACAACACCCCTCCCTCCACCCTCCCCCCAAGTACAAACCCTTGCGTACATTCTTAATTTCTAAAATTTTAAATTTTTTTTTATTTTTATTTTTTATTTTTATTTTATTTTATTTTACCGTTATGTGACGGTGAGAATCGTTCTAAAAGTCAAATATCGTTACTCAAATATTTTGTTTCCTTAAATTATGACAAACGTATTTACCAACATAATATTTACGAGGTAATACTTTTGACTGAATTTTAACTGGGTGATGAAACATAAGCCTGAATAAGTTACGTTAGACGTACACCTTTTTTTTTTTTTTGACCACTAACTAAGATAAATCCAAAACTACACTGATTGTGTTGACTGGTACGCACGACCGCCCGCGGAGGTCGGGTATGGAGTGGCCGTCGTCACGAGACGATGACGAGAAAGAGGTCTCAGGGAAGAGAGTGAACCCAGCCAGACTGTTTGTGTAAACGGACAAAGAAAAGTATTGGAGAAAGAAAGACGAAGTGACCGGGTTATTCCGTCGGTGGTTACCAGGTCTTATTTAGATATCAGGTAGGATAAAGGGAACAGAAAAATACCTTCAGAGGAGGACTATAGAGAGTTTTTAACACTGATCACTACTTTTCCAAAGAAAATTCTCTGAGACGGAAAACTCAAATGGTGAAAGATAACATAAAAGGTGAAGAGTAGTCCGTACCTTGGATGTCTCCCACCTTCTTAGTTCCTCTATGTGTAGTCAGAACTGTTACGGACGTTGTCTCCTCAGGACAAGGATACCTCTCGGTCCGAAATTAAAGTGAAAGGGAAAAAGGGAATGGCACCCGGGTTAATGAGGTTGTCGCCTCTCGTCCGTTGAACCTTTAAATAGGGTCCTCGTCTGTTCGAATTAAGTCTGACAGTACCACCTCGAAGGATGTGTCTCTGTTCACCGGGACTAGTAATCACAGAAAGTCTGTTTGTCCAATGGGGTACACTGAGTTCTTTCCTACTTCTATTTAGGGGGGACGGAATGGGAACCAGAAACTTGGTGAGGTTAGGTTTTATTGATAAATCAGTAGAGTAGTTATTAATCGAGAAGGAAAGTTCAATACATATATATCTTTTTTGTTACTAATGTATGATTAGTTTCGTCTTGACACGGGAAGTTACACTGAGACTAATGTCTAAGGAGGAACCCTCTCGTTCTCGTCATCCTGTCCTACGTTCGAACGACGATCCTAATTTTCCTTGCGTACGTCGAGTTTGAGGTGGATACCTTTGATTTTTAGTTTTCGGTTTAAAATTCTTCACTAAAATTTTCATATATTCATAAGGTCAACTTTTATACAAAAAATAATTTAAGACTTTTTACGAATCGATGTTAAAAGGAATCATTCATTTTAAAGGTTTTACGTAATTAAACGTAATTTCTAAATCTTTGGAGTATCTTTCTTTTCACTTTCACAATTAGCGAGTTAGTACAAACTAAGAAACTCTGGAGTACCTGACATGGTTTGTCCGAGGAGTCAGGTACTTTAAGAGGTCCGGTCTTATGACCTCACCTATCAGTCAGGGAAGAGGTTCTGTCCGAAGGGACCACCGAAGGGATTTTATAATGGGAACTGGTAGTACATAAACTTATATGAGGACGACCCTTTAAACAATGAATATTCTAGTCGTGTAAAGACCATGAAAGAAAAAAACGATGATAAAATAAAAAAATTAAATAAATAAAATTAACCTCCAATTAATGAAATGTTATAACATAACCAAAACGGTATGTAGTTGTACTTAGACGGTGACCACATGTGCACAAGGGGTAGGACTTAGGGGGAGGTAGGAGGGAGGGACATGGTAGGAAGACCCAGTAGGGTCACATGGTCGGGGTTCGTAGGACATAGGACATAGTTTGGACCTGACCGATAAACAAAGTATATACTATAATATGTACAAAGTTACGGTAAGAGGGTTTAGTAGGGTGGGAGCGGGAGAGGGTGTGTCACGTTTTCTGAGAAGATGTGTAGACACAGAGAAAACGACAGAACGTATGTCCCAATAGCAATGGTAGAAAGATTTAAGGTATATATACTCAATCATATGACATAACCACAAAAAGAAAGACCGAATGAAGTGAGACATATTATCCGAGGTCAAAGTAGGTGGAGTAATCTTAACTAAGTTTACACAAGAAAAATTACGGACTCATTATGAGGTAACACATATACATAAAAGTTGAGAATTTTTACAGAAGAAACATACAAGAAACTTAGACGTGTACATATAAGGTACATAAACAATAAAACAATGAAATATTTGTGTCTTATGAAAAGACTTTAAGTTTATAATTTAATACACGTAGTTTGAAAAATTATTTGAAACGTTATACTTCCACAAATAAAAGGTGTTTTACCGTAGAATGAGGTCATAAAAACGGACTTTAGGACACCTGATAGAGACCCTATACTCTAGAGACCGCCCGATATCAGGTACCCCAGTGTTTCTCAGTCCGTACCGATTTTACTGATTCGTTCGTACATTGTAAAACAGAACAAGAAAATTCTGTGTATACTAAAACTGCAGATTCTCTTTGTGGGTCTTCTATAATTTAATCATGACCTTTCGGATCTTTTTTTTGTCTTTATATAATCTATATTTATTATTACGTATCTTTTTGATTCGTTTGTTTTCCATTTGAACTGAGACTCAATCTCTTTTATTTCACGATGTATATACTCTCTCTTTTTACTCATCACCCACTATATATCTAAAGTTACCTTTCGGACGTTGATCAATCATTAACGAAAAGGTACCATCACACTTTTTTTTCTGAAACTTTCAAACAAAAGTATTCTGCTTTACCTCATTCTCCTATAGTAAATTCCATTATAGTAAATGATAAGACAAATCATTCGTGGGTATAAAATTTCATCAAACGTATATAATTGAGTAAATGAGAAATCTCGCTCGGGTACTCCGTCCATCACAATAATATGGGAAATGTCTCGTACTTTTACTCTATATACCTATAATCATTAAACAGGTTCCAATATGTCGACTATTTACTGTTTTATCCAGAAGTCGGGGTTGTAAAGGGGGGTGGGAGAGTGGGGGTGGGGGTGGAGGGTGAGGACGAATTTTCCCGTGAGAGAATTAATGATACTCAGTTATTCTAACTGAGTGACTAAGTCCTCGACAACGACAGACAACTATTAATGCTTACTACGACAGTTCTTCATTCCACCTAACATTAGGACTTCAGATCTGTGTTGTCACAACTTCCTAGGACTTTCTTTTTAGGGACGTTTCAAATCTTGTCTCCTCAAATATTAACCCCTTTCCATATTACAGAACAAGTTTTGCTCCGTAAAAACTGTCGCTGATCCCGTGTAACTTGTAACTTAATCTTGGTTTTTTTTGGTACTTGAAAAGTATCGTTTAGTCATATTTACTTATATTTTGGAAAGGACACTACGTATATAATACCGCGTTCTGGGATAGTTCATTTTCAAATCTACAGTTCTTCTTAATTCTAATCCTTCGTCTAGGGTAGTAAATAGAAGACATTTTGTCATCGAAAATGGAATGAAGTCGAGTAACCTATTTGCCGTATAGTTGTAACTTTATGTCATCCAACTGTATTTGGACCTTTACAGGAACAGTAGTGTTTCTGTCGACTAAAAAGAAACTTCGTCTAAAAATCTACTAAAATTCGTAACGGTACCGACATAGGATCTGAGTAAATAGGAGAGTGTGAGATGAGACAGTAAGACTTATAAGTAGGTAGATAAGTAAGTGTAGATCAACTTCTGAAAAAGGGTGATCCCAGGATCTTCAGACGAAACGGTTTGTGTCAAAAGTAGTAATAATCGGTTCGAAAGGAAGGGTAAAGGTGTTGTTAACAGTAATCTATGATTTTTATCTTTATGACAATCAGTAGATCACCAGATAAATTTAATAAGTAATATAAATCGTACTAATTTTTATTTTTGAAGTTCATTTCAAAGACGTTTAAATTTACACTAAGTATTTTTACTTGTTAACTCTCTTAAAATCTCACTACTCCCATGTGCAGTTGACAATTCTTCTTATGTGTAACAAAAGAGGATAAAGGGGAAAGTTCTGACACTCTTTAAATAAGACTTAACTAGTAGTCCAATAAGACTAAAACACACCGGATTCTGGTTGTTTGACTTCGTCCCAAACCGAGGACGGGTCTCTGACTTCAGTCCGATACTGCCACTCCCAGGACCTAGGGCCGGTGATCTGGTGGGACCTGTCCTCGGTCACTGTTCCGGGACCTGATAGTCGAGACATCTTTATTTGACAGTGTATCTCTGTCTCCACTCGTTTTGTTCTCCTCGGGCTCATGTCATGTGCACGTGTCTGGTTGTCCGCCTGTCCCTCTCAAGACGGGAGCGAACTTAGTGCAAATACCCGTAAAGAAGTCGCAGAAGAGACTGGACAGTAGAACGAAAGGACCCCGACGTAGACACAAACCAAACAGAATCGCGACAGGGGACACACGCGAGTAGAGAATCGGTTCTGCCTACCCCGGCTCCGGGTGTCAACGTAGTGAGACACCTCACTACGGCAGGAGAGAAACATTCGAGGAAACATCAACCCTTCCAGAGGAACTACGGTTCTTACTCCTTCCACACTAGAAATAGAGAAGACCTGTCCCGGGTTGATGGGGAGGACGATAAAACCTCAAATATAGGTGTCTCCTCTTTTACAAGGTGACCCCCGGGAAGATAGAGGACAGAGTCAAGAAAACCAGAGTCCAGGAGTAATCAAAACTAAGTAAAATAAGTTCTATTATGTAAAATGTCAGGGTTGACCTCGGGACGTACGAAAGTTTCCTTTTCACTTCAGGTGTACCACTGGACCTTAGGTTTTCTTATTTTCCGTGCGTACCCAGGGGGTAGGTCTACGACGGAAAAAGACGAATCGTATGCGTCTCCCACACATAATTCAGTGGTATCAGTACATGTTGAGATGTTGGGATACCTGACATCGGGTGGTCCAAGGATACAGGTACCTCTAAAAGGTCCGTTTTTATGATCTCACCCAAAGATACGGGAGGAGGTCCCTTAAAAGGATTGGGTCCCTACCTTTGACACTAGGAAAACAGAGGACGTAACCGTCCGTCCAAGAAATGGTGATCGTGGTAGACCCTTCGGGTATTCGTCTCCCATTTTTTTATATGTATGCAAAAATAACGTTAACACAAAGTAAATAAGGTTTCGTCTTTAGGACCAAGAATTTTTGTATCTGAACTCGTAGGCTAATAATAATGTTTATAGAGTCTTATTACTATTATTATTATGATGGTGATACGTAATACTAATAACCTTTCTCGATTCAAAAATTTAGAAATATAAGAAGTGGAAGAGGAGTTATAAAAACCAACATAGACACAATAGTCTAGTATATCGTTTCATACGACATTAGATAGGTCAAATTGAGAGTAAATCAAGATCGAACGTCTTCCACTTATGATTCTTCTCTTCCTGACATCCCTGTAAGTCAAGTCAAGTCAAGTCAGCGAGTCAGCACAGGTTGAGAAACGCTGGGGTACTTAGCGTCGTGCGGTCCGGAGGGACAGGTAGTGGTTGAGGGCCTCAAGTGAGTCTGAGTGTAGGTAACTCAGTCACTACGGTGGGTCAGTAGAGTAGGAGACGGCAGGGGAAGAGGAGGACGGGGGTTAGGAAGTGTCGTAGTCTCAGAAAAGGTTACTCAGTTGAGAAACGTACTGCACCGGTTTTATGACCTCAAAGTCGAAATCGTAGTAAGGAAGATTTCTTGTGGGTCCCAACGAGAGGAAGTCTTACCTGACTAACCTAGAGGAACGTCAGGTTCCCTGAAAGTTCTCAGAAGAGGTTGTGGTGTCAAGTGTTCGTAGTTAAGAAGCCGGGAGTCGAAAGAAATGTCAGGTTGAGAGTGTAGGTATGTACTGATTACCTTTTTGGTGTCGGAACTGATCTGCCTGGAAACAACCGTTTCATTATAGAGACGAAAACTTATATGATAGATCCAACCAGTATTGAAAAGAAGGTTCCTCATTCACAGAAAATCAAAGTACCGACGTTATTGGTAGACCTCACTAAAACCTCAGGTTTTTTACTTCAGACTGTGACAAAGGTGACGAAGAGGTAGATAAAGGGTAATTCACTCCCTTGGCCTACGGTACTAGAAGGAAATAACTTGCAACTCGAAACTCGGTTGAAAAAGTGAGAGGTGAAAGTGAAAGTAGTTCTACGAAAAATCAAGGAGAAGTGAAAGACGGTATTCGCACCACAGTAGACGTATAGACTCCAATGACTATAAAGAGGGCCGTTAGAACTAAGGTCGACCACTAAGAAGATCGGGTCGTGAAGAGTACTACATGAAACGTATCTTCAATTTATTCGTCCCACTGTTATATGTCGGAACTGCATGAGGAAAAGGATAAACCTTGGTCAGAGAACAAGGTACAGGTCAAGATTGACAACGAAGGACTGGACGTATGTCTAAAGAGTTCTTCGTTAAGTCCACCAAACCATAAGGGTAGAAAAAGTCTTAACAGGTGTTAAATAACACTAGGTGTGTCAGTTTCGGAAACCGTAACAGTTATTTCGTCTTTAGCTACAAAAGGACCTTGAGAGAACGAAAAAGCTACTAGGTCGGTTATAACCGTTAAACTAGAGACCAAGGAGACGGAAAAGATTTTGGTCGAACTTGTAGACCTTCAAGTGCCAAGTGCATAACGACTTCGGACCGAACCTCTAAAACTCGTAATGAAATGATCGTACACTCTACTCACGTCAAAACGCCATCAAATTCGTAAGAAACCGTAACGGAAAGAATCCCTAACCTTATTTTTAACTGGAAAAGGTCAGGACACCTGTGTCGACTTAAAAGGTTTAAACGACTGTTTAACTCACGTAGTTAAAGTGTCGTAGAAGAAAGTCTTAAACTTTGTCGAGTTGACCATAAGGTAGTAGAGGTGATCAAACAACCAAGTGAAGTGTAAGGTCCTACAGACCGAGATCCACTCACTAGTGTGGTAGTACTAATAGAACCAGTACTTCTAGGAAAAACATGTCAAGAAGACACATAAGAACGGTGGAGAAGAATTATAGAAGACTAAAACAATTCAGGTATGGTAAAGACAGGAAATAGCTTGGGTAGAAATGTACTTTACAAGGGAACCATAGAGATTAAAAGAACTTCTCTAGAAATCAGAAAGGGTAAGACAACAAAAGGAGATAAAGAAACGTAACTGGCGACTCCTTCCGAAAGAAAAGAGAAGAACGATAAGAAACCTTGAGACGCAAATCTACAAATATAGAAAGGAAAAGAGGAAACGAAAAGTGAAGAAAAGAAAAGTGTCGATAAACATTCCGGAGGAGTCTGTCGGTAAAACGGAAAAACGTAAAGAAAAGGTACCCCTACCAGAACTAGGGACAGAGGACAGGTTACAGTACTTGGAGGTAGGTATTAAGTAGTCCGTGAGAAAGATAGTCTAGATCAGGACATATAGATAAAGAGTGAAGATGACATATTAGAACTCTCTAAACTAAATCCAGTATGGACTTACCAGATCATCAAAAGGGATGGAAGAAGTTAAATACAGACTTAAACCGTTATTCCTTAAGTACTAGACTCGGTGTCAGTCGAGGACCAGAACAAAAACAACTGAAATATCTCGAAGAGGTAGAAACCGACGTTTCTTATATTAGTTAGAGTAAAGTCACAACTGGTAGACCACTACAGGTACACATCTCAGTATAGAACACAACAACCTTCTCCCACAAACGATACTGGTCACGTAAAAGAACCGTTTTGATATAATTGTAACCACGACGAAGTAAGGTATCAGGTCACGGTTTAAACGGACAACGAGGTTCACAAAAAAAATGAAGGATGAAAACGTAAGGTCACGGGATATTACTTTTCCTGTAGAAAAAACCCACACTCAAGATTTTCCAGAACATCCAGAAGTATCTTGGCAAGTTGAAGTCAAAGAAGTCGCAATGACTTCCCCGTATCTGAAACTGGTGACACTATAACTTACCAAACGGAACCTTTGCTTGTCTCTAGTAAGACAACAAAAATTCTAACGTAGGTTCATGACGTACGTAAAGTCTGAGAAAACAACTGGTACTACCGATGAGGTAAAGAAGATTCCCTAAGGACGGGTGTCATCATCTATATTACCAGTAGACTCAATTTAAGTAGGTAAGGTCAGGTAAAATCAAGCGACTAAGGATCTTACAGCTGCAAGTGAGAACGGTGCAGGACAAACTGGTGAAGGTTAAACGGAACTAAGTACCTGTACTGTAAGGTCCAAGGATACGTTATAACGAGAAATATCGTAGCCTGGAACGAAGATAGTGGTCAGTGTAGGTGTTGACCCATAACAAAAACGAAACCGAGGTAGGGAAGTAAGAAAGACCTCAATAAAGAGATGACTAGAGATCATCGTATAACCCGTGGATGACTGGACTCAAGAAGAAAGTCATAGGATAGTAAAACGGAAAAGTATGACAAGTACCCCAAGAGTTCCGTTCTTATGACTTCACCAAACGGTAAGGGAAGAGGTCACCTGGTGTAAGAGAGTCTGGAGAGGTGGTGCTAGGCGACCAGAACCCACCGAGGTGTTCGTACCGAATCAAAGAAACTCAATCTGTTCCGACAACAGGATCACACTAATCTAACTGATTAAAAGACACTAATACCAAAGCCACACAGACGGGAGACTACGGGAGAACTTTGTGGATGGTAGAATGAACCCAAAGAGAATGGAACCGGCACCCCATAGAGAAGTACCGACGAGGTCGTTTCGTGTCGACTACGAGGAAAGGAATCTGTTCCCCATAGAGGAGTGACGGTGGGGAGGACTGGAACTCGTACCTTATCGAGGAGATAAGAGAGGACGTGGACGCGTCGGTGGTGAAGAACCTACACCCTAACGAGGAGGGCCGACGACGGGGACCGGAACCCGTATCCCATCGAAGAGTCCACTGTAATTTCTTAAGATTTATACGTAAGACCTATGTTCAGAGAGTGGTCTATACGATAAACGTTTATAAAAGTGGATTAAATATCGAACGTAAAAGTAATAGAATTGTCATATAAACCCCTTTTGTAAAATTTTTAAAACTACCTCAGGTTGATACACACAAGAAAGTATCTGGTCCAAAAGGACGTTACGTACTCTTGAGTATCGGATCTAAATCCAGGAATCAGGTAAAACTCAAATAAAAACACGTACCACAATTCCTCACTAAACTAAAGTAAGAAAATGTACATCGACAGGTCGAAAAGGTCGTGATGAATAACTTCCCTGACCAAAAAAAGAGGTAACGTATAAGAACGGAGAAAACAGTATCTAATCAACTCTTTGAAAGTTAGTCGGTCAATCTAGTCAGCGAGTCAACACAGGCTGAGAAATGCTGGGGTACCTGACGTCGTGCGGACCGGAGGGACAGGTAATGGTTGAGGACTTCGGATGAGTTTGAGTACGGGTAGTGTAACCACTACGGTAAGTTGGTAGAGAAGGAGACAGTAGGGGAGAAGGAGGACGAAGTTAGAAAGGGTCATAGTCTCAGAAAAGGTTACTCAGCCAAGAAGTGTAGTCCACCGGTTTTATAACCTCAAAGTCGAAGTCGTAGTCGGAAAGGTAACTTGTAAGTTCTGACTAGAAATCCTACCTGACCTACCTAGAGGAACGTCAGATTCCCTGAGAGTTCTCAGAAGAGGTTGTAGTGTCAAGTTTGTTCTACTTTTCTGTTATAAGGGTAAGAGAGTCTTACCCTTTTTATAACCTTACTTTTTCCTTACTTTAACACGGTAGACGTCTCTGTACCTACCTGAATCTCTAACAGTATGTTTTACTTCATTCAACCTTTGTTTTTGGTTATATATAATTACGTATATACACCTTAGCTTTTCACCATATCTACTAGAATATACGTTTCGTCTTTATCTCTGTTTCTGTATCTCTCGTTTGAATACCTATGGTTCCTCCCCTCCTTCCACCCATTTAAACCTCTAACCCTAAATGTATATATGTGAATGACTATCCATTGATTACTCTTGGATAAAATATCGTGTCCTTTGATGTCAGTAACGAGGCGTCACTGGATATACCATTCCATTGGGGTAATCAGTCCTTTGACTGAGTCAAAACATTTCTTTGATATGAGGTTACGTTTCATTACTTTTTTGTTGAGTATGGGATACAAAATAAGATTTTTAAATATCAAAATCTGTTCCTTTAAAGTTTTGTTACATAACATACGATGTCAAATAGGTGACTTGACGAAACCGTTGAAATAATTTTGGTCAATCAGTCTGTACGTCTCCAGTTAAGGATCTAAGATAAAAAAAAGGTAACCGGGTATACTTATAGGGAAAAAGTTATAGTATGATGAAACTTAAGATACCAAAATTTTTCGAATTTTAGTTCATCGAGCACTGACAGAGTTTAAATAGTAAGAAAAAGTTTTCATACAATCGGGAAAATTTAAGGAAAGGAAAATATATTAAAAAAAAAGTGTAAATGACTGACGACACAGGTAAATAAAAGGGTAAGAGGAGATAATACACACACAGATACTTATAGTGGAAAAAAAAAATTAAAATTTTAGAAATTAAGAATGTACACAAGGGTTTGTACTTGGGGGGAGGGTGGAGGGTGGGGTATTGTAGAGACACCCAGTAGGGGTACGTGGTCGGGGTTCGTACGACATAGGACGCAGTCTGTATCTGACCACTAACTTAGTTGAACACATGTATTTTGTTGTTTTCATAAGACGACTCTAAAAAGTAACTATAACGTAATTTAGACATCCAGTTAAACCTCTCTTGACTGTAGACTTCAACATAACTCTTAAAGTTGGTTTTAAGTGTTACTTATTAAGGTCAAAAGAAACAAAAAGAAACTCAGGGAGGTAATTATCAAGTGTAATTATAAAAAAAATCAAAAAATAAAAAATTTAAAATTTTATAAATTAAGAATGTACGCAAGGGTTTGTATAGATTCAAAAATAAAAATATGGAGTTTTAAGACAAAAAAATTCAAAATTTTCACTACGAGAAAGAAAGTGATAAAAAAGACAAACATGTACCGACTATATATTTTCATGTAACAAGTAACAAGAACAACAAACAACGAAGTACTAAAACAAAACAAAAGATAGGACTAGACTAACTTAAAAGATACATTTATTATAAGAGGAAATGTTAATTCTGTTTAAGTATATAAAAATAAAAAATTATATTTAAATACATAAAATTAACCTCCGATTAATGAAATGTTATAACATAACCAAAACGGTATATAGTTGTACTTAGACGGTGTCCACATGTATACAAGGGGTAGGACTTTGGTGGAGGGTGGAGGGAGGGACATGGTAGGGAGACCCAGATTACATATCGTAACAAACAAAAGATTAGATATCGTAACAAACAAAAGAATAACGAGACCAACTCCTAAGACGGTTGTAAAAATCGTTCTTACTACTTTCACTTATAAGAACGGAACGAGGAGTATAATCCCTTTGTGTTTACCGGGGAGGAATGATGTATACTACAATCATCTCAGAAATATCTAAAGGAAAATATTTTAAAGTATCCAAAGGAAGATAAGAATGAAACTATTTATAAAAGTAACACTTACTAGTAACATAAAACAGTTGATGAAAAAATAGTTAACCATAGTAGTGTATGAGAAAGAGAAAATCTAATAAATTTACCACCTAAAGTCACTGATAAAAGACGTATCACTATGTCTGACGATAAGGGTCGTATCGGTAAAACCACTCCCATATAATAGTATATACATACTACGGTTTACCACAACCACCATTTCTTGGACGGACGGTTACGTCCTCTGTATTCTCTACGTCCAAGTTAACGGACTAGTCCTTCCAGGGGACCTCCTCCCGTCCCGTTAGCCTCTTAGGGTACCTGTCTCCCTACACCTGACCACCCGATGTCAGGTGTCCCAGTGTGTCTCAACCTGTGTTGACTTCACTGAATTATGTGTGTGTGTGTATTACAACCCACGTCAAACGATTTTAAAAAAACTCCTAATAACGTACTAATTCCCTATACCCAAACTTAAAAGAAAAAGAAAAAAGGATTAAAGAAACAAATTTTAACGATAGTCCCACTATAACCGGAGTATTTCATCCTACTGACACAAGAAAGTGAAAGATCTTCTCTAAATATCGTAGTTACAGTAAAGAAGAAATTAACAAACTATTTTAGACGGTCCTTTGTTAGATCAGGATCACTAAAGAAAGAATCCTTTTTTTTATGTTTAATTTGATGAAAGTATAAATATCGAAATAAGTCCAATTGACTCACTAGAACTCACTGAACCTACTTAAAACTATAAAACACAAACAACTCCTTAACTGATTAAAATAGTTTCAACAACATGAATTGTAGATACCTCCACAAGTGTCCTAAGGGATAAAAGAGAGTCATAGGTATCCCGGATATTATTATAAGGGACGAAATTAAGGTCTATAATGAATGAACACAGAAAAGAAGTAAAATTAGTCAAACGGAACGATTTTCTAGTTAAAATAACTACCAATGTTTCTTGGTGAAACTAAAATAACTAAAAGAGGAGAGAGAAACTTACGATTCGTAGGACAAAAGGGTGTGTACTCGGTCTCGAACAAAAAGACCTCAGGAGTAAAAACTCAAAGGTCGAAACACCTCAAGTCAACCCCTCAAGTGTCTCTCTTTTTTTGACGAGTCGGGATCAAACCACTGAAGTTTCAGACTACAAGAAGTGGTTAGATGGACGACCGTAAATGAAAACATCCGATGGTTCAAAGAGTATATAAGAAAGACCTAAAAATCAACATAAGTCATCTCCTCTTTGAGACTACGTACGTGTGAAATAAAATGGGTCTCGACCTTGAGATTCGAGGTATGGACTTCTTCCTTTACTATTCAGAGAGGCGATAAGAACGGACTTTTTAGAGTGTCTGTCTCTTCGGACCGTCCGGTGTCAGGTACCCCCGGTGTTTCTCAGTCTGTACGGACTTTTGTGCACGTACGTGGGTGTGTTCGAGGTATTGATAACGACTCGTTATTCTCGCTAGAGTGTTCGTAGGAAAGTAGGGACCTACGGACAACCGTAGTACGACATTATCGGTTGTCTCTATTTTGGGTTCCCTCCCTTAGAACACTTTATCTTAAGTATAAAATACCGTTCTGTTCTTTTTAAATTTGTAATTTTTAAGAAGAGACGGAAAACCGGGGGAGAGAGGGGTATGACGTAACTTATAGACGAAATACGTAATTAGTCTGGAGGGGGTAACCGTCCTTATGGACGAGTTGGTATTTCTCGTTATAAGAGGATCGTAGTGGTTCTTTCACGTCAACGAGTCAACACTGACTGAGAAACGCTGGGGTGTCTACATCGGATGGTCCGAGGAGACGGGTACCCTAAAAGGTCCGTTCTCATGACCTCACCCAACGGTAACGTGAGGGATTTTCTATCGTGTATAAGAACTACAAAATTCCCCGGTATTACTGTCAGTTTAGATCTAATATATTCGACAGTTTTTATTCAATAAACTACAGGTCGTGACACAGAGTTTTTTACTACGGATTGGGGTCTTGAGTCTTGTGTGTCCGACAGCAGGACGAGTGACACCGTCAAGACTAAAGATCCGGACAAAGATTACGAAAAATCGTGGGTCTCGTCCACTTTTTTATACGTGAAAATGTATGTATTTGTTTATGTGAAAATTTATAAATACAAGAGTATGTCGATGGTTTTTGGTACTCAAGAAACATCGAAGATTAACTTAAAGTATAGTGAATGGGACCAAAAAGGGAAGGACATATAAAGACTGTCAGTTTTTAGAGTTATTAAATCGGTAAACGAGTTAGGATATAATGTATTTCCCGAAAGGAATATCGAGTCACCATTTCTTAGATCGACGGTTAGACCTCTCCACACAACCGAGGGACCCAGACCTTGTATGGGACCTCTTCCTTTACCGTTGGGTAAGGTCTTAAAAACGGACCCTTTAGGGTACCTGTCTCTTCCGACCGTCCGATGACAGATACCCCAGAATTTCTCATCCCTTACTGTATCGGTGATTCCATGTTGTCGTTTTTTCGTTTTTTTTTAATGTACTTACATCAAATTTCGAATGATTAAGAATGGTGAAACTTTTTATTTGTGACTTTTTTGTTTGATGCCTCTCCTCAAGTTTATTTCCTCTATGTAAAAGGAGGAAATCGGATGTCCATAGACGGACAAAGTTTCTAATACTCCCAATTTAAAGAGAAAGTAGGACACCTACACTAACAATAAGTTTACTTTATACGAAATCATACGACGACGACGACGATTCAGCGAAGTCAGCATAGGTGGAGACACGCTGGGGTGTCTACCGTCGGGTGGTCCGAGGGGCAGGGACCCTAAGAGGTCTGTTCTTGTGACCTCACCCAACGGTGAAGAAAGAGGTTACGTATTTTCACTTTTCACTTTCCCTTCAGCGAGTCAACACAGGCTGAGAAGCGCTGGTGTACCTGATGTCGGGTGGTCCGAGTATGACCACTGAAAAATATGAGGAAAACCTAAAATTTTTAATAATAATGAAATAAAGACAACAATAAAAATACCGAAAGTAACGATAAAACTAAATGTTTCGGTATCTTAATTTTACGAATTATTACAACTTTGATATTTTTCCATATAAGTCTCTGTACATGAGAAAAAAATGGGAAAAGGGATGTGCATTTACCATAGTCACCAAAGATCAAATAGAAAGGAGTTAAAGATTAACGTTTCTAGTCGTAAATAAATAAATACAAATAAAGGGAAAGTATAATATGTTTTCGGTCACATGAATGACTTTGGTTCGTTCTGGGTCACCCCGAGGACCCGTGTTTTCGAAAGAACACAGGGGAAGGGACTCAAGGTTTCCCGTCCAAGTTTATAAACGACTATTCCTTTCTTTCCACTACGTCTCTGTTTCCTCCTCGTCGGTTCTTCGTTACCACGTCGGGATTCCGTCCGAGACAAAGTCAAGTCAAATCGACGAGTCAGTACAGCCTGAGAAACGTTGGGGTACTTGACGTCGTACGGTCCGGAGCGACAGGTAGTGGTTGAGGGTCTCAGGTGGATTTGAGTACAGGTAACTCAGCCACTACGGTAGGTTGGTAGAGTAGGAGACAAAAGGGGAACAGGAGGACGGGAGTTAGAAAGGGTCGTAGTCACAGAAAAGTTTACTCAGTCGAGAAGCATAGTCCACCGGTTTCATAACTTCAAAGTCGAAATCGTAGTAAGGAAGGTTACTTGTGGGTCCTGACTAAAGGAAATCCTACCTGGTTGACCGAGAGGAACGTCAGGTTCCCTGAGTTCTCAGAAGAGGTTGTGTTGTCAAGTTTTCGTAGTTAAGAAGTCGCGAGGTGAAAGAATTATTAGGTTGAGAGTGTAGGTATGTATTTATAACCTTTTTGGTATTAGAGCTGATCTGTCTGGAAACAACCGTTTCATTACGTCTAATGTAGTACACTTTACCACACGACCTGTTTCGTGTTCGACCTTAGTTCCAACGTCCTCTTTATAGTTATTGGAGTCTATGCGTCTACTGAGATGGGAATACAGTATTTCACTTCTCCTTCAGTTCTCGGAGAACTACTTTCACTTTCTCCTCTCACTTTTTCAACTGAATTTTGAGTTGTAAGTTTTATGATTCTAGTACCGTAGGTCAGGATAGAGAAATACCGTTTATCTACCCCTTCGTTACCTTTGTCAATGTCTAAAATAAAAGAAACCGATGTTTTAGTGACGTCTACCACTGACGTTAGTACTTTAACTTTCTACGAACGAGAAACCTTCTTTTCAATACTGGTTGGATCTGTCGTATAATTTTTCGTCTCTGTAATGAAACGGGTGTTTCCATTGAGATCATTTTCGATACTAAAAAGGTCATCAGTACGTACCTACACTCTCGACCTGGTATTTCTTTCGGTTTACTGCTTCTTAAATACGAAAACTTTACACCACAACCAACCTCTTCTCAGAACTCTCAGGGAACCTGACGTTCCTCTAGTTCGGTCAGTTAGGCTTTTATTTATATAGGACTTATAAGTAACCTTCCTGACTACGACTTCGACTTTGAGGTTATGAAACAAGTGGACTTCACTTCTTGACTGAGTAACCTTTTCTGGGACTACGACCCTTTCTCGCTTCCGTCCTCCTCTTCCCCTACTGTCTCCTACTCTACCAACCTACCGTAGTGACTGGGTTACCTGTACTCAGACTCTTTAGAGGTCCTCAACCACTACCTGTCCCTCCGGACCACACGACTTCAGGGACCAAGTGTTTGTCAGCGTGTACTGTCTCATTGACTTGACTGGACTTGACTTGATGCCCTACTCCGTGAGAAGAAAGGTCTCTTCCAGGGAGTGGTGGACTTCGACCCACTAGAGATCTAACTTTCTAACATCCGGGGTACACATAGGACTAGGAATAGTCGTTGGGGTGGTGGAACAGGGACCACTGAATCTTTTCTTAGGTATAAATTAACATCCTCTGGACCCAAACTAGAGACCCAACCCTTCTAGGAGACCTCCTCCCGTTCCGTTGGGTAAGGTCATAAGAACGGACCTATTAAGGGGACCTGTCTCCTCGGACCACCCGATGTCAGGTCCTCCAGTGTTTCTCAGTCTATACTGACTTGGTGTTTCGTGTATAAGGGAACAGAGATTTTGAGTGTTGGGGGCGGGGTCCTGTACGTACTTGGGTCTCATTGGGGGAATTTTTTTCTATATTTCGAAGAGAAAAGATGAAGAGGGTTTTGACACAGAGGTTCAAAATTAAACCACAACCCGATGTCTCCGATCTAAACTGAAATCAAAGGATAACGTAGTAAAAATTACTGTGTTTTTTCAAGAGTTTAAACTGTGATAATTGTAAAAAATATTCTCTTAAAAGAAACGACATCCCGGAAAGGACACGTAATATCTTAAAATAAACATGGTAGAGGGTCAATAGTATCAGTTTTTACGGAGGTCTGAAACGGTCTTCAGGAGTTTGTCCTTGTCACCGTTTAAACAGAACTAACTTTTTATGGTTAAATCTCATAAAAGAAAATAAAAACTCGGATTAGAATTGAGAAAAGTTCCCCCAGAGGTCAACAGGGTTATGGTAAATAAATTTTTAGGTATAAACGAGATTTAAAAACTCTATAGTCAAAACAGTACATAATTTGAAGACATACTTAAACCAGATAAAGACATAATAGATAAGACAAGGTACGTAGACATTTAATCACACGGTTGTAATATGACAAAATTAATTTCTTACAAAATGATTCGAATTTATGGAATATTCTAATCGTAGAGGACATCGAAAATAAAAGGTTTTCAAAAATCGAAAGAAAGCAACAATAACGAATAAACATATTAAGGTGTGTTTTTAATAATCATAAACATAACAATTTTAACACAATTTAAATATTTGGTGTTGATGAAATCCCTCTTGATTGTTCCTTTTAATTTTATCAAACGGTTTTTAACATTGACTCTTATTTACGTCACTGTTAATTTTTTACCATAACAAATTTATATTTTTTTATTCAGATTTATATATTATTTGGTTATTTTGAACAATATTATTAAGTTAACTTATTGTTTTTACGTATAGAGCTTTAGTCAAGGAGTTGACCTTCTCTTTTACTAAGAATAACTAGTTGTCTTTTCTGTTGAATCTACATTCTTCTTTTTAAGTTAGAACCATTCTATGAAATTATAATTCTTCACACCTTTAGAGTATAGAACTCATGAATAAAGATATTTTATTTTTCCCGTGTTAATGTAAAAGACCATCTTTTCTTTATTGGGATTGGTTTTGACTCGTTTACCATGTCTTATATCAAACTGAAGTTATACAGTTGATTTCTTGAAAGATTTTAGTTACGAGGTCCAAGTATAATGGACGTTATATTACCCTCCATTTAAAAGATATAAGTCAAAACGAAGTGAACGAACCTTATTACGTGAAATATTATAAAAACAGTTTATGAAGTTAACGTAGTGTTTTAAGTTTTATGTAATTAAATCTTTCAATAAATCAACTGTTATTTCTATAAGTTGAAGTAGTGTTAGTTAAACAAATTGGAGGATGGAAACTAAAAAGTTAATGGTCTCAATAAAATAAGAAGCTCACAACGGAATACGACTTTAAATCCAACAGGGTCACTCGTTTGTAATATCGTTCTGTACTACCTTTTACAGTTAAAAGTTTCCGATTGGGGTACCATTGGAACTTCAAATTGACGTTGAATATAACTTCCTCTTATAAAGACACTTCTTTCGTCTTTAGAAGTTGGATTCCCACAACAAATGTCTGTACCGTAAGTAAAAACTTTTCGACTTTGTCATGGGTAGTTCTGTACAAGACGGAAGATCTTGTGTTCACCTGGTGAGACTGTTTTTAGTATCGTTATATGAGATGCAGCCAAAGGATTCTGTTTTCTTTTCGTCTTTCTTTGTTCATCCTGGACTAATGTGAATTTACGAAGTCGTGTCGTTTCCTTCGATAACCGTTTTATTTTTATGTGTACACCTTACCCTATTTTGTAAACGTTTCTTACAATCGTTGTTTCCCAATTATAGGTTTTATTATTTGTCAAGATGTAGAGTTGTTATTATTCGTTCGTTCGTTTGTTTGTTTGTTTGTTTTTGTCCATCTTCTGGACTAATCTACAATAAGGTTTCTTCTGTATATCTACCGATTGTCCGTGAGTTTTAACGATCAATAGTCTCTTTACGTTTAATAATGGTGTCACTCTATTATGAAGAATGGACAGTTTTACTGACAGTAGTTTTGCAGATGTCCTACATTTCTCCTACATTTCTTTTCCTTTAGAAACATATAACAACCACCCTTACGTTTAATCACGAAAATTGATACATTTTTACACATCTCCAAGGATTTTATTTGATTTTTATCTTGGTGAGACACGTATACACGTATTCAGTGAAGTCTACGCAGACTGAGACGTTGGGATACCTGACGTCGGGTGATCCGAAGAGACAGGCACCCCTGAGAGGTCCGTTCTTATGGTCTCACCCAACATCATGGGAGGAGGTCCCCTAGAAGGACTGGGTCGCTAGTTTGGATACAGAGAATCCAGAGGACGTAACCGTCCGCCCAAGTGGTATACTGTGTCGTTAAATTGAGGACCCATATGTAGACCCTTTTTCTTTTGACGATGAAACTTTTCTACTTACGTGGGGTTATAAGTATCGTCGTGATGACGTTATCAGTTCTATCCCTTTGTCTTTCTCACGGTTAGTTGTCTACTAACCTAATTATTCTACACTACCTATCTATCTACTATCTATTTAATGTGTCGGTATCTTTTCTTACTTTATAATGGTAAACGTCGTTAAACCTACCTGGATCTCTTATGACACGAAACACTGGGTCCGGTCTATTATGACATAGTGAAAGTACACCTTAGACTTTTTATTACGTTTACTTACACGTACGTTTCGTCTTTGTATGAGTGTTTGTATATTTTATTTGAACACCAGTGATGGTTTGCCCTCTCCCTTTTCCCCTCCCTATTTGACCCCCACACTCTGATTACCTAGTTTGATGATGTACGTTTTGGTTACTCGTTGTTCCTACATGACATATCGTGGTCCTTGATATGTGGGATGGAACGTCAGTGGATATTACCACATATTAGACGTTTGTATGACTTAGTGGAACGACATGTGAACTTTGATTATATTATAATATTTATTCGAGATGAAGTTAACTTTTGTTTCTGAATGTCGTCGATAGTTTTCCTTACTTCATTCTATGAACGATGTTGAACTTACCAGGAACTTCTATAATACTGTTCACTATCTCCGGTGTCTTCGGGTGTATAATATGTTATAACAAGAATATTTTACAGGGTATGTTCCTTAATTATCTCAGTATTTCATCGAGTCAGTTATAAATCACAACCCCCTCCCATTGTTCTTGCCTACCCTCTCGTAAAGAAAGACTCTTTACTATTTTTATAAGAGATTAACTCTATAACCAGCGTGTATGTACACTCATATGATTTTAGGTGACATAATATATGAAATTTACTTGTTTAACATTGCACACAGTTAACATAGACTTATTTTGACAAATTCTAAAAAAGTTTTGCTTTATAAGACGGAGTTGTACTAACTGTCTTATAATTATTCATGAAGAATACTTAGCTATAATTACCCAAACGTCTTCCTACGAATATAGACTTGTTAGGGGGTTCGAATGAGGTCGAAGTTTTACCTCTTCTTTATTTAAGTAGACTTGTTGAGACAGACACCATGGTAGAGAAACATTGGAGAATCGAGTGAAGACCTAATGAAGACAATGAAAACAGTACTCGATCATACAAATCTTAGGAGAAGAGGTCAACATCCTACACACACACCGATTTGTAGATGTATCCGACAAATTGTAACAACTGATGACTAAATTTTTTCGTTTTCTAATTTGTGCAAGTATCATAATAACATAAATAATAAAAATGAAATAAAATAATAATGCATAACTCCGTATACTGAAACGCTGTAAACATTGTTTTAGTGAAATAAAATAATTCACTACATTTTATAAACTATAAAATAATTCATTAATTCGTACATTATTTTAGTGTACGAAAAGTAAAAACCACCATAACTATTGAGGTGTTCGTTGACACAATAAACTTTCTCCGTATTTTAGTTAGTGACACGTTGGAAATTGGAAATAATGATACTGGTAATCGTCATTCATTTTATTTACAGAGTAGTCAATACTGGTTGGGGAAGTAATAAGTTAGTTATTACAAAGGTCCCGAAAACGTAAAAGTTGAGACAGTTATAAGTCCAATCAAATGTTGTGCATGAACGAAACGGAATTTGTTAGTATTCACGTACATGAAAGACTCAAAGGTTTAAGTGAACCTTTACCAAACAAATAAAGGTCTTAAATATAAAGTTTTATAACTGTGTATTGATAATATAAGGAAAGGTAATGAATAGTAATTTATATTTAAAGTTTATTTATAATGGACCCAAACATAACATAAACACGACACTGAAAAAGTCGTTATTGTCTATAAATCTATTAGTAAGTAGACGGAGGTAGGCACAAATATACTTCTGTATCCTGAAACAAGTCAACTGAGTGAGGTCAACTTTCACTATAACAGTTGTGTTAAAAGAGAAAACTTTAACTTTTTTTTTTTTAGGGCATAAGTTTGTAATTAAGTACATCCCAAGTTGTCCCCTTCCTTCTTTTGTTTCTTTCCTTCCCTTCTTCCTCCCTCGTTCCCTCTCGTTTCCCTACTTTTTTTTTTTTTCCGAAAGAACGGGTACAAAGTAGAGGGGGATTCTTTCTGGACTTTGATGTTTTGAGTAACTTTAATTACCTCATCCAACTCTTTTCTTATTCAATACCTTTTGATACACCTCCTACATCTTCCAGTAGACTCTCGATGACTATTCAGACTCGAAGCCTAAAGATCGGTTGCCCGAGGAACGTACTCGTAGGAGGTCAGCCTTCTGAAGGACACGGTGGGTAGGGCACTGTCGTAGTGTTACTACCCAGAGTCCCGACCACTATTGGACCAAAGAGGGGTGGGGTTTGAATAAAAAATGAGATCAAGAAGTTTGAGACTAAGGACACCGTAGTGTCCCCAGGTAAAACGTATGAATAAAATAAAAGAGGTTCCGAATAAATAGATAATTTTTTTATGTTAAATTATCACCTTTGAGTCCTTCCTTGGTAAGTTTCAAATGACGTTGGAAAGTTACAAATTACATACTCGACCAGATCTTGTCATGGTGTTTTGGACTTAGACCTTTTGAGACGTAGTACCCCTTTCCATAACTAAAATAAAACTTCCCTGTGTCTTCTTAGAGTTCAATGATCTAAATTTGTCAAACTGTTAGTATTGCCGAAGAGTTCAACAAGTCACTATTTCTTATAAGGACGGTTGCGTCCTCTGTGTCTTCTGTACCCATGCTAAGGACCCAGTCCTTCTAAGGGACCTCTTCCTTCACCTTGGGGTGAGATAAGAAGAACGGACCCTTTAGGGTACCTGTCTCCTCAGACCGGTCGAGTCAGGTTCCCCAGTGTTTCTCCGTATATGAATCATTGACTCGTTCTGTGAGAATTCGTATTTTAGTAGACCAGGAAGGTCGAGACGAGGGTCTGTCTCGAGAATACCTACTCGTAAGAATTGACTTGAAATTAAACAAGAGGGGGATCACACTTCGTACTACTACAAATTATACACGGGTGTGTGTGTACGTGTATACGTATACATGTGTGTATGAGTGTCCATAAAATGGTTAATATAGTATCCTTTTATCTATTTTATTTACCTTTTATTTTCTCTATGATTGTAGACGACCTAGTACTCTTTTTGTTCTCTCGAAGTCTTTTTGTAGACAAAGACGAAATAATTGATACGGTTTCGAAAACTGGTACACCTAGTGTTATTTGACAACCTTTAAGAATTTCTCTACCCTTGAGAAATTCATGGTGGACTTGACGGAGAACTCTTTGGATATACGTCCAATCCTTCGTTGTAATCTTGACCTGTACCTTGTTGTCTGACCAAGGTTTATCCTTTTCCTCATACAGTTCCGACATATAACAGTGGGACGTACAAATTGAATGTACGTCTCATGTAGTACTCTTTACTACCCGACCTTCTTCGTGTTCGACCTTAGTTCTAACGGCCCTCTTTATAGTTATTGGCGTCTATACGTCTACTGTGGTGGGAATACCTTCTTTCACTTCTCCTTGAGTTTTCGGAGAACTACTTTCACTTTCTCCTGTCACTTTTTCAACTGAATTTCGAGTTGTAAGTCTTTTACTTCTAGTACCGTAGACCAGGGTAGTGAAGTACCCTTTATCTACCCCTTTTTCACCTTTGTCACAGTCTGAAATAAAAAACCCTGAGGTTTTAGTGAGTCTACCACTAACGCCGGTACTTTAATTTTCTGCGAATGAGGAACCTTCCTTTCAATACTGGTTGGATCTTTCGTATAACTTTTCGTCTCTATAATGAAACGGTTATTTCCAGACAGATCAGTTCCGATACCAAAAACGTTATCAGTACATACCTACACTCTTAACCTAACACTTCCTTCGACTCGTGGATTCTTAACGACGAAGACTTGACACAACAACCTCTTCTGTGAACTCTCAGGGAACCTGACGTTCCTCTAGGTTGGTCAGGTAAGATTTGTAGTCAGGATCCACAAGTAACCTTCCTGACTACGATTTCGACTTTGAGGTTATGAAACCGGTGGACTACGCTTCTCAACTGAGTGACCTTTTCTGGGACTACGACCCTCCCTAACTCCCGTCCTCCTCTTCCCCCACTGTCTCCTACTCTACCGACCTACCGTAGTGGCAGAACTACTTGCATTCAAACTCACTTGAGGCCCTTAATCACTACCTGTCCCTTCGGACCGCACGACGTTAAGTACTCCAACATTTCTCAGCCTGTGCTGACTCACTGACTTGACTTGACTTATTCTTTTATGTGAAAAAAGGGGGTATCCTGAAAAAGTAGGATCACCAAGTTCTGATCACCAAACAATAACCCGTTAGTGGGGTCTCATCTAGTAGTCACGTCACGACGGTTTTTAACGTAATTGGAACATCGGGTGTCCTAAGATTAAACAAGGTAGTCGAAATACCTATAAAAAACCCAAACGAAGAATTGGTGGAGACGAATACAAGTACGGAAATAGGAGTCGTGGTCGTACCACGGACCCAAGAATTCTCGACCCCGAAATATCCAAAAAAAAAAAAAAAAATTGAAATGTTATGACATAACCAAAACGGTATGTAACTGTACTTAGGTGGTGCCCACATGTACTCAAGGGTTTGTACTTTGGGGAGGATGGAGGGTGGGGTATAGTAGAGAGACCTAGTAGGGACACGTGGTCAGGGTTCGTAGGATATAGGACGTAGTTTGTATCTGACCGCTAAGAAAAGAAATGTACTATCATATGTACAAAGTTACGGTAAGAGGGTTTAGTAGGGTGGCAGAGGGAGTCTCAGGTTTTCAGACGAGATGTGTAGACACAGAGAAAACGACAGAGTGTATGTCCCAGTAGTAATGGTAGAAAGAATTAAGGTATATATACACAATCATATGAAAAAACCATAAAAAGAAAGACCGAATGAAGTGAGACATATTAGTCGAGGTCAAAGTAGGTAGTGTAATCTTGACTAAGTTTACATAAGAAAAATTACCGACTCATTATAAGGTAACACATATACATGGTGTCGAAAGAATAGGTAAGTAGACGACTACCTGTAGATCCAACAAAGGTACAGGACCGATAATATTTGTCACGACACTACTTATAACCTCATGTATACAGAGAAAGATAAGACCAAAGAAACCACACATACGGGTCGTCACCCTAACGACACAGTATTCCGTCAAGATAAACGTTAAAAATTTGTTTAGAGGTGTGACAAGAGGTCTCACCGAGATGATCAAACGTAAGGGTGGTTGTCACGTTCTCCCAAGGGAAAAGAGGTGTGGGAGAGGTCGTAAATAACGAACATCTGAAAACCTAACGTCGGTAAGACTGACCACACTTTACCATGGAGTAACACAAGAACTAAACGTAAAGAGACTATTACTCACTACAACTCGTAGAAAAGTACACAAACAATCGGTAGGTATACAGAAGAAACCTCTTTACAGATAAATCAAGAAACCGGGTAAAAAACTAGCCCAGCAAATAAAAAGACCTTAATTCGACGTGTTCAACGAACTTATAAAAACTCTAATCAAACAGTCAACGAAGTAAACGATAATAAAAGAGGGTAAGTCTTCTGAAAAAAGTGGAACGAATATCAAAGAAAACAACGTGTCTTCGAAAATTAAAATTAATCTAGGGTAAACAAATAAAAACGAAAATAAAGGTCTTAAGACCCTCCACCTAGTATCTCCTAGGACGACACTAAATACAGACTCTCACAAAACGGATACAAGAGGAGATCCTCAAAATATCAAAGACCAGAATGTAAATCTAGAAATTAGGTAAAACTCAAATAAAAACACACGCCACAATCTTTCACTAGATCAAAGTAAGAAAATGTTCACCAACTGGTCAAAAGGGTCGTGGTGAACAATTTCTCTAACAGAAATGAGGTAACATATAAGAACGGAGGAAACAGTTTCTATTCCACAGGTATACACACACCTAAATAGAGACCCGAAAGATAAAACAAGGTAACTAGATATACAGACAGAAACACGGTCATGGTATGACAGAACTACTGACACCGAAACATCATCTCGGACTTCAGTCCGTTCAACCAAGGAGGTCAAGGTAAGAAGAAAGAGTTCTAACGAAACCGATAAGGTCCAAAAAACAGAAAGGTATGTTTAGAACTTTAATAAACAAGATCAAGACACTTTTTATGACGACCATCGAACTATCCCTAACGTAACTTAGACATCTAACGAAACCCATCATATGAGTAAAAGTGATATAACTAAGAAGGCTAGGTACTTGTACCATATAAAGAGGTAGATAATCACAGGAGAAACTAAAGAAAGTAGTCACAAAATATCAAAAGATATATATCCAGAAATCAAAGAAATCCATCTATATAAGGATTCATAAAATAAGAAAAGCAACGTTACCACTTACCTTAACAAAGGAATTAAAGAAAAAGATGAAAGAGTAATAAGCACATATCCTTACGTTCCCTAAAGACACACAACTAAAATATAGGACGTTGAAATGATATAAGTAACTAATCGAGATCATTAAAAGACCACCTCAGAAATCCCAAAAGGTACATCTCCTAGTACAGTAGACGTTTGTCACTCTCAAAATGAAGAAGAAAAGGTTAAACCAAAAAAAAAAAAAAAAAATTACGAGACTAACGACACCGGTTTTGAAGGTCTTGTTACAACTTATCGTCATCACTTTCACCCGTGGGAACAGAACAAGGACTGAAATCCCCTTTACGAAAGGTAAAAAGTGGTAACTCCTATTACAAACGACACCCAAACAGTATATATCGAAAATAATACAACTCCATACAAGGAAGATAAGGACGAAAGACCTCTCAAAAATAGTATTTACCTACAACTTAAAACAGTTTCCGGAAGAGACGTAGATAACTCTATTAGTATACCAAAAATAAAAAGTTAAANTTTTTTTTTTTTTTTTTTTTTTTTTTGTCCTTGAAGATTGTCGGATTACTATAAGAGACTTTTCAGACGTGGTAGAATGGGTGGTTGACGTGGGACAAGTAGAACACAAGGGACAACACCCCTATCGAAATATACACACAAGTAACATCCTACACCAAACAGACGTCGTAGATATTCCTCCAGGAGGGAAACGAACCTGTTTCGACGGGACCACAGTAGTGAGGGGTGGACGGGAGGATCCGAGTTCAAGTTGGACCTTGGACCCCTTCCTCTACCCTGTGTCAACCGAAAAAGAGAGGGCACGCTGGAAAACGAGAGTGAGAGGAAAGGGGGTTCGGTCTCTCAAGACTTGGAAAGTACTGTCTTAGTTCCTCCCTCTTTTTCCTGGACTGAGACGTCCACTTAGACCGTAAACGGGACCCACATGAGAACGGTAGCCACTACAAAATTCCGGGAAATCGTGTGTCCGGTAACAGTTGTAAAAGATTCTAGGAGATTACGAGGGAAACCAAAGTCGTAAGAATCGGACCTCACGAAGACGAAGTAACCAATCAGGTACCGGGGTAGGAATCCCGAACTCGACAGGAAACAAGAGGTCAGAGACCCGATGACTGGGGAGAACCGTAGAAAGTCCTTCGGGGGAATTTGACTGACGTCGTTTTTAAGAGATGATGATTTTTGTATTTTGTAGGTCAATTTATACGTAAAGTCTATTCGTCTAGTAAAAATCGAATTTACGTAGAGTTTATAATACACTCTTTAAGTCTGGATGGACCTCTACGATATAAAACAGACCATTGATCAAGGGATACTTAGACTTTTGTGACGGTCATCCTCCCACTAATGGAGGGTATAAGTCGAGAGTAGTCAACCGTGTCCGACGAAGTTGAAGAGAACAAGAAGAGAAGACAGGGACCTCTGAAAAGAAAAACCTGTGGACATCCACAAACGGTTCGGTGTGGAGGGGGAGGAACAACCCCTTCGACCGTGGATGTCAGGAAGAGGGTTTTTTTAGGAGACAATTACGGGTTGTCAAGAGGTCCGTTAAAAAGTTTACTTCCAGTTCGAAGACGGTACTGTAAAGGTTCTGGACTCATTCCTCTAGACCCTGGAGTGAAACTCTTTGACCTCATTGAATGGTTGATCCGGTCAAGAGTCGAGAGGACCGAAGTCAGTATCGATTCTCTGTTTTAAGATCACAATCGTAGAAGGACGTGTAAAGAGAAACGAAGGAATGAAATATGGTAAAGAAACCCTTTCTCAAAATCGTCTTACTAATCTACTTCTATATACTCGTAAACACACTGAGTATTTCGAGGTGACTCGGAGTAAAATGAGGCAAAAAGGGTTAAGAAGTGTCGTCCGGAGCCTGAAGGAGGGTGGACGTTGGTTTCGGTAGACGTAGTGTCCCTGGACTTCCGTAGTGTCTAAGTCTACGAGTGTTTCCGAGTGACAGGAGGAATATCGTCGTAGTAATATCTGAAGTAAAGTTCCCTCTCCCTCATCCTCGTCTGAAGTCCTAACGTTATCTGTGGGGTTCCGGGAATTCGATGTGTGACCGGGACCGACCTACTTTAGTCGTTCCAAATTCAGTCCTTAGTACCGAAGACCCCTCGAGTCCTGTGTTTAGAGTGACCCCAAAACACACAGAGACAAGTTTGTCAGGTCGTTCCGACCGAACAGTCAGTACGTTCCTTTTAGTTTAGTCTAAACCTCCGACTTCTTCTTAACTACGAAAACTTGTCACTACAACCTCTTCTGAGAACTCTCAGGGAACCTGACGTTCCTCTAGGTTGTTCAAATAAGATTTAATCTAGTCAGGACCCACAAGAAACCTTCCTTACTACGATTTGGACTTTGAGGTCATAAAACCGGTGGAGTACGCTTCTAAACTGAATAACCTTTTCTGAGACTACGACCTTCCCTAACCCCCGTCCTTCTTTTCCCCTGCTGTCTCCTACTCTACCGACCTACCGTAGGTACTGAGCTACCTGCACTCAGACTCACTTGAGACCCTCAACCACTACCTGTCCCTCCGGACCGCACGACGCCAAGTACCCCAGCGTTTCTCAGTCTGTGCTGACTCACTGTCTTGACTTGACTTGACTTCCTTCCCGACCTGAAGTTTGTTGTGTAGTAGTACTTAGGATGTCAGGAACAGTACCGGGTGGCACTCGTGTTCTGGAGGTCCATAGAGGTCTCTCTCAAAAGGTCAGTTCAATAACTAGACAAAATTGTGTTGTGAATTTTCAGGAACTCATAATTGATCATCCTTTTCGTTTTATATCTGTAAACAGGGAGTGAAACCGTAAGGAGATTGGTGTTCTCTTCCTTTCTACGACTCTACAGTTCGACGACGTAAATGTATACCCTAATCATAAACCGAGAAAATCCTTTACGTAGGACGGTTCGGTAGATGACATAAAAATATTAGGGAACGGAGAGACTTAACTCGTAATAATTATGGTAAACTCTACCATTTGGTTAGATCCAGGGAAAGGAATAATTAGGTGTGTTCATCAATAACCCACTACTAAAGTATAGTCTGAGAAAGGAACGGAGACCCCTCTGTTATCGTTTCTTATTCGGGAACGGGAGAACTTTGAAAGTAACAACTTTCATCTTCATTCATCTTATATTGTATCGTATAATACGTTGTTGTACGTTTGTTCCTAATTTTCCCTCTTAGTCCTCAACCTCTCATTTCTACGATGATACCACCAGTCCGTCCGTACAAACCCGTTCCAAAGTAAATTTTTCTCTAGTTTTTATTTACTCTCTCACAGATCATGGAAGTTCTGAACTAGAACATAGGAGTCGGAGGTCTCGACACTCTTCATTTATAAACAGTAAATTCCGTTTTTGTTTGTTTGTTTGTTTTTTGAATCGTTCATCAATCAAAGGTAGAAGTCCGGACCTAATTCGTAGTCAAATTTTAAGGGACCTACTTTTTTTATTTTTATTTATTTTATTTTAAGGGACCTACCTACCCTACCTCTACATCGCCACGCTCCCTCCAGAGTCACCCTCCCCTATAGACCCATGTATACCGACTAAGTGAAGTAACATGTCGTTTTAGATTGTGTAATATTTCGTCGATATTGGGTTACTTTTTTTTAATTTACTTTACGTGAACAGACTCGTGACGCCCGACCGACACGTAAAGGTCCCCCGGGACGTTCGGGTCCGAGGACAGGAGTGATGTGAAAGGAGACGGGAGGGAAGTCCGAATCGATATTTAGATACGGACTACTCGAGGTAAGGAGTGATATAATAAGAGGGAGTAGGAGCTAGGGACCTGTCTCAGTCAAGGGTTTCGTCTCTACGGGGACGGAGGAAGACTTAAAGAGACACGAACGAAGATCGGAGGTCTCTCTCGGTAAAAATTGATGTAAAGACCAACTTTATGGAATAGACGTAATTTTGGGAGTATTAAATTGACCAACACTTCAACTTATTTCATAGAGACTACTCTTTAAGTATAGTGATTTGATATTGTGAAAGTCTTCATCCTGTAGATTGAAAAACTACTTTTAGAAGTATTTATGTATAAAATTCTTAATGAAACTTTTCAATGTGTCATCGGTCCTGTACCTTTGTTGGATCTACAGGTAGTCGTCTACTTACCTATTCTTTCGACACCATGTATATGTGTTACCTCACAATGAGTCGGCAATTTTTCTTATGTAAACTTAGTCAAGACTATTCTACCGACTTTGACCTCGACTAATATGTCTCACTTCATTCGGTCTTTCTTTTTGTGGTTATGTCATATGATTGTGTATATATACCTTAAATCTTTCTACCGTTACTACTGGGACATGCGTTCTGTCGTTTTTTCTGTGTCTACACATATCGCCTGAAAACCTGAGTCTCCCTCTCCCTCTCCCACCCTACTAAATCCTCTTACCGTAACTTTGTACATATGATAGTACATTCTTAACTTAGTGGTCAGATACAGGCTACGTCTTATGTCGTACGAACCCCGACCACGTACCCCTACTGGGTCTCCCTACAACACCCCTCCCTCCACCCTCCCCCCAAGTATAAACCCTAGTGTACATGTGCGTACCACCTAAGTACAGTTGCATACCGTTTTGGTTATGTCATAACATTTCATTTTATTTCATTTTTATTTTTAAATTTTTTTTCTTTTTTTCTTTTCAATGTGTCCAGAATTTCTTTCTACGTCTCGAACCACTGTCTTTTTTCTTCTTTTATGATGAAAAGATTTTCAATATCCTAAATGACATTTACGTGAAAGTGAAAAGAAAATTGGTTTCCTTTTTCCTTTTGGACGGCGAACAGTGTCAAGGGTAAAGTCACTGTTTCAATGTACAGTCAAATGGCCTTCGTGTTCTAAAAGACGGTGATTTACAACCTTACAGAGTATACATTTAAATGTACTTTTAAAGATTCTACGACAGTAATTATTATATAAAAAATCCTTGGTGTGGTTTCTATTAAAATGATCTGTCGTAAAACTCGTTAACATCGACTTTGAATTTTCGTATAGTAAGTTCGTATGGAGTTTTTCAGAGAAGGCACCCTCCAATACAAATGTACCAGGTTTTAATACCGAAAGGGGAAAGGTTAAGTTAATTTTCTATTTTGAATCTCATCTTTCATCCAACCTTTAAATAATCTGATAGAAACGATTTATGGTGACTACTGACAAAATAAGGATTCATGTACTTATAAGTATATATAGGAGTTGTCACTCGTCTTGTATCGAGTATACCCAGACAAGACTCGTTAGTTACTGTTGTAAGTTCTTTTACAATAAATATTTAAAGACATAAACATGTATGTGTGTCTGTACATGTACGTGTATCAACTTAACACAAGATAACACAAGATGTAGTCAAGTCAAGTCAGCGAGTCGGCACAGACTGAGAAACGCTGGGGTACTTAGCGTCGTCCGGTTCGGAGGGACAGGTAGTGGTTGAAGGCTTCAAGTGAGTCTGAATGTAGGTAGCTCAGTCACTACGGTAGGTCGGTAGAGTAGGAGACAGCAGGGGAAGAAGAGGATGGGGATTAGGGAGGGTCGTAGTCAGTAAAGGTTACTCAGTTGAGAAGCGTACTCTACCGCTTCATGACCTTAAAGTCGAAATCGTAGTAAGAAAGGTTTCTTGTGGGTCCCGACTAGAGGAAACCTTACCTGACCAACCTAGAGGAACGTCAGGTTCCCTGAGAGTTCCCAGAAAAGGTTGTGGTGTCAAGTTTTCGTAGTTAAGAAACCACGAGTCGAAAGAAGTGTCAGGTTGAGAGTGTAGGTATGTACTGGTGACCTCTTTGGTATCGGAACTGATCTACCTGGAAACAACCGTTTCATTACAGAGACGAAAAGTTATACGATAGATCCAACCAGTATTGAAAGGAAGGTTCCTCATTCGCAGAAAATTATAGTACCGACGTCATTGGTAGACGTCACTAAAACCTCGGGGCGTTTTATTTCAGACTGTGACAAAGGTGACACAGGGGTATATAGGGAAGAGCAAAAAGTTTTATAATATTGGGTTTTGCATTATTTTTTCTCGTTCGCTATAGTGTCCATAAATAGTACTAGATCATGTGTGTACTAATAACATACTATGTACGATTTTTTACTTTGCATATTTTTCTTGAGACCCCTGTATGTCTCCTTCTTCGTTCTTTTATTTGACTCCATCTGTGTTTTGCAAAGTGCCCTCTACACTATAAACCTGTTCCGGATCTTCTTAATCAGTTACAACTTTTTATGCCTTCTCTTTCCGATCACAAGGAAAATCTTTCTTCTCGGGTACTTACCATCCTCCGAGAGATGGTAGAACCACCTGTCACATACCGTCTCGTCTCATTGCCATCTCACCGGTCTCCACGTCGTACCCGACTTCGCCGGCATCACATAGGTGGTCTGATTGCCCGGAGACAGTTTCTAAATGTAGTAACTTCTTCATCTGATCCCTCCAGTACTAACCAGTGTACTAGTACCTAAAGTCTTTTTACTTACCGCCATCACATCTCGACCAAATTACGACTACCTGATACCTTCTTCTGGTGAATCCTTAAGTGTGAGTTAGGTGTTTCACCGATGTGAATGGTAAGAACACTACACGGTGGTGTAAACGACTAAATGATGAATTGGAAAAAGGGCATTACAAAAAGTTACTTCAGATGATATGAAAGTTGAAGATAGTTATAAACTCACTAGACGATGAAAATCAACGAGAAAAGGGGAACACGTAAAAAAACGGGACCTGAGTGAAATAGAAATAGGAGGTGGAACAAAAAGACTCAAAGACTTCCTACTCGGATCGTCCCTACACTCAAATTACTGTAAGATGTTGGTTATCATCTTGAAGTAATTTAAACATTTGGTTCCACCGGAGTGATGTAAGTATAGAGTAAAAAAACAGTAGAGGTCACTTTTAATTTCAGTACAAACCATTACAAAATCAAATTAAGGTAAACCCCGATGTTTTAAGTTTGTGTTTGTCGTTGAATCTTATTGGAGTAAAACATTTAAATCTTTCACTCAAAGTGCTTCCAATTCCAATACGGAGTTTTGTTATCCTGATGTGATCTTCGGGTGACTTTACTTTAGAAAACTGAGAAGAGTGTTTCTGGTAAAGATACTATTAGTTCAAATAACCCAAAAGACCTCTCAATATCTAAACTCCACGGGTTGGTGTCTTCGACTGGTAGGTCTATTTTAAAAAGAATGAATTCCTTTTTCGTCACTCAGTCAGACGTACATTTACAGTAGTTTTTCGGAGTTTACGTTTAATAAGAGAAGAGTTATCTTATACCACGATAGAGATTTTCACAACTTTAATTTCCAGAGGTACAAGAGTCAGGCTAAGTAATTAAACAATTGGAAATAAATCGTCGACCATCTACCTTCTGACGGTTTTATTATTTGTCAGTTGCAAAGAAACACAGAAGGTTATAAGTATCGTAAACTACCATCTCAATTAACCTCGTCTGTAGCAATAAAATACGTAGTAAGAACCCACTTTCATTATTTTCCGGTGACTTAGCAAAGTATGTTTCCTAGAGACTGCCGACATCTAGCACAACACTTTCACTATAAATGGGTCACGACGTCTACCAAACTTTACTATCCGAAATCGAACGGTAAACCTTAGTGCTACTGTTCATCTGATGATTTCAATAAAAACATAGTTTTACGAACGTTCGTAGTCATTCACTTCTTAAACTTGAAATCTTGTATAATTAGAATTTTATGTGTTACTAGGTAAGTAGCTACTTAATCTGTTAGTCTGGTTAGACACAAGTATTGTTAGTATGAGTGAACTTTCTTTTAATACACTGATCTCCCACTCTTAGTAAATCTCTATTTACCTTTATTTTTAACTCGTAGAAGTATTTAAAACCAAGTTTCCCAGAGACTAAAATTTCTGTGGAAATTTCGGTAGACTCAAAAGACAATTTCAACCTAAGTAGAACAGTGTGATAAGTGACTCTTTACGAACAGAAAGGGTAAGACAGGAAACGACGTAGACATAGGAGTGAGACAATCAAAGTTGACACTGTCCCTATTTTAAAAAGATGTCTGTAACGGGACGTCTCGTCCTGGTGTCTGGAGGGAGTGTCACCTGTAACTAAGCAAAACCACAAATAAACTGTTAATAATCTATATGACAGAATCGATTCTCACTCTTAGGAACTTCGTTAGTAAATTGGAATGAGACCCGAAAGTTTAGTCTTGTTGGACAAAATCCAGCGAACCTTACTAGAATTCAGGTTCTTTTCTCGTCTATTTGTACGTGTGTATAAGTACCGTTATGTAAGCATAGAAGATAATACCTAAGTGACAAGAGTGACTAAACTGACTTTAAGAATCTCACTTTAGTAATTTTCTTCGTCTTTAAAAGGGTACATAGTTACACTAAAATAAGTTCTTACATAAGACTGACCAACCGATAAAAGTGAAGTTTCATAAACTCACCTGGAAGTTGAGACAAGAGTTTCTGGTTATATCCTTTTTAATTAAAATTACGTTGGATACCTAAATTTTGTTACATACTGTTATTCCTATGTTAATATTTATCATTATACATTCTTTACAATAGAGAGAGATAAATTAATTTTAAAATAACAACAACAAGTCCACGAGAAAGTACAGATTGAGAAACACTGGGGTAATGTACTCGAATTTATTGATTTAATTTTGTCCGTTAGGATGTCTTTCGTCACAGAAACTCCACTCGAGATGATGACCACCATATAAAAAAGTTTGTTGATAGGAGTGTCGACTTAGATACATATATACGAGTTGTGGTCTTTCAGATAAGGAGTAAGGTCCGTTTTGGTCATACTTCGAGGAAATTCGTCTTTTGGGTACTTCTCAGTCACTTCCTTTTTTCCTCTCTTATCTCAAGGTCGTCTAAGTCTCCTTTCCAGGCAGGAGGGATGACCACTCGAGTGTGACTACAAGTCCATTGTCCGATCTCCGGTAAAAATGTCTCATTAGTCACCTCGACGTAGTCCCGGTCTCGAACATGTCTCCCGGAGGACATTGGGATCCTGGGTCGTTTCCCGAAGGAAAGGTGTTCTGTCTAAAGAGTCCAGAATTTTCCTTCTAGGAAGTGTAACAGAACAGTGAGCACCCTTCCACTTCTTAAGATTGTTAAAGGTATTTACTCGGTTTCCTTTGCACGACACAACTACCAGAGGGAGACCTTCTTAAACTTCAGGATCAGAGACCCCTTCACGGTCGTTCGTAACGACGGAAAATCGATCGTACTACAGACCGGGAACGATTCTCGGGTGTCGATCGAGAGAAGGTACTATCGAAATAGGGTGTAGTACTCTTACTTTCTTGTTAGTATTGACCTTTAATCACATGGGTCGAGGTGAGGGTGGTATTGACTGAGTTACTCTTCGCAGAGGGGTGTGTTACCGTCAGTGACTGTCGTATCATTCACGGTCCAGACACACCCTACGTTTCGTGGGTGTTGGAGTAAATACATACTATAAAAATAACGTTTAACTGACGACCTCCTGTACTAGGGAAGAGTTGTGTCTTGAGGGGAGGGACCCAGACGACAGGACGAGTCCTATGACTCCTCCCTCCGGTCGATCTGTCGGGGAATGTCTGTTCAGTCAGTGACGGAGGTCCCGAATTTTACCAATTGTGCCTGAGGTTTGTGTTCCCGTGTTAAGTTTTGCTTTCATGACCGAGAGAATTAGTGTCCATCTAAAACCTAGATTCAAAGAACGTCCCTGATTGACCTCACCTCTATTAAAAAGAGACTTCTTACAGGTGTGACCGGGAAGGTCGGCACCAGTGGGGAGGTAGGTCGAGTAACCGAACCGAGGGTCCGTTTGTTTTGAGGAACAAAGTGTTGTCCCTCACGATTCGTCTCGACTTTGGTGTCGTCCGTGTTCAGTCTCCTAGGTCTAAATCTCCCTGGGGGAAGAAGGGAGATAAAAAAAAAGGATTAAAGAAAGACATTCTCTCCTCTCCTCAGGTAGAACTTCCTCCGTCTTTGACTCCCACTCGAGGTGAAAGTTCTACTTCAGGACCGAGTCGACTAACCGTGTTTCCTTACTGCGGTAGTGACTAGGTGAGGTGACCGGGAGTTCAAGAAGAATGTCAGATAATTGAACTTTAGATAACGGTCGTAGTACGAACACAACTTTGAGGTTTAGGTAAGGGTTACTTCATTTTATTTTTTGTTTTTTGTCTAAGGGTAATACCGTGACTAAAACTAGATTTTCAATATTGGTTACTTGGTTACACTTATTAGACATAAAACCGTTACTTCTATGTTACGATGAGTTACACCGATAATACTATCGTTGGATTTTTTCGTAACTATTGATTGACTTCAGTGATTTTCTTTTTAGGTCTCCTTTATTCTCAAGTTTCATTACCAATCACAACTTACCGTATTATTTATTTGTCTAATAGATTAATGGACAATGGATATAGTTGTTATTGGTTAACTTTTATGACTTCACCCTCTTTAATACATTGTGATCGTTGTCTTTTGTGAATTATACATCCAAAATAGTCCTTTTAACGTATGAAAAGGAATCTCCGTACCACCATTTGTACCTATTCATCCTTGTCTTGAGTTATAACATCTCTGATGTCAAACCCCCGTTATATTAAAATCAATCAACCTTAAAACATACCGAAATTTTATCTTGAACCCAATTCTCCAGTGGTTTGCCAAAACAGACCTCTATTAAGAGGTACCCAGAGAGTCAAAGACATGAAGAGACCTCGTCTCAGTATCCGTTCAAAACAAGACCTAATGGACAATTCCAACAAGTGTCTCGTTTGTGAGAACCTACTATCATAGAAAGGCACCTTTCGTCCAACCACAAGACACTCTTATTGTTTCCATTACAGTGGGAAGTACCGTATACATTTTATACAAACGGTCCTCGGATAGTATTTTATAAACCAGGTACCTTACAACTAAACCACTATTAAAATTTAAATTTTTCAAATTTATTATTTTTAATACGTCTCATACAAGAGACCGGTATTACTTTAGTGTGACCTTTAGTTATTGTCCTTTTGTTACCCTTTCAGAGGTTTATTAACCTTTAATTTGTTCGATGAAGAGTTATTGGGTATTCATTTTCTCCTTTAGAGAGTTTTTTTTTTTATTATACCTATCTGAAGTCAGTTTGAATACTTTTATACACTTTACACCGATTTCAGTACGTCTCTTCCTTTACGTATGGTACTTTACAAATGTTTAGTTATTAGATTCAAGAATCACGTTCTTTAATCTTGTTTACATTTGTGTTCCTCCTGTTAATATTTCTATTTTTTTCTTTCTATGTCTTAAACTTTGTTCTTGTGTTATCCCTTTGAGTTACTTTGTTTTTATGGAAAGAAGTTTTTTTTAGTCATTTTATCTAACTTTTCTAGTTATTTCCACTTAACTCTCTTCTACACATAGTCGTTATAGTCCTTATCTGTCCGATTGTGAGGTTTATAACGTCGGTAATTTTACTACTATTCCCTTGTGACATTTTGGAGGATGTACCAGTATTTCAACTGTTAAATTCTTTAAACTGTGACTCACTATAGATAGTAGATAGGGTTCTTACGTTCCGATCAAATGGTGAACTTTTGGTTAGTAACGTTAGGTCACACAGTTTTCTTTTTTATGTGTGTAATGTAGGTGTAGGTATACATATAAATATACAGATGTGTACTAGTATAGTTAGTTACGTCTTTCTCTTAAACCGTTTCCGGTCATGTGTGTTTTTGAAGTCGTTTAAGTCTTATCTCCTCTGTAAGGAGACAAGTTGTTTGTCGTAGATACTTTGAATAACGATTGTAAGTTTTATTAATTTATTAAACATGTTGATTTTTTATTTAATCCAATTAATAGGAGTTTACATTCTCTTAACTCTTTTTGTACTTGTTAATCTTTTCTACATATCAAGTCCAGTCGAGTCAGCGAGTCAGTACAGGCTGAGAAACACTGGGGTACTTAGCGTCGTGCGGTCCGGAGGGACAGGTAGTGGTAGAACGTCTCAAGTGAGTCTGAGTGCAGGTAGCTCAGACACTACGGTAGGTCGGTAGAGTAGGAGACAGCAGGGGAAGAGGAGGACGGGAGTTAGGGAGGGTCGTAGTTTCAGAACAGGTCACTCAGTTGAGAAGTGTACTCCTCCGGTTTCATGACCTCAAAGTCGAAATCGTAGTAAGGAAGGTTTCTTTAGGGTCCCGACTAGAGGAAGTCTTACCCAACCAACCTAGAGGAACGTCAGGTTCCCTGAGAGTTCTCAGAAGAGGTTGTGGTGTCAAGTTTTCGTAGTTAAGAAGCCGTGAGTAGGAAGAAGTAAGTGGAAGTTATACGTTACTAAATTTAGATGAAATGAAATTGAATCTTTCTCGGTTACAAAATTTTACATTGATGTGTAATATCACCCGGAAGGGTCCACCGAGTATCATTTCTTAAGTAGACGGTTACGTATTCTGTGACCAAACTAGGGACCCAGACCTTCTAGGAGACCTCTTCCTTTACCTTTGGGTGAGGTCATGAGAACATACCTTTAAGGTACCCGTTTCTCGAATCACCTAAAGGATCTCAACCTGTACTGACTCATGTACACATACGTGTGTCATACCACTCATTTTGTCCGTGGTCGGTTCTAATCGGTAATCAGTTGAAGGGGTGAATGTCTTGTAGTCTATTTTACTAATAGAATTCACATTTAAAGATCACTCCAATTTGAGTGAACACCTTGTATTATAGTACCGGTATATTACATGTAACAAATTTTAAACACCTTTCCTTTTATCCTTCATTTATTTTTCTTTTAAATTGTTTATCTAAACTTACGTACCTTTCCTTTCTTTGTCCATCTATTGAACGAAAGGTTATACCTCTAGATATATTGTTGGAATATGCTGTAGGTCAAGTCATATTTACTGGTGTTTTGTACCTCTCATAACAGTGACTATGTGACTTGTTTTCTTTAAAATCCTCTGTATCAGAGACAAGGGTCCCTTTGAAGGTGTACCCCTGAACGGTAATCCTTGGGAAAAGGGACTATCAAGTCAACCATTTCTTAGACGGACGTCACATCCTCTGGTACCAAACTAAGGACCCAGTCCTTCTAGCCGACCTCTTCCCTATCCGATGGGTGAGGTCATCCCGAAGGGAACACCGACAATCATTTCTTAGTCGGGTGTTACATCCTCTGGACCCAAGTTAGGGACCCAACTTTTCTAGGGGACCTCTTCCCCTTACGATGGGTGAGGTCGTAAGACCGGACCTCTTAAGGTCGCTGACACAATCAGGTACCCCAGCGTTTCTTAGTCTGACTTACTCACTGAACGAGAATAAATAAATGGATGAGGTCATAAGAACGCGAAGGGAACACCGAGTCGACCATTTCTTAGACGGACGTTACGTCCACTGGACCCAAACTAGGGATCTAACCCTTCTAGGAACCCTTTTCTCTTTGTAATGGGTGAGGTCATAAGACTGGACCTCTCAAAGTACCTGACATATCAGGTAACCCACCGTTTCTCAGCCTGTACTGATTCGCTGTAAGTGAAAGTGATAAAGAGAAATCTGAACTCATTTACTACGTCACCAATTCTTGGGTGGACGATTACGTCCCCTGTGTTCTCAGTGCCTAAGATAGGGACCCAACTCTCCTAGGGGACCTCATCCTTTACCATCGGGTAAGGTCATAAGAACGGACCTTTAAAGGTACCTGTCTCCTCGGACCGTCCAATGTCAGGTATTTCCGGGTTTCTCAACCTGTGTTGACTCGTTGTTTCGTGTGTGTATCCACCAAATGTATGATTCTTGAGATCCCTTTCTTCCCGACTTTCTACCCTCCCCGTCCCTTCCAACAGGACTTTCACTTACACACACCAGACATTCCTACTCTAAGAACATAGACAAACTGGTATCTCTTCCGTGACCCTGGGTTCCTTTCGAATATTCACTCCCGAACTGTTACGTCTTTGTTAACATGAGGTGTCGTATCTTTTTCAGGTTTTCTACTGTATAACCTTCATGGATACTGTTCTGTTAGTTGTATTGATAAATGTATTGACATAGGTGTCTTCTCGTTAAAGATGTAACTGAGAGTGACTTCTGTTTCCTCTTTCCAAAATAAACGAAAACAAAGGAGGAAATATTCTATAAGTTCTAACTAAAACTTTCTTCCTTTTTTTCAAATGTGTCGTGGTTTAGTAAAAATAGTCTCTTATAGAAAAAACCACCCGATGTTTTTTAAACAATGGTTCTTAATGTCGTACATAATCCTTTTTTTCCTTTTTATTCATTATAACTGCTCAGTCGTTTCAGACGGATTAGAAAAAAAAAGGTCTTTCAACTTAAAGAAAGAGCTCCACTTCTAGACTTCTGGCCCATCGTCTTTAGTCGTCTCCGATACTGTGGACGTGACTATAACGATTCCAGTGACTATACCCAAAGGAGAGGGGAAGTCCCGTATCCTTTTTAATGAGAAGGGTGGACGGACACTCATACACCCTACTGCACTGATTAAGGCCGGTTATAGGACACTCATACTTACCACACACAATGAAGATCTGACTCCATGATTAACGACATTCTGGGACGACAAGACCGAGAAAGGGACTAAGGTATAGGACTCACTTGTACCCTTTGTCTCTGGGGGAGGGGTCCGAGAACGGTTTGGTGATGGAAAGTACTTTCTTTTTTTATAACTCTTAAACGCAAACGGTGATTTCGTTTTATTTTTGATAGAACTGATTATTTTGTTTGAGTAATTAATTGTACTTTTAAAAGTTATAAATGAGTTGACATACCGAGTCACCCATTTCTTAGGTGGACGTTACGTCCTCTGTGTCCTCTGGAGTCAAGTTAGGGACCTAGTCTTTCTAGGGGACCTCCTCTTTTACCGTTGAACAAGGTCATAAGAACGGACCTCTTAAGGTACCTGTCTTCTCGGACCTTCCTATGTCAGGTGCCCCAGCGTTTCTCAGCTTGTACCGACTGTGGTGACTCGTGTCGTCTCGTCTGTATGGGAAGGATTATTTTACTCAAAAAGAATTTGATCTCTTTGTAGAAAACATACCTATTTTAAAAGATTGTGACTATCCATTTATTTATTAATATTGACTAGGGGTGAAATCGGATGTTTCATCTAAAAAGGAATAAAACACCAAGTCAAGTCAAGTCAGTGAGTCAACACAGGATGAGAAACTCTGGGGTTCTTAGCGTCGTGCGGTCCGGAGGGACAGGTAGTGGTTGAGGGTCTCAAGTGAGTCTGAGTGTAGGTAGCTTAGTCACTATGGTAGGTCGGTAGAGTAGGAGACAGCAGGGGAAGAGGGCGACGGGGGTTAGTATTATAAAGAAAATAAAATGTCTATTCATTTTGACTCATGTCGTCACAATTGTCTCTAAACAGTTTCAAATGTACCAATTATTTCCTATTTAAGTATTGGATTTGGGTACGAGGTAAATAAAAAAAAGAAGGACATGTGTAACGTGGTGTCGGACACCAAGATATCTTCTAATTTAATAGATTCACCTAAAATGAATAGAAATGTTTATTATAGAAATTTTTATTTTCATATAGAAGGACTCAAAATTTAGAAATTCATCAAATAGTACATTTTATAAATTTATTGAAATCGTTAATGATTCATATACGGTTACATCTATTTATTTACACGAGTCAGTGATTCCGACCTCTTTCGTTACCGTGGGGTGAGGTCATGAGGACGGACCTTTTAGGGTACCTGCCTCCTTGGACTATCCGACATCAGGTACCCCAGTGACCCTCAGTCTGTACTGACTCGTTGAAGTGAAAGTGAAAAGTGAAAGTACGTAACCTCTTCCTTTACCGTTGGGTGAGGTCACAAGAACGGACCTCTTAGGGTCTCTGCCCCCTCGGACCACCCGACGACAGATACCCCAGCGTATCTCAGCCTGTACTGACTTCGCTGAATCGTCGCCGTCGTCGTCGTCGTTGTCAGTAATTCCGTACAGTCTGAGAAACGTTGGTGTACCTATATCGGGTGGTCCGAGGAGACAGGTACCCTAAAAGCTCCAATCTTATAACCTGACCCAACGGTAAAGGAAGACGTACCTAGAAGGACTGGGAAGAACGAAATGGTGACTCGGTGACCTTTTCGGTTTCTACTTATTTATGTTTATTATTTATGTTATTTATTTAGAGTTCTATATACATGTGACGTGAAATTTTCTAATTTTATTCTATGTTACAAAAACCAAACAAATGGGTAGAAATTAGAAATTTTTACGGTCATAGTTTTCGGGAGGTACTGGGTATGTAGTCTAACCTGATATACTTTGACGACTATGAACTGAGTAAACTTACTAAGTAGACAATTGTATTATCCTTTTCGCACCAAGGACACAATTTTCTTAAGACTTAAAATTAAATTGAAGTTGTACAGATAAGTGTACTAAACCCCGTCTTCAGAACCTTAGACATTAAGAGTCAAAGGAGTAGAGATATTGTTCTAATACTATGAATATAATTTTCTAACTACAATCCTTGTTTTTAATGTAAACGAAAAGAAAAAGTATTTTACTAAATGTGACACGGACGGAGTGTCGTTCCGTTTTTGACTTAATCCCACAAAAGTTTATACTAATTGTCTTCTCCATCACAAAATTTCAGGTAATAAACCCTTGTCAGAACCTTTCAATTATAGTACTACGTAGTGGAGTTAACACAGTCCTATTTCATTTATTTTTCATAGTAGACAGTACATATTAACCAGGAGGTATTAAAAACGTATAAATAACAAGGATACACAATTAATAAAAAGTTATCTGTTACTAATCTGTATTAGAGGATGATCACCACTACGCAAAGAAGGACGAGTCTTCTTATAAAACTTATTTAAGAAAATTCACTTGTAACCATTGAGACATCTACGTCTTCCACTTATTCAACCGGTATATTTCAACACTCTCGTTCTAAAGGTAAATTTACTTACGTTTTATTTTGTGAAAATAGGAAGTGGGTTTGGGTACTTGTAATTTTTATATAGTATACGACTCTAAAATGAAATTATAAGTTCTACTTCTCAATCGTAAAATTCGAAAAATAAAACATAACCACATAGTAGCTATTGATTACAACACTATTAAAGTCCACTCACCGTTTCCCTGAGTGGGTTCACATATGTACATAGGTAAGAGTGGGTTTAGGGGAGGGTAGGTCCGACGGTGTATTGTATCTTGTCTCAAGGGACACGATATGTCCTCCAAGAACAACCAATAGATAAAAGTTATTTCGTTACATATATACAAGTAGGGTTTACGAAAAAAAAAAACAAAAAATTACCTTTGCTTTGGTAAAAACATCGAACCTCTGTACTCTTTTAGAGGACAACTAGTGATTGATACTCAGAAATCCACTCAGTAAATAAGAAAGACTCAGAATCCCTGGGACATTGGGGGAGAGGGACGGGGGGTGGGGGGGAGCGGTTTTTCCTTTAAAATAAACATAAAAACATGTTATTTATAATAACATAAATAAACATAACGAGGAGGAAAGAAATAACCAGAATATTAAGAAAGATAATGTATATATAAGTATTACGAATAGATTCATAAAGTAGTTAATATTCAATATGTTTATATATACCAAAATTAAAAAGATCTAGGACTTTAAAATAGTATAACCAGAGTTGACTATATGTTAAACTTTGACGGTCAAAATAAAAGTCTCTTTTGACAAAACCGACCAAATTAGCCTAGTAAATTGAGTTGTAATCCTTATTGTGCGTTTTTTCTACAGGAAAAGTAATAGTCAAGTCAAGTCAAGTCAGCGAGTCAGTACACACTGAGAAACGCTGGGCTACGTAGCGTGGTGCGTTCCGGAGGGACAGGTAGTGGTTTAGGGTCTCAAGTGTGTCTGAGTGCAGGTAGCTCAGGCACTACGGTAGGTCGGTAGAGTAGAAGATAGCAGGGGAAGAGGACGGGGGTTAGGGAGGGTTGTAGTCAAAAAAGGTTACTCAATTGAGAAGGTAATCCACCGGTTTCATGACCTCGAAGTCGAAATCGTAGTAAGAAAGGTTTCTTTAGGTTCCCAACTAGAGGAAGTCTTACCTGACCAACCTAAGGGAACGTCAGGTTCCCTAAGAGTTCTCAGAAGAGGTTGTGGTGTCAAGTTTTCGTAGTTAAGAAGCCGTGAGTCGGAAGAAGTGTCAGGTTGAGAGTGTAGGTATGTACTGGTGTCCTTTTTGGTATCGGAACTGATCTGCCTAGAATCAGCCGTTTCATTACAGAGACGAAAACTTATATGATAGATCCAACCAGTATTGTTTGTGGGAGGTTGTTGTGTTCTCTTTTGAGATGTGTACATATAGTGGTCTACCGGTTGTAGTTTTAGTCTAACTAATATAAGAAACGTCGGTTTCTACCTCTTCGAGATATGTCCGTCGTTTTTGTTCTAGTCCTCGACTGACACCGAACCTAGTACTTGAGGAATAACAGTTTAAGTCTGACTTCAACTTCTTTCACCCCTTTTACTGATCTGGTAAGTCCATACTGGATTTAATTTAGGGAATACTGATATGTCACCTTCACTCTTTATCTAAATTCCCCGATATAGACTATCTGTCTCACGGACTACCTCCAAGCACTGTAACATGTCCTCTGTCTTTATTTCTGGTAGGGACTCTCTCAGTAAAGGATCCGTCCAACTATCCTTCAGATCCCCAGGGGTTCCTCTCTCCCCAGACCTTAAGAGTTCCTCCTTCTTTCCTGTTGACAAAAAAAGGAAGAGATGAATCCTAATATATTGTTGTTACATAATACGGACTCCTGTCAGAGACCTAATTTGGAGGACCGATTAAGACAATAGAATTTTACATTTAATACCCTCATCCAGACTACTCCAGAAATGTTGGAGGTCTGTAAGAAAACTAAATGAGCTCTCATATATTGAGGTAACGATTGTGATCGTTCGCCCATGAGAAAGATGGGGGAAGACTACGGATACAGTCTTCGAAAGAGATAGAGGAAATATGAAATTATTTTGAAATAATGTGTTTTCGAGACTCGCTAGTTCGGAGTAGAGACCGGGACCTAACTTAAGAAGAGGAGGCCCCCGGTTCTTAGGTCCGTAGCACTAAGTTGTTGGAAAGTAGGGGTTCTTTTTTTTACGTTCTTTTCTTTTTACCGACAGACTCCTCCGGAATGTTTAATCAACACTTTTCTTCCCTTCACTATTCGTTTCCTCTTTTCTTTTCCATATGGGTAAATTGACGTCTCAAGGTTTCTTATTGTTCCTCTCTACTCTTTGGGAAGGGGTCACCAGTTCCGTTTCTTTATCTCCTTTTGTTATCTTACCCTTTCTGATCTCTAGGGAAGTTCTTTTAATCTCTATGGTTCCCTTTTAAAGTGCGTTTCTACCCGAGTTATTTCCTGTCTTTACCATCCCTGGATTGTCTTCGTCTTCTATGATTCTCCACCGTTCTTATGTGTCTTCTTGATATGTCTTTTCTAGAAGTACTGGGTCTATTAGTGCTACCACACTAGTGAGTGGATCTCGGTCTGTAGGACCTTACACTTCACTTCACCCGGAATCCTTCGTAGTGATACTTGTTTGATCACTTCTACTACCTTATGGTCAACTCGACAAAGTTTAGGACTTTCTTCTACGACACTTTCGTGACGTGAGTTAAACAGTCGTTTAAACCTTTTGAGTCGGTACAGGTGTCCTGACCTTTTCAGTTAAAAGTAAGTTTAGGGATTCTTTCCGTTACGGTTTCTTACGAATTTGATGGCGTTTTGACATGAGTAGAGTGTACGATCATTTCATTCCGAGTTTTGGAGGTTCGGTCCGAAGTCGTTATGTACTTGGCACTCGAAGGTCTACAAGTTCGACCAAAATCTTTTCCGTCTCCTTGGTCTCTAGTTTAACGGTTATAACCGACCTAGTAGTTTTTTCGTTCTCTCAAGTTCCTTTTGTAGATAAAGACGAAAGAACTGATACGGTTTCGGAAACTGACCCACCTAGTGTTCTTTGACAACTTTTAAGACTTTCTCTACCCTTATGGTTTGGTGGACTTGACGGAGAACTCTTTGGACATACGTCCAGTCCTTCGTTGTCAATCTTGACCTGTACCTTGTTGTCTGACCAAGGTTTATCCTTTTCCTCACGTAGTTCCGACATATAACAGTGGGACGTATAAATTGAAGATACTTCTCATGTAGTACTCTTTGTGACCCGACCTTCTTCGTGTTCGACCTTAGTTCTAACGACTCTCTTATTAGTTATTGGAGTCTATACGTCTACTGTGGTGGGAATACCTTCTTTCACTTCTCCTTAAATTTTCGGAGAACTACTTTCACTTTCATCTCTCACTTTTTCAACCGAATTTCGAGTTGTAAGTCTTTTGGTTCTAGTACCGTAGACCAGGGTAGTGAAGTACAGTTTATCTCCCCCTTTGTAACTTTTGTCACCGACTGAAATAAAAAGACCCGAGGTTTTAGTGACGTCTACCACTAACGTTGCGACTTTAATTTTTTACGAATGAGGAACCTTCCTTTCAATACTGGTTGGATTTGTCGTATAATTTTTCGTCTCTGTAATGAAACGATTGTTTCAAGGTAGATCAGTTCCGATACCAAAAAGGTTACCAGTACATACATACACTCTCAACCTGACACTTCTTATGACTCAAGGTTTCTTAACTACGAAAACTTGACACCACAACCTCTTCTGAGAACTCTCAGGGAACCTGACGTTCGTTAGGTTGGTCAGGTAGGATTTCCTTTAGTCAGGATCCACAAGTAACCTTTCTGACTACAACTTCGACTTTGAGGTTATGAAACCGGTGGAGTACTCTTCACGACTGAGTAAACTTTTCTGGGACTACGACCCTTCCTAACCCCCGTCCTCCTCTTCCCCTGCTGTCTCCTAATCTACCGACCTACCGTAGTGGCTGAACTACTTGTACCCAAACCTACTTGACGGTCTCAACCACTACCTGTCCCTCCGGACCGTAGGACACCAAGTACCCCAGTGTTTCTCAGTCTGTACTGACTCGCTGACTTGACTTAACTTGACTTCTTATTGAAATTCTGTCTCCTACTCCACCGACCTATCGTACTTGTTGGATTACCTGTACTTAAACTCGTTCGAGGTTCTCAACCACTTCCTGTCCCTTCGGACCATACGACGTCAGGTACTCCAGAGTCTCAACTGACTCGATAACTTGGTTCACTATTGTTTTAAATTACCTACACAATGATAAAGTTCTTTTTGATATAAGAACAAAGATCTAAAACCATCAAGAACGTCAAACCTTTAAGGAAGAAGTAGAGAAATATTTTTATTAACTAATTTTTTGAGAGTTGTGATACGATACAACAACAACAACAAAATTCATTCTTTTTTACCACTAAATAAAAGAAAAAGAATTAAAATCCTCCACTAACACTGTTCTTTCAGAAAGACTTTTTAATCTTATTTTTATAACTCTTTTTCTTTCAAATAAAGATAAAATTTAGACTATCTTCTTAATAGAAGGACAATTCATGAACAAGTATTGATAATAATAACAAGTACATTACCTGAAAATTTTAAACCATATTTAAATTACCTTAAACGAAATTTTTTATTAAAGGTAAGAGGTGGAAAAACATAATAAGATTAGGTTTAGTGAAAACGGTCGGAATCAATAGTTTAAGAATGTAAGTCAACCGACGAAAACTACAAATCCTCTAATATAAACTTATGATTTAAAATAGACTCGAGACTTGATTACCATGTATATTTTTATAGGGTGACCTGATCAAGACCTAAATCTTTTTCGTACATTAAAATGAGGGTAAAAGACGGCCATAATAAGTTTAACGGTATAATTTATCTGTTTCGTCATTTAAAAATCAACTCGAAAATATAAAGTCGTTTGGATTTCTTTCTTAAAGTCCCTTACTACTACTGTTTACTTTTTGGTCCGAACTTAAGGTAAGTCTGAAAGTTTATAAGAAGTATTTTTAAGGAACCGTTCGTCATCGTACCGTAAAACACAGAAAAATTACTAAGTCTTCTGTCCAATTGTTCAGAGTCTGTGTGGTACACGTTCCAGAGGTAACGTTTATTTTACGTTCGTCCCTATTCGTCCTTAGATCAGAAGATCGTAAAAGACGGGAGTCGTTAGTAAGACCCTAGACTACACCGGTTTTCTGTAAAACCATATTTACTCCTTATTATTTGGGATAAAAGGTGATGTAAAGGAAAAACGTTTTTTTTTTTTTTTTTAGGGGTGTAAAAAAACACATAACGATGACGTAAGTTTTAGTGAGAGAAATGTAGAAAATACTACGTTTCAAACATTAATGTGGTATCTGTAATACTGTGTCGTTTTATTTGTTCTTTGGTCTTTTTCGTCCCGAATGGTCCGGGAGGACCACCTTTGGTTTTCGAGACTGTACGTCTATCTCTTAAGATTCATTTGATATTTCTTCCAAAAGATTTCCGGTCATCATGTAGTGAAGTTTCCTTTAGATCGTCCCAGGGAAGTCCTGAAATAAATGATTAAGACTCTCACTTTCTAAGGTGGAAAAGATATTTATACATTAAAAGAATTACAAGATTTACAATTATGAAACGAAATTGTTTACTTTACGAGATGTACTTCGTCTTTAATGTCCTTTCGCTACTTACTTTCTTCTCCACATACCGAGGGTATATCAGTGTAGAAGATAAAAACCTCGTGATTCCGTGGATTACGATTACTACTTTTGTAATATAAAATAGATGTGTACAGTACACATGAGGTCTGGGTACTTAGGTTCACGGATTTACCAGAACAGAGTTTGATTTGTAGGTTTTAGTTTGAACGTTAAAACGATACGATCGGTAGTAAGGGTCACCAAGAGACGGATAATACACAGTGTGAAGGTGAGTTAACGTATGTTGTGTGTGTGTTTAGATTCCTATTTGTGACCGTTGAAGGAGGGGGATTAAAGAAATATTTTGACAATTGTCAAACTGACTATGGAAAGTCTATGAAGAAATCGAAAAATTAGATAAAATGACTTCATATTAACTAAATGTTACGAGACAATCAAAGACCATATGTCGTTTCACTGAGTTAATATATATATATATATATATATATATATATATACGTGTGTGTATACATATATATATTACAATAATATATATATATATATATATTATTAAACGTAGACGATTAGGACTCAAGGGTCAGGTGGGTAGGGGAGAGTATGGATACCTGTTGGTATTTAGTCAAGAGATACAGACACTCAAACAAAGACAAAGTAAACACAGTATAAAGTCTAAGGGATATATATTCACTATAGTATACCGTAAACGGGATGAGATAGACGGAATGAAGTGAATCATACTATTAGAGATTCAGTCTGTGTAGAATTTAATCAAAGGACGGATGGAAGGACACAGGTTGGTAGAACCCGATTCGATACAGGTAGTCGGAATTCGAGAGTTTAATTCACAATCTGCGGGATGAACTATTGAGGTTCAGTCATCCTGGGCGAAAATAAGGGATGGTATCATAGGGTAAACCAATTAAAGAATACGTATAGTGTTAGATATCAGTAAAAGAATGTAAAAGTTAATACAACAAGTATGAAACGTTCAATGTATTTCCGTTTCTGGAACAGGCAAAACACATAGTTTGGACTTCGGACTACGTCAAACACGTGTTATTACGAAAAACCTTTTTTTTTCTCATAATAGAGAGAAGTAGATCCAAAACGAGGGGTTTAGGAGATTACGTAATATCCGTCTCAATAATAAATTACTTGTATAACTAGTACAACGGAAAGAAGAATAACGAAAACTATGATATACAACCCAAAAGGTAGACAGTTTTTGAAACTTTGATTTTCATTTACCTTGAAGTGGTTTCTGTAAAAGGACGGGAGATGTAGAATCGATTTAATCCTGGAAGGAGGAAAGGGGTGGGTGACGTACCGTGAAACTTAACTGAGAAGTTTCATTACTAGACTCTACAGTCAAATGTTACTGAGACGGGAAAAGTAAGACAGGAAGAGTAAGTGACTCCCTTCTCTGATATTATCCGAACCGGTAGTGGTCAGAGTAACTTTGTTTGAGGTACGGTCGGTACAACCATGTTTACTTACTAACAATCTTTACTTAAATTCTGTAAAATTATCTTATAGTCAATCCATAAAAAGGGTGACCTCAATTTATAAGTAAAAAAATTAAATTTATAAGTAAAAATTTCTATAGACTGATATAGTACTTGTGGTTTATAAACGACGTGAGACCTTGTTTAAGGTGGACGATAATAGTTAATCAAAAAGACCAGTTTAACAAGTGAAAAAGAAAAATACTAAAAAAGAGTTAGTACAGTGACTAAAAAATTAACACAAAAGAATAGTTCCATATCAATTAAATGTTACAAGATAATCAAAATTCACATGTCGTCTCACTAAGTAAACATATATTTATATATACATATATATAAGTAAAAGTCTATAAAAGGTAATATACAATAATGTTTTATAACTCCAATCAAAGGAGACAATATGTCATCCAGGAACAACAAATGGATAAAATACATATCATCACACATAAATCCCCGAAGGGTCCACCGAGTCACCATTTCTTAAGTGGATGGTTACGTCTTCTGTGTCCTCTAAGTTCCTTCTAGGGGACCTCTTCCTTTACCGTTGGGTGACGTCATAAGTACAGACCTATGTACTTGTCTCCTCGGACAGCCCGATGTCAGGTACCCCAACGTCTCAGCATGTGTTGAATGACTGAATCGTGTGTCACATATGTAATTAGGGTTTGAGAATTGTATGGAAACGGAGGGATGGACGAGGTGATAGAGGAAACTATTGGTATCAAACAAAAGATACAGAGGTTTAGTAAATGAAAACTACAAAGAAAACTCACTATAGACACCCAGAGGAGGACTCTTTTAAGAATATTACTCTTAGTGATATTAAAAATAATATGGTTCTTAAGATGATTCTTAGATGATTCTCAGATTCTTATGATTAAGATTATGATGATGAAAGATTATGATTATGATTCATATGATTCATAAGATGATTCTTAGTGAATATTAAGATAGTGAATGTTTATGAAGATTTATAACATGAAATATTTACGTAAAAGAGAAAGACAAGGATGTAAATGAGAGAACCCATCCATATTGGAGATAAAATCTCTATTCCTCAAACTAAGAAAAAATAAAAAAAAATGAAATGTTATAACATAACCAAAACGGTATATAGTCTAAGAATTTAACTTCGTTTGACCCTAACCCTTGGTACCATCCACACTGAATTAAAGATTTACAACAAGATAGAGAAATGTTAAAGACCCTAATCTGATCCATCAAACTTTTCGTTCAATAAACTTTCAACATTCGGTGGTGTATACCTACCTTTATACAATGTCAATTGGTAGAAAGAGTGAAACGAGTGTAAGTCCAAATAAAATGTGTCAAAGGGACAGGAACCAGGTACCCATTTAAATTTCCTTAAACCCAGACTTCTACCATGGAAATAAAACCTTTACACCATACGGGTTTCCAGAGATGTGGACAAGACGTGTACCCGTTCATTGACCGACCCTTTGTAGGAGGGTAAGGTCTTAGGAGTGTATGGGGAAACACCGTCACCACCAAATCAACGGTTCAGGACAGGTTGAGAACGTTGGGGTACCTGTCGGGCGGTCCGAGGAGACAGGTACCCTAAGAGGTCCGTTCTTATGACGTCATACAACGGTAAAGGAAGAGGTCCCCTAGAAGGATTGGGTCCTTAGCTTGGGTCCAGAGGACGTAACGTTCGTCTACTAAATGACCGACTCGATACTCCCTTCGGGTGTCTAGGAAAACATGTCCTCTATTTTACTTTCTAGTTTCTCCTGTGCTATCTGACTGGAGTTCACATACTTACATAATACACCTTTCAGATACGGATACCTTCTTGTATAAATTTTCGGTCCATCGAGAACGGACCTTTTAGGGTACCCGTCTCCTCGGACCATCCGACGTCAAGTACACCAGCGATTCTCAGCCTGCACTGACTCTCTGAAGTGAAAGTGAAAAGTGAAAGTACGTAACCTCTTCCTTTGCCGTTGGGTGAGGTCCCAAGAACGGAAATCCTAGGGTCCCTACCCCTTCGGACCACCCGACGGTAGACTCAGCGTGTCTCAGCCTGTGCTGATTTCATTGAATCGTCATCGTCATCGTCGTTGACAGATGAACAGTTACATTAGGACAAACGTCCCACTTATTTCTCCTAGGAAACCTTGAAAACCGTTTCCAGTCACTTGACGTCGAGGTACTATATCCAAATTGAGGAAGATACCAATTCGAAACCATAGTTAAAGTGACCCGGTATCCAAAGGGTCCAATTTGTGATAAAGACCTACACAGACAATCCTTAAAAGGAGTACTCTAGTCGTAAACTTAGTCATCTAAAATATTTCTTCTAATGAGAGGGGCTACACCCATCGGTAATTGGGTTAGACTACTCCAGGAGTTATTTCCCTCTCCACCTCTTTCCCTCCTAAGTAGGAGGAGGTCGGATGGAGGACTCGACCTTGTAGAAGATGAGAACCTTGTCCTAAATGTGGTAACCGAGGGACCAAGGGTCCGGAAGTCCAAGTCTAACCTTAATGTGGTGATCTAAAAGACCCAGAAGTCAAATGTCTATCGTCTAAGACTCTGAAGAGTTTCAGGAATTATCATACTCGGTTTAGAAGTAGTAGTTATGTGCATATGTCACACACACACACGTACACGCACATGTACGACACGACACGAGTCAGTGAATCAGAACAGACTAAGAAACGTTGGGGTACCTGACATCGGGTGGTCCGAGGAAACAGGTACCCGTAAGAGGTCCGTTCTTATGATCTCGTCCAATAGTACGGGAGGAGGTCCCGTAGAAGGGTTGGGTCTCAAGTTTGGGTCCAGAGGACGTTACGTCCATCTAAGAAATAGTAGACTCGGTGGTCCCTCCGGGACACACACACACACACACACACACACACACACACACACACATCACGTACATGTGTTACATATATACGTTACACATATATGTGTTACACATATATTAATATAAACGAAAAGAAAGGTCCCTATACTTATTGACCGATAGAGTGTATTTTATATCTTCAAGAAGTAGGTAGGTGAGACAGGACACGAGACACGACCATCGACCTTATGTGTCTACTTAAGTTACGTCAGACTCGGAAGGTCCTCGAGCATCAGGGTCTTCCTCTCTCTACCCCGTTCGTGTCGTGGTCCTACTTTACCCTTTGTCGGTCTTCTACGATTTGATTATTCCTCCATCCTGTAGACCACGGAGCGTCTTCTGAACCTCCTCCCCAAGCTACTTTATTTCAGAACTTCTTCCTTCTCGTAAATTGGTATAACTCTTCCTCCTCTCGAGTAGAACCGACTCGTCAAATACAGACTTTCGGATGAACGCATATTCGTATCGAGTAAGTTCCTTGAAGTTTATCAAGTCTCTACCACTTCGTCCTCTCTACCCAGTTGTATACTTCCGGGAAAATAACTGAACACATCTTAAACAGACGTTTAGTTTCCGTTCCTTTTCTAGTCTTGACTACCCTTAGTGTTAACCGAGGTCTAATGGACACACGCCAGTTGTGACTGTCGACCCTTCTGAAAGGAATCCTCCCAAGTGGTCAAGACACTGGGTGCTTCGTCTTCCAGTCCGACTAGGTCTGAGTCAGAATATCCTCGGATACTTCGTTTCTGTTCCTCAGTCCCCTCAAGTCTATAACCAGTTCCCTACTAGTTTTCCTACCAGCTGACCTTCAAAAGTCTTCTCCTTATTTGATGTTCCTCCTCATTTAACTACTTAATTTTTACCACTACCCTTCTTCCCTGAACAGAACTCTTTTTTCTTCTCAATGCCACTCTCGTTTACTTACTCACAGTTCAGATCCTTCAATTCGAGATAATGAAAGAATTTCAACTTAAAGTCTACGTATACCTTACCTTTATTAAAAAAGAACACAATCCTAAGGTATGATAGTACCATAAATTAAGGTATATAAAGTGTACGTTATTTCGTTTTTCTGTTATTCTTTACATAACACAAGGACTTTACATGTTGAAGGTAATAAGACTGACCTCCGACTAAGTAGAAGTTTGGGACTTTACAGTAGGACGTCGGACTTTCGACAAACTATTTGTCGATCCTAAACTCCTACTTATAATTCGATTCCAGAAGACACAACGAACATAAGAAGCTGTCGAACGTGTTTAAAGTGAAAGACAGTACAGTAAATTGTGGACACCCGTCACTTAATAAACATCTAGGATTAGTGGCGTCTAATAGAGGGAAAAATTCTATAGGAGATAACAATCGGTAAACTTATTTACAATTGCTCAATTTTGTCTTTTACTTATGTACTAATTATAGGCAACGAATTAATTGTAACAAGAGTAAACACCACTAAGAACAAGTGGTAACTAGGTAGTCACTGCGTAACAAAGTATGGAAACAAAATGGAGTAAGGAAAGTAAAAGAAACGGTATGTTGAAGGTTCAAGATAACTTCAAAGAAACCGTCATAACGTTATTGAGAAAAGAAAACCTATCTCTTTCAAGGGGTGGTTTTCTTCCACCACCTACAAAATACGATTTTATCGTAACTTTCGGAGACCCAATTTGAGACAATTAGTTCGTTGAAAAATTTCGAGTAAAACTTGAAGGTCCCAGTAAGTTTTGGTACGAAGGTTTGCATAAAACGAGACAAGGAAAAAGTCACGCAAGACCACCCCGATCTTAAGGGACTCCTATAGAGGAACTTTTGGGAACAAGGTTTACAATACAGACGGGACTGGAAAAGGAGTGTAGCCGACTGATCGATGGAGTGAAGGTTTTGTACAAACCAAAGAGTGACTGACATCTTTTTACAACTGTGACACCTCATCCGTGGGTATTAAACTGTGTCCGAGTGAGGACAAGATGTTGTAAGGTGATGTATGGGACGACAAACCTGTGCCAACAGTCACAAGTTTCTGAGGTAGGATAAAGGTATTAGGACGTAAGGTAAAAACAACAACAACAACAACCCTTGTGGAAAGAGTGGATGCATATGAGTCAGAAAGTAAGTACCGTGTTCTTTACGAAAATAAATTCCTGTGTTAAAGAATGGTGGAATATTTTTGTCAGAAAAAAAAAAAAAAAAATTACATGATATGTCAGAGACCACCGAGTCTGTCATTTCGCAGACAGATGTTTCGTCCTCTGGACCTAAGGTAGGGACCCAGTCCTTCTAGGTGACCTCTTCCTTTACCGTTAGGTGACGTCATGAGAACGGACCTTTTAGGGTACCTGTCTCCTCGGACCATCCGACGTCAGGTACCCCAGCGCTTCTCAGCCTGTGCTGACTCGTCGAAGTGCAAGGAAATACGTCAGAGACTTACAGGGAAAAGGAAAGGGTTGTAGAAGATCTTTAAGTGAAAGTAGTGGTGTTTAGAGAAGAGTAAAGTCTCCGAAGGTGAAAATAAGAGAGACGAATTAAAAAAAAAAATTTGGAGAAACGAAGGTAGTATGAACCTCGTAGTAGGAATTGACGTAAATCAGAGTGGACTTTATGGAAAAGAAGATTCTCTGGGAGAAACTGGTAGTAGATATATCGAAAAGTCAACACGACCTCTTCTGAGAACTCTCAGGGAACCGTTTGTTCTAGTTTGGTCAGTCAGGATTTCCTTTAGTTGGCTTATAAGTAACCTTACTGACTACGACTTTGACTTCGAGGTTATGAAACCAGGGGACCACACTTCTCCACTGAGTAACCTTTTCTGGACTAGGACCCTTTCTAACTCCCGTCCTCCACTTGTCACACTATCTTCTACTCTACCAACCTGCCGTAGTACTTGAGTTTCGTGTACTTAAACGTGTTCGAGGTCCTCTACCACTTCCTGTCCTCGAACCGTACCACGTGAAGTACCTCAACGTTTCTTAGTCTATGTTGAATCGTTCACTTGTTATTGTCAGATATAACTTATAAGAAAGATGGGGAGAGAGAATTTATAAAGGACGTGGAAATAATAATTGTACTGTAAAATAAATAACTAAATAACAGAGAGGATGGTATTACATTCGAGATACTTACTTTCCTGAACCTGAGAAGACAAGCAACACCAAAAGACACTAGAGAGGTGGTTTATATGACATTTTACTTTCTTAATTAAGTTCTTTGATGTTTAATCTTTTTCATCTTTAATGATATGATCTGAAGGGGATAAGAGACAACGAAATCTCATATCTGTCCCTGCCTTTGTCTCTTTCTCTTTCTGTCTTTTTATGTCTCTCTCTCTCTTTCACTATATCTAGCTATCTTGAAATCTTTAACACTACCTGTAAACTACTACAAGAACGAAGAACTGTAGATGATTTAGATAAGATCATTATCGTGGAGTAAGAACAAAACGTAAAGAAAGGGTGACATAAGTAACAACCATCCTGATAGTTAGTTTAACCAGACGGAGTTGGTTCCGCACTATACCTGTAATCTTGGTTTAGGATAGTTAAACTAAAGTAGAGAGTTCCCTAAAAATTAGAACTTCTCTCACTATAGGTCTTATTTTTCCTTTAACAAACTAGACTAAATAGGACCATTACCCTTGAGGACCCTAAGACTGGATGAGTTAAGAGTCGAAATTAACTTTAAACACTTAAAGTATTCAATTAATCATAAAATGATTAGATTGATATCTATCAAAACAGTGAATAATTGTACGTTAGGGAAACCAACAAATACCAAACGATAGTACGTACACAGAAAGACGTACTATCTCTTGAAGTTCTGACGATTTACGACAGAAGTAAAGACTTCTATAAGATGAGGAAAGATGGGTTACTCCATATGTTGTCCGAGTATTATTGCAACACTTGTTCTTAACAATTTTTCGTAACCAGTGCATACGTAATAAATAAATGTAAATTCTATGTTTCTTTCTTTAAGATTCCTTCTGGAGATTTAAAGTTTGATTTACTAAGACTTTGTTTCATCAGCAATAAATAACTTCTTCACCATTTTACGAATGTTATACATTTTTGTTCATTCTAAACGTAATTTAAAAATTAAGATTCAGTGTCATTTGTAGTGTAAATAAAGAACTAGTTTTCAAGAATTTACCCCTGAAAATGAATACCCCTTTTTGTAGTTTTAGTATTCTATATGTACCGACGTACTATTTAATTTGATTGAATAGGTTTCTACTACAAAAGTCGTGTTAAGAACGTGTATCTTTGACATATTACCCGTTTCATTCATTTGGGGATCCACAACCAAAGGAACCGACGTTGATAAAAGGTATTATGATGGATGGATTTATTTACTATAACACCTAATTTACTGTATTTTACGTCCGTTTCAGGACTGGTCTCCAGATCTATACATTATTCCTTTCAAAATAATTATCGCTTAAACACATATGTTCCATATACTATCTCGTCTTCATAGTACCGGTTAGAGACTGTTAAGATGTCTAATTGTGAAAAACTACCTACAAATTGTAATCAAAACTTTTATAGTTATCAAATCTACAGTTCATGGATCTTTCGAAAATCACAAGAAATCGTGTAATCTTTTTAATGAGTTAAAGTATAGCGTAATTGAAACAAGGGGGGAGTCACGAAGGTTAAGGTACTTAAATACTGCCTTGATTATAACAAGAACCTAACATAAAATAAACAATACACCAATTTCTTCAATACCCGTAGTTTTTCACGTGTTTTATCTTATACCCCAACAAATTGAGTGGAACACTAAGTCTATTTTTACATAAGGTAATAAGAAATTAGGAATTTGTATTAGTATGAAAGTATATTTAGGGTAGTAGAGTCTTACAAGGTTTAATGACAAGATTTTACTTGTACTATAGTCTTTTCCCGTATATCTACGGACTTTTAAAGTGTTAACCATCGGTAAAAAATACATTAAGATGAGGTTTACATCAGAACTTTAAGAATTTTTACAAAACCCGTTAAGATTCAATGTACCAGAATTTTTATATTTATCTAGTATTTTTTCGTATGGGGTTTTAAGAATAAAAAACTTAAGAAACAACGGTTCCTACATCGGTGTCTTAATATAGCGACGAAGAGGAAGTTTATCTTTGGTTAAAGAGAATAAATTTAAAGTCTTCCTTCAACTTTTCTGTTTTATTGCTTTTGTCCAATTTTGGTTGATTCGGATTCTCTCGTCTTCTAAACTGATCGTTATCTGGAACTCGGGGTAATATACGCGTAACATTATGTAATCTATTCACTGTGTGGGTGGTCACGGTCCTGTCAACCGTCAACGGTACTGTTGTTACCCTTTTCTGGTTTGTTTCTGTCTTTTCTTCACAACGTACTCAAGGTCCAGATTTGGTGTGGTAACAGGAGTCTATTCAGTATGTATAGGGAGAGTGAGAAAGGTTTATGGAGGGAAAATGTTTCTGGGGAAGATATATAAACGGCAGAGAAGGATTTGACCCAATTCTTCAGTTAAATACTTGATCTAAGGGTAAAGAGGTGAGGAAGTCAAATCAGCGAGTCAACACAGACTGAGTAACACTGGGGTACTTAGTGTCGTGAGGTCCTGAGGGACAGGTAGTGGTTTAGGACCTCAAGTGGTTTTGGGCACAGGTAACTCAGCCACTACGGTAGGTCGGTAGAGTAGGAGACAACAGGGAAAGAGGAGGACGGGAGTTTGAAAGGATCGTAGTCCCAGAAAAGTTTACTCAGTCGAGAAATGTAGTCCACCGGTTTCATAACCTCAAAGTCGAAGTTGTAGTCAGGAAGGTTACTTGTGGATCCTGACTAGAGGAAATCCTACCTGACCAACCTAGAGGAACGTCAGGTTCCCTGAGAGTTCTTAGAAGAGGTTGTGGTGTCAAGTTTTCTTAGTTAAGAAGGTGTAAGTCGAAAGAAATATCAGGTCGAGAGTGTAGGTATGTACTGGTGACCTTTTTGGTCGGAAGTGATCTATCTGGAAACAAACGTTGCATTACAGAGACGAAAACTTATACGATAGATCAAACCAGTATTGAAAGNGAAGAGGTTGTGGTGTCAAGTTTTCGTAGTTAAGAAGGTGTAAGTCGAAAGAAATATCAGGTCGAGAGTGTAGGTATGTACTGGTGACCTTTTTGGTCGGAAGTGATCTATCTGGAAACAAACGTTGCATTACAGAGACGAAAACTTATACGATAGATCAAACCAGTATTGAAAGGAAGGTTCCTCATTCACGGAAAATTAAAGTACCGACGTTAGTGGTAGACGTCACTAAAACCTCGGGTCTTTTTATTTCAGTCGGTGACAAAGGGGTAGATAAAGGGTACTACACTACCCTGGTCTACGGTACTAGAATCAAAAGACTTCCAACTCGAAATTCGGTTGAAAAAGTGAGAGGAGAAAGTGAAAGTAACTCTCTGAGAAATCAAGAAGAATCGGAAACTTATTTCGAACGTGACAAGGTCAGAGTTGTAACCAAAACAATAACCGACCCCAAAAATAGACTACCCTTTTTCTTCGAGGATCGGTTCTGTTCCACAGAGTCGAGTCCACACCTAGACCAATTGGTCAAACCATTGTTTAAATAATGTGACCAAACTAATATAAAAGATACCTTGTAAATTAACACATACTAATTGTCAATTGTCTACCTCTTCCTTTACCATCGGGTGAGGTCATAAGAACGGACCTTTTAAGGTACCTACCGCCTAGGACCATCCGATGGCAGGTACCCCAACGTTTCTCAACCTGTGCTGACTCACTGAAGTGAGTGAGCTAGTCACCTCTTTATTGAGGTCTTTCTTACTTCCCTACGTCGGTTTCGTTGATGTTATGGGTCTACACCTACACTGACCACCATCTTCGTTCCAGGTTACGACATTTCTCGTTATAACGTATCCTTGGACCTTACAGTCCAGGTACTTAGTTCCGTTTAACCTTCACCAGTTTACCCTGTACCGTTCTCACTTGCAGCTGTAAGATCCTTAGTCGCTTGATTCTACCTGACCTTACCCACTTAAATTGAGACCACTGGTAATATATATGATGACCCCCGTCTTTAGGAAATCTTCTTTCCCTCATCGGTAGTACCAGTTGTTTTCTCAGGCTTTACGTCATAAACCTACTTTAGAGTTTTTGTTGTCTTACTAGAGACAAGCAAAGGTTCCGTTTGGTAAGTCATAGTGTCATTAGGTTCATATAAGGGGTTGGTCATTACAACTTCTTCGACTTCAACTTGTCAAGATACTTCTGGATGTTCTAGAAAATCTTGAGTGTGGGTTTTTTTCTACGGGAAAAGTAATATTCCCTGACCTTACGTTTTCATCCTTCAGTTCTTTGTAGACCTCATTGTCCTTTTAAACCGGAACCTCATGTCTTACTTCGTCCCGTTTCCGAATATCTGAAAACGGTTCTCTTGTGTGACCAGTATCGTTTGTGGGAGAAGGTTGTTGTGTTCTCTTCTGAGATGTGTACCTGTAGTGGTCCATCAGTTGTGACTTTAGTCTAACTAATATAAGAAACGTCGGTTTCTACCTCTTCGAGATATTTCAGTTGTTTTTGTTCTGGTCCTCGACTGACATTTTCATCCCTTTTACTAATCTGGTAAGTCTATACTGGTTTTAGTTTAGGGAATACTAATATGTCACCTTCACTCTTTATCTATATTCCCTGATCTAGACTATTTGTCTCACGGTCTACTTGATACCTGTCTCCAAGTACTGTAACATGTCCTCTGTCCCTAGTTCTGGTAGGGGTTCTTTTTCTTTACGTTTTTTTGTTTTACCAGCAGATTCCTCCGGAACGATTATCGACACTTTTCTTCTCTCCACTTTTCGTTTCCTCTTTTCCTTTCTATATTCGTAGACTTACGTCTCAAAGTTTCTTATCGTTCCTCTCTATTCTTTCGGAAGGAGTCTCTAGTTACGTTTCTTTATCTCCTTTTGTTATCTTACCCTTTCTTATCCCTAGAGAAGTTCTTTTAACCTCTATGGTTCCCTTATAAAGTCCGTTTCTACCCGAGTTATTTCCTGTCTTTACCATACTTCGATTGTCTTCGTCTTCTATAATTTTTCTCCACCGTTCTTATGTGTCTTCTTACCATGTTTTTTCTAGAAGTTCTGGGTCTATTATTACTACCACACCAGTGAGTGGATCTCGGTCTGTAGGACCTTACACTTCAGTTCACCCGGACTCCTTCGTAGTGATACTTGTTTGATCACCTTTACGATCTTATGGTCGACTCGATAAAGTTTAGGACTTTCTACTACGAACACTTTCACGACGCAAGTAATACGGTCGTTTAGACCATTTGAGTCGTCACCGGTGTCCTGACCTTTCACAGTCAAAAGTAAGGTTAGGGTTTCTTTCCGTTACGGTTTCTTACGAGTTTGATGACGTGTTAACGTGAGTAGAGTATACGATCATTTCATTACGAGTTTTAAGAGGTTCGGTCCGAGTCGTCATGCACTCGGTACTTGAAGGTCTACAAGTTCGACCAAAATCTTTTTCGTCTCCTTGGTCTCTAGTTTAACGGTTGTAGGCCACCTAGTACCTTTTTCGTTCTTTCAAGGTCTTTTTATAGATAAGGACTAAATAACTGATACGGTTTCGGAAACTGACGTAACTAGTCTCATTTGACACCTTTTAAGACTCTCACTACCCTTATGGTCTGGTGGACTGGACGGAGAACTCTTTAGACATACGTCCAGTCCTTCGCAGACAATCTTGACCTGTACCTTGTTGTCTGACCAAGGTTTATCCTTTTCCTCACGTAGTTCCGACATATAACAGTGGAACGAATAAATTTGAGGTACGTCTTATGTAGTACTCTTTGCGACCCGACCTTCCTCGTGTTCGACCTTAGTTCTAGCGGTCCTCTTTATAGTTATTGGAGTCTATACGTCTACTGTGGTGGGAATACCGTCTTTCACTTCTCCTTGATTTTTCGGAGAAGTCAAGTCAGTGAGTCAACACAGACTGAGAAACGCTGGGGTACTTAGCGTCGTCCGGTCCGGAGGGACAAGTAGTGGTAGAGCGCCTCAAGTGAGTCTGAGTGCAGGTAGCTCAGACACTACGGTAGGTTGGTAGAGTAGGTGCCAGCAGGGGAAGAGGAGGACGGGGGTTAGGGAGGGTCGTAGTCTCAGAAAAGGTTACTTAGTTGAGAAGAGTACTCCACCGGTTTCATAACCTCAAAGTCGAAATCGTAGTAAGGAAGGTTTATTTAGGGTCCCGACTACAGGAAGTCTTACCTGACCAACCTAGAGGAACGTCAGGTTGCCTGAGAGTTCTCAGNGTGAGTCAACACAGACTGAGAAACGCTGGGGTACTTAGCGTCGTCCGGTCCGGAGGGACAAGTAGTGGTAGAGCGCCTCAAGTGAGTCTGAGTGCAGGTAGCTCAGACACTACGGTAGGTTGGTAGAGTAGGTGCCAGCAGGGGAAGAGGAGGACGGGGGTTAGGGAGGGTCGTAGTCTCAGAAAAGGTTACTTAGTTGAGAAGAGTACTCCACCGGTTTCATAACCTCAAAGTCGAAATCGTAGTAAGGAAGGTTTATTTAGGGTCCCGACTACAGGAAGTCTTACCTGACCAACCTAGAGGAACGTCAGGTTGCCTGAGAGTTCTCAGAAGAGGTTGTGGTGTCAAGTGTTCGTCTTTAAGAAGTCACGAGTCGGAAGAAGTGTCAGGTTGAGAGTGTAGGTATACTTTATCCCCTCACTTTTGCAACCGAATTTCGAGTTGTAAGTCTTATGATTCTAGTACCGTAGACCAGGGTAGTGAAGTATTGTTTATCTACCCCTATGTTACCTTTGGCACCGATTGTAATAAAAGACCCGAGGTTTTACCACTGACCTAGGTACTTTAATTTTCTGCGAATGAGGAACCTTCCTTTCAATACTGGTTGGATCTTTTGTATAAGTTTTCGTCTCTGTAATGAAAAGGTTGTTTTCAGACAGATTAGTTCCGTTACCGAAAAGGTTATCAGTATATACCTACCCTCTCAACCTGAGATTTCTTTCGACTCACGGTTTCTTAACTACGAACACTTGACACCACAACCTCTTCTGAGAACTCTGAGAGAACCTGAGGTTCCTCTGGGTTGGTCAGGTAAGATTTCCGCTAGTTGGACCTACAAGTAACCTTCCTGACTACGATTTCGAATTTGAGGTTATGAAACCGGTGGAGTGCACTTCTCAACTGAGTAGCCTTTTCTGGGACTACGACCCTCCATAACCCCCCGTCCTCCTCTTCCCCTGCTGTCTCCTACTCTACCGACCTACCGTAGTGGCTGAGTTACGTGTATTCAAACCCATTTGAGGCCCTCAACCACTACCTGTCCCTCCGGACCGTAAGACGCTAAGTACTCCAGCGTTACACGACCTGTGCTGACTCGCAAACTTGATTTGACTTGACTTGTTAACACTTTTATACTATTACCAACAGAAACCCCTTTTCATAGTCCAAGTACAGAGATTATTTATATTCTTACAAAGGAAACTTTTTAGGATGGAAGTTGAGTATGTTAATCACGAACAAACAAGGTTGTGGAACAGAAGGTAGATACTACTTATGGGGTAGGAGTCAGTAACTCTCGTGACGAGGATCGAAGTTTAGATCATCACATACACATAGTGTCGTAATTAAGGGTTTAGTAGATATAAGTCATTTAGAAAATTAAGAAATAGATAACGGAGTTTTAGAGAAGGTGCAACAGATAAGGAAATAAAAGGGTCTTTGGGTTGAAAAAATTATCTAGGAAGTAGGTAAGGGGTGTGAGTCTGGTAAAAATGTGGAATATGAGACGTAAATAGTGTTGTTCTAATAATGGTCTATAAAAGATGGTTGAACGGAAGACAAGTTTTACCGTGTTGAGTCTTAGTAGGGTTGGTCCAAGTGGGGGAAGACTAGTACCTCCCGATCTGAGATTTACGGCACTGGGGGTCTAGAGGTGAGGTGAGGGGGGTGATGTGTCTCGAATTGGAGTCCTTCTGTCCTGACTCATCCAGGACCGTTATACACTCGGTAGTCGGGAGGGGAGGTGTACGACGAGAAAGATTTGAGGGTGTACAGGTTAGTAGACTGGAGGGAGGGTCTATTCAGTTTTAGGTGGGTAGAATATATAAAATGAAGAAATGGATAGAAACGTTAGGAAATTAACCTAGTACCTTTTTGTAGAAATGTGGTTTTAAGTAAAAAAGGGGTTTGAAAATCGTAAAATAAAACATAACAACAACAAAAAGTCAACGAGTCAGTACAGGGTTAGAAACGTTTGAGTACCTCACGTTGTGTAGTCCAAAGGGACAGGAAGTGGTAGAAGGCCTCAAACGAGTTTGAGTACAGGTAACTCAACTACTACAGTAGGTTGGTAGAGTAAGAGACAGTAGGGTAAGAGAAGGACGGTTAGAAAAGGTCGTTGTCCCAGAATAGGTCACTCAGTCGAGAAGGGTAGTCCATCGGTTTATAATCTCGAAGTCGAAGTCGTAGTCAGGAAAGGTTGCTTATAAGTCCCAACTAAAGAAAATCCTAGCTGATAAAACTAGAGGAACGACAGGTTTACTGAGATTTCTCAGAAGAGATCGTGGTGTCAAACTTTCGTAGTTAGAAAACCGTGAGTCGGAAGAAATACCAGGTTGAGAGTGTAGGCATGTACTGATGACCTTTTTGGTATCGAAACTTATATGTCTCGAAACAGCCTTTTCACTACAGAGACGGAAACTTACGTGACAGATCCAAACGAGATCGAAAAAAAAAAAAAAAAAAAAGTTTCTTTGTTCACAGAAAATTTAAGTACCGACGTCAGTAACAGACGTCACTAAAACCTCGGGTTCTGTTTTTACAGACAGTGGTAAAGGTAAAAAGGGGGTAGATAAACGGTAGTTCACTGTTCCGGTCTACGATACTAGAATAAGTTATAGTGTTATTAGGTTTTTAGATACTTATCAAGACATTTTTGCATGTTCTGGAAGACCTCGATTGTGGTTTTTTTTTTTTTTTTCTCAGGAAAAGTAGTATTCCCCGATCATATACTTTCATCCTTCAGTTCTTCGTGGACGTCACTTTCACTTCAACGAGTGAGCACAGGCTGAGAAACACTGGGCACCTGACGTTGGGTGGTTTGAGGAGGTAGGTACCCTAAGAGGTCCGTTCTTATGACCTCGCCCCCATTGTCCTTTTGAACCGGAACCTCATGCCTTACGTCGTCTCGTTTCCGATAGTCTCAGAACGGTTTTCTTGTGTGACCAGTTTTCTTTGTGGGAGAAGGTTGTTGTATTCTCTGCTGAGATACGTACCTGTAGTCGTCTACCAGTTGTGACTTTAGTCTGACTAATATAAGAAACGTTGGTTTCTCCCTTTTTGAGATATGTCAATCCTTTTTTTTTTTTTTATGGTCCTCGACCGATACCGAGTCTAGTACTCGAGGATAATGTTTTAAATCTGAATTTAACTTCTTTGATCCCTTTTGGTGATCCACTAAGTCCATACTAGATTTAGTTTAGGAAATACTAATGTGTCACCATTACTGTTTATCTAAGTTCCCTAATCTATACTATCTGTCTTCACGGACCTCTTGATATCTGTCTCCAAGTATTGTAACATGTCCACTGTCACTAGTTTTGGTAGGGGTTCTTTTTTTTTACATTGTACCGTTTTACAACTTCAGACTCTTCCGGAATGTTTATTGATACTTTTCTTCTCTTCAATTTCCGTTTCCTCTTTTCCTTTCTGTATGGGTAGACTTACGTCTCAAGGTTTCTTATCGTTCTTCTCCATTCTTTCGGAAAAATTCACTTGTTATGTATCTTTATCTCCTTTGTTATCTTACTCTTTCTGATTTCTCGAGGAGTTCTTTTCGTCTCTATGGTTCCCTTGTAAAGTACGTTTCCACCAGTGTTATTTCCTGTCTTTACCGGATTGTCCTCGTCTTCTAAAGTTCTTCTGTACCTTTCTTATGTATCTTCTTGATGTGTCTTTTCAAGAATTACTGAACCTATTGGTACTTCTACACCAGTTAGTGAATCTCCGTCTATTGGGTCTCACACTTCACTTTGTCCGGAATCCTTCGTATTGTGATTGTTTTGATAACCTCCACTACCTTAATATCGACTCAATAGAGTTTAGGATTTTCTACTACGACAATTTCACGACGTGAGTTACACGGTCGTTTAAACCTATCGAGTCGTCATAGGTGTCCTGACCTTTTCCAGTTAAAATTAAGGTCAAGGTTTCTTCTCGTTACGGTTTCTTACAAGTTGATGACGTTTGATTATGAGTTTTAGGAAGTTCGATCCGAAGTTATTATGTACTTGGTTCTTGAAGGTGTACATATTCGAACCTAATCTTTTCCTTCTCCTTGGTCCCTAGTTTAACGGTTGTAGGTAACCTAGTATCTTTTCGTTTCCCTAAGTTCTTTTAGTAGATAGAAACTAAGTGACTGATACGATTTCGGAAACTGACACACTAGTACTGTTTGACCTTTTAAGAAGTTCTTTACCCTTATGGTCTGGTGTAATAGACGGAGGACTTTTTGGACACACGTCTAGTTCTCCGTTATCAATCTTGGTCTGCACCTTGTTAAAACATAACTCCACATCGGTCAATTCTTACAACATCATCAAAGTTCACTTGTAGGTTTCCTAAGTCGGTACATATATGGACATATAGGTAAGAGAGAGTTTGAGGAGAGGGTATGTCTGACGGAGTATTGTGACTCGTCTCAAGACATACAATATGTCCTCCAGGAGCAACTAATAGATAAAATTTATATCGTCACACATGTACTAGAAGGGTTTCAGGGATTGATAGATAAGGAGGACTGTTGACATTCTACCAAACTTATATATGTGCTGAAGTTTGTTACTATAGTTCTTAAGGGACCAAATATTCAGTAGAAAATCGTACACGTACGTAGAGACAAAAGAAGTAATAGTTTTACAATCCTGACTCATTTGTAACACACGATCAAACAAGAAAAGAGTAAGTATGTGAGTGTTAAAAGGTCGTCAGAATACTTAACTAACCCCCGATAAACAAATTACTGTTGACACACTGGTTCTTTTACCCAAAGGGACTACCGACTTTACCATTTCTTGGACGGACGTTACACCCTCTGGACCTAAAATAGGGACCCAACCCTTCTAGGGGACCTATCCCGTACCGTTGGGTGAGGTCATAAAAAAGGTCCTCTTAGGGGTACCTGTCTCATCGGTCGTCCGATGTCAACTACCTCATCGTCTCTCAACCTGTCCTGGTCAACTGATTCTCATCCTTTATCGTATCCACACTGTTTTACATATCATAGACGAAATTTTTTCGTTTTTTTTTTTTTTTTAGTGAAAAGGGTTCACTTATCATCTATCGTCACGTATACCGACGACCTTCCAATACCACGTTAATTATAAAGATCCGTTTTCTTCTTTTCGTCAGTAATTAAAAAGGTCGGAGGTTTAACTTCTGAAAATAACAACAAGTTTCTGACAATGACTAAACTTTAAAAGTGTTTATAAAATGTGTTTATAACTTTTAATTGGATTGGTTATGTACTGTTGTTTAACTGGACTTTAGTATAGTGGGTGTACAAAGATAAAAATCTAATTTCACCAAATGTTTTAAACTCTTTTCAACTCTTTAAAATCTAAGACTAATAAGGAACAAAAGATGAAAAATTTATATACAGAGATTGGACAAAGTTAAGGGACCCAACGATTAAACTGACACATAATAAAGACACTTATTAATGATACATTAAATATAACGTAACAGGGGAGGGGAGTTTTTCTGTATTAATCTGAAAAGTAGTTAATGTCGGAACATACCTCTAAAGTACTCCGAAAATAACAGAGGTAAGTAAACCAATGTATTGTGTCTCCCCAGGAACATACGATACAACAAGATGGGGTATTTTAAAGTTTAATGTCAGAAGTAGGTAGTATAATTATCAGGTTAATTCTCACGTGTCGTACGACACCAAGGTGGACTAAACGGAGAGGATCATTTGTCTATTATAAAGACCAATCTAGGTATTATAAATCTAAAACCCCTTTTGATCTAGATTTGAACATCCGAGTGAGAATCATTCCAGTTTATATCACAAAGGTCCGTCGTTCTATATCTTTGGTCATACAGTAAAGTCATGACGTAGAGTGTGTCCTTCTTTGGACATTGTTTCAGAAGAGTCGGTTAAACTTTGATTAAGTAACGGGTCACGATTAATATTTGATAATTTCTACACCATAAAAGGTCACACTGATCTGGAGAGTACTCCCAAAACTATCGCGGTGATCAGTTAACTAATTTTATGGTAGTGAACAGATGTACTGTGTCAAAGTCACATTCTACAAAACGTAATAATCCGTTACTTCATCAGAAGTGTTTCGACCTCAAATTAGATTCATTACTCGTTGTAATTAGTTTTAGGTTGTCCTGATTAGTCCGAAGTCTGTTACGTTGGTAAATTTTTCAAACGATTACTCACAAAGTTCACCTTCACTTACTAAAATAAGAATCCATTTTATAGTGATAAGTACTCGTAAGTGACCTTTGAAATTTGGGATCATCCTTTCGGTGACGACATCGGAAGGTATTAATGGACATTTTTGAAGAAGTTGTTACCGGTCCTTAACTTATATAAACGTATTATACGTTAACGTCACGAGTCACCAAAAGGTTCATTACGTAGTGAACAGTTCGAAGTAGAATCCAATCGTATTACAAAAAGAGATCGGTGACTTCCCCCGATTCTGATAAAGCGTAATGAAAAGACACAAATCGTGTCTTGTTTGTTTCTCTTTACCGTTCAAGGTTTGTTTAATACATTTGAAACTAATTTTACCGTCCTCTTATTGCATTTCACTCTCTACTCCTCACTAACACAGGTACGGAAAGGGACTGATAATAAAGGAGTGAGAAAAAGAGTGGTGACATCATCCATCTTGTTACGATGGGAGGAGTGCGGGGCGGGACAGTTAGTGGTTGGTGTTTCTACAGGGACTTACACTACAGGGACCCCGGACTCTTATACGATGGAAATTACTGTTTTCCCTGAAAGGTCCACACTAATTTAATTCCTAGAACTCTGTCACGTTAATAGGAGCTAATAGGTCCACCCAGTTCACATTAGTTGTCCCAGAAATAATCTCCCTGTCTCCTTCCAGTTTCACTTTTGTTAAACTTCAACGATGTGATGACCGACTCACACCTCCCACACGAGTAATCAGTTTCTTCCGTCCTCAGAGATCCTCGATCTTTCCTGTTCTTTACTCTCAGAGGGGACCTCTGAAGTCTCCTTACGTCGAGACTAAAATCGGGTCAGCCTTAGTCAAGTCTGAAGATTGGACCCTTGGCATTCTATTATTTACACACAACGAAATTCGGTGTGCTAGTATATTGTTAAACAATGTCGTCGGTCTCCTTTGATTATTGTTATTATGGTGGGTATAACGTAGATGGAAGGTAAGGACATGTAATAGGTAGACTTACAGAGAGTAAGCGTAGAGTCTTTTAGGTGAAAATAATCTGACCTCAGATCAATACTGGTTGGATCTATCGTATAAGTTTTCGTCTCAGTAATGAAACGGCTGATTCCAGACAGATCAGTTCCCACGTCAAAAAGGTCATCAGTACATACCTACACTCTCAATGACACTTCTTCCGACTCGCGACTTCTTAACGACGAACACTTGACACCACAACCTCTTCTGAGAACTCTCAGAGAACCTGACGTTCCTCTAGGTTGGTCAGGTAAGACTTCCTCTCGTTGGGACCCTAAAGAAACCTTCCTTACTACGATTTCGACTTCGAGGTCATGAAACCGGTGGAGTACGCTTCTCAACTGAGTAACCTTTTCTGAAACTACGACCCTCCCTAACCCCCGTCCTCCTCTTCCCCTGCTGTCTCCTACTCTACCGACCTGCCGTAGTGTCTGAGCTACCTGCACTCAGACTCACTTGAGGTCCCCTACCATTACCTGTCCCTCCGGACCGTACGACGCTAAGTACCCCAACGTTTCTCAACCTGTGCTGACTCGTTGACTTGACTTGACTTGACTTGACTTACAGATCTTACCTCATCCTTTACCGTTGGGTGAGGTCATAGGAACGACCTCTAAGGTACCTGTTTCCTCGGACCACCCAATATCAGGTACCCCAACGTACACATACTGATTCATGTGTACGTACTATAGGGAGTTGACAGAAGGAATTTGTCTATAATCGTCCGTGAAATTCCATGGGTCGTGACAATTAAACTTTTCCGAACCAACCAGTTCACAAGTCCTGAATCCTCTTTAGAGAAGAACGACCCCACAGTAGTTAGTGAAATAACTGTCGCTAATAACGACATTAAAAATGACAATAGGAGAAGAAATTTAACTTTTCAGAAACAATAAGTGTCTGTAACGTTTTTCTGAAAAGAAATTTTTACTCATCAAAAATTCTCTATTTACGGAGTTAAACCACAAGAGCTGTAGGGATGTAAGACAACAGGTAACGTAAAAGTGACATACAATATTTATGTCTGTTCAAAGGTTTTGATCATTAATGTGTCAGACTATTTGCTCAAGTCCAGATAGAAAAAAGACGTTTTAGGTCAAATACAATTGGCTATCATTTAAGTCAAACCCTTTACAAGACTAATAAAAGATATCCGTACGTTAAATAAACTTTGACTCTTAGACCCTTGGAACTAATATTGTTTTTACCGGTGTAATCCATATAAAGAAATTAGTGTGTAGACCTCGGTGAGAGTGGGGTCAGAGAACGGGAAAGAAGGTTACAAAAGTTATTGGTATGTACCGTTTTACAAATTCTAGTACTTTTACGAAAACTAAATATGAACGAGTCAGTCTCTGGACAGTTTCCATGTATACTTAAGTCATTGACTACAGAAAATTTTAGTTACTGACGAGAAGATGTAGGATCTCTTTAACTAATCTGTAGTGATACAGGGACGAGTTAGATTCATCTATTAAAAGAATTGTTTGTTTCCGTAGACGAATAGTTCCGATGATCCCGGGGACTACATCCGGTAGACAGTACTGACGTGAGTATGAGGTAGGTATACCGAGGATAAGGTTGTCGTTCTCGGTTTTTAAAAAGGATCCTAAAATGAACCTACTTTTGTCACTAAGGTTTATGACTCAGTCAGTAATTAAGGACCGAGACATGGAAGACCCGAACATTTCCTTGACATGAAGTCTTCGAGGACCTCCAGGATGTGTGACTCTGGTACTCAAGATCGGTTATCCAGACTCTCGTAAAAGACCGAACTCCTGACAAAGGGAGTTTACACAACTGACTGGTACGGGTCCTACTACGGACTGTGTAGTCGGTCTCATAGACTCACTGGGTTATTCGTTTTAAGGAAAGCGACTGTTTTCTTCTTGTCATTCATACTTCTTATTTACTTAGGAACAACAAAACTGGGTGACTACAAAAGTTCAACAAACAATGATATCGTATTGGAACGAACAAGATTGACTATGTATACGGATATATTACTACATGTGTGTTTGTCCTCTTTCACTCTATCGTTCTTACTTTATCATACAAATCACTCTTAAGTTCTTTGTCCTCTGTTCATTTATAAGTTCTTTGTCTTCTCCGCGTTTGGGGACAAGTAGAGAGGAACATGTAAGGTCTTTATATCAGGGGTGGAGAAATACATACTACTGGGAAAAGTTGATGTTTTATATGGTTCTTACGGATTCAATATCATCTACACGAAAAGTAAGTAAATAACTCTTTTATTCACCCGTGTTTTACGGATAATACTTAAATTTTCATGTAGTGTGTAAAAATAAAGATTTATTGCAAAATACGTAACATTTATGTAAATACCTATAAACTTTTTATATTTATCTATATATACTTTATGTGATAAGTCAGAAGGTCTCCTACGAACCATATAAATATCAAATTCAGTGACCGAAGTAAAAATAACACATGACTCTTATAAACTGGGAGTGACAAGGTTATTCTCCCAGTGTGGTGAATTAATGATCGCCAGATGCTCGTGAGACAGGGTTCGTCGTATCACATTGAGAAAAGCGTATAAACCAAGAGTTATACGGGGGAGGGGACCCGGAATACAAATAATTTTCAGATTAATAAAGGGAATTAGTAGTCGTAAACCGATAAGGGATTGATAAAAGAGTCCCTGTACAAGGACAGTTTTTAGAAAATATGTTCAGACGACGACGGACATGTAGGTAGTAGTTCTCGTCTTTGACTATTATACAAAACTCTAGGAAGTAGTCAAAAGAACAGGTCGTCAACCGTACTATTGTATTTCTACGTTGAATCCCTTGAATCGATCACTGTCTTCGGTGTAAAGGATTCAAAGTCGAAGGTGACCGGTTACAAGAGTTCAGGGGTCTCATTCTGTCTGTTTGCCATTTGAGTATTCTGTGTCTGACGTCTTTACTCCTATCACAAATAACTAAATGATAATCTTTACTCCGATGGTCCTTAAGATCCTACGCGTTTAGACAATAAGTTGTACTTGAAAGGGATGACACCTCTGTTGAGCATCAGTTCCACCACCAAACCTTCGGTCGATATTTACCTATTCCATATTTAACGTGTTATTATTTCTGAGTATAATAGTCGACGTTATATAAGTAGACGAATTTTCTATACCTGATTTGACTTGATTTGAGCTATTCTGACTACTTATTCCACGGGTGTAGAGGTTTAAGGACTTCTTCCCACCCGTCAACTACGGGTAGAAAAATCCGAGACATGTGTGGAGAGGAAAAGAGACTTGTGTTAAGAAGAAGTTTCTATCAACGTTCTGTCGAATTAGATGTGGATTTAGAATTGACCTAGAACTTAAATGAACAAAAAATAAATTGTATTTACAGACAAAACCCGTGATTACTGTCGTAGTAGTATAAGTTGTAGTATGGACGTACAACCTTCACAACCACTGTATACAAATTCGAAGTCTTAGAATCTATTGAACCAAATAAATATATATAAAAGTCCTGTGTGAAATGGTGAGGAAAAGAGAGACACCTTACGTCTACAGGAAGATTCTCTCGTGAGGAAACAAGTCGAAACTTAATCTCAAGTTTAAAGTGATCCGGTTTTTATACGTACAAAACGTGTGACTTTTACGATTTATCTCCAAACAATAAAATTGAACTTAACCCTCTCACTACAGTAGTTTCAGTTCTTGTTGAGAAAACCGTTAGTGAGTGTCTTTTGTCACGGAAATACCTCTATGTCCTTAGGTTCCCTCTTTAAGGTAGTCGATGATTTCCTTTTTTTTTTATTATTATTTATCACTTACGACACTTCTGTTATCTTCTTGTCAGAGAAACGTGGAAGTGTCGGGAAGGGTATTCCTCCAATCACAGTTCTCTGACAAACCTAGTCTTAAAGAGAAAATGTCTTTTCCTTTCGTATCTTATTCTTCAGTCAAAAAGGTCCACACATCTACGAGGTTTTCTCTGGGTTAGAAAGAACAGATAGGTCTTTCGGTTTCACTTGAGATACCGATTCTCCACCCCTCACTGACTTTCTTATTGTAATTCCTGAGAGTTTCCTTTAGTCAAGTCAAGTCAAGTCAGCGAGTCAACGCAGGCTGAGACGCTGGGGTACTTAGAGTCGTGTGGTCTGGAGGGACAGGTAGTGGTTGAGGGCCTCAAGTGAGTCTGAGTGCAGGTAGCTCAGACACTACAGTAGGTCGGTAGAGTAGGAGACAGCAGGGGAAGAGGAGGACGGGGGTTAGGGAGAGTCGTAGTTTCAGAAAAGGTTGCTCAGTTGAGAAGTGTACTCCACCGGTTTCATGACCTCGAAGTCGAAATCGTAGTAAGGAAGGTTTCTTTAGGGTCCCGACTACAGGAAGTCTTACCTGACCAACCTAGAGGAACGTCAGGTTCCCTGAGAGTTCTCAGAAGAGGTTGTGGTGTCAAGTTTTCGTAGTTAAGAAGTCGCGAGTCGACAGAAGTGTCAGGTTGAGAGTTTCCTAATGTTTAGAGTAGACACGGTACCTAAAAGTAATTCTTCGGATGGGTACTTGGTGACTCCTACGGACTGGAAAATTTCAAAAATTCACTTTCAAAGAGTCAGTATAGACTGAGAAACGGTGGGGTACCTGAATTAAGAGGTCCGTTTTTGTGACCTCACCCATCGGTGAAGGAAGAGGTCCCCTGGAAGGGTTGGGTCCCTAATTTGGGTCCAGAGGGTGTAACGTCCACCTAAGAAATGGTCGACTCTGTGGTTCCTTCGGAATCCTTCGGATGGGTACTTGGTGACCCCTACGGACTGGACCCCCAGGGGTTTTGACCTGGTGTCAATGGAGGTTATAAGGTATATGTAGTGACTGTGTGTAGAGTGGAAGACCGGTTGAGTCACACATACAAAGGTTTCTATTACACTCACTCGGAAAAGTCCGTCGATCACTTTTGTACGTCTTTGGTCTGACTGTGGAGTTCTAACTTTCTTTACTATGTTTGAACTCGTAAGTCGCGACGGGATCCCTTTCGTTTCTTACGACAGTCTTCGACCAGACCGAAACGTCCTAGTTCTTTTGTGTTCGTTAGAATACTCTAAGTAGGGGTTCCCTATTGTTTTTACACCTTGGTACATACGGATCCTTTTTAGACGTTTTCAGAGGGTAAGGGTTCGTCCCGACTACTTTCTATAAAACAAGAACTTCGGTTAGTCATTCTGGTCTTCTCCACTAAGGAGAATATCTGTGTAATGTAGATATACTACAAAATGTATTCGAAGTACCATTGGTATTTCGTTTTGGGATGTCAACTAGTGTTTTATATTTCTACTTCCTTAGTTTAGTATCCTCGGTTTTGGTGATTTATCTCTTTCTTGTCGGTGAATTTAATTATCAGAACCACCTTTTTTTTACCTATTAGTGTACTTTTTCTTACTTTTAATTAGACGTAAACATTATAAGTGTTTAGAATTGAGTTTTTTCAACTTCCAAATTTACATTCTGGGTTTTGGTGTTGTAAAGATCTTCTTTTGTGTTCGTCTTTTGAGGAACTATGACTGGAACCTTTATCAAAAGACTCCCTACGTTATAGTTTTCATATCCGTTGTTTTTGTTTTTAGTTGGCCACTCTGTTGTGATTAGATTTCTCAAAGATGTGTTGTTTTCTTTGTTAGTTGTTTTCGTGTTCCTTTAGATACATTTTCTCCTTTATAAACGTTTGGTATGTACTTATTCCCCAATTACAGATTATAGGCTTTCTTTGTGTATGTTGAGTTATCGTTTAATATATATATATATATGTATGTGTGTGTGTGTGTGTGTGTGTGTGTGTCCTGGACCTTTCCACAAAAGAATTTATTGTGTATGTTTACTTGTTGTCCGTACTTTTACACGATTTGCATGGATTAATAGTCCCTTTACGTTTAGTTTCAGAGGTACGTTTTAGCGAAGGGTGAACATATTTACTGACAATAGTTTTTCTGTCTTAGATTGTTCACAACCATCAAGTCAAGTCAAGTCAGCGAGTCAGAACAGGCTGAGAAACGCTGAGGCACTTAGCGTCGTGCGGTCCGGAGGGACAGGTAGTGGTAGAGGGCCTCAAGTGAGTCTGAGTGCAGGTAGCTCAGGCACTACGGTAGGTCGGTAGAATAGGAGACAGCAGGGGAAGAGGAGGACGGGGGTTAGGGAGGGTCGTAGTGTCAGAAAAGGTTACTCAGTTGAGAAGCGTACTCCACCGGTTTCATGACCTCGAAGTCGAAATCGTAGTAAGGAAGGTTTCTTTAGGGTCCCGACTACAGGAAGTCTTACCTGACCAACCTAGAGGAACGTCAGGTTCCCTGAGAGTTCTCAGAAGAGGTTGTGGTGTCAAGTTTTCGTAGTTAAAAAGTCACGAGTCGGAAGAAGTGTCACAACCATTCCTACACCTATTTTCCCTTGACAAGTACTTATATGTGACAACCACCCTTACATTAAACCGTCTAGGTAATGTCTTTTGTCATGTCAAAGGAGTCTTTATACTTTTATCTTAATAGTATAATAGGTCGTTAGGACGAAGAACCATATCCTTTACTTTGGTAATGAGTTTCACGATAAACATCGGGGTACAAACGTCGTCATAATAAGTGGTTTTGGTTCTGTACCTTTGTTAGATTTGTACGTGACTATCTGGTTATCTATTTTGTACTATGTTTATTTTACCTTGTAATTTTCTTCTTGTAAATATAGTCAGTATATTTTCTTCCTTTAAGTCGGAAAAAGTCTTCGGAACTACCCGAAACTCCTGTAATATAATTCAATTTAATCAGTCCGACTCTTTCTGTTTACTACATACTTCGGGGAATGTACACTTTTAATACTTTCAGTTTGAGTATTTTTGTGGCTAGTATGTACATGTATATACCGACTCAGCGACACGACACGTGGACTTTGATGGTGTTATAACAATTAACCGATATGAGGTTTTATTTTATGTTTCAATTTTATGTTGTCTCAGTAATTGTCTTCGTCCTAGTCACTCGTCTTATACCCCTCTATGTCAAGTTTTCCACGTCTGTAGTCAATATTCTATTTGCACAAGATCTTTAGATTACATACCGTACCACTGATATCAATTGTTACGACTTAACGTATGTCCTACAAACGATTCTGTCATCTAGAATCTTCAGGAGTGATGTTTTTTTTTTCACTCCATAACTTACACAAATAGTTGGAATAATCTCATTAGTAAAGTTTATATAAACCCATAGTTTAGTTTACTAGTGTAATATGTGGGAGTTAAATTGTCGTACGATATATACAGTTAATAAACTGTAATTTGACAGTCACTCACGATATACGATTCGACGAAGTCAACACAGACTGAGACACGTTGTGATACCTCACATCGGGTAGTCCGAGGGACCAGGTACTCTAAGAGATCCGTTCTTATCAACTCACCCAACAGTCACAGGAGGATGTCTCCCAGAAGGGTTGGGTTGGGTCCCGTCCGCCCAAGAAATGGTGATCTTGGTGGACCCTTCAACAGTCATGTCGATCTTTTTCAAAAATTTTACATTTTCTTTAAGTTATAGGATTTCGGTAGATTTTAAAATTTTGACGTCGGTGAACGAATCAAAATTTGATCTTATCAGTAAATTCTCCTTATATTAATCCTTATCGAGTAGTTCTTATACTCAAGTTTACCGTGGGATACAAACACTTGAAGTCATTCTTTTACTTATAAGAAAGTTTTATAAAAGATCCCTTCATTCTTTCTAATTTACAGTAGACTCACAAAGGTATAAAACAAAAGTATTAACTAAAAACAATTGCTATGAAAGGACGTGAAAGATCTAAATATATGTAATAAAATTCTTTCGTTTATAAGGTAGTAAGAATTGGTTTTACAGAAAGGACTCAAAATAGTCAACATACTTATTATAAGATTGTTATTATTTCTTTTACACTTACTTTATATTGGTCGTTTATATAGTCGAGAACGAAAAAAGGTTCCCGTGCACGTAAACTTGTCTCATTTTCTATACTGTTCGAAAATAAAATGAAAAAGTGAATGATAATATAGTCTTTGAAGAAGTATAAATACATACCAGGAATCTTACGGATGTCAAAGTGTTATAAAATTCATAGGGTATTATAAAATGTTATAAAGTACGATATTAAGTGAGTGGATTAGGGGATTTAAAAAGGTATATAAAATGAATAAACAAAGATGATGTTTTTGTTACAACGTTTTATATATACACACGATATATAAAAGGTCAAAGTTTACGATAGGAGACCCATTTAAGAGGTTCCTTTTGTTCAAATCCTATGTTTAACTATATCAAGGATAGTACAAAATGTAATATTTACATAGGTAATACATTAAAAAATGATATTATAAACGTTGTGATCATTTATATCTGTGTGTCAAGTAAGTAAGTACGAAGGGTAGACGTAGACGGAACAGGAACCCAAAGAATCGTTGAAGTAGCCCTTCTCCGTTATTAGGGTCCTTGTTCCACCTTTCTCCTCCCCAGTGGAACTCCCGAATCGAGGGTAAAGGTCTCTGATAAAATATAAAAAGAAGTATCTTCCTGAATAGATTCTTCTTCTTTGTACACTAGAACTCAGTCTCACAGGTCTTCCTGTTCTAAACAGAAGTGAGAGGTTCGGAAAGACCCTTCTGAGTCTAGACCACTTCCGTCGGGTGTCCGACCTCTACTTGTCCCCGGAGAAATTGGGGAGAGTTACTGTAAGGACTCAAGACCTGAGATTCTGAATAATTTTATTTTATAAAATCACCGAAAGTGTAACAGGGACAACTAGATGTACTATCCTCCACGTTTCGAGACAAGGTTCAGTCTCTTTCTACGTAGGAAACTCCTAGGATACTTCTAAATGGACCCATACCGGAATTTATCGTCGGAGTTTTCTCATTTACATCCGTCACCATGGAGGAGTAGACGTTCATTCTGTGTGTTGTAGGTTCTCTCACCGCTGGACTTCTTTGACTAGACTTCCGGTTCCCTGACGATTTTCGGTCGTCCACAATTATTCAGGACCCTAAATTCTTATTTTTGGAGTAAACATGGATGAGTCCGAAGGGACCACCAAGTATGTCATTTCTTAGACGGAAGTCACGTCCTCTGTGACCTCTTCACTTACCGATGGGTGAGGTCATAAGAACGAACCTCTTAAGATACCTGTCTCCTCGGATGACCCGATGTCAGGTACCCCAACGTATCTCAGTCTGTGCTAACTCACTGATTGTGAAAGTGAATATGGATGTGTGACTGGTCCGAACCCTCACAGGACTAACCGACCCTTCTTTCTTTACGTCATTACTTTTTTTTTTTAACTGATAAGGAATGGAAGAACACTGGAATAATAATCCCTCAAACTCTATGCAAATAAATATTTTTTCTCAAACTAAATCTCAGAATGGAGAACTATAAGAGGTCACATATTAGAACGTAATAAGTCTTATCCCTCTTATTACGTGAAGAGTAACTCCGTATTACTCCTAATTTAGACCCTACTATTACTGTTGCCATTACTACGATTATGAATAAAACGTGATCAGTCGATACTGTTTGGATCCGTCATATAATTTTTCGTCTCTGTAATGAAATGACTGTTTTCAGACAGATCACTTTCGATACCAAAAAGGTAATCAGTACATGCTTACACTCTTAACCTTGTATTTCTTTCGACTCACGGCTTCTTAGTTACGAAAACTTGACACCACAACTCCTTCTGAGAATGCTCAGGGACCCTGACGTTCCTCTAGTTTGGACAGCAAGGATTTCCTTTAGTCAGGACTTATAGACCTGACTACGACTTCGACTTGAGGTCATAAAACTGGTGGACAACGTTTCTCGGTTGACAAACCTTTGCTGGGATTACGACCCTTTCTAACTCCCGTCCTCCTCTTCCCTTGCTGTCTCCTACTTTACCAACTTACCGCAGTGACTGAGTTACCTGTACTCAAACTCGTTCGAGACCCTCAACCACGTCCTGTCCCTTCTGACCACACGATGTCAGGTACCCCAACGTTTCTCAGTCTGTGCTGACTCTCTGACTTGACTTAACTCAGTCACGTAAGTCCAGAAAAGTATAAAGACGTAAATTGGTATGTCTTACAATATCTCCTCTTTCGACTCAGTCTCTTCCTTTCCCACCGTAACTCTTCCTTTTAATAGTCCACGCTCATCGACTCCTCTGACAACTTTTGACACAACAAGGGGAGAGAAGTTCAGACACTTGAAAAATGTGAGGATCACGGAACTAAAACATAAAACATGTTACGTATGTACGAATCGGTGGGTCAACACAGTCTGAGAAACGTTGGAAAACCTGACATCGAGTGGTCCGAGGAGACAGGTACCCTAAAAAGTCTTTTATTATGACCTGACCCAACGGTAAAGGAGGACGTCCCCTAGAAGGGTTGGGTTCTTAGCTTACGAACGTAAGGTCCGTCTAAGAAATGGTTGACTCGGTAGTCCCTTTGGGTAAAACATGTTATGTACAGTAATTTAACATATTAAAAAACACACAAACACACAATTCTTGTGCATCCTATTCAAGATGAAAGATTGTGTAAAAAAACAAACCATCTTTTACAAAAAATTAAATTAAAGTTAACCTCCTATTGACAAAACGTTATAACACAACTGATGACCGTATGTTGTTTCACTCAGTAGGTATTTATAAAAGGTTATGTCATAACAATTGATTCCCGTGTCGACGACGACGACGACGATTCAGTGAAGTCAGTACAGGCTGAGACACGCTGGGGTATCTGCCGTCAGGTTATCCGAGGGGGTAGGGACCCTAAGAGGTCCGTTCTTATGACCTCACCCAACGGTAAAGGAAGAGGTTACGTACTTTCACTTTTCACTTTCACTTCAACGAGTCAGTACGGGCTGAGAATCGCTGGGGTACCTGACGTCGGATGATCCGAGGAGACAGGTACCCTAAAAGGTCCGTTCTCATGACGTCTAGAGATGTTTTATGAATAACACGTACTGACTTTGGAATATTGGTGTCTCATTGATGACGAGTGAGGGAGGAGGTGGTCAGGGACTTTGATGGTGAAAAGAGAGAAAGAGGTGTTCAACCTGGTAAAATGTAGTGAGTAGATTCACCTTGATACGTTATAAGAAAGAAGGTACCGACCGGATAACGTCAACCGTATTAAAGAAGTTTCAAATAGGTCCAATAACGTATACTGTCACAAGAGAACCATATCAAAAATTTCCGACCTATGATAAGGTGACACACACACACACACACACACACACACACACACACACACACACGTCTGTAAGAGAGATAGACAAATAAGTGACTACCTGTACATCCAACAAAGGTACAGAAACGATAACACTTGTTACTACGTCTCTTGTCTCCTCACGCTTATGGAGAACATCTATTACTAAAGTGAAGAAAGTCTATTTATAGGTCTGTACCGTATCGGTTCAGCATATACCATCTAAATGAAAATTAAAAACTACCTGGGGAATGACAAAAGGTAGAATATGAAGATGGGTGTCACGCATTCCCAAGTTAAAAGGGATGAAACCCCGGTTGTACATAATAGAAAACAAAACGTATATTACCGATATCATCTTCCACTTGTAAAAGAATTTTAGTATCCGGTATCATAATATCTTCGTTGCAGAAGAACGGTGATAATTACTCTTTTTTTTACACCATACTTTTTATTAAGTAAACCAAAGAGTACTGTGTTAATTTTTATGAAATACCAGGTCAAAAATTATATAGGCCACGAGTCACCTTTATGTCAATCTATCAGTACTTTTTGTTACCACTCTCTTTTGTGAGTCTCTACTTAAAAATTTAGGTGGTTTTTGGTACAGTCACGAGGAGTCCACTCTGGTCTTCGTTACGTACACGATAACTTGTTAGGCTCCCACAATGAGAGACGTCCCTCTTCGTCGTGTGTGGAGTCCTCGACGTTTTCTCAGCTTTTTGGCAATCATATCAATAATATCAAAAGTGACCCACTAAAACGAGACCTATCTTACGACTGACCCTGGGCCCCAACAAGGTATTCGGTCATAGAATTATTTAGACCAGATCCTCCTTCTCGTTGGTCTGGATTCGATTTCAGGGTTAAACATCTCTTCGTGGGAAATAAGGGTCATCGGTCCTATCTACACATATCAGTAAGAGGAGGGGTGGTGAAACGAATATCTGTTACAAATACAAAATAGATATAAATTGTGTCAATGTGACAGAGGAAAATAGGACTACTTATTATCAATACCATACCTGAAAAGACTCCGACCACGAGACACTTTACAAATATAACTGATCCTTTTGTGTTCGTGGACCTCCACGTACGGTCCGTCCGGTCGAGTATTGGGGTCTCAGGTTCCGGTTCCGGTTCCACCGAGGACTTCCGGTCCCCACCGATACACGAATCATTGAGTTAACACAGACTGGGAAACGCTGGGGTGTCTGACATCGGGTGGACCGAGGAGACAGGTACTCCTAAGAGGTCCGTTCTTATGACCTCACCCAATGGTACGGGAAGAGATCCCCTAGAAGGGTTGGGCCCCTAACTTGGGTCCAGAGGGTGTAACGTCCGTCCAGGAAATGGTAGACTCGGTGGTCCCTTCGGGACTCCCACCTCCTCCGATGATATGAGAGAGAATTGGTGGGGGTTTTACGTTTGTTTCGTTTTATTTCGTTGGCACAATTGTATTCAGTTAGATAATGATTCGGAGGTACGTTCCCGGAAGTAATTTTACTAACTGCCACCAAAGAAATCGACGATTCTGACGATTTTGTTTCGTGGTGTCTGACCCCCGAGTTTGTTGTCTTTATGTAAGAGAGGGTCAAGAACTCCGACCTTCAGGTTCTTAGTTCCACGGTCATCGTAACTAAAGACCTCCGTACAGAGAGGAACTGAACGTCTCCTGGAAGACTGAACGTCTCCTGGAAGACGACACAGGTGTACACCCGAAGAGAGGTAGGTACGAAGGAGAAGAAAATTCTTGTGGGCAGGATGACCTAATCCCGGTCTGGGGATACAGGAGTAAATTGAAATTGATGGAGGAATTTCCAGGTCAGAGGTTGTGACAGTCTGTCCCCCGTTTTGAAATCGTATGCTTTGATTTCCTTTGTTAATGTTAAGTGAAATATTGTTACTATACCTCACTAAAAGTAAAAACGGTGGAGAGTTAAAGATTTTATTATTACAGAACGATTATTCGATTTTTGTCCTCATCAATATAAATTTACTGTCGTTTTCCGTTACCTTTTAATATCAGGTCATTTTTACTTTCTTTGGAACTATACAATTGTCTATAGAATCGTCTATGTCCCTCCAAACGTCTCCTGTGTGGTAAAACCCGGAGTCAAGAACCATTCCTACGTCACTTCTTAGACTCCAGAAACACCGTCTTTGTACAAATAACTTCTTTCGCGTCCTTCTTGTGGAGTTTCCTCTCCACCCGGGTCGGGTCTCTCCGTGACCGGGGTCTTCCGACTCCATGTCCCCAAAAGTTCTGTCCTGAATTATGTCAGTAGATCTACCCGTACCTGACTGTCAAAACTGACTGTCAACGTTCAATGTATTGTTGTCCGAGATAACGCGTACGGAAATGGTATTAGGTCTGACAATATCAGTCTGGATACATACATATCTTAAAAATACTTGGGAATTGTCCACTGGTCGACGGATTCCAGTGAACTCCTGTGTCGACATGTAGTTCCCACGTATACGACCTCAACCTTTTCAGAGACTCCAATTAAACATCGTATAGGCACTTGAGAGGACCCGAAGTGAGCCCCGTACAGACCCTACTCCGAATCTGTAGTCGAACTTAGAAAAAGCCCATCCGGTCGGGAGAACCGCATACGGATTGGAGGATGGATTATTCATTTATTGTACTTTTAGGTTACTTTAGTTTGAGATTTGTATCTTATATACACATGTCAATAAACGGAACATTTCACTGAGTCCTCAAAGAAAAATTTCTCTTTCAGTGTCATAGAGTCCGACGAAGAGATTATCACCGGCAAAAGGACGTGCGATCCTTTTGAACACCTACGTACCGAAGACAGTGGATTGCGAAAGTGTCGCTGAGAGGACAGAATATCGTGACTGTCCGTCTCCTGGTACTAGTCCGAGTACCTAGATTATGTACCTTCTTCGGTTTCAAGTCGTCCAGACCGACGTTTTGGTGTCCGATAAATGTATGTATAAGTATTGGTACGTCTCTTTCTACATCTTCCATTTAATTTCAGTATTTGTTAGAGGACTTTTTTAATTAGGGTGTCCTTTAAAACGTCATTTTAAATAGTAAAAAGATAGTGGTAATCTGTAATGGTGGTACATATTGTAGAGTGATGGAAGGATTATTAATTATGTGAACTTTGTTGCAATATCTCAGTAATTAATGAAAATAGGGGTTTGTCACAGTTGAGGAGATCGTAAACAATGGTTATGGTACTGTAAACTTAAAACTTTAGGTATAAAACTTTTTAGATCTATCCACAGTCTTTTCTATTGTTTCTTTATGTCAATATCGAGAAAAGGGAGATCGAAGAAAACAAGAGTAATCTCCTCTTTTCAAAAAGACTATCTTCAGTGGGGTCCCTCCCCTTTTTTTTTTTTTAGTCGATCGGGATACAACGTAGTAAACGTTAATGGATTCATTCATTCTTTCCATGATTTACTCCATTTTCAATTATACCGAGTTTAAAAGACGCTGGGAATCGCTGTCGGAAGATATAATGAAACTTGTTACCGTTTGTATCTTATGTCAGAAAAAAAAAAAAAAAAAAAAAAACGCTAGTGGAGTTTGGTGTTATGACATCGAGAAGTAAACTGTGCTCTAATATTTACACCATCTCTCGTACTAGAAACCTAATTCTTCTGAAAGTAAACTAAAACGTTCCCCGAAACGGAAACAAAGTCAATAGGTATGTACCCATTCAAAACTTTGTTGTTTTTACTAAAATACTTATGAAAAACGTAAACATTTTATGTAAACTACTACTCGCGGGTTTTCCTCTGACACTTCGAATCTACGTGAAGTCAGGATTTTCGTGGACCGTAGAGAGACGTCACCAGAGTGGAGGAGAGGTGTCGGTGCGATGACGTCCCGCCGACCCAGGAAGACAGCCCGGAGGGACCGAATGTCCCTGGGGGGTAGGAGGGTAGTGGTTAGTATGGATCTTGATGGGTCCACAGGACTTGTGGAGTGACGATCGACGAGTACAAGAGACGGAGAAATAGACGAGATGTACCCACTTCAAAGGACAAAAACAGTCAAGATCTCGTAAAACACCGTGATTTATTATGACGTACGATAATGATTTTTCCTTCGGTTGAAGAAGAAAATCTATAAAACTCAACCTTTATAGTAGTCATGGAAGTCCATTCCTGTACACGGAACGCCTCCCGAGTCGTGTAGTGTACATGTTTACAGACAACAGTCCTGTAGTGAGTTAGTTGTTGTTTATTACTGAAGTGGGCTCAATGAACACAAAACATAATACAAATTGATGTCTCTTCGGTCTCGTCACAAATTCTCTACTAGAAAACGCACATGTCTAAATACTTCTAATGTAGGGAACTCAGTGGTATATCTCCTAAAACCTTAGTCTTCCGTTATAAAAGTCGGTGATGTACCAAAGTTAGATAGTTTACCTACAAAGAATGTTTTCGTAAGTTATTTTCGACTCCTTTTTTCGTGTGTTAAATGGTACCTTTCAACAAAGACGTGTCCACATTTAATTGGTGACAGTGTTACAACCGAAGACTATTGTTTTGACTCATGTCATTCATAGAAGTTTTTTGTATTCTCTGTAAAGTTTTCGAGAACTACAATACGAATTCTTAGAAAAGACCCCTGAATTTTTTCGGAGAATGACTTTCACTTTCTCCTCTCACTTTTTCAACCGAATTTCGAGTTGTAAGTCTTTTGTTTCTAGTACCGTAGACCAGGGTAGTGAAGTACCCTTTATCTACCCCTTTGTCACCTTTGTCACAGTCTGAAATAAAAAGACCCGAGGTTTTAGTGACGTCGGTACTTTAACTTTCTACGAATGAGGAACCTTCTTTTCAATACTGGTTGGATCTATCGTATAAGTCTTCGTCTCTGTAATGAAACGGTTGATTCCAGACAGATCAGTTCCGATACCAAAAAGGTCACCTACGTTCTCAACCTGACACTTCTTTCGAGTCACGGCTTCGTGACTACGAAAACTTGACACTACAACCTCTTCTGAGAACTCTCAGGGAACCTGACGTTCCTGTAGGTTGGTCAGGTAAGACTTCCTCTAGTCGGGACCCTAAAGAAAGCTTCCTTACTACGATTTCGACTTTGAGGTCATGAAACCGGTACGACCCTCCCTAACCCCCGTCCTCCTTTTCCCCTACTGTCTCCTACTCTACCGACCTACCGTAGTGACTGAGTTACCTGCACTTAGACTCATTTGAGGCCATCAACCACTACCTGTCCCTCCGGTCCGCACGACCTTAAGAACACCAGTGTTTCTCAGCTTGTACTGACTCGTTGACTTGACTTGACTTAACTTTTTTCGTTGACTGATTAAAGAGTTATTTGCTCGGTATATATATTAGAAAGTCGGTAAAAAAAAGTTTCGGCAAGTAGAGTAAACTAGAGAAAGTAAAGTCGTAAGAATTTTATTTTTGTCGTTGTCACTTGAGAAACTTTGTGTCTTGAATAAAGAATACAATTTCAGCCTTATACCCACTTCTCCAAGAGGAGTCCCGGACCATCGTGTAAAGAAGGGTTTGGGACCAAAAGAGGTCAGGTATCAAGTACCACATGAGGTTCCGTAAATTTGTTCTACCTGGGTGTGTCGTGTCTCTTTCAAACACGGTCAGTGGATCGTCACACTGGACGGACTCTCAGGGACGTAAGGACGTTGAATGAAATCCATAGGAAGGTCAGTGTCTTACTTGGAATTTACCCGTCTGTAAATTACACAGACTTTGAGAAAAAGTAGATCTTTTATCGTTACTAACATCCTAGTATTGGTAGTGTAGGGAAAGGTACTCTTAGTTTATTGTACATTTTTATAAACGAGTGTATATGTTCAAAAGTTTTAGTGTTCGTTAGTTATTTCAAAATACTATGACTTTCCCAAACGTAAAAACTTCGGATTCTAAAACGTTCTTCGTAGATAGACTCTAAGACGAAAAAATGACCGGGGAGTTCGGGTGTAAGTTCGTCAGACTACAGGATATTAAACCACGAAAGGGAAGTGGTCGATGACAAGACTAATACGTGCCACCCGCTAATGGGTCAAGACCAAGTGTCCAGAACGTTTTGTCTAAATTTCTAGTGTTTCGTCGAAACAAGCGAGGGACAGTGGTTCCTCTACTACGACGTCGTAGGCCGTCGTGTTACTTCTCACGTGAACCTGTCTACCTTATTTTCGGAAAGTGAGACGGGACCAGTTGTGAACTAAAAGCGTAGAGACTAAAAGGTAATGACAACTAATATGCTTCGTTTTCTTTTATTTCTTTCTACTCCAGTACTACTCCAGTACTGTCGATAAACACTAACGTCCATACTACTGACACAGTAATTAACCCTTCTCCTTTCTTGGGGCTTGGGTGAGACCCTCTGTCTTCCCCCCTACCAAAAAGTAACGAAGGTCACCCCGCACCACCGTCCCCTTTCTAAAGATAGTGGTGTAGAACTGTGACAAAAGGGCTTTGCCTTCGACGTTCTCACCGTCCTTATTATGTCCTCGGTCAACCTTAGATCTTTCTTGTCCGGTACGTCTTCTTCCGGAACTGTTATCCACCCGAACTGAAGTGAAAAGATCTCCGTAAACGGACCACTTCCGTAAGACTACTCTGACCGGACCTCGTTGATGTCTAAAGAGGACAATCCGAGGCTTCGGTGGTGGAGACTTTGGTCGGGACATAGAACCTCTACATAGTTTATGGGAAAGATCGAGAGACGGTGGGTTAGAAGAGAGTAGGGGTACCAATGGACCTCGGGAACTTCGAGACTCTCCGTAAAAGTTACGAGGTCACTTAGTGGACCAGTGACGTTAGGATCAGAACTAGGGAAGTTCGATCGTGACAAGGGCTCTGTCCTGGTATACACTGGTTACATCGATCGCTTCAGAGGCAACGACGGGTCCCTGTGTCCAGTCCCCAGTGGAGTTCGGATCGTAGAAGTACAAAATTAGGGTCTACTTAGGTAGGTTGAATATATGTAAGAGATTAATAGGCCCGAGAAGAGGTGAAGAGAAATGGATCGGACAGATCAAAAAGTACTGTGCACAGGAGGGTCATATTGGGAGCACGGGAATGAGTCGTGGGATAGGACCCGGGACAGAAAGGTCCCTGGGACCCACACCTAGCCAACCCCAAGGGATCTGTGAACCCAGGAGGGGACTCCTACTCAACCACGTCACCGTTTCTGGGGACGGCGACCCTCGACTTCTGCACACTAAGACCGACTTCAAGACGACGCCTGACGAACTCGTGGTGCCCGTCCCGTGTACGAGAGAAATCTCTCTCGTAAAAGGGAATTGATGGTATTACGTAGGAGTCACTAAGAGGGTCACTGTCGTCACAATTTCAGAGACATCGACCCGGACGTCGACTCTCGTCCGGTCGAGAATCCCCGGTGGTCGACACCTGTTCCTCTCTCTGAAAGTCGCGTGTAAACACTCCTGTGTAAGATAATATCGTCGAGGGAAGAGACAGTCGTTTTCTCTCTCTAGGTCTGGAAGTCGAGTTACTCTTGTGGTCATTGACTTTGGTACCTTCTTCTAAAATCGAGGTCGGGTCACTCGACCGGTTACTCTTTCCTTCCGTTAACAATCGACCGTTTCTCTTCCCTTTCTTGGATAGGATCGTCCCGAGACCCTCCTCGGGTCCCACTCTGTCCTTCTCTCTCGTCCTCTCTCTGGACCCACTGTCCTCTCCCCCCGTCACCCCTACGTCCCTCCGTCCGACGAGGCCCTGACCCGTTCTCTTTTGTAGGATAAAGTGTCCTCCGGTTCGGGGGTTTTGGCCTTAGAACGACTCCTCCTCACGACCTCTGTCATTCACCCCTACACTTAAGTCGGGTCCTGGACACTTCTCCCACGTCAGTGAACCGGGTCGCAAGGGTAGTCCCTCAAAAGGGGTCACAAAGGTAGATCTTTTACATACCAAAATCTAGAGTGTAAATCCAGAAGTTAGGTAAAACTCCATTTAAAACACTTACAAGATTTTATGTCCGGGTCACAATAAAGAAGAAGTACACTTATGAGAAAAAAAAAAAAAGGGGGGTTCTCATAAATGACTTCCCCGATGTCATTCAGGGGACATTCAAATCTTGAAAGTTTCTACTCTTACACGTAAACGTACAATCAAGTGCTCAGAACACACGTAACGGTGTACACACGTAGGAGGTTTTCGGTGACACAAAAGCACGTGAAATGGCACACCATACTATGTGACCTGTTGTAGAAATAAAGTCCGGGACCTACAGGTCTTCCTTCGCGTTCCGGTGCCCACTACGTTGACCACGACGATTCACACGACGTGAGATCATGTAAAGTTCCATAACAAGACATTCTAATTTTGACCAAAGGAATAAAAAAAAAACAAAAACAAAGAAAAATGCACATTAGACACACTTTTTATAATATTTGAATATACCATGTCATGATATATCGGTCAACACAAACAATCCATGGAACCCTTGAAACAACTTGAATTTGTTTGTTTAACCTGAATACTTGTGCGAGAGTCTTACCTTGGGTAAGGATAAATCCCCTGATTGACAGAAGGGGACGTCACAGGACAGAGTCGTAGTCGGAGGGTAGAGATTCCTTTGAGTTCAATGTCCCCGTAAACTCCTACTTTACTTAGCCACCTACCTTCCGGAAATCTGAGTGTCAACCGTGTGTCAGTCAGGAGTTAACATAACCAAGAGTAGCAGGGACTCCCGGGAGGAGCTTGGACGTCAGGTGGGTGGTGGTCCGAGGTGCAGTCACAGGTCGAGATGTCCTTGTACAGAGTCTGATAAAGAGAGACTCCTGAGTCGACCGGAAACAAGGAGCGTGAGTAGTGGAGATTAAAAGATGCACGGAGGAGACTCAGAGAAGAGAGGGGTTGTGCCACCGGTCACAAATAAAAGAAGAAATAAAATAGAAACAAGCGTAGAATATGGTGAAACTCTTAAGTCTTAGATTTCGAGAGAGAAGGGGACTCTTGCAAGTTCATAAGTTTAGTGACGTTTTAACTGTAGACGATTGTAGATGTCAGAAAGGGTGACTGGATAAAGGATGTCGTGACCCACCCAAATGTTGAACGGTAACTACGAAACGGAAAGTTAAAGGAGTGGTAGAACTGGAACTAAAACCGTGGTACTGGTGGGTCCGTCCACCGTCTAGGACACCGGCCGAAGGACACAGTACGTGGGTACGGTACGACACCCGTAAACTGAACAACTCTCGTACTCACGGTAGTCATGTCCATGGACATGTCCGTGTGTCTTCACTGGGGAGGGACGGGAAGGTGAGAAAGAAGAACTCCACCCGTCACACCAGGACGGGAATTTTGATGGTCCTCTCGACTGACAGAAGTAACCGTCCACCAACTTATTCACAAGATACTTCTCCACGCCAATGTTACGAGTAATGATCCATATTAATTTTGGGTAAATCATAAAACGTTCTCTCCTAAGACTTTGGAACACTATCTTCTCGTTTCTATTTGTTATTGTAGACGAGAGTCTTATTGTAGGTATGAGAATTTGGTTTGTAAAAGATAACATTTTTAGTAATAGACCTTTCCGGGAGGACTATTGGGAACAAACATACTTGAGGGGCTCCGTAAAAATCCCAAAAGGTTAAAAGGAGAGAGTAAGAGTGAGTCAGAGAGAGATAGAGTTAAAAACGACAATTATTGTCTTATATTGAAAATTCCGGTATCTCCCTGGTAAGAACGTAAGTATAGTAATGAATACGGTTGTCTCACGAGTCAAAACATTTATTTGTATACGGAATGTTAAAAGGGAGAGTTAAAACCGAATTTAAAATATAGGACAGAAGATTAGTACGTCTCAGCTAAGAAAAGAAAACACTAAAACGAATAAAATTTTCTCCCACGAGACAAAATCGTAAGGGTTCTGTCGACCTAAACAACGATAAAACTGTCTGTTGATACGAATTATATTATAGCAAAGTCTTTGTGTCTAACGGTGTCAAGATCTTATGACGAATGTGTTACCAGGTATACCATTTTATCTACGTAAACTTCTTATCGTGTTATCAAACACCCATTGGTCTACGTGACCCAGTCAAGTCCGGTTAATTATGGTTGACTTCACGGTTACAGGAAACTTAATAGTCTTTTCGTTCACGGTACAAAGATCACCGAAAACTATTTGACGTAATTATATTATTAGTAAGGATCCGAGAACCCCGAAAGGACATAACGGAAACTTTGTCTGTTTATTGTGTTAAAGGGTGAATCTACACGTAAATTTATGGACGATAAACGGTAAATCTGAATTAATTATTGGATAACTCTCGATATTACTGGTCGGTTGTCGGTGAAGGATTTACTATCCAGTTAAAACAAAAAAGGAAAACAAAGTTCAAACCTAAAAATTTTCTGAAAATAGACGGGTGTAAGTGACCAATTTCTAGTCGGTATCATAGAGGTTAAGGACAGTTTAAAATGAGATGGTCATCGAATTTTCCTCTGTACTTGAGGTCATTCCGTTATCGTTACAACTTCTTACAAAGGACTCGGTCATAGTCGTGACTAACACACGAAAGGGGACCTCTCTCACCTCTCTTACCTCAGATCCTACACGAGAACTGTGTTCAGGGACCAAGGACTTCTACCACTGAGAAGAGAAGACCACAGAAAGTCCGACCAAAGTGTAAGGAGGACCTGAAGGGAGGGAGAGGTCGTAATTATTCACTTTTTGTCCCGTTCTATGTTCTGGACCCAAAGACACAAAAGAGCAATAGTGACAATGGTAGAATATTCGAAAGGACCTCCAAGACTAGTCAAAAAAGGAATCAGGACCCCTCGTGAGGGAGTATCAGGAGAAAGTCGGGGAACCCTATTCCCGACCAACCGATCTTGGGTATCCGTCGAAGACGGAAGAGTCATGACCAGAAAGTTAGAGGGAATCAAAAATTTTAGGGGTTTCTCAACCCCCTTTATCTCATCAACGTATTTTGTAAATTTATCTTAGAGTCTTTCCACTTGTTTATATTATCATTGTACAATAAAGGTACAAACGATTCCTACCAATCTCTTTGTACACAGTTTGTCGAAGTAAAGAAAAGACTCCATAATCGACGGTCTCTTGAACCGATCCATTGTCCTTCTACATGTATAGAAGGATGAAAATTCCTCTGAGACTTTTTGTTTACATTTCGTTATACAAGGAAAAGATCAACACGATTACAAATTAAATCGGAAATTCACCGGACTAGAACAAGGGGTTCGTCACGACGCCAATAGTCCGAACACCAGTATAACCATTACATGTGATCCGTGTCTCCGTCGATTGCCTTAGGTTAAAATCCCTTCTCAAAAAGGATGTTTCTAAGTCTATCTAACACATCCAGTCTCTTGTAAAGATTTACCCGGAGACTGGACCCGGGTCGATGTGACGAAAAAATGAACGAGAACCGTTAAACTGAAAGATGTCACAATCTCTAGAAGTAACAGATGTTTTATTTCGGTTCACTCTAATAGTCGATTACTGGTTAATGGGTAAAGTTTCTTATCATAGACCGAGTAAAGACTTTTAGAGAATTCCTCAGAGTTTACATTCTCGGTAGTTTCGTCCTAAAAAAAAAAAAAGGAAGGTCCCCATAAGCAATCATGATTATTCTAGACTTCGTAGTTCACTAAAGAATACAGTTTACATGGTGTGACAGTCTAAAAAGGTACTTGACTATTATTAGTGGAAATATAACTTGAAGATCACAGATTAAACCTGGATTCACAAAAGTTGACTTTAGAACGTAAAAGTCCAACGTGTTTACGTGTCTGAAGGGGTTCTTGTCTCCATGGGTACAAGGTCCGAGACTCTTGGATTTTATTCAGGTAGGTACCTACTCTGCTCTGTTTTATATATTTCATATGGCAAAGGTTTAGAGGAGAATCCCACATCTCCCCTCTCCTCAGTCTACCTTTCTATTTTAATACTTAATTGTCTATTTGTTTTTCTTAGAATCTAAGTATATTAAAATGTTAACACTCTTTAGTACGTCTGGAAGTTCCATGACCAAGAGATTGCGACCCCTCCCCGAACAAAACGAGAGGTAAAATAAATGAACAATACATTTGGAGTTAGAAGACCAACGTTCCTAGACTTAAGACAAGTGTTGGACGCACTTGTACTTTCTCTGACACCTTGACGTGGAGTCGAAGTAGGGTCACTCTATGGGACGTGGTTCTTGTGTCGACTGGGAACTATCGAATGCCACTTGCTACAGTCTAAACACTAGAGTCTTCTTCTTCTAAATCGAAAACCTGGTCCCTGGTCCGAACTAGTGAGTTCTCGAAAACACATCGTCTCAAAATAATTTCATTCTTTCCTGTCTCTTTCGAAGACTGTATCTGTCGTCTTCCCCCTGTCTCTCACGGGGGAAGTGATCAGATTCGTTCCCTCAGTATATGAAAAAATTTAATTAATAATGTTATTTGGTTTCCTTACGGTGTTCAAACATTTCTAGAATGGTCTGGGTTAGAGTGTTAAATGTAAAATTCTATGATCCTAACTTCACTTTCAGTGAGTCAGCACAGACTAAGAAACGCTGGGGTACCTTATATGTCAGGTACTTTAAGTGGTCCGGTCTTGACCTCACCCATCGGAAAGGAAGAGGTTCCCTAGAAGGATTAGGTCCCTAGCTTGGGTCCAGAGGGTGTAACGTCCACCTAAGAAATGGTCGACTCGGTGTTCCCTTCGGGTTATGTACTTGACACTTGAAGGTCTTCAAGTTCCACATAAATCTTTACCGTCTTCTTGGTCTCTACTTCAACGGTTGTAGGAAACCTAGTAGTTTTTCGTTCTCTCAAAGTCTTTTTTTTTTTAGACGAGATACCTGATGGGGTTTCAGCAACTGACACACCTAGTGTTGTTTGACACCTTTTAAGACTTTCTCTACCGTTATGGTCTGGTGGACTGGACGGAGAACTCTTTAGACATGTGTTCAGTTATTCGTTGTCAATCTTGACCTGTACCTTGTTATCTGACCAAGGTTTATTCCTTTCCTCATGTAGTTCCGATGTATAACAGTGGGACGAATAAATTGAATACTCCTCATGTTGTACTCTTTGCGACCCGACCTACTTCACGTTCGACCTTAGTTCTAACGACCCTCTTTATAGTTATTGAAGTCTATACGTCTACTGTGCCATCTTTCGTTTCTTCTTGATTTCGTGGGGAACTACTTTCATTTTCTCCTCTCACTTTTTCAACCGAATTTCGAGTTGTAAGTCTTTTGATTCTAGTACCGTAGGTCAAGGTAGTGAAGTACCGTTTATCTACCCCTTTGTTACCCATGTCACTCTCTCGAATAAAAAATCCGAGGTTTTAGTGACGACTACCACTGACGGTGGTACTTTAATTTTCTATAAACGAGAAACCTTCTTTTTGATACTGGTTGGATCTGTCGTATAATTTTTCGTCTCTACAATGAAACCGTTTTTTCCAGGCAGATCAGTTTCGATACCAAAAAGGTCACCAGTACACACCTACACTCTCAACCTGATTATTTCTTTCGACTCGTGGTCTCTAACTACGCAAACTTTACACCACAACCTCTTCTGAGAACTCTCAGGGAACCTGACGTTCCTCTAGGTTGATCAGGTAGGATTTCCTCTAGTCAAGACTTATAAGTGACCTTCCTGACTACGACTTCGACTTTGAGGGTATGAAACCGATGGACTACACTTCTTGACTGAGTGATCTTGTTTGGGACTCGACTCTTTCTGACTTCCGTCTTTCTCTTCCCCTGTACCAACCTACCGTAGTGACTGATCTACCTGTACTCAAACTCATTCGAGACCCTCGACCACTACCTGTCCCTCCGGATCACAGGATGTCAGGTACCCCAGGGTTTCCCATCCTGTACTGATTCAGTGACTTGACTTGACTATTGTCCTAATCTTAAATTGTTACCTTTATGGAATGGTCTGGGTGAGGGTATTATATTTTAAATTCTATTGTCCTAATCAGTCTTCAAAAGTTCTCCCTCTTTGATAGGAGTTCGTTAGAACTAACGTCGAACACGAAGTAGGTCTGGTCGTAAAGAGTACTACACGAGACGTATATTTAATTTATTCGTACAACTGTTATATGGCGGAACTGTATGAGGAAAAGGATAAACCTTGGTCAAGATTGACAACGAAGGACTGGACGTTTGTCTAAATAGTCTTCTGTTCAGTCCACCAGACCATAAGGGTAGAGAACTCCTTAAAAGGTGTCAAATAACACTAGGTGTGACATTTTCCGAAACCGTATCAGTTATTTCGTCTTTATTTACGAAAAGACCTTGTGAGAACGAAAAAACTACTAGGTCGGTTACAACCGTTAAACTAGAAACCAAGGAGACGGAAAAGATTTTGGTCGAACTTGTAGTCCTTCAAGTGTCAAGTGTATAACGACTTCGAACTGAACCTCTTAAAACTCGTAATGAAATGATCGTACACTCTACTCACGTTAATACACCATCAAACTCGTAAGAAACCGTAACGGAAAGAAACCCTAACCTTACTTTTAACTGGAAAAGGTCAGGACACCGGTGAAGACTCAAAAGGTTTAAACGACCGTATAACTCATGTCGTGAAAGTGTCGTAGTAGAAAGTCCTAAACTTTATTGAGTTGACCCTACGGTAGTCGAGGTGATCGAAGCAAGCATTACTACAAAGGATTCCGGGTGAACTGAAGTGTGAGGTCCTACAGCCCGAGATCCACTTACTAGTGTGGTGGTACTAATAGACCCAGTACTTCTAGAAAAAATATGTCAAGAAGGACACATAAGAACGGTGGAGAAGAATTATAGAAGACGAAGACAATACAGGTATGGTAAAAACAGGAAATAACGTATTTTTCGTTATAACGTATCCTTGGACCTTACAATCCAGTAACTTAGTTCCGTTTAACCTTCACTAGTTTGTCCTCTACCGTTCTCACTTACAACTGTAAAATCCTTAGTCGTTTGATTTTACTTGACCTTACCCACTTAAATTAAGTCTACTGGTAGTATGGATGATGATCCCCGTTCTTAGGGAATCTTCTTTACCTCATCGGTAGTATCAGTTGTTTTCTCATACTTTACGTAATAAACCTACGTCAAAGTTTTTTCTGTCTTACCAGAGACAAGTAAAGATTCCGGTTAGTAAGTTGTAGTACTATTAAGTTCAGATACGGGACTGGTCATTACGATTTATTTGACTACAACTTACCAAGATACTTTTGGATGTTCTGGAAGACCTTAATTGTAGGGGTTTTATATAGGAAAAGTAATATCCCCTGACCTTACGTTTTCATCCTTCAGTTCTTTGTGGACCCTATTGTCCTTTAAACCGGAACCTTATACCTTACTTCGTCCCGTTTCCGATTATCTCAAAACGGTTTTCTTGCGTGACCAGTATCGTTAGTTGGAGAACGTTGTTGTGTTTTCTTCTGAGATGTATACCTGTAGTAGTCTACCAGTTGTGGTTTTAGTCTAACTAATATAAGAAACTTCGGTTTCTACATCTTCAAGATGTGTCAGACGTTTTTGTTCTGATCCTCGACTGACACCGAGTATAGTACTTGAGGAATAACGGTTTAAGTCTGACTTCAACTTTGTTCATCCCTTTTGGTGATCTGGTAAGTCCATACTGGATTTAGTTTAGGGAACACTAATATGTCACCTTCACTCTTTATCTAAATTCCCGGATCCAGACTATCTGTCTCACGGACTACTTGATACCTACTCCAATCATTGTAACATGTCCTCTGTCCCTAGTTCTAGTAGTGGTTCTTTTTCTTTACGTTTTTTCGTTTTACCGACTGACTCCTCCGGAATGACACTTTTCGACACTTTTCTTCTCTTCGCTTTTCGTTTCTTCTTTTCTTTCTATAAGGATAGACTTACGTCTCAAGGTTTCTTATCGTTCTTCTTTATTCTTTCGGAAGGAGTCACTAGTCACGTTTTTTTTCTCCTTTTGTTATCTTACCCTTTCTGATCTCTAGAGAAGTTCTTTCAATCTCTATGGTTCCTTTGTAAAGTGGGAGTGGATTTGAGGACTTTTAACACCATTCTTTAACACTCAGTTAGGAAAACGTTTATCTTATTGGGACATGAACTTACCTCTTATGACTTATAATAATGTAAAGGTTTCTGTAAACAGTTACTTTTATTAGTCATTTGTTAGATGTTTCTCTTTTCTTAAAATAAATACGGTTTACTTCTTGATCGGGGAAAGATCTAATGACCCTCTTCGACGAGGTCTCTTTGTACCAAAAGTCGTGTCGAAAAATTAGAACAGGCTATTTGTTAGGTCCCTATATAACTCTCTGGGAACCTGACGTTCCTCTAGGTTGGTCAGGTAGGATTTCCTCTAGTTAGGACCCACAAGTAACCTTCCTGACTACAACTTCGACTTTGGGGTTATGAAACCGGTGGACTACACTTCTTGACTGAGTAACCTTTTCTGGGACTAAGACCCTTTCTAACTTCCGTACTACTCTTCCCCTACCGTCTTCTACTCTACCAACCTACCGTAGTGGCTGAGTTACCTGTACTCAAACCCACCTGAGGTCCTCAACCACTACTAGTCCCTCCGGACCGTACGACGCCAAGTACCCCAACGTTTCTCAGCCTGTATTGACTCACTGACTTGATTTGACTTATATAGAGGTTCGAAGTTTTTTGTTTTGTTTTGTGTGAGTCTATTGAAAGTGTATCTAGTCGTGTATGTACGTGTCGTTCGGTCGTATCGGAATCATGGACGTTTCCAACAAAATAGAATCTTTCTCGTGATCCTGATCGTAGTCAAGTCAAGTCAAGTCAACGAGTCAGTACAGACGGAGAAACTCTGGGGTACTTAGCATCGTGTGGTCCGGAGAGGCAGGTAGTGGTTGAGGGTCTCAGATGGATTTGGGTACAGGTAACTCAGTCACTACGGTAGGATGGTAGAGTAGAAGACAGCAGGGGAAGAGGACGGGAGTTAGGAAGGGTAGTAGTCCCAGAAAAGGTGACTCAGTTGAGAAACGTACTCCATCGGTTTCATAACCTCAAAGTCGAAGTCGTAGCCAGGAAGGTTACTTGTGGGTCCTGACTAGAGGAAATCCTACCTGACCAACCTAGAGGAACGTCAGGTTCCCTGAGAGTTCTCAGAAGAGGTTGTGGTGTCAAATGTTCGTAGTTAAGAAACCACTAGTCGAAAGAAGTGTTAGGTTGAGAGTGTAGGTATGTACTGGTGACCTTTTTGGTATCGGAACTGATCTGCCTGGAATCAACCGTTTCATTACAGAGACGAAAAATTACACGATAGATCCAACCAGTATTGAAAGGAAGGTTCCTCCTTCGTAGAAAATTAAAGTACCAACGTTAGATCGTAACCATGGGGTAATTCCCCTCGTAAATTAGAAATAAAAATTATACTTTGGACTGAGTATACCATTTCTAATGTGGACTTTAAGTCCTCTGTCTCCAAACTAGGGACACAACCTTTCTAGGGGAGCTTCTCCCGTACCGTGAGGTGAAGTCATCAGAACTGACCTCTTAGGGGTACCTGTCTCCTCGGACAGTCCGACGTCAGGTACCCCAGTGTTTATCAACTCGTTCTGAGTCACTGTGTCTGTTAGTGTTAAGAAAGAAAGACCAGTCACACGGGAAAAGAGATTATTAATTTCGTCCACGTGTTACAGATAAACTATTAGGTGTTTGTCCGATAGAATCAACGTATTTTAAATTCAATTGAGTACGCACTCGGTCTTACTGAAGGGATATAGAGGTATACATTTTCAAAGAAAAACGTGTGGGTTATAGTTATAAAATTTTCAATTTATTACTAAGACAAATTTTACTCCCAAAAGACATCTGGTGTGACACTTATCGCTAAATTTGTGTAGGAAAATCTTTTAACTTAGTACCTTTCTACTCGGTTCTGTTTGATTGTGTCGGACGGGAACTGGTAGAGTACATGGACGTACGTACCAGAGTAAGTTAGAAATTTTATTAGGATACTCTTCTGATATATCTTCACCCTTAAAATAATACGTTAATTTATGGAATCTTTTCTAATTAATTAGATAGAATCGGAGTGAAACCTTTCACCCTCGTTTTCGACCAGAACCTTGGGTTTGTCATACAAATGGTTGGTACCCACAAATTTCGTTCAGTTTCTTTTAATACTTCCTCTTCCACGAGAACCTAAACAAGATTGTTCTAACAAATACTAGAGGGGGTTAAGGATAAGTAAATCGACCTACATGATCAAAAGGAAACTACTCATTGTCTACTGGTATTTGTATCTTCTACTTCTGCCTTTAATGAGTGTCAGAGGAGTAGAGGCACCCAGTCACTGAGTCCGAGACGAATCGACCTAGGAGACGGGTCTCTACCTTAGTTCTCTAGTTGGTCCGAACCCAAGAGTAGCCCTCAAGTCTCGAGAGAAGGTTCAAGTAAGACTACAACCGAGTTGAGCCCAGGGACAAAAGAGCGACCGACAATTACCGAGTGCCGAGAGTTATGCGGGTTTGGAGTCAATAGACGGGGGAGGTGTCCAGGAGTGTGAAGGTCAGAAAGGAAACTTTCCGAGTGATTAATACAGTCTGAGTAGTGTACAATTGAGTTTTGCGAGTCTTCACTATAAAGTAGAACAAGGGTCCGAACAAACGGAAGTCCCCTCCCACAAAGTACTCCGCCTCCGTGGTCCCCACCCCTAGGACCCCGGTAAGACTTTGAGACGAGTGGTGTCAATCTTTGTTCTCGTGTACAGTGAGTTTAAAAGGGGGAAGGTTTCCCGCGATTCCATCTTTCGTACCTCAAGGATGAAGATAGGATGATCAAAAAGATATGGGAGTCCAGTATCCGATTCCTCCGATTTTACACCGATTCCTTTTACTTACAATCCAATTTCATTTAGTGATGTACCTCGATGACGACTACAAGGGTCCCCTACAGTTAGTCAGGGATATTCCTTTTTACGTGAAACAGGGTTTCCTTTCCGTATACAGTACCTTTTCTGTAGAAAAGTTAATCGAGTTCTTACTTGTTTTAAACTCAAGTCTGTCGTTACTTGTACTAAACACATTTAATTTACGATTAACAATAGTTTATTGTCTTTCTTCACTTTTTCGAGATCTTGTACGTAATATTATGGACCATTTAGTCCAATCACCTGTATAAAGTACTTATCTCTCAGTATTTTAATATGGTGTCAAGTAGGAAATAGGTTTACCGAAGTAAGACTAGATCTCTTTCTTTAACAAACATTTATCTTATTTGGATTTGTAATTCTGAATTAACACTGTACGGTCTGAGACTCGATCTGTTCTTCCTTAAAGTGGTCGTAAAGTGGTCTCCGGGACGTTCCATCCCACCCTGGACGTGTCGACCGTGTATCATACTTTAGATTCCTAGACCTGGTCCTTCCATAGTCCACGTAAATATAGGTTCGTAGAGATTGGAGTTTTAGGTCGGGGAGTTCATACAGGTGTGGGGGTGTAGAGGACGACTTTCGTACCGAAACTCGAGACATTGAGGTCAATCAAGTGACAAGTACATTTCGTGTTTAAGTACAGGTAACCATTTACCCTTCGTTTACTAAAAGTAAGAGAGTTTCAGGACATCAATTACCTATTTTCGATTAAAAAACCATTAATGTGTGTATGTGTGTGTGTGTGTGTGTGTGTGTGTGTGTGTGTCTCGGAAGAGAAAAGATGGGTGATGTCATAGTCCTTTGATAGTAAATAAATTCCAAAAATTTAATGTGTCGAGAGATAAAAACGATACTACTTTCCTTTAGGTACAAGGGGTGTTAATACTCGATACAGAGAAGAGATTTTCTATATACACAGGTATCTATTAGTTACCGTGGTCTGAAATTCCTTTCTCCTCTTTCTGGAATTGTTAATAAAAAAAGGAGTGTTTTTTCATTACCCGATGTCAAGAACCATTTTATGTAAAGTGTCTTTTCGAGACATTTTTCTTCACACCGTCTCTTTTATTTAAACCACAGCCCCCCCCGGTTTCGTTTGTTTTTGTTTCATGTCTCTTCATTCTCTTTTACGTACGTCTAGTTCGGGATTTTTGTTGACTGATCTTTACTCTGGGTCCGGGGTCCCTCCTGTGGAGGGGTCGACACTAAGGTCTTTGTGTGTAGAGAACAACCTCGACCACTAATACTCTCCTACACCGAAATAAACCGAAGGGTCCACCACGATCACCATTTCTTAGGTGGACGGTTCTAGGGGACCTCCTCCCGTACCGTTGGGTGAGGTCATAAGAACAGACCTCTTAGGGTACCTGTCTTCTCGAACCACCCGATGTCAGGTATCCCAACGTTTCCCAGTTTGTATCGACTTCACTGAATCGTACACCGGAATAAACCTTTTTTCTAGTAACGTCTAGACCAATCAATTCTACTTCAGTATGACCTCAGTCAACCAATCTCACCTGAAGATTACTCGTTGAATCGTCGTCGTCGTCTCAGGGATATTTTTCTACCGGTACACTTCTGTCTCTATGTCCCCTTTCTTGTGGTACGTTGTTATCATTCCTCCGTCCCTACCTTCGCAATGTCGACGTTTACTTGTCGGTCGTACCGGTCGTTGGTGTTCCCCGTTTCCAGAACCTTTTCTGGGACTACAACCTTTTCTAACTTTCGTCCTCCTCTTCCCCTACCGTCTCTTACTCTACCGTAATGACTGAACTACCTGTACTCAAACTTGTTCGAGGCCCTCTACCACTACCTGTCCTTTCTAACCCCACGACGTCAGGTGCCCCAGCGTTTCTCAGACTGTACTGACTCACTGACTTGACTGACTGTTCCCCAGTGTCTCAGTCTGTCCTGAGTCACTGATTTGTTGTCATCTGTTCCACTCCTTTCTCAACAGGGATGTGGAGACTCTCGTGTACCGGGGTGAGTGTGAATCTAGAGTCTGAGGGGAGGACGTCTTGACAACTCTGTCCTTTTAGGACGAGGTTGGAACAATGTCGTCGAACTCCTTACCTACGTATACTGGGTCACCTCCCGAAAGTGGGTGTGGGGATGGAGGTGAGTGTGTTGGAAGTGAAGTGTACGAGTGCCGGTACCGGTGTCCCCTGTTACTAGAGTGTCCGTCTTTTTTCTTTCCTTAGAAGGACCGGTATAAACGATGTTCCAAAGTCCTGGTTCTCTCCTGAGACGACGACGACGACGACGACGACGACGACGACGACGACGACGACGACGTCGACGATTCAGTGAAGTCAGCACAGGCTGAGACACACTGGGGTATCTACCGATCTACGTCGGTCTACTCTCCCCTCGAAACGAAGAGTCACGACACAGATCTAACTTCCAGGACCCGAGGACCCCCATTCTGTCTACCTCTCACTGCGACTACTTCTGTGTCTCCGTCAACCGAGTCCTCTCTCCCGACTTGGTACGTGTGTCCTCTCTGCACAGGTGTTTCCCGTGACTCTCTTCTTCCTTGACCCGAACTTCAGGAGACTCTGGTGCACGAGATGGTGTTGGACCGACGTATTCGGCGGGAAGGGTGGACCCGGACCCCTCCGGTGCGGAAGGTGAGGACGGTCACGAAGCAGACCACTGGTGTACCATCCCGACTTCGGACCGACACGAGGTCCAGGGGAAAGACTGAGGTCCTTCTGTCAGAAGGGGTGAGAAATATTCTTACGTTTCTGTGTGCATTCAGGTGTTCTTTTTTTTTACATCCTGGGTCTTTGATTACTCACCACTACCATCCTTTCTTCTTCCGGGGTGTACTGACTCGTTCTCGTCTACCCAAACCCCAAGTCCGTGTTCAACCGGGTCACTCGGGTGCAGACGTGTTTCAAGTTACAGAGTGTTCCCCGAGTAGACCTTTGGGTCCCCGGTACGTCTTTTTGTTCGTCCCCGCTAGCCCCTTTTCGGTTGGCGAGCTCCCTGACAAATCTGAGCCCTTAAAACACAAAAAAGAGTGCCTACATGTCCTGATAAAGATACGTCAATAATTGTTCTTGTAGGACACTTGTCTCGTAAGAGAAGAGACTCCGTCGTCTCTTGTCAAATCGGGACAACCGACGGTGGGACGTCATAGTCGTACGTCTGTCATAGGAGGAGAAGGAAATAAGGTAGGGTCAAGGTCCATGGGAGATTCGAACGTGCAGGTGATCCGTCGAAGATCCTCTCGAAGGAAGTAAGAAGTCTCTTGACGTGTGTCTTAAAAAAAAAATTCAAAGAACCTTTAAAACGAAACTAAGAGGTGATGTCTAAACCTCAAATATCTTGTCAAGGTGTCATATCTCAGTGGACGGCGGGTCAAACATAGGAGATTACAACACAGAATGTGAGGTACTAGATGAACAGTTCTGATTCCTAGATTGTGACACGTTCTGTTAATTGATTTGGTGTCCGAAATAAGTCTCCAGTGGTCACAAAGGTGATTGTGGGAAAAAAAAAATTAAAAATAAAAATGAAATAAAATGAAATATTATGACATAACCAAAACGGTATGTAACTGTACTTAGGTGGTGCCCACATGTACTCAAAGGTTTGTACTTGGGGGGAGGGTGGAGGGAGGGGTATCGACACCATGTATATGTGTTACCTCATAATGAGTCGGTAATTTTTCTTATGTAAACTTAGTCAAGACTACTCTACCTACCTGTCCCTCACTTCAGGGGCTAATATGTCTCACTTCATTCGGTCTTTCTTTTTGTGGGAAAAAGATGAGGTCCTAGGTTAGGTCCCATGGTATAACGTAAATCCGCCGTACAGAGGAGACCAGACGCTGTCAAAAGAGTAGAAATAAAAAGTACTGGCACTGTCAAAACCCCCCATGAGTAACCCATGGAATATCTAACAGTGGATTTAATCGAAATAGGACATAAAAGGAGTACTTTCTGATCCCAGTGCCCCAAAGCTTTTCCTTTGGTGTTCACTTCACGGAAAGAGTAGTGTAAGGTCGTTATTCATTCACTACCTGCATACCGAAGTGACCACTACAATCGGAACCAGTACACCAATTCCACCGCAAACGGTCCTAAGAGGAAACACTTCAGTCATAAAAAGGAAAGGTAAGAGATAAGAACTCTTCACCCGGATTCTGGTAGGATCTTCCTTTCTCTCCAAATAAAAGGGTATAGTAAACCTTAAGACGACATTCCTCCTACAGGACCACAAAGACACCCTTCGCTACGACGGGTCTCAACGGGGACCGTACAACGTCAGTGATCTACTATTTATGCTTCTGCTCCTCACTTTCTACTTTGTCTGTCTTAGGACCCTTTCCACAATCAAGAAGTCTACAGAGGATCGGAGACGCAAGTAGTCGGATGGAGAACAATCGACAGTTACAGTAATTGTAAAATTCGTACACTTGACCGACTATACGTCGACTTTTACTTGACAGTGGTTTCCAACACCCACAAACACACAGGGGAGGGTACGGGTGGGACCTCTCCCCGGGGTCCGTCGCTCCCGTATCCTGACAAATTACGGTTCTCTGTGTCCTTCCTCATTGGTGTTCCCGATTCTCTTCACATCCTAAAATTTCTGTGGTACACGCCCCGTAAGACGTGAGAACACAAGGTCTCGGTCGACTCAGGAGTTTGTCCTCACGTCTCCCCTGTTCCACGACGTCTCACCTCAGTGTGTACTCTCCAAGGACGACACGTGTTTCGGTGGAACCCCTCTCACACCTCCTTCTCCCCTCTACCCACGGTCCTTCTACACCTTTTTCTTACTGAAGGACGTCTAGGACAGTCCTGTCTAATTCGTGATCTGTATGGGTCCAGAAGAGGACATTTCGGGTCCTTGGGAGACCGCGACTTTGGTACCTGTGTTGACGAAGGTCGTAGTCTTACCTTACAGAAGGTTCACTCACCTAGTCTTCTACGAGAGACGTAGGACTGTCGGACTACAGAGTGTCTTCTCGCAGGTCTGATCTGAGTATGGACGCTAGGACGATCCCCCGACTTTGAAGGAAGATGTAAAAAGATAAAAATTAAAATAAAAAAATACAACGAAAATTTTAGACTCAGTTACTAAGAGATTCTTAACATGTCTCACATAGAATTTTCTCATCTTTCTTTCTTTCTTTCACTTCAACTAGTCAGTACAGACTGAGACGTTGGGGTATCTGACATTAGGTGGTCCAAGGTGGTAGGTACCCTAAAAGGTCTGTTCTTATGACCTCACCCAACGGCAAAGGAAGTCAAGTCAAGTCAACGAGTCAGTACTGGCTGAGAAACGTTGGGGTACTTAGCGTCGTGCGGTCTGGAGGGACAGGTAGTGGTTGAGGGCCTCAAATGAGTCTGAGTACAGGTAGCTCAGTCACTACGGTAGGTCGGTAGAGTAGGAGACAGTAAGGGAAGAGGAGGACGGGAGTTAGGAAGGGTCGTAGTCTCAGAAAAGGTTACTCAACCGGTTTCATGACCTCAAAGTCGAAATCGTAGTAAGGAAGGTTTCTTTAGGGTCCCGACTAGAGGAAGTCTTACTTAACCAACCTAGAGGAACGTCAGGTTCCCTGAGAGTTCTCAGAAGAGGTTGTGGTGTCAAAGGAATCTCTTATTATTAAAGAAGGAAGAACCACCTCTTTTCCCTTGGGAGGATGTGTGACAACCATCCTTTCATTAAACCACGTGGGTGACAAATGTCGTCATGTCTCCAAGGAATTTTAGACTTATCTCGATGGTATACTAGGACCCATATATAGGTCTCCTTTGATATTAAACTTTTATATTGTATGATATTGGGACATACACTCTGTCGTTTTCTTTGTGTCTACATATCTTGTCATAAAACCTGAGACATCCTCTTCCGCTCCCACCCTACTAAACCCTCTTACCGTAACTTTGTACACATTATAGTATATACTTTACTTATCGGTCAGGTCAAAGCTACGCACTATGACCTACGAACCCCGACCACGAGACTCTGCTGGGTCTCCCTACCATGTCCCTCCCTCCCCCCTCCCCCCAAGTCCTACCCCTTGTGCACATATGGACACCCGTCTAAGTACAACTACATACCTTTTGGTTATGTATGTATGTATGTATATATATATATATATATATATATATATATATATGTACATTTTCTATTGTATACGGGCAATAAGTATCGTCGTGATAAATGTTATTGGTTCTGTACCTTTGTTGGATTTACAGGTAGTTGTCTCCTTACCTATTTCTTCTACACGAATATATGTTACCCTATAATGAACCAGTACTTTTTCTTACTCTGTTACGATAAACGTCGTTGTACCTACGTGGATCTTTAGTGGTATGATTCACTTCATTCAGTCTGCCTCTTTTTACTTATAGTATACTGGAGTGAATATATACCTTAGATTTATTTTTATGTGTACTTTCATAACTGTAAATGTTTTGTCTTTATCTGAGTGTCTGTCTCTTTTATTCGAATACCAGTGACTTCTTACTTTCTCGTCGTCCCCATCCCTATTTAATCCTCAAACCCTAATTGTTTATGTATGTATGACGACGACGACGACGACGACGACGACGACGACGACGACGACGACGACGATTCAGCGAAGTCAACACAGGCTGAGACACACTGGAGTATCTACCGTCGGGTGGTCCGAGGGGACAGGGACCATAAGAGGTCCGTTCTTGAGACCTCACCCAACGGTAAAGGAAGAGGTTACGTACTTTCACTTTTCACTTTCACTTCAGTGTTTCGGTACAGGTTGAGAAGCACTGGGGTGTCTGACGTCGGGTGGTCCGAGGAGACGCGTACCCTAAAAGGTCCGTTCTCATGACCTCACCCCACGGTAAGGGAAGAGGAGTCTATGTATGATGATATGTATTTTCTCTATTTGTCTTTCATGGACGACATATCGTCTCTCCTGATATAACTTATAGAATATTATTAGATATTGACTTTACTAAGACTTTTTCTTATATACACACATATATATATATATAAATTTTGACTTAGTGAGACGACGTGTATATTTAGATTGTGTTGTAAAATTTAGTTGATATGAAGTTACAACTTTTCTCTCTCTCCTTTTTGTGGAACTGTGACATTCAAGAAAGATTAAGAAGTCATTCATAAAAGTGAAGGGGTTCTTAGACAAGGGGTCCACCGCGATCACCACTTCCTGAGCGGACGGTTACATCTTCTCTACGTCCAAGGCAGGGACCCAGTCCTTCTAGGGGACCTCTTCCCTTGACGTTGGGTGAGGTCATAAGAACGGACCTTTTAGGGTGCCTACCTCCTCTGACCGTCCAGTGAGTATGCGTTGACTTCATTGAACCGTACGTTACGTAAGTTCTTGGTTTACCTCGACTCTTTCTATTGTCTTTAGAGTCAGATCTTAGTGGGTTCTTTGTCTACCCTTTTGTAGAGGTCTTCAGTCCCGAATAGAGTCCTTTTTCCCTTTCTCCACTTGAGTCTTATGGTCTCATTAATGACCACGGCTCTTCGTACCCGCGGTAAGGACCCCTCGTGACATGAGAGACACTGTTTTCCGCAAAGGGAAAACGAAACAGGAAAGTGTCGAGGAATGTTAGTCTCGTTTTTGGACTTCTCTTTTCAGCTATCAAACATAACAAATTAAAGTTTACAAATCTATGAAATTAAAAATTAAAAGGGTTTACCTTTAAAAACCGTTTTATGTTTTTTTTTTTTTTCATTTTTAATACTAGAAAGAATGTCAGAGAAACAGAGGACTGTAAGATAATTATTAAAAACTCTCACTTGATAAAACATGAAATCTTTGTAGTAGGATGTCTAACCTTTACTAAACAGTAAGAAACCCAAAATTTTGGGAAAAAGAAAAAAGAATATTTCGGGAACAAAAAGAAAAATGTGACCAGTCGGATTCGACTTAAGATTTCTTGTCTTCGGATTAAATTAATATAAGTAACTTAAGGTCATTCATCTAAAAGTGACTAAAGTCACGTCAAAAAGTTACCAATCGATATGTTCTATCTCCCAAGAGGAATTCTGACCGATTGGTTCTTTATTAATCCCGGTAGAGTTTCAAAGGTGAAACTCAAACGTCATATCTAGACTGAGAAGGGTGATACGATACGATCAGAAAGAGAACGAGTTTCAACATTCTTTATCGACGTCTACGGGTGACGGGAAGATGAACCTTTAAGATTGTTTCTAAAGCCTAGTCTAGCGTATTGTGTGACTATCGGAATCTCTGGGGTCGTCTCGTAGGACTGAGTGTGTAAGAAAAGGTGAGACTCAGAGTTTCGGATACCAGAAATTTTGTTCTTGACTCTGTTTAGCTACCTCTACCTAACTAAGACCAAAGGTCTGATACTTTTCTCCAAAGACCCTGGAGGGGTCTTTCTGGGTCTCCTCTCTCAGCTCCTGTTCATCTCCGTGACGAGACGAGGACGTACTCATATAGAACAGTGTGTAAAGAGCAAGTTACTCGTGAGGAACTCACGGAAGGTAAACGTGCGTGACACTGACGACTTTTTAGGGCTCTAGGGATATGTGGGTGGGTCGAAGGTTCAAAGTAGGTTCACAGAAGGACGGAGGAAAGGAATGTCGAATATAAAGTTCTGGTAGCCCCGTGAATCAGAAATTCGTAGAGAGGGTACAAACGTAACCGTCCACTTAAGTGACGATCTTAAGGAAAACATGTGAAATGGGGAATAAGGGGTGATTATAAATAAGAGGGTGGTTAAACCACAAGACTATAGAAAGAGACTAACACAAGACGGTAGTCACTCATTTAGTAGGTCAGAGAGAACCAAGATTACGAGACAGACAGGGGAGTATTTGTTAGTGTTAAATAAACACTGAGACTAACGAGAAAGAAAACATTTCCATCCTAAAATATGGGAAAACAAAGAGATGTTGCAGTTGGTCCTCTACCATCTCTCCGTAACAAATCACTTAACTTAGTTCGAATCTTTATACACCTTAAATAAGGAGATTCGCATACATGTAGGTCCGACCGGTGGGACAAGAGAGGACTTCCTATTTACTGGAACGGGAATCATTGGAACAGAACGAGTACGTGACCTTAGAGACTTATCAGTCAGGTCATCAAAGGGGAGGTGTGATTGTCTACGTCTGTAACGAGGTTTAACACAAGGAATCTAAGGAACCCGGAAGTCCAAGAGTGGTACTTTTACCCTTACTTTATATTCTTAGACGGGGGTATTTCAACTACGATTCGAATTTCCTCTATTATGTAAAATTTTTAAATCTATCCCCGACTCAGTCCCATTTAGCGTCGAGAGTTATTTTCCATCGAGTATACATCTGAGTAGTAATAACAATAATCTCTAATCTTACTTATTTGGGTCGAACGATACGTCAAGGTGTTTACGACGGTTGTGGTCTTCTCTTTGAGATAATTCGTATCAAATACAATAAAAAAAATAACCTCATATTGACAAAATGTTATAACATAATTGAAGACGACGTGTTGTTGCACTCAGTCGGTATAGATATGTATTCAGGGTGGGAGAACTCGAGGAAGGGTGTGGGGCGAGGCGCGGGGGGGGGGGNNGGGGGGGGGGCGGGGGGCGGGGTAGGACGGGGAGATCCAGTAGTGTCTAGTGACTCGACTCAAGTCGTCGAAGGGTGATCGAAGTGTGTCCCGTCACGCGCGTCAGTCAGGATTGGAGGATTAAGTGGGGTGGGAGGTAAAGAGGAGTGACACAGGTGTTCAGACACGAGATAGGGACGGGACCTTGATCTAAGTAGACGTGGAAAAAGACATAAGATGTACGTACACAATCATATGTCTGACACTAAAACTGTCGAGTGTCGACGTGTCAGTCGGACGGTGACCTCTCACTGAATCTAGTCACTTAATCTACGTAAGACTTTATTTATGTATGTACATTTGTAGGGACTCTGGATGTTCTTCGGACATACAAGAGGACACGGACTCTGATCTACACGGTTTACAAAGTAGACGTCCCTCATACTTGAAAAGAAAGAGGTTAGAAGGTCTTGCTAATTCACCACTTCCCTTTTTTTTTCTTTTTTCAGGTAAACGACCTAAAATCAAACTATAAGGTTTTTTCAATTCTCATTTACAAAAATAGGTCCGTGTTGCTACAACATTCCATGTAGAAAAATTAACTTGATAGCAACTAAATGTTACGAAACGACTAGAGACGGCATGAGTTTCACTCAGTTAAAATGTGTATACGTGAAAAAAAATTATAATAAAAGGTAGTACCAAATTCAGGTCCTCTAACCTATATCAAGGGGCACGATATGTCATCCTGGAAAAAATAAGTAAGATTTATATTCTCAAAAGTAGATGGTTGTGGTTTACGAATCGGGCGGCGAGGGGGACAGGGGGTGAGAACCGTCGGCGTTGAGGCAAGAGATACGGACACCCGACAAAGACAAAACATCTGTCCAAATGAACACAACAGCAAATCTAGTGTGTATGTTCACAACAGTATATAAACAGAAAGAGAAAGACCGAATGAAGTGAATCATACTATTAAAGATCAGCGTAGATACACCGAACTTCACCGTAATAAATAAACAAATGAAAATATCGGCTCATCATAATAAAACATAGATATTCGGTGTAGAAGAAGTGGGTGGATACACACCTGTAAACCCAACGAAGGTATAGAACCGATAACACTTGTCACGACGATACTTGTAATCAGACGTATAACAAATTTACATACAAAATTAACTTCCTTTTAACGAGGTGTAACAACACAACCAAAGACCGCGTGTCGTTGTACTTAGTCGGTATTGATTTGTATCTCAGGGAGGGACACTCGGAGGGAGGGGAGGGGGTAGGGTGCAGAGATCCAGAAATGTGTCCTGGTCTGACCCGAGGGACGTAACATATCGTTGAAGAGTGGTCGATAGATAAATCTACACGTACGAAGAAAAACTTAATATCAAAACAGGTCTACACGTTCCGTATAGAAAAATCGAGACGAAAAGTCTCGTCTTTTATCACTGAGGTTCTTGAAGGTTCATCTCCTTCGGTCACGTGAGTCTTGGTCCCAAGAGAGAGGGGGATTACCCTTGTGTCTGACACAGTCCAGAAAGGTTTCCTTCGTATCCTAACGTGCGGATCACTCAAGTCTTTAATTAAATATCAAGCTCCAAAAACACTTATACTCTAAGTCCCAGTAGTCGAAATGGCATTGAGACGGAGGAGAAGACTGTAGGGGTGGGAGGGACATCCAATAGACTAAAGATCTAGTTGTGTTCTGTGAATTTCACTTGTGTGTCGTATTGACACTACAAGTCCCTATAATCAAAGTTATTTGATCAAAATTACTCAATTAAAGTTAATCGAGTTAACTTTTTGTTAACCGACGAAAGTCTCACCAACCGGAGTTTCCGTGACGTATTTTTAGTTGAATCCTTAGAAAACAATCTAAAGTAAGATTCTACTAAAAATATTTATAGTGATTCTCTGTCGTGTTGTGACACCCGTTTTAGGTACTTTAGGGACTAACGGACAGGGAGAACAACTTGATAACCCGAAAAGTTACCTTTTATGAAAAAGAAGGTTACATTTCGTCGTTAGACTTGTACGAAATATAATTTGTGTACCGTATTTACTTATCGTGAACGGTCTGAAAAGTCTGTGGTTCTATTTAAAGACTTTGTGTCACAACGATACAAAGAATATTTTACGGGCATCAACAGTACACGTTTCTACTCGTAACTCACGACCAGGGGACCACTTGAACAAGCAGAGGTCCCAGTCTTCAATTGAACTAGACGACGTCTCTCTCGTCGTGGACGTATATTCTTAAGTAGATGTCCGGTCAAAGAGGATACCTTACCCCTGGTAGAAAGTCTGTGGAATGTTGGAACTTTTACAGTAATCGGTTTTTTTCAGTAATATTAACGAAGGTAAAGTCATCAAGTCTCTTTTCCTCGAGAGAGTCATCGACTCTTTTCCGTAGGTTCCTTTGTTTTACAATTATCTCGTAGGTGGGACTATTTCTTAATAGGAAGGTGGTAACGAATACCACATCTCTACCTATGTTGTAGCCAATTCTTGTCTTTGTCGATCCTTATAACTTGATACGAACTCTTTCGGATTCAACTCGATCCTTTATGTATATAACTTTGTTGCAAAGAGTTTTACACTAACGATCTGTGAGGTGAAGTTTCTGTTGACCTCATCACCAATGTACAAATTTAAGGACTCAAGACGATTTCTGGTCTACGAAGGTTGATTGATTTCTACCTAAGTCTTTACACTCGTTGTAGGAATTTACGTGAGACACGAGTCATCTCAAACCCCAGATACTGTAGTGTACAGGTCCTCATTGTTAACGTCTTTCTCTCTATCCTTGTGTTCCTTCGTCGTTGTACCAAGATCCTAAAGCATGACACCATTCTCGTGATGGATGTATGTGAAAAGAACAGGTCTCTCCTCAGACTTTCACAACTGATTTCCGTCAAACTTCTCTTACTCTTCTCTCTTCCTGGTTGTAAACCTTGTTAGGAGTCTTCATCTTCTCCCCTTTACTTTACCACGGTTCTCGGACGTAGTCCTCCCCACGGGAAAGAACACTGACCCCTCGTTGTCCTTCTCTCCCGTTCAGTCACGTCCGTCACCCCGATCTAACGACGATAAACGAGACAATCCAACCTCTGATCTGGTAGATAACTTTCTCTTCCAGACTTTATCTGTGAAACTTACTTCTTTCGACTGATGTCTTATTACGATTCTGACAAAGGTTACGTGTTTGTAATTTGAGAACCGGGAATTCTCCACTTTTTTATTTTTTATTTCTGATTACGGACCGTCGAATACGCACACGACACCGAAGTCACTACAGGTCAAGAAACGTTGGGATACTTGACATCGAACGGTCCGAGGAGATAGGTACCCTGAGGGGTCCGTTCTTATGATTTCGTACAACGGTACGGGAGGAGGTCCCCGGACTGTCGTATATGAACTATAATTGACTCACTTTGTCGGTTACTTATAACTACCGTACCCTCTTCTAATGAATGATCGGGATGTCAAAGTTCCCCAGACTAATGTAAATAATTAACCTGAAAGTCTGTTGTCTACTACATAAACTTCCTAGAACTAACCAATTTCGGTAATGAGTGAGTATTAAAAAAAGTAACCATAGTTTCCTCATAGAGAGAGTCAATTTATTTTTTTTGTCACGGAGTTACGAAAGTCTTATAACGTTACAAAGAATGTCTGATATTATTGGAAATAGTTATAAAACTTCCGAAAAGGTAGTTTTACAATACTAAATTTAATGTGTCTTTTTTTTAATAGAATAGACGGACCACACGGACTATCGTTAAAACCTCCTTTTACACTTTACGTTTGTTTATTATTCGGTTTAAGTCATTCGGGGTCACCTGTTAATTCCTGTTTTTTGTAGGTGTGCAAAGTCTTTCAGGTCCTACTTTTTACTGGGATAATGAAAATGTAGGTACGACACGTGGACTACTTGGTTAAAATTAATTTTTGTCTGTGTTATTATAAAAATTTCTTACATTACTTAAAAGTCGTTGAGGCTTCAAACGTCTCACATCTCTTCTTTAATCTTTTACCTAACAGATAATAACTTAGTTTACAACGGACACAAGTACGGTATTACTCGCAAGGACTCTGTCAGTTTCCTTTACTTGTAACACTTCGATGTATACACATATACAAACTATCAAATAAGAGAATCAATCCTTATACGGTATACTAAGTAATCTTTCCTTTATCGGTACATATTAAATATCCAAGAACGGACATGGGATTCCAGATGATTTTATTTATCGTTTGTTATCGTACAAGAATGTATATATTATTCCCAACCTCAAGGTCGACCCTCTTACGTAAAACACACAAACCCATTGTGACTCTAAGAGAGAGACGGACAGAACATTCACTTTTAAGACAGAGAAGAAAGACACCGAGGAAAGGTGTGGAGACAGACAACGTATAAGGACTACATGAACTTGAACCTACCACTATCAATCAAAAACACGAGAATTTCATTTGGTATATGTGTACATGTGACTGGAAACTGATCTAGGTTTGAAACTACAAGGACATAACAGAAATTTAGAAAGAAATGACAGAAAGGGTTCGACCACAGAAGGTTTCAAGAGACCTTCTCTAAAAAAAATTTGGTCACCAGGGGTTGGAAACCATAGATTACGGACTATTTGACTCCACCGCGACTACGTTATTAATATCTTTGTTCCACGTGTGATTTACACTACACGAACTTAGTAGAGTTTTGGTTCGGGGGGGGGGTGGGGTGGGTTTAATAAAAAGTGTTTTGGACAAGGACCATGGTTTTTCTAACCCCTTACGAAGGTTTTCCCAACTCCTGATGACGAATTTTAAATGGGACGAATGACCGAGACGAGTTCAACCGTCTTACTTACTTTGAGAAAGGGTAGGACGAGGGGAACGAAAGGATTGTCTGAAAAGACCAAAAGGAAAACAGTAACTAGAGGAAAGGTCATAGAAAGGAACAGTAAACTAAAAGGGTTATCAAGGTTGGAATCGGAAAAGATGTGCGGTGACAGAAGATGTAGATGGGTTGTGTCACTTTCACTTCACTTTCAGCGAGTCAGTACGGTCTTATGACTTCACCCGTCGGATAGGGAAGAGGTCTCCTAGAAGGGTTGGGACCCTAACTTGATCCCAGAGGACGGAACGTTTGTCTAAATAGTTGACTCAATAGTCACTTCGAGAGTAGGGACCTCTTCCTTTTCCGATGGGTGAGGTCATAAGACCGGACCTCTTAAGGCACCTGACATATCAGGTGCCTCAACGTTTCTCAGTCTGTACTGACTGACTGGGTTGTGTCTAAGAATTTAAACCCCAGATCCACGGGTTACGAAGTCACGTGCAGGGGAATCTATAAGACGGAACTGGAGGTCGAGGCAGGATTGTGACTGGTGTACTGGAGATGGGACGAGTGAAAGGTTAAGAGGTGGAGGGCGAGAAAGTTAATAAAACGGTAGTCATTCGTTCGAGACTCTTGGACGAGACACGGTCCATAGTCCGTGATTTGAGTATTCTGGACTCTCTTTGGTCAGAGATTAGAGAAGACAGAGAAGGGAAAATTGTTCAGAGAAATTAGGGTCAAGAATAGTAGAGGATGAACCTAAGTCTGTTGTCAAAAGATTGAACAAATTAGTGAAGAAGGTCAGTGTTTCGATTCATTCATTTTCCGTTTTGACTAGAACAGTAAAAGAATTAATTTTGTGGAGTAACACGCGACCTCCTCGAGTCCGTCGTACGGTTGACTTACATATTACTCACAGAGAGGACGCGGACGTGTTGATAAAAGATTTACGTACATCTTCACAAACACTAGTCATACAGTATACGTAAATGAACACTCGAATTTGGAAATGATTAGGTACCTTTAGGTAACAACATAGTAAAATTAATCGTACATACTTTTCATGTTAACGATAGATATTTAGTAATAAACAAAAATTTTGACCTACTCATGGAAATCTCATTACCCTGAAAGGACGAACAAAAAAACTTAATAAAAAATGCCTCCATATCAACCAAATGTTGTAACACAATCAAAGATCACATGTAGTTTCATTAAAATAATATGTATACGCACAGAGATATATACAATGTATATGTATAATAAAAGTGTAAAAAAGGTAATACCGAACAATGTTTTATGACTTATATATTAAGGTATATAAAGAGTCAATAGATAAAATATATGTCATGACAGACAGACAATGAGGTCTCCAGGATTAAGTAGGGAGGAGGGGTGCAAAAAGGAAACCGTTAGTGCTCAGATCAGAATACTTAGACAAAGACAAAGTATCTGTTCAGGTAGACACAGGACCAAATCTAAGGTGTACAATCACTATAGTATACCGGAGACAGAAGGAGACGGACTGAACGAAGTAAATCACACTGGTAGAGATCCGGGTAGACGTAGGATCAAATCTAAGGTGTATAATCACTATAGTATACCGGAGACGGAAGGAGACGGACTGAACGGAGTGAATCACACTGGTAGAGATCCAGGTAGACACAACGACGTTTACCGTAATAAAGTAAAGAGAAAACATCTACTCATTACTCCTAAAGGGTCAAGACATCGTGTCGGACAGATGTAAGAGAAATGGACATGTCGGAGAAGAAACCCACCTAGATAGGAGTATAGGAAGAAACGTTTGTAAGGTTTAGTGATCTTGAAGGGATTATACGATAAAAAAAAAAAACTCCACCGATATTCCGAAAAGGAAGGGGTTTTGTAGTGTGGATTTGAAAGAAGGGTTCTCTCCTTGGGACGAAACGAGTTCAAAACGAGTTCGCCTTTTAGAGACGTAGGGTCCTTCCTCTTCACGACGGACTCCTTACTCTCGTCGGTACCATTCGGGTCCTTTGGGGTCTACCATTTCGTAGACGGACGTCACGCCCTCTGGGACCCAAGTTAGGGACCCAACCCTTATAGGGGACCTCTTCCCTTACCGTTGGGTTAGGTCATAAGAACCGACCTGTTAAGGTTCCTGTCTCTTCAGACCACCTGATACATCAGTCACCCTAGTGTTTCTCTTAACCTGTGTCAACTCGTCGATTGTGTGTACCATTCGGGAGAGGGGAATCGGACCTCTTTGGGTACCACCCGAAAACGGGAACAAATAGATTGGGGTCTCGTCCCCTCAAGGACCCAGAGGATATCGAAACCTTCAAGTCTATATAGCGAACACCTTATGTAACTGAAACGGAGTGTTTCTCTCTATAAGGTAAACAAGGGTGGAAGAAGGAGGTACGGACTTACATCAACCTTACTGACCTGACGTCTTCGACTTTTTTTTTTTCAGTTTTTAATTTCCGTTTTGAAGTCGAGACGATAGTGCCTAAGTGAGTGACTATGAGTCTTTGACGGACGACACTTGAATTTAATGTCTTTTGGTACTATTAAATCATAAAGACATTACATGTAGGTCTATTTAGGATCACGTAAATCGGACAGACGAGTGGAAGGGCGTACAATCTTTACAACCAGAGTAGGAAGGTGTGGATCGATGTGAGAAGGTCGTAGGTTCTTTGGTCGTTCAGTCGGGTAAGAAGGGTTTCGAGTGGGACGTGTAGAGTCGGGGGTGGTGGTGTCACACGACGTTCAGACGAAGGAGGGCACAGAGGGTGTCACCCGACGTCACTCGTCAGCACGACCGTGAATGCGGATGAAAAGTAAATGAGTAGTTCAAGGAAATTCGGTCGTTGCAATCTACGTCCGTTTTCTCGGGAGAGAGACCTGACAAACTAAATCCCACTGGTTTGGACTCAGAAGGGGTGAACAGTCCTTTCTTAGGAGGTCTGGTTCCCGTTCGCAGGTGAGTCTGGGGTACGAGTAGTATATCTGGTGTCCACGTTTGACTGTTGGAGTCCCGAGCAAAAGTTCGGGTCAGACTCGGGCCAAGGTCTCGGAAGACTCTTTCGCCCATAGTGATGGTGATCGTCCTCCTCGTTTCCCGTACAGGAGGGTTCATCCATCCCTGTTTCGGTCTTGTGTAACCGGACAGGATCGTCTGTCCACACGCCGCTCTGAGGAGCGTCTCTCTGTGTCTTACCGTCCTCTTTCCCCTCCTCATAGAACGTTGTAGGGAGTCAGTCTGGACTGAAGTCTCAGTTGTACACAAAGAGTTACACCACCCTACCCTGTATGACATATGTTGTCAGTCACTTGAATTAAGTACTATATCACACACCCGGAGTTAAGTGTGAGAGTCCTAGCGGGTACTTCTTATCCTTCTGTAACGACTTTAACGATTGGTGAATGACATACACTAAACTAATCATTTATCCGTTTATTTACATTCTAAAAAAATTTTCGTTTGTAGTTTATATATACGTGATTCAAACGTTCGTGAAAAGACATTAAATAAAAATATCTTACTATCTAAGAAATGTAAGATATATCATCAAAACAGCGATTCAACACAGGTTGAGAACGCTGGGGCACCTGACATCGGGTTACCCAAGGAGATAAGTACTCTAAAGGGTCCGTTCTTATGACGTCACCCAACGGTAAAGGAAGAGGTCTCTTAGAAGGGTTGGGTTCTTAACTTGGACCCAGAAGAAGTAACGTCCGTCTAAGAAATAGATGACTCGATGGTCCCTTCGGGAATTTAAAATGTCCTGAAGGACCACCGAGTCTGTTAAAAGTTTTCATGAGTACTAAAGTGTATTGGGGTCCTGTTGACAAAGAAAACTCACGTATTCATACACACACACACGTGTAAGGCACTCACAACGTAGAGGACTCAAAAAGGACTTTGAAGAGATATGTTAGTTTCGAACTTGAGACTCGGATTGTCAATGGAACGAAGAAACGTGTGTGAATTGAACCAATTTTTTTAACCCACTACGTTACCTCTACTATTAACAATACTTCACTATTTGTTGAAGAATCTTTATCCTTTTCGGTTTTTTCTTTTTCTTTTTGACATAGTCGTTTTCGACCTAGAACTTATTTTTCCTAACAGATGTACATCTCAAAAGTTTCTGGGAATTTAGAAGCCTAGGTGTGACAGGATTACATATATAAATTTATTTAATCGTATACGTGTTCGAATTTTTTTCGAGAAGGATTGTCATGTGAAATAAATAAAAGTTGAATCACGACTTATTCAGAGGGAACCTTCGGGTCCGTAACTCCTTTTACGTTATGACGAATAAGTTTTCGGTAAACTTAGTGGAGGACATTCTTTCAATAATACGTTCTATATTACGTGGTCTTTGTCATAATGTGGTACTTCCATTACGTACTTTCGTCAAAAACTCTTTCTTCTTTCATTAAACATCAACGAAGATTCACGTACAATGTCAGGAAACTTAGTGGAAAGGAGGATATAACCTTTATGTTAGAAACCTCCTGAACATGTCTGTGACGTAAACATAATTTCTACATCTGTCGGAAGTCCATTCGGAATATTGGGGTTCTCCATTCATTCACGATAACACATAGTCCTTCTAACCCACAGACCCTATTTAACTGTATATGATGTTTTACGACCACATGAACAGAAGGTTCATTCAGTGACCTTTTCTTTTAGTCTTCGGTCATGTATCTTTTACTCCAATTTTACCTACTAAAAGTAGACATAATCTTACACCTATACGAATTATTAAAGTTTTACGAAACTTCCTGAGTCCTATCGTCTAGGTCGTCAATCCACAGAACACCTGTTTTACTAGTTGATATTTATTTAGGGTTTTAAAGAAGGAGAGAGGGGAATTCCGTCTGACTGGTTAGACCGGAAATAAAGGACAAAGACGATGATCTGGGTAAGCTCCGTTTCCGACTAACCGTCCTCGACGAGTGTCCGAGACACCTGTCGGAAGGTCCGTCGTGAAACATCTTGACGGGTATAAAGAAATGACAGACATTCAATGTCTTTTGACTGTCTCCGGTGTAGGTTCCTAGTTAGTACAACTTGTTATTATAAAGATTTAAAGAAGGTTAGACACGATGAAAAAAGAAAGGGGTAACATATCTGTACATAAGGGTCATTTCGTTTCTTACGACGGGTGGTAGATGTTCTTGACTCAGTAGTCGGTGAAGTCGGTGACCGGGTGTCGTGTAGGATCCTTTTTTGAGTTCTACATCCAGTCCTTACTCCGGGAGACACGAGACCCTTTTGACCACCTTGTCTGTAAATCTGGCAATCGATAAAAGTCCTCTTTAAAAGTAGTTGGATTTAGAAGTGTTGAAGGATATGAATCCTTTCGTGATTTTGGTAATTGACTCTATGGACTAGAAACCCTGATCGTCATTGGAAAGGGACTCTAGGACTGACCCCCAGATGTAGGACGGGAGAGAGGGTGGAGAAGTGTCGTCGGGGAACCCCGGTGGACTCTCTACAGACGACCCAATAGTAAGAGTCTTTCTGGGACTTATTTGAGTCGAGTGTTGAGAATATACCATACGAATAAAAAAAGTCCACTGTACGGGGTTTATATGTATATATAAAAGTTTTGTACAAGTTAATTTACTAATTAAGTCGTCCGTGGGGTATAACCATATGTCAGGTTAATGCAAGTACTTCTCCGGACTTCCGAAAGTCGTCTTAAGTGGTAAGAGATGTCATTGTTCTTTTTATTTCAGGTTCTCCTGTGACTCAACCTACGTTCCTAGTCGAATGAGTCACCGGAGAGGGTTTTAGTCTACACAGGAATCCAAAGAGGATTTAATATAGGATTGAGTAGAGACCTATTTTATGGTTTGAACTCCTCCAATGAACAGAATTAAATAGTAGACATGTAAGTCCTTGGTTTTTACATGGGTACATCACTCACCAAATCTAAAACGAAAATAGAGAAACAAGACGTTAACATTAGTAGTCTTAAGTACAGACGATGATGTAAGGGTTTATATTATTAACGACGTCATTTAAATTTGTTAAATACGGATGTTTTCTAGTTTCTCGTGACGTCCTCTTTCGGTGACCATATCCGGTCCGGAGTAAGTGTCTCAGTTTTATAATGGTGGTTATTATCCGATAAAGATCAGTTGTTCTACGGACACGTTTGAACCCTCTACACTATAATCGAAAGTAACGAAAGGATGCCGTCATAGGACACCTGTAAACGGTACAGTATAGACTCACAAGAGTAAAGTGTTTCTTTTATGTCACTGGGAGACTGGTGACTTGTAAAGACCACAGTTTCTTCTACGTAATACATATTAGTTTAAGAAGAACAAGCAGAGATCTGTATTTACGTACTTATAAACTCGGTAGGATTTCATATAATCCTTACGTTTCCGACTTTTTCTTTATTATCGATAAAGATAAAGTTGAACCTATTAACATAAAACCAATGTAGTACAATCATAATAATCACAGTTTACACGAAATCTTTACTGTAAAAATTGGTAGAAGTGTAGGTAAATTAATACTCTATATTCAGTCCTTAAAAACGTAATGTTCATACAGGAGATCGCTGAAGGGTACTATTATTTGTACCCATTTTCAGGTACCGGGAGGAGTCGGAACCAACTAGAAGTAGAAACAGGTCACTGTCCTCTAGAGGTAGTTCAGACGTCAGACGAAGAGGAAATTAAGGCAGTCTCGTCTACTTAGTGTGTAGAAGTTTTGACTTTATCTCGGATGTTGGAACAGTGTACCAGGGTTCAATACCTCCGGAACACACACACACACACAGCCCCCCACCCCACCCACCGACACACGTAGACTTTTGTCGTGTGTTTGTTGTCAGAAATCCATATAGAAACAAGTCTAGATGACGTCGTCTTTTCCGTAGACCATCTAAGTGTTAACGTTCCATCACTGTCAACTCTGGTGTGAATACAAATTTCTTCTTTCGTTTAATTTTCTTCTTCGAAAAGAAATAATCTTGTTTCGAGACTTACGTGAGGAACCAAAACATTCGTGTCCTTCCTCACCCCGACAGGGAACCACGAGAAAGGATCTCGAGGGACCCTTTCGACCTGAGTCCTCGTCTATCCACTCGAACGTCTCCCTGGTCTTCAAGGTCTCTTCTTTCTTGAGAAGGGAACCTTTCTCTCCTGAGAGGTACCTAACTCGGTCTGGACGATTCCCGACGACCGTCCTTTTCTAAGGGTTCCTCTTACGTGGTGTCTGTTTCCATCTGACCCGAAGGGTCTACTGTTATACCATTTCTTAGGTGGACACTTACGACCTCTCAGTCCTATACACCCAAGGTAGGAACCAAACCCTTCCAGGGGACCTCTTCCTTAACCGTTGGGCGTGGTCATAAGAACGGACCTCTTAGGGTACCTGTCTCCTCAGACTACTCGATGTCGGGTACCCCATATTTTCTCAGTCTGTGTTGACTCACTGACTTGTACGTGTGTGCTTCCATCTGAGTTGGTCGTTCTGGTTGTTCTCCCAGGGGTTTCCACCGGTCGTCTGGACTACAGGGTACTAGCCGACCGACTCAGCGTCCCACCACCCATGACAGTGAACTTTCTCAATTATTCCGTGATAGGGACACTATGTGTGTGGAGTATGTAGACTTTCCATTCTCGTCATTACTTAAAGCTATTTTCAGTAATGTATACGTACAAAACCTATACTTTAGACTGTCAACTAGATAGAGACTAGTGTACATGAAATTAACGTAACGACGACGACGACGATTCAGTGAAGCCAGCACAGACTGAGACACACTGGGGTATCTGTCGTCGGGTGACCGAAGGGGTAGGGACCCTAAGAGGTCCGTTCTTGTGACCTCACCCAACGGTAAAGGAAGAGGTTTCGTACTTTCACTTTTCACTCTCCCAAATAACAGTAAATTGGATAAATATCAACAGTTTAAGTACGATAACAATAGAGATAAGACAACACAATCTACAAATTAAATATTTTTCTCTAATCACCGTTTGACTTACCTCTTTTGTAATTGATTTAAAAATATCAAGGTTTGTTAAAACATTTTTGTCAGTGTTGAGGTTGCATTCACTTTTACCACATTGACACTGTTCACTTTGGAAGTAACACTTTGTATGACGTGTACATCTTAACTTTTCTTACTACACTACTTCTTTACATTTATTTTTATTATCTTTGACCTAAAATATCCCCACCGTCAGGTAAACGGATTTGAAGTTACGTCTTGAAAAACTCTTAATTTTACAATTAAGTTAGTATGAAAAACAAAATATACTTATATTCTATCGAGAAAGATTATATTTACTTACTTAACATGATAAATAAATTCCTTCTCTTGTTTTGTTGTCCAGTCAACAAGACACAAGGTTACACGTATCTTTTTAATATGATAACTCTGTGACTTACATTTTGGAAGTGTCCCAATTGTCGGGTTCAAGAGGATTACTTTTGGCTGGATTTACCGGGGTCTAGGAGACAAGTATAGAGGGTCTTTTGTGTCACCGACTACAGTTGTAGTCTGACTCAAGACGGTCGAGAGTCGTGTTGGTACATAAAGACGATGGGGGTCAACTCAAAACAACCGTGTTAAACAGTCAATGAAAAGAAGGGTTTATACAAAACCGTCAAGTCAAGTCAAGTCAGTGAGTCAGCACAGGTTGAGAAACACTGGGGTACTTAGCGTCGTGCGGTCCGGAGGGACAGGTAGTTGTTGAGGGTCTCAAGTGAGTCTGAGTGCACGTAGCTCGGTCACTACGGTAGGTCGGTAGAGTAGGAGACAGCAGGGGAAGAGGAGGACGGGGGTTGGGGAGGGTCGTAATTCAGAATAGGTTACTCAGTCGAGAAACGTACTCCACCGGTTTCATGACCTCAAAGTCAAAATCGTAGTAAGGAAGGTTTCTTTAGACAACGCTCACTTTACTGTGTTTCTGTTCTATGTGTGTGTTCTTTCTCTGTTTCTGTGTTGAGGCCGGCCTCCTTTTCTTGACGCGTTTATCGACACCAAATAAAAATATTTCGGGGGAACCGTCTTAAGGTCTGACGTATTGATTCGGAAGAGTCATGTTGCGTACACGTATTTACAATAGCATGTCGTTTTCCCTCACTTTAAGGACAAATGACATCTCAGACAGGTCTCGGGAAAGAAGGAGGAATAGTGTCCTTCCCTTACAAGGGAGCAAACGTTCCCTGGTAATTTGAGTTCCGACACAGGTCTGAGGAACCGTCTTGTAGAACAAACGTTCGTACAAGGCGGGTTCTCTCTCAGGACAAACGTCCGTGTAGAGACGAAGGGATAACACCGACATAATTGAAGGAAGTTTTAGGGTCCCGACTAGAGAAAGTCTTACCTGACCAACCTGGAGGAACGTCAGAGTCCCTGAGAGTTCTCAGAAGAGGTTGTGGTGTCAAGTTTTCGTAGTTAAGAAGCCGCGAGTCGGAAGAAGTGTCAGGTTGAGAGTGTAGGTATGTGATGATGACCTTTTTGGTATCAGAACTGATCTGCCTGGAATCAGCTGTTTCATTACAGAGACGAAAACTTATATGATAGATCCAACCAGTATTGAAAAGAAGGTTCCTCATTCGCAGAAAATTAAAGTACCGACGTCAGTGGTAGACATTACTAAAACCTCGGGGGTTTTTATTTCAGACTGTGACAAAGGTGACAAAGGGTCAATCCGAGTAATAAAATTTATAAATTACAGTACTTTATATCTTTGAGTGTTTCATATTTACATTTGTTCGTAAAGTTACTTTTGGTTAAACTTACAAAACCTTTTTTCTGACTTTATAATTAACGAGTTTACATCGACTGTTTAATTTGTTTGCACCTTCTACGTTCCTCGTCCCTCAATGTGTTTAAATCTCCCGGACACGTTCTACTGACGAGGGGTCATAGTTACATAACACCAGAAGAGACGTGAATTCACAAGTTTTGACCATCAACACTTACTATGAAGTACTCACACCATTATTTCACACACGAGTCTCGGTCTTACTTAGAGTAATTGTTCTCTGTTTTTATTTATAATGAGAACTTAAACGACAGGGGAAGTTTTTTATGTCTAGAACAAGGAAACGATTTATAAGTGTTACTCGCAAGTATATTCAAAAATTCAATTTCACAGATTAATATGACTATTGTAAAATAAGGTATAGAATTGAATACAAAAGTTAATTTATTTGATGATTACATAACGGTTCAACCTATCTGTCCGAAGTAATAGATTATATAAGAAGGTCTAAGTATTTTCAGTTCCCTTTATAATAAAATTACTTATTGACCCAATATATAACTAATTAACTTAATGTAGGTGGACTATTTCATTAATGATAGTGTATGTGTAGGTTTTTATTATGTCATAATATCCGTTTATTTTGTCCTCTACACATCCCACTTTTAGTCTTAAAACCATACATTCTCCCTCTGAACGGACTAGTGAGATAATAAACAATTAAAAACTTTTGGTACCTTCTGTTTTTTATAGTACGAAACAGAAAGTTGAACAAGGTGAAAGAGGAAGGGAACGATACAGGTATTCTCTCATCGTAAGTTTGTATATGTAAGTCAAGTCAAGTCAAATCAGTGAGTCAGCACAGGTTGAGAAACACTGGGGTACTTAACGTCCTACGGTCCGAAGGGACAGGTAGTGGTTGAGGACCTCAAGTGAGCTTAAGTACAGGTAGCTCAGTCACTATGGTAGGTCGGTAGAGTAAGAGACAGCAGCAGAAGAGGAGGACGGGAGTTAAGGAGGGTCGTAGTCCCAGAAAAGGTTACTCAGTTGAGAAACGTACTCCACCGGTTTCATGACCTCAAAGTCGAAATCGTAGTAAGGAAGGTTTCTTTAGGGTCCCGACTAGAGGAAGTCTTACCTGACCAACCTAGAGGAACGTCAGGTTCCCTGAGAGTTCTCAGGAGGTTGTGGTGTCAAGTTTTCGCAGTTAAGAAACCGTGAGTCGGAAGAAGTGTCAGTACTGGTGACCTTTTTGGTATCGGAACTGATCTGTCTGGAAACAACCGTTTCATTACAGAGACGAAAAGTTGTACGATAGATCCAACCAGTATTGAAAGGAAGGTTCTCCATTCGCATAAAATTAAAGTACCGACGTCAGTGGTAGGAGTCACTGAAACCTTGGGGGGTTTTATTTCAGACTGTGACAAAGGTGACAAAGAGGTAGAAAAAGGGTACTTCACTACCCTGGTTTACGGTACTAGAATCAAAAGACTTACAACTCGAAATTCGGTTGAAAAAGTGAGAGCAGAAAGTGAAAGTAGTTCTCCGAAAAATCAAGGAGAAGTGAAAGACGGTATTCCCACCACCATAGACGTATAGACTTCAATAACTATAAAGAGGGCCGTTAGAACTAAGATCGAACACGAGGGAGGTCCGGTCACAAAGAGTACTACATGAGACGTATCTTCAATTTATTCGTCCCACTGTTATATGTCGGAACTGTATGAGGAAAAGGATCAACCTTGGTCAGACAAAAAGGTACAGGTCAGGTTAAGATTGTATATGTATCGTATACATTTTATTTGTCAGTCCCCTCCAAACGACATACTTTGTCCCTCAAGTTTAGGTTACGAGACACTGGTGAACCTTCCCAACATATCCCACCCTCACTTCCTCCTTTCCCTATATACATGTAGATACCGACTAAGTACAACTACATACGGTCTTTGGTTGTGTTATAACATTTCCTTGATAGGAGGTAAATTTTCAGTTATTTATTTAAAAACTTTTTTTTCTACTGATCCTCTTCTGATCCGTAGATCAGAAGTTCAGTCGTACTCTGATCCTCTTGAGTCCGATGTCTACTTCTACACATTTGAGTGTGACCATCTCTTCGGTGTGACTTCTATTTACTACGAAGGCTACTTTCACACCCTTTCGTCCTCAGTACGGTGACCACTTCCATACCCTCCTGGGTACAAAACATTGTTCTTTCTTGTTTGGACTGGGGCACAATATAGACAAAGAAATTGAAAGAGTAAGGTGACGAAAACGAAGATCAATTCTTTCAACAGATATCGAACTTTATGTGTCCTATCGGGTAAGAGTTCCTAGAATGAAAATTCTTTATTGTGAAAAGGTGAGTATATCTCTATTTTTCAACATCTTGTCTCCTATTGTAAACAGAACGACCTCCAAATGTTTTTGTCCTTCTAGACTGAATACACTTGTCGACGTTCTTACACATCCCGCCTGAAAACCTGAGACTCCCTCTCCCTCTCCCACCCTACTGAACCCCCTTACCGTAACTTTGTACATATCACAGTACATCCTTTGTTTAACGGTCAGATACAAACTACGTCCTAAGTCCTACGAACCCCGACCACGTACCCCTACTAGGTCTCCCTACCACACCCCACCCTCCACCCTCCCCCAAAGTACAAACCCTCGAGTACATGTGGGCACCACCTAAGTACAGTTACATACCGTTTTGGTTATGTCATGACATTTCATTTTATTTCATTTTTATTTTTAATTTTCTTTTTTTTCTTAAAGTCGTGGTTCTTCAAACGTTGGTTTGTACACGGAAGGAGTGTACTGGAAAGTTTTAAGAAACGATGGACTACGGTTCTCAACTGAGTAACCTTTTCTGGGACTGTAACCCTTACTAAATTTCGTCCTCTTCCCCTTTTATCTCCTATTCTACCAACCTACCGTAGTNCATAACATTTCATTTTATTTCATTTTTATTTTTAATTTTTTTTTTTTCTTAAAGTCGTGGTTCTTCAAACGTTGGTTTGTACGCGGAAGGAGTGTACTGGAAAGTTTTAAGAAACGATGGACTACGGTTCTCAACTGAGTAACCTTTTCTGGGACTGTAACCCTTACTAAATTTCGTCCTCTTCCCCTTTTATCTCCTATTCTACCAACCTACCGTAGTGACTGAGTCACCTGTATTTAGACTCGTTTAAGGTCCTCTATCACTTCCTGTTCCTTCGGACCGAACTACGTCAATTACCTCAGTATTTCTCAACCTGTGTTGACTCGTTGTCGTTCTTGGGAATCTTCTCAAGTTCCAAAATCCCCCGAATTCGGTGGATAGAGGAAAGTATCGAGAAGTTATTTGGACAGAAACGAGATTTGACGTTATAAAGTTATACGACCCGGAGTGGGACACAACTCTTGTGTTTGAACGTAATCCATTGTTAATATCCTTTCAGAATGTTCTTCTCTTGAGTCCGGTACTCCTTTCCTACGAGGTTCTCTTTCGTTTTATGTTACACTATGTATGAATTCTTTGAGACACTAGAAGGAGGATACAAATTTTACACTAGGTGTGATGTATCTTCCGTACAAAAAGTAAATCCAATTCTGTGGTGGGAATACCTTCTGTCACTTCTCCTTGATTTCTCGAAGAACTACTTCCACTTTCTCTTCTCACTTTGTCGACCGAATTTTGAGTCATAAGTTTTTTGATTCTAGTACCGTAGGTCAGGGTAGTGAAGTACCGTTCATCTACCCCTTTGTTACCTTTGTCACTGTCTGAAATAAAAGCCCCCGAGGTTTTAGTGACATCTACCACTGACGTTGATACTTTAATTTTCTATGAACGAGGAACCTTCTTTTCGATACTGTTTGGATCTACCGCATAATTTTTCGTCTTTATAATGAAACGGACGTTTCAATACACAAAAGGTCATCAGTGCATGCCTACAATCTCAACCCAGTATTTACTCCGACTCACGACTTCTTAACTACAAAAACTTGACACCACAGTCTCTTCCGAGAACTCTCAGGGAACCTGACGTTCCTCTAGTTTGGTCAGGTAGGATTTCCTTTAGTCAGGACTTATAAGTAACCTTCCTGACTACCACTTCGACTATGAGGTTATGAAACCGGTGAACTACGGTTCTCGGCTGAGTAATCTTTTCTGGGACTACGACCCTTTCTAACTTCCGTCCTCCTATCCCCCGTTGTCTCCTACTCTACCAACCTACCGTAGTGGTTGAATTACTTGTACTCAAACTCGTTCGAGGTCCTCAATCACTACTCATCCCTTCGGACCGTACGACGTCAGGTACCCCAACGTTTTTCAGCCTGTACTGACTCGTGATTTGTCGTTGTTCATTCGTGTTTTTACCTGAAGAATCGTTTCCGTACAACGTCCAGGACTGTCTTCCGGTTGACATTACCGTAAATCGAGGTGATAACTTTTGACATTATCGTCATTATTTTCTTCCCTTTGACTGAATGATCGTTGGTCCGTTACGACACTCATGAAATGTACCTGAAGAAGTCGAGTTGAAGTTTTATTAGCCATTCCATCTACGACAGTAATATGAGTAAAATATCGACTACCTTGACTCGTTTGTTCCTACTTCCTTGAACAAGTTTTATTTTGTCACTTATTCAACGTCTCCGTCCTGACTCTTAGTAGACCGAGGGAATGTAGATGAATAGTAGTGTCACAGAAGGGTTTAGTCAGGATGGGTACCCACGTGTGTCGGACGTCCTGTCTTACCTACCGCTGTACTTCCTTGTCTCTAGTCCACACAGAAACTTTATTACAAACACTTTTACGGTCATTTTGGTAGGAGTCAAGTCGACTCAAGTCAGTGAGTCAGCACAGACTGAGAAACGCTGGGGTACTTAGTGTCGTGCGGTCCGGAGGGACAGGTAGTGGTTGTGGGCCTCAAGTGAGTTTGAGTACAGGTAGCTCAGCCACTACGGTAGGTTGGTAGAGTAGGAGACAGTAGGGGAAGAGGAGGACGGGGGTTAGAGAGGCTCATAGTCCCAGAAAAGGTTACTCAGTTTAGAAGCGTACTCCATCGGTTTCATAACTTCAAAGTCGAAGTCGTAGTCAGGAAGGTTACTTGGGCGTCCTGACTAGAGGAAATCCTATCTGACCAACCTAGAGGAACGTCAGGTTCCCTGAGGGTCCTCAGAAGAGGTTATGGTGGTTTTCGTAGCTTAGAAGTTGTGAGTTGAAAGAAGGTGAGTGATCGTTAAGGTCACTGATCACATTCGTTATAAAGAGTCGTTATTAAAGTAGGAAACTCTCTTTGGTTTGTCGGACACAGTTTATAGTCTAACGAAATTACAACTCTCTTTCTAGTATCCCAATGAATTCTCCTTATTTCGAACACCAGTTATTACAATAACGGTTCACACTGTTAAAGTAACGAGAATTAATAAAAGAAAAAAGTTATCTCGTTTTTTCAGTTGGAGTCTAATAATCGTGATTTGGTTTTAGTTCCTTCTGTGTTTTGAGGCAGATTCTCGGTCTTGTCTTCTTTTATTTACGATAGGTTTCCCTTTATATAGTCTTATCCCCTACTCTTTAGGTGGCGGTGATTGGGTATAACTTTTCAGACGTGTGGGGCCACACTTAGACTACTGATCGTTGAATTAAAGATTGGATCCCACCTCCGTTTAAGACGACTCTTCAGTATGAGAGACTGTCTGGGTGGTCAGGGATCGACGTAAGGATGGGTAAAATTTATCACTTTGTTTTTATTAGTAATATGTTTTTGTTTCATTCCTTGTATCTTAGTGTCCCTTGGTATTACACAGAAAATTATTGGATATGACCTTTTCTTAGACTTAGTCTTCGATACCGTTTGGATTTGTCACAAAATTTTTCGTGTCTGTAGTAAAACGGGTGTTTCGAGCGATCTCAGTTCCGATACAAAAAAGGTCATCAGTACATGTCTATACTCTCAACCTGGTATTTTTTCCGACTCGTTACTTCTTAACTACAAAAGGTTGACACCACGACCTCTTCTGTTAGAACTCATGAGGAACCTGTCGTTCCTCTAGTTTGGTCAGTTAGGATTTTCTTTAGTTGGGACTTATAAATAACCTTCCTAACTACGACTTCAACTTCGAGGTCATACAACCGGTTAACTACGTCTCTCGACTGAGTGACCTGAGTGGGACTACGACCTTTTCTAACTTCCGTCCTCTTGTCCCGCTGTCTCTTAATCTACCAACCTACCGTAGTGGTTAAGTTACATGTACTTGAACCTGTTTTAGGTCCTCTACCACTCCCAACCCCTCCGGACCGTACGACGTCAGGTACCCCAACTTTTCTCAGTCTGTGTTAAACGTTCGCTTGTTATTGTTTACGTGTATATACGTATATGTATATTGACTTAGTGAAACGACACGTCAACTTCGATTATGTTGTAACATTCAATTGATGTAATGTTAAATTTTACCAAAAATAAATAAAAAATAATCAAATTATCGAGCTGACTCCAAAAATTTTTCTGACATTTTCTTGACTCATACCTGTGACTGGATCCCGAGTTTTGTAAGTGGTGTCTCTGTCCGTGACTTTGTAGCTCCTCTGTAATATTAGTAAAGAGAGGGATGTAATTTGTCACTCCGACTAACAATATAAAAATATTATAATCTGAAATAAAGGTAATATAATTTCTAATACTACTATTGAAGAGAAAGAAAAAGAAAGGTATGTTGGGGTTTACTCATGGGATGGACCGACTAAGTCGAATCGTACACGGTCTCGGACATCTAAAGGGGTACATACATACTGAGAACTTTCCAAGTTAAGGAGATGAGCCCATGGAGGAGGACCTCCATTTAGTCACCTTCTCCTTCTCCCTCGAACCGGATTGAAGTGGGCAGGTAGTGTCGAATACGCTTAGGGACTGGACCCTTGTTCCAATCCTTTTTATCGACTCGTACACCCATATTGGTTTCTATTGTGACCTTAGGGGTAGGACGATTCTCTACGTTTCGCCCCCGACTTCTACCTGTTCGAGACACGGGACCTACGAGACACCGTCGGAATCTACGTGTCTCAAGTCAAGTCGGTGAGTCGGTACAGGCTGAGAAACTCTGGGGTACTTAACGTCGTGTGGTCCGGAGGGACAGGTAGTGGTGAGGACCTCAAGTGAGTCTGAGTACAGGTAGTTCAGTCACTACGGTAGGTTGGTAGAGTAGAAGACACCAGGGGAAGAGAAGGACGGGGGTTAGGGAGGGTCGTAGTCTCAGAAAAGGTTACTCAGTTAAGAAAGGTACTCCACCGGTTTCATGACCTCAAAGTCGAAATCGTAGTAAGGAAGGTTTCTTGTAGGTCCTGACTAGAGGAAATCTTACCTGACCAACCTAGAGGAACGTCAGGTTCCCTGAGAGTTCTCAGAAGAGGTTGTGGTGTCAAGTTTTCGTAGTTAAGAAGTCACGAGTCGGAAGAAGTGTCAGGTTGAGAGTGTAGGTATGTACTGGTGACCTTTTTTGTATCGGAACTGATCTGCCTGGAAACAACGTATCCCCCGATTTTAAGTCCGGGAGACCTAGTCTTACGACTAGGTTACAGGGTCCAGAGATGTTCTTCAAGTCTACGTGTTAACCTTTGAAACCTCGTTTATCAGGAACCCTAAGAATTTTATTATGTTCACGGGAGGTACTTTGGTTTTTAACTATAAGGTTATTTACTTCTTTCACTTTAGAGCTCTTCGATTACTTTTATACAAATTTCTACATTGGATAGACATTGGATTCGAAGGACTGAAAAATTGTGCATTCAAGGATACACATGTGTTCATCGTAGTTACACTACCTTGGACGGATATGATCGAGGGTCCTCAGTTGACTAGGATAACGGAGGGACGAGGTGTAAGTCAGTACAGTAGTCCCAGGAACTTTAGTCGTCCCGCGACATTTCGTCTTGAAAGGGGGGCGGTCTTTCGGTCAATTTTAACTATGTAAAAATCGTCGAGTGACGGTTTTAGGTAGTGAGACAGTGAGAGAGACAGAGGGAAATAATTTTTGTATGTGGGTGGGTGGGNTGTGTGTGTGTGTGTGTGTGTGTGTGTGTGTGTGTGTGTGTGTGTGTGCGTAAGAGGGGAAAAGTAAACATTAGTAACCGTAGACGGTGACCTTACGAACTGGACACTCTAATAACCGAGTTATAATTGGTGTATAAAGTCGTAGAAAGTGTTTATGGTGGTTTGTCTCACGTTTTAAATGGAACTTCTAAAAAAAATTAGGGGTGAGACAAACCCCAATAGGGTGACTTTGTGTTTAGGGACAGTACTATGGACACTGAGGGTATTTTACAAGGACTGTTGAGAACTGAGTGTGGAAGGGAAAGAAGTCTTTGAAGGACGTGGTCGAGAGGTAATCGAACCGTGTCGAGAGTGTTAGAAGGTCGGGAACACAGTAACGGGAAAAGAGGACTAGTCGACTCCTGGTTCTTCTGAGGAGTGACGTCGTAAAAGGGGCGGACCACCCGTTCCGACGGCGTGGTGTGTCCCTTGGGTGGGACCTTGTGTCTGTTACTCTGGGTCACGTGCTGGTGAACCTCAACAGACTACATCTGAAATGACGGTATTGGATCTCTTTTCGAGATATCAGGTCGTCTGGGGTTTGAACAGATAAACCCAAAGGACAGATCGGGCGTACACGGATATGTTACGGAGTTTCGACTTTGGTAGGTCCGAATGTTTTGGTTGATAGTAGAGAATTAAGAAAGTGAGACACTGATGACTGATACTTTGTATGTTTTTAGGATAAGTTTAACAACTACTCGTCGGTATTGTCCTCCACTCAGTTTTAAAACACCATGACGATGATAAAGAATAACTGACTATCAATCATGAGTAGGTAGACCCTACACAGGTCGCACCACGACCTGTCGAACCTCTTTACGGCGTCTGTGGACCGGAAAGACGGAAATGTCAGCCTAGGTCCTCTCTTTGTCTTGAACGCTCGTCCTGTCCCGTATCGTGACTGTAAGATCTCCGACCCCAGGTTACACCACAAGACTAAGACCCCCACAGAATGACGAAAACAGTGAAACCTAAGGACATCAAAGGACACCTTTCACAAAATCTATTTCCATAAGTACACATTAAACTGGAAAACTCTTCCCGACCCTTGACTTATTTGGAGAGACGGATTTGTTGTTTTGTGTTTCTTTGGTATTTCCTGATTTTTATCGACACACGAACGTGTTGACCACGTTTAAGACCTATTTTCTGTGTTTTCTGGTTTTTTCAGGTTAACCGTGAAGATTTCTCGACCTTCGTCGTTGTCTTACAACCTTCGTTTTTGTCTTACAACCCTCGTTTTAGTCTCATGACACGTACTAGGGACGTGAGTTTGTGGTGACCGACGACGACGACGATTCAGCGAAGTCAGTACAGGCTGACACGGTGGGGTATCTGCCGTCGGGTGGACCGAGGGGGTAGGGACCCTAAGAGGTCCGTTCTTGTGACCTCACCCAACGGTAAAGGAAGAGGTGACCTTCCCTCTCTTTTTGTGGATTCGATAGGGAGATCGGTCTGTGGAACTGGGTGACGACACCCGTACGCACGGTTCAGCGAAGTCAGCACAGGCTGAGAAACATTGGGGTACCTGACATCGGGTGGTCCGAAGAGACAGGTACTGCTAAGAGGTCCGTTCTGATAACCTCTCCCAACGGTACGGGAGGAAGTCTAGAAAGACTCGGTCCCTAGTTTGGGAACAGAGGACGCCGACGAAGTAACGGTTGTCCAAGAAATGACTACTCGGTGACCCCTTCAGGACTGGGTGGGGAAAGGAGAGAGGTATATTCCTTGGACGAGAGGGTGGAAGCACCCTATTCGTTCCCGTGGACAATGAACAAGAACTAAGGGGACATCGGAGTCCCTGTGGTTATTTTGGAACAGACTTAAAGTGCAGACCTGAGACTAGTTAAACATAACTAATTCCTTCGTTTTTTGGGACCAGTCATTGTGAAAAATTTTTACAGGTCCTTTAATACATTAGAGATAGACAAATTACGATTAGTATTTCCTGACACAACAATTAGTGCTCTCGTCGTAACGACCCCTCTGGGTGTCTTTCCTTCGAACTCCCTGGGGTCTTCAACGACGTCGTCTCCCATGTGTACCTGTGGACACGAAAGGAGGGGGTACCCCGGGACAGTGACGTGGGTGGAGAAGGAAGGGTGACCTTCCTCGGGGGTCGTGTGTAATACTGAGACAGAGGTTGGTTCACGATTAGTGATAAACATGAAATGAGTAACAAAGTGGGAGTAAAAGGTAAGAATAATGAGTCTAACATTTGAAAGGATTCTGTCTCTTGTGGCTTCAAAAAAGATGGAACGCAAGATTCACAAGACGGACCGTGTCCTTCTCTCTAGAGTTACTTTTCATTAAACTATTAATATGGTTAATTGTCACGAAACAAGAATGAGGGTATCACAAAATTAGACACGATTGTCAATAATAAATATAATAAATTATTCTTAATTCTAGACAATCTATGAACTGACCTTTATATTTTATTTGGACTCTGTGGTCTGACTTTTCAGACACCTTTTACCAGACAAGACTATCGACCCCTTTGGGACTCACCGGACTTGGTCGAGAGGAGTGGGAGACAAAAGACAGGATCTTTTTACAACTTGTTCTACGAAAGGATCGGAAGTCTTAGAATCATTTATAACAGGTAAGACGTATCGAGGATTTTATTGAAAACAATTATCAAAACTGTTTTGATTACACTAAGTTTATTTATTGGACTATGACATCGTAAAGGAACAAAGATTGAACACAGACGTCTCTATTAATTTATAACTATTATAAGTTCGTTTATCGCGGTAATAAGTTCCTACAGTAACATCGATGTCACTAAAGATCTAAAAGAAACGGTTTCTGAAAGGAAAAACCCACTTCCTTTTTTCAAAAGTTCGAGACTTTTTGTCCCAGCTCCTTATTTATTCTTCAACAATTTATTTTCATTCACCAATAAAATGTCAGACTTTAGGGACAAAGGACAGAAAAGAAAATTTTATTATCTTACGTATTCAAGTTATAAAAGACAAATCGACGGAGTTCAGAGATTTTTGTTTTTCTCAATCTGACAAAAATGGAAAGTTGACATTTCGTAGGAGGTTGAATGAGATCGAAGTGTTACACAAGTATAAAAGTCAAATGAATAGTTTCTTTTGTCGGTCGAGTGTAGATTCACTAAGTCCGGTGTGTAATGTATATGAGGACAATGACGTGACTTCAGAAACACAATATCCTCTCCCACCGTGTTGTCACAAGACAAGTAAAACGGACTCTAATCTCAATCGAAGATCCAGTACCGACGTAGGTTTACACCGTCACTTTGGTGTTCGTCTTCACTTGTGACCGTTGTCTACGGTCGTCTAACCACGTGTGCACTCGTCAGAGAAACCCCTGACCCACTTCGAATCTTGTCAAATCCTAATCACCTGTACAGTTCTGTCTCCAGTACTTTTCTCGGAATTATCTATTCAAAACAAACTTTTACTTGTCAAACCGGTCGAATCACTTCATAAAAAAATAACAGTAAATGGGTCTCCGATCACCCGAAGGGACCACCGAGTCTGTCATTTCTTAGACGGACGTCACACCAGGACTCAGTCCTCCTAGGAGACCTCTTCCCTTACCGATGGGTGAGGTCAATAAGAACGGACCTCTTAGGGGTACTTGTCTCCTCGAACCGTCCGATGTCAAGTACCTCATTGTTTCTCTGCTTTACTGACTCGGAGATTGTGTGGGTGTGTGTGTATGTGTGTGTGTCTACGATTCACAAAGACGTGTATTTAACCAAAAGTTGTTTTAAAAGATTTCGTTTAACATATAAATGAACAAATAAACATCAGACTGAAAGGACCTGTTAGTAACGGCTTTCGTTTATACTTGCGGTACAACTGTCTCCACTGGAACCAAAAGTCAAGACGGTCCATTCGAGACACCCTACGCTTCCCAGAATTAAGAGTTTTGTTTATGAAACTTTAGAGAGTTCCACTTCCTGTCCCCTCTCTCGCACAGGAGTTGTTTTATGTACTTAATTAGAGGAAATTTTTTATTCTTGTTACACTTCTTTCTCTACCTCCTCTCTTTCTTCTTATCTCTCCTCTAACACCCCCAGATCTAATGAGGAAAAGGGGTCGGTGTGGTCGAAACGTCGGTACCTTTCAGACTTTGATGAATTTCTTAGGACGTTCACGGATCTCCAGATACTGAAAAGGTTGACGTGGCGAAAACGGTCTATTGTACAAGTCCTTCGGGATAGTGTGTTTAATCACCACTTCATTTATCTGAACTCTTTTATAAAGTCTTCCTTTTATCCACACTCAACTGTACGTCAGACCGTTTGTGAATTACCTTTATATGTGTGATGGTAAGTATTTTATAGGGAGCTTGTAGTAAAAGGTGTTTTAAAAATTAAAGACAAGGGGTCAAAGGAGAATAAAAAGGAGAGAAGGAAAAAGTAAAGAAAGGGAATAGGAAGAGTAATGAAATGTCCTTCACCTTCCAAACAAAAAATAAAAAAGGGAACAGATAGTATAGAATAGTTCAAAACAGAATCGTACAGGAGTCCTAAAGTGGTAGAAAATACGCGGACCAGTTTTATCAAAAGGTTTCAATAGAAGGATTTTATGAAAGAATTCTCTCCGGATCATAGAAGGAATTTTTACAATTATAAAAGAGGTGTTACAATGTACATAAAACCATAAATTATTCCTTTCAATACTGGTTGGATCTATCGTATAACTTTTCGTCTCTGTTATGAAACAGTTGTTTTTAGGTAGGTCAGTTCCGATGTCAAAAAGGTCACCAGTACATACCTATACTCTCAACCTGATATTTCTTTCGACTCGTGACTTCTTATTTACGAAAACTTGACCCACGACGTTCCACGAGGAACCTGACGTTCCTCTATGTTGGTCAAGTAGGATTTCCTCTGGTCAGGACCCACAAGTAACCTTCCTGATTACAACTTCGACTTCGAGGTTATGGAACCGGTGGATTACACTTCTCGACTGAGTAAACTCTTCTGGGACTACGTCCCTTTCTTGACTCCTCCTCTTCCCCTACTATCTCCTACTCTACCAACTTACCGTAGTGGCTGAGTTACCTGTACCCAAACCCACCTGAGGTCCTCAATCACTACCTGTCCCTCCGGACCACACGATGTCAGGTACTCCAGTGTTTCTCAACCTGTACTGACTCTTTGACTTGATTTGACTTCTTTGTGTTTTTTAATCGATTGGTGATTAAACCGGTTAATTCCGTCGAAAAGATAACAATAATCCTCTACTATTAATCAAAGTCTGAGACCCTAGTTCGTTGAAATTGATAATTGGAAAGTTTCGGTCTTTATAACCTTCACGTGTTTCAAATACTGTCTTATCAAATCCTACCATGTGATTTGTTACGTTCCGGAACTTGTTCCAGAATTATTTATTTCACGAACCCCTTTCGTCAAATAATCTTTTGATTTAAAAAGATATTAGAATAAGAAACAAAGTCTGACACAAACACAAAAAGAAAAATGGAAGTATGATACGATTGAACGTTCATTTCTTTTCAAATTAGTGGGGAGATTTGTCGCAACGCTGAACTTGCACCTCAGTTTTCCTATTGTTATAGAGTTTTTCATACTCTCCTTACAATCAAGTTAAGTCAAGTCAAGTCAACGAGTCAGCCCAGGCTGAGAAACGTTGGGGTACTTAGCGTCGTGTGGTCCGGAAGGACAGGTAGTGGTTGAGGGTCTCAAGTGAGTCTGAGTGTAGGTAGCTCAGTCACTACAGTAGGTCACTAGAGTAGGAGACAGTAGGGGAAGAGGAGGACGGAAGTTAATAAGGGTCGTAGTCTCAGAAAAGGTTACTCAGTTGAGAAGCGTACTCCACCGGTTTCTTGACCTCAAAGTCAAATCGTAGTAAGGAAGACTTCTTTAGGGTCCCGACTAGAAGTCTTACCTGACGGACCTAGAGGAGCGTCCGATTCCCTGAGAGTTCTCAGAAGAGGTTGTGGTGTCAAGTTTGCGTAGTTAAGAAGCCGTGAGTCGGAAGAAGTGTCAGGTTGAGAGTGTAGGTATGTATTGATGACCCTTTTGATATCGGAACTGATCTGCCTGGAATCAGACGTTTCATTATAGAGACGAAAACTTATACGATAGATCCAACCAGTATTGAAAAGAAGTTTCCTTATTCGTAGAAAATTAAAGTACCGACGTCAGTGGTAGACATCACTAAAACCTCGGGTTTTTTTATTTCAGACTGTGACAAAGGTTACAAAGGGGTCGATAAAGGGTACTTCATACCCTGACCTACGGTACTAAAACAAAAGACTTACAACTCGAAATTCGGCTGAAAAAGTGAGAGGAGAAAGTGAAAGTAGTTCTCCGAAAAATTAAGAAGAAGTGAAAGACGGTATTCCCACCACAGTAGACGTATAGACTCCAATAACTATAAAGAGGGCCGTTAGAACTAANACTATAAAGAGGACCGTTAGAACTAAGGTCGAACACAAAGAAGGTCGGGTCGCAAAGAGTACTACATGAGACGTATCTTCAATTTATTCGTTCCGACAATTTATATGTCGGAACTGCATAAGGAAAAGGATAAACCTCGGTCAGACAACAAGGTACAGGTCAAGATTGACAACGAAGGACTGGACGTATGTCTAAAGAGTTCTCCGTCTAGTCCACCAGACCATAAGGGTAGAGAACTTCTTAACAGGTGTCAAAGAACACTAGGTGTGTCAGTTTTGAAACCGTATCAGTTATTTCGTCTTTATCTACAAAAAGACCTTGGGAGAACGAAAAAGGTACTAGGTCGTACACAACCGTTAAACTAGAGACCAAGGAGACGGAAAAGATTTTACTCGAACTTGTAGACTTTCAAGTCCCAAGTGCATAACGACTTCGGACCGAACCGCTTAAAACTCGTAATGAAATGATCACACACTCTACTCACACTAACACGCCATGAAACTCGTAAGAAACCGTAAGGGAAAGAAATCCTAACGTTACTTTTAACTGGAAAAAGTCAGGACACCGGTGACGACGTAAAAGGTTTAAACGACCGTACAAAACACGTCGTGAAATTGTCGTAGTAGAAAGTCCTAAACTTTATCGAGTTGACCTTACGGTAGTGGAGGTGATCGAACAAGTATCACTACGAAAGATTACGGGTGAACTGAAGTGTAAGGTCCCACAGACCGAGGTCCACTCACTAGTGTGGTAGTACTAATAGGCCCAGTACTTCTAGAAAAAACATGTTAAGAAGACACATAAGAACGGTGGAGAAGAATTATAGAAGACGAAGACAGTCCAGGTATGGTAAAGACAGGAAATAACTCGGGTAGAAACGTACTTTACAAGGGAACCATACAGATTAAAAGAACTTCTCTAGAGATCAGAAAAGGTAAGACAACAAAAGGAGATAAAGAAACGTAACTAGTGACTTCTTCTGAAAGAATAGAGAAGAACGATAAGAAACCTTGAGACGTAAGTCTACGAATATAGAAAGGAAAAGAGGAAACGAAAAACGAAGAGAAGAAAAGTGTCGATAAACATTCCGGAGGGGTCTGTCGGTAAAACGAAAAAACGTAAAGAAAAGGTACCCCTACCAGAACTAGGGACAAAGGACACGTTACAATGCACTGTAGTTTTGTATTTGTTCTTGTGAGGGGTATAATAAAGTGTGACACCACCTTAAACATCGTTTCAGTTAATATTTATGAATAATACCTCTAATATGGTGATCTGTTAGGTCCTCACGTTTAGTAATATAATGTTTAAATTTTACGTAGTCGATTTGAGATTTTTTTCTGTTGATTTGTCTTCAGATATTTTAAAGAACTTTTATCATCAACGCCCAAATTAACATAAAGTTTTCTCCGGAATAAATTTTCAAATTACTTTATAAAGACTGTAATTTTAGTACTCTTTACATACACTTATATGTACTTGATGATTTTCTTTTGATACTCTGAACCTATGTGTTTCTGAAGTAGAAGATTTGTAAGGAGTGAAGAAATGGTGAAGTGACGGTATTGAATTATTTTCGAAGAGAAGATAGAGAAAGAGACAGAGACAGAGAGGAAGGAAGAGAGATATATGACAGTCTCGATTACGGAGGATAAACTATAAGATTCTATTACCGATTCATTTAAAATCATCGTAGTGAAATAAATATTCAATAGTATTAAAGTCGACTTTTGTTGTCGTTATTTTATTTATAGAGTTATTGTACTTCCTTATATACTTTATTATAATCTCTGTATCGTAATCTGCCATCTTAAGATAGTAAATTTTCATCAACAAATAAGGATAAATAAACAAATTTGTATGATGTTACTTTTCCATAATGAAACTTTTTGTCTTTTCTATTGTAGTTTCTTGTAATTTTGAAAAAATTTACAATACTATACTACTTACCTATTTTTTCTGACACCTATATGTATATTACCTTATGATCCGTCTAAAACACCCCTCCTACAGTGTACCGTACACCATAGAATCAAAAGGTGGTTCCTAGGTTGGACGTGAAGGACACACCCTTCAAGTCTCAGAATTGGAGACCTGGTGGTCCCTTCAGGGATTCGTCGAAATGTTTCCTTTCTCCAAGACAATGTAGGATGTTGTACCTATTTGGAACTCCTATAATACCTTTCCATTTATTCGGTCTGTGTTTTCTGTTTATAAGGTACTCAGGTGATTACGCTCCATAAAATTCATCTTTTTTAGTATCTATATTTATATCTTTCTGTTCGTGGTCCCTGTTATATTTCGTCACACCCTTGACCTCTTTACAACAAATTATTGATAACCCGAAGGGACCACCCAGTTTACCAATTCTCAGGTGAGTGTTACGTCCTCTGGGACCAAGCTAGGGACCCAACTAGTCTACGGGACCTCTTCCCTTATCGTTGGGTGAGGTCATAAGTACGGACCTCTTAGGGTAACCGTCTCCTCCGATCGTCCCGAACGTTTCCTCAGTCCTGACTTACTGAGTGTGAAAGTGAAAGTATCACCCATGTAAAAGTCATAAATTCCCTAACACCAAGTAAGGATACTGGTATGAAATGATTTCTGTTTATTTTAATTGTTTCGACCAATGTATAATATCATTAATAAGATAAAGTGTATCCATATGTCGTATTCTATACACCTTTGAACTTAAAGGAGAAGTTTTAATATCACATCATACATCATGTTTGAAAGTCAAGACGTTCCACTTGTTTAAGACCTCTAGACAAAGTGTTGTTACATTTGTATGAAATGTGGTGACTTGTGAATTTTTACTAATACTACCAGTTAAAGTAAATGTAAAAACGGTGTTATTTTTAAAAATTACACTAAAATACAGTGCCTACGAAATAGAAATCATTAGACTATCTAACGGTCCTTTTTATAACTATTGGAGTCTATATGTCTTCTGTGGTGGGAATATCGTCTTGCACTCCTTTTTGATTTCTGAAAGTACTACTTTCATTTTCTCCTCTCACTTTTTCAACCGGATTTCGAGTTGTAAGTCTTTTGTTTCTAGTACCGTAGACCAGGGTAGTGAAGTACTGTTTATCTACCTCTTTGTTACCTTTGTCACTCTCTGAAATAAAACCCCCGAGGTTTTAGTGACGTCTACCTCTGACGTCGGTACTATAATTTTCTGTGAACGAGGAACCTTCTTTGAAATACTGATTGAATCTGTCGTATAACTTTTCGTCTCTGTAATGAAACGGTTGTTCCCAGATCTATCAGTTTCGACACCAAAAAGGTCACCAGCACATACCTGCACTCTCAACATGATATTTCTTTCGACTCGTGACCTCCACCAGGATTCTACCGTCTCTTTATCCTGCCCATCTGGTGAAAGAGGGGGTGTTTAAGTAGTTTTCTTGTAAATTTACGACTCATTTAAGGTGTCTTGTTGAAGACTTACGGACGTCTCCTATAGTCCGTGGGTCTTTTCGTCGGGTCACAGAGACTTTCCTCCACAAAATAGTTGTCACGACATATCTACCTCTTCAGAACTCTGATGACATTTTTGTTCTGACTTTAGGTCTTTGTCCACCGAATTCAGGTTTAGGACTCTTCTGGTCTCTTGAGGACTGAGGTCCCTTGTAATTAGCTGTCCTCGAGTAGTTTGTGGAGGTATGGATGTGACTTTGGTTCGTGGTGGGTTCCTGGTTGTTCAAGGTCTCGTTCTGTATGGTACGTTTAAGAGGTTTTGTGTCCTTGTGTCGGGACTCGAAGTTATATGTCCGACGGGTTTCAATAAGGTTTGGGTGACTGTAGAGTATTGAGTGATGACCTGTAAAGTAACGTGAGGTCTCTCTTCTATAGGTCGAGATGGGTGGTCTTGTACTTGTGTTCGAAGGGATTGGTCCTTTGGTACTGTTCGGTGGGTATGTTGGGGCGGGTGTCATTCCTTTGAGGTCTTATTTCTCTTGATGTGTTTGACGTTGGTACTTTAATTTTCTGTGAATGAGAAACCTTCTTTTCAATACTGGTTGGATCTATCATATAAGTTTTCGTCTCTGTAATGAAACGGCTGATTCCAGGCAGATCAGTTCAGATACCAAAAAGGACACCAGTACATACCTACACTCTCAACCTGACACTTCTTCCGACTCGTGACTTCTTAACCACACAAACTTGACACCACAACCTCTTCTGAGAACTCTCAGGGAACCTGACGTTCCTCTAGGTTGGTCAGGTAAGACTTCCTCTAGTCGGGACCCTGAAGAAACATTCCTTACTACGATTTCGACTTCGAGGTCATGAAACCGGTGGAGTACGCTTCTCAACTGAGTAACCTTTTCTGAGACTACGACCCTCCCCAACCCCCGTCCTCCTCTTCCCCTGTTGACTCCTACTCTACCGATCTACCGTAGTGCCTGAGCTACCTGCACTCAGACTCACTTGAGGTCCTCTACCACTATCTGTCCCTCCGGACCGCACGACGTTAAGTACCCCAGCGTTTCTCAATCTGTCCTGACTCGCTGACTTGACTTGACTTGACTTGACTGTGTTTGACGGTCTTATGTCCTTCCGGTGAGGTTTGTGTCGTTATATTTGTTCTATTTCTCTGTCCCCTTATGGGTCGTCTATTTCCTTGTCCTATTTACGGGTGGTTTGGTTTGTTTTCTCCTTTTCTGTCCCTTAGATGGACTATTTCTTAAGACTTATTACTATCACTTTTACTAGGTTTTAGAACTTTTGTATTACCTTAGTGTCTATTTATCGGACCTCTGTTCCTAACTCTTCTACTTTCTTTCCAAATTGTTCCTGGATCTTCTTTATCTTTTCTCAGTTATGTATTGCTATTACGTTATTTACTCTAGTTTTTGTAAGACGTCCGTTGTTTATCATTTATTACCTCCGTTTTCTATCCTAAACACTTCATCTTCTATCTTAGCATCTTTATTTACTTAGTCTCTCCTTTTTTCTTTTTGCTTAATTTTCTTTCCTCCTGTTAGAGTTTCTGGAGGTCCTGTTATAATTTGCAGGGTTTTAAGCTTAGTATCCTCAGGGGCTTCTTCTTCTCTTTTTCTTTCTGGTACTTTTTTATGAACTCCTCTACTCCTTCTATTTCCTCTACTTCTTCAACTTTAGAAGGGATTTTACCCCTTCCTTTATTAGTGGGTTCAGGTTCTTTGGGTCTCTCAGGGTTTGTCCTATTTGGGTTCTGCTTTGTGGGGTTCTGTGTACAATTAGTTTAATTTCTAGTTTGTGTTTCTTGTTTATAATTTTCGTCGTTCCCTTTGTGTTGTTTATTGTGTGTTCCCCTTAGGGTATTCCTATTGTCGACTAGAAAGTTATCTTTAAGAAGTCCGCTCCTCTCTTACCGTCCTGTATGAGTTTCACTACTTTCTTTTATTGGATGTCGGGTCTAGTGACATGGGTCGTTCCCAGAGTAAGTTTATACTTCCTCTTTAGTTTTCGAAATGTCTGTTCGTTGTCGACTCTCTTAAGTCGTAGTGGTTTGGTCGAGAGGATGTTTACGATTTCCTAGAAGAGATCTGTCCGATGTATTTTTTCCACATATTTGAGCTTGGGTTTTATTATTTCATTTACTGTTACCCTAGTGGCAATAGTTATTAATGGAATTTGTATTTACCTAACTTACAGGGTTGGTTTTCTGTTTCTGACCGACTTACCTATGTTTTTATTCTAGGGATATATACAACAGATGTTCTCTGGGTGGAATTTTGTTCCCTGTGTATGTCTGACTTTCACTTCCCGATCTTTTTCTATAAGGTGTGTTTATTTCCGGTTTTCTTTCGTTCTCATCGTCATGAGTATAGTCTATTTTATCTGATTTTATTTTATCTGACACTTTTCTCTGTTTCCGAGACTTTCGGAAAGTGTTTCCGGCACTTTTGCTGTGATGTATTACTAGTTTCCTAGTTAGGTTCTTCTTCTATGTTGTTAATATTTATATATACGTGGATTGTATCCTCGTCGTGTTATACATTCTGTCTACGATTGTTCATGTTTTCCCCTTTAATTGTTATTGTGTTATTATCACCCTCTGAAATTATGGGGTGAGTGTGGATACCTATCTAGTTGATTTGTCTTTTAATTGTGCCTTTGTGTTTAAAATTTACTATTTTATCTGGTCGATCTGGATTAACTATAGATATCCTGTAAAGTGGGGTTTTGTTACTTAAAGTGGAAAAAGAATGCACGTGTACCTTGGAAGAGGTCCTATCTAGTGTAGGACCCGGTATTTAAATCGGAACCACTTAATTTTTTTTTTTTTAACTTTAGTAAGGTTCGTAGAAAAGACTGGTGTTACGTCATTCTAATCTACAGTTAATGTCCTCTTTTTGATAATTTTTAAGGTTGTATACCTCCGACTTGTTGTGTGACGACTTATTGGTTGTTTAGTGTCTTCTTTAGTTTTTTCTTTAGTTTTATACGTATCTCTGCTTACTTTTACTTTTGTGTTGTTGGGTTTTGGACACCCTATGACTTTTCGTCCCGATTCTCCTTTCAAGTATCGTTATGTCCGTATGGAGTTCTTTGTTCTTTTTTCAGTTTGTTTATTTGATTGAGATGTGAATTTAGTTGTTCTTTTCCTTCTTTACTTCTTAGGGTTCCAATCGTCTTCCTTTCTTTAGAATTTTTAATCCCGTCTTTTTTTACGTTTTCTTTGTTTTCTCTGGTATCGTTTTTAGTTCAAGAAACTTTTCTATTTAGTTTAACTGTTTGGTAATCGGTCTGAGTAGTTCTTTGTTTCCTTCTTTTTAGTTTAGTTATTGTAATCTTTACTTTTACCTCTCTAGTGTTGTCTGTTGTGTCTTTATGTTTCCTAGTATTCTCTGACTACGACGACGATTCAGTACAGTCAGCACAGGCTGAGACACGTTGGGGGATCTGGTGTCGGGTGGTCCGTGGGGGCAGGGACCTTAAGAGGTCCGTTCTTGTGACCTCACCCAACGGTAAAGGAAGATGATAGTCGTTAATATACGGTTATTTTACCTGTTAAACCTTCTTTACCTGTTTAAGAATCTGTTCATGTTGAAAGGTTTTGACTTGGTCCTTCTTTATCTTTTAGAATTGTCTGGGTAGTGTTCGTACCTTTAACTTTGACATCAATCTTTAGAAGATCATTTGTTTTCGGGTCCAGGTCTGCCGAAGTGTCGACTTAAGATGGTTTTTAAATCTCCTCTCGATTGTGGATAGGATGAGTTTGAGAAGGTCTTTTAACGTCTCCTTCTATTTGAAGGTTTGAGTAAGATACTCCGTTTGTAGTGGGATTATGGTTTCGGACTGTTTCTACGGTGTTTCTTTCTTTTGATATCCAGTTATAGTAACTACTTGTATCTACGTTTTTAGGAATTGTTTTAAGATCGTTTGTCTTAGGTGGTTGTGTAATTTTTCTAGTATGTCGCACTGGTTCGTCCGAAATAGGGTCCCTACGTTCCTAAGAAGTTATAGGTGTTTAGTTAGTTACATTATGTGGTGTAATTGTTTAACTTTTTATTTTCGGTATACTAGTAGAGTCATCTACGTCTCTTTCGGAAACTGTTTTAAGTTGTAGGTAAATACTATTTTTTTTGAGAGGTCTTTCGTCCTTATCTTCCTTTTGTGGAGTTGTATTATTTTCGATATATACTGTTAGGGAATCGTTCGTAGGAGTTACCACTTTTTAACTTTCGTAAAGGGAATTTTAGTCCTTGTTCTGTTCCCACGGGTGAAAGTGGTGGTGATAAGTTGTATCAAAACCTTCAAAACCGGTGTCGTCAGTCTCTTCCTTTTCTTTATGTTCCTTAGGTTTGACCTTTTCTTCTTCATTTTGAGAATGACAAAAGTCTACTGTACTAGGAGATGTACCTTTTGGGATGTCTGAGGTGGTCTTTTAATGATCTCGAGTAGTTACTTATGTCATTTCACCTTCCTATATTTTAGTTGTGTGTCTTTAGGGAACGTAAGGATATGTGATTATTACTCTTTTATCTTTCTCTTTAATTCCTTTGTTAGGATAAGTGATAACGTTGCTTTTCTTATTTTATGAATCCTTATGTAGATGGATTTCTTTGACTTCTGAGGATATATCTTTTGATATTTTGTGACCACTTTCTTTAGTTTCTCCTGTGATTATCTACCTCTTTATATGGTGCAAGTACCTACCCGTCTTAGTTATATCACTTTTACTCATATGATGGGTTTCGTTAAATATCTAAGTTACGTTAGGGATAGTTCGATGGTTACCATAAAAAGTGTCTCGATCTTGTTTATTAAAGTGTTAAACATACCTTTATGTTTTTTGGAGCTTATCGGTTTCTTACCTTGACCTCCTTAGTTGGACGGACTGAAGTCCCATATGACGTCTCGATGTCAGTAGTCCTGTCATACCATGACCGTGTTTCTGTCTTTATACCTAGTTACCTTGTTTTATCTTTCGGGTCTCTATTTAGGTGTGTAGATACCTGTGGAATAGAAACTGTTTCCTCCGTTCTTATATGTTTCCTCTTTCTGTTAGAGAAATTGTTCGTCACGACCCTTTTGACTGGTTGGCGAACATTTTCTTACTTTGATCTTGTGAAAGATTGTGGTATATGTTTTTATTTGAGTTTTACCTAATTTCTAGATTTACATTCTGGTCTTTGATATTTTGAGAATCTCCTCTTGTATGCGTTTTGTGAGAGGCTGTATTTAGTGTCGTCCTAGGAGATACTGGGTGGAGGGTCTTATGACCTTTATTTTCGTTTTTATTTGTTTACCCTGGATTAATTTTAATTTGTGAATACGTGTTATTTCCTTTAATATTCGTTTCACTTTTCTGTCGGAAGTCTTACCCTCTTTTATTATCGTTTACTTCGTTGACTGTTTGTTGATTTGAGTTTTTATATGTTCGTTGTGGACGTCGAGTTAAAGTCTTTTTATTTGTTAGGTTAGTTTTTTACCCGGTTTCTTGATGTGTCTGTAAAGAGGTTTCATCTGTATGTCTACCGGTTGTTTGTGTACTTTTCTACGAGTTGTAGTGAGTAATAGTTTCTTTACGTTTAGTTTTGGTGTTAGTCCATGGTAAAGTGCGGTCAGTCTTACCGACGATAGGTTTTCAGATGTTCGTTATTTATGACCTCTCCCACACCTCTAATCCCTTGAAAGAATGTGACAACCACCCTTACGTTTGATCGTGTCGGTGATACCCCTTGTCACACCTCTAAGGAATTTTTGGACCTTTCTCTTGACGGAATGCTGGGTCGTTAGGGTGACGACCCGTATGTGTGGCTCCTTTGGTCTTAACTTTCTCTGTACACATGGGGTTACAAGTAACGTCGTGACAAATATTATCGTTCCAGTACCTTCGTCGAATCTACAGGTAGTCGTCTACTTACCTATTCTTTCGACACCATGTATATGTGTTACCTTATAATGAGTCGGCAATTTTTCTTATGTAAACTTAGTCAAGATTACTCCACCTACTTTGACCTCGGATAATATGTCTCACTTCATTCGGTCTTTCTTTTTGTGGTTATGTCATATGATTGTGTATATACACCTTAAATCTTTGTACCATTGTTATTGGAACATACACTCTGTCGTTTTCTCTGTGTCTACATGTCTTGTCAGAAAACCTGAGACACCCTCTCCCTCTCCCACGGAACCCCCTTACCGTACCTTTGTACATATTATAGTATATTCTTTACTTAGTGGTCAGGTCCAAGCTATGTCCTAGGAACCCCGACCACGTGACCCTACTGGGTCTCCTTACCAAACCCCTCCCTCCACCTTCCCCCTAAGTCCTACCTCTTGTGCACATACGTACACCGCCTAAGTACAACCATACATCGTCTTGTTTATGTTATAACATTTCATTAATCGGAGGTTAATTTTATTTATTTAAAATTTGTTTTTTTCTTTCGACTCGTGACTTCTCAACTACGAAAACTTTACACCAAAACCTCTTCTGATAACTCTCAGGGAACCTGACGTTCCTCTAGGTTGGTAGGATTCCTTTAGTCAGAACTTATAAGTAACCTTCCTGACTACGACTTCGACTTTAAGGTTATGAAAGTAGTGGACTACGTTTCTTGACTAAGTAACCTTTTCTGTGACTTCTTGACTAAGTAACCTTTTCTGGGACTACTACCCTTTGTAACTTACGACCTCCTCTTCTACTGTTGTCTCCTATTCTACCAACTTACCGTAGTGGTTGAACTACCTGTACTCAGACTCGTTCGAGACCCTCAACCACTACCTATCCCTTCGGACCACACGACGTCAGGTACCCCAGTGTTTCTCAACCTGTTCTGATTCACTGCGTGAAAGTGCCACCCGTGTGAAATCCATAAATTCCCTAACACCAAGTAAGGATACTGGTATGAAATGATTTCTGTTTCCTTTAATTGTTTCGATTAATATGTAATATCCTTGATAAGATAAAGTGTATCCATATGTCGTATTCTATATACGATGGAGACTACCATCTTTGCCTAAATGACAAATTTTAATATCACATCGGACGAGGAAATGTTCCTTTACAAAGAAATATTAAAATCGTTTCTAACAACAACAAGTCATCGAGTCAGTACAGACTGAGAAACGCTGGGGTACCTGACATCGTGTGGTCCAAAGGGGGACAGGAAGCGGGTGAGGGTCTCGAAAGAGTTTGAGTACGGGTAGTTCAGCCACTACGGTAGGTTGGGAGAGTAAGAGAAAGTGAGGGAAGAGGAGGACGGAAGTTAGAAAGAGTCGTAGTCCCAGAAAAGATTACTCAACCGAGAAACGTAGTCCACCGGTTTCATAGTCTCGAAGTCTAAGTCGTAGTCAGGAAGGTTACTTATAAGTCCTAAGTAGAAGAAATCCCAAGTGACCAAACTAGAGGAACATCAGGTTCCCTGAGAATTCTCAGAAAAGGTTGTAGTGTCAAGTTTTCCTAGTCAAGAAGTCACGAGTCGAAAGAAATACAAAGTTGAGAGTGTAGGTATGTACTGTCGACTTTATTGGTATTGAGACTGATATATATGATAAGAATGACAAGTACCCCAAGAGTTCCGTTGTCTTGACTTCACCAAACGGTAAGGGAAGAGGTCACCGGGTGTAAGACAGTCTGAAGAGGTGGAACTGGACGGGCAGAACCCACTGGGGTGTGCCGTACCGAATCGAAGTAACTCAATCCGTTCCGACACCAGATACACTAATCTAACTGATCAAAAGACACTAATACCAAACACACAGACGGGATACTACGGAGAGTGTTATGGGTGGCAGAATCAACCCAAAGAGAATGGAACCTGCACCCCATAGAGAAGTGTCGACAAGGTCGTTTCGCGTAGACGACGAGGATCGTTTCATTGTAGAAACGAAAACTTATGCGACAGATCAAAACAGTATCGAAAAGAATGTTCCTCGTTCGTAGGAGGAACCTTCTTTTCCAATGAACAGACTTAAAAATACGAATTATAAACAACAGTGGACAAACAAAAAATAAAATCAGTAGTGACGTTACTTATAGGATTCCTATTTTTACTAACAGAACTTCTAATGTTACGTACGTGGACCAATACGTGGTAATTACTGTATTTACCTGTATTCGTCCAAAGGGGGTGATAGACGAGGTAGGTAAACACGTCCTTTCGTCACAAGGACGTCACAACGTCAACGAGACGCCCTACAGCGAGAAAGAACACCTCTTGTTTCTGGACAAATGAAAAAGGATAAGAGGCGGGTGTCTTACAGACTAGGAGACTTTGTGGAAATTTACACATAAGTCACTTGGTTAATTATTTTCATAGTATTAAAATTGGGGATATGACTCTTGTCGGTACAATCTAAGTTACGTATAAAAATTGTCTTAAGTCAGTATTAGTACACATACACATCCAAGGACTGTACTTATAAAAAGTCTTATAAAGTAACTTTGTATAACAAGACTTTTTATTAAGTGAAAACTGTAACGTAATTAACGATATTTATTATTAGGTAAATTACAAACTTATTCGTAACTATAACTTATTACTTTTTAATTATTTGTCTCATTATTCATGGAGACATACACACTGTCACTCATATACAAATACAACCCCCCCACCTATACACACATACACTCATAGAAATACTCACACACACACACACTCTCTCATACACATACGCACACACTTCTGGTTTCTAAACCCCTGAACCCCTCCAGACCGTATCTCGAAATTAATGGGGAACCCTTCTTACGTGACTTAGGTAAGTGATTAATTTGCGGTGTCCGGTGAGACCGAATCGTCCCTTCTAGATTTAGAAAAGAATTAGTCGTGTATTTACTTCGTTTGTAGGTGGTAAAGTTAATAGTTAACAAAGGGGAGCAGAACTCCTTATATATACAGGTACTAGGAACAAAATTACCTGTTGTAGAGGAGTAAAAAGATATTCCGTGGATCAAAACACTGTGACACACGGGACTTGTGAAGGACATTTCTGACAATAGATTAATGTCACATCTCTTTATCGGTGACCCTTACGTCATTACTCTTGGGAAACCCGTGACTTCGACGGTTACGTAGTATCCGAAATATGTACTCTCTCTTATCTAGAGAATCGGTTGACCCGGTTATACGTGACACTCCTTAATTTCCTTTTCTTCGTCATCCAATCTCCGACTCTCTCTTTACTTGTCTCAAGACTGTCTCCCAAACGAGTCGTTTATCGACGACAATATAAACACGAACTTAGGAATAAGGTTTATCCTTTTAACAAACTTCCGTATCGTCCGAAAGACTTGCGTAAAGATTTTTGGATACCGTCTTAAAAGTAACGGTAAAAAATTTAACGGAAGTTGACTTTTCTGAATAAAGGGGTTTCAGTGTCAGGTAGGATTCCCTGTAGGGTTTACGTCACCGACGGGTACGGGTGTTTCACTGGGTAGGAAGAACCGGTTTAAAACCTCTTAGGAGTTGTAGATGGGGTTTAGGTCTCACTCCCCCTCCCCCAGACGATTCCCAAAGTATCGCCAACGTAGTATGAAGTCGAGAAGGAGACCGATTAAAAGACAGTAAGAGGGGAGTGATAACTCGAGACCCGTGACGAGGTACTATTTGAGGGACGTACGATTAAATCTTTATCAACCATAAACGTTCAGTTGGGGTTTCACCTTAAAGCAACTACCTAGTTCCACCATTGGTCTGTGGTCGAGATGTTCCCGAAGTCAGTCCTCATAATCCTCTTCACCGCCCACCAAATCAGTGATTCAGTAGAGGTTGAGAACGTTGAGATATCTGACATCGGTCGGTCCGAGAAGAGAGGTACCTTAAAAGGTCCGTTCTTACCACCTCACCCAACAATAAAAGAAGAGATCCCCTAGAAAGGTTGTTTATTTAATATAAAGAGTGACAGTGATGGTTACCAAGGTTACTGTTTCACACTAAGAGAACAGTGATAACGGAGTGGGAACCGGTCGTGAAGTCGACCAGATCTAACGAACGGTCTAGGTGTGGTACTCGAGATTTGGGTATTGACAGACAAAAGACTTCACAAACCCCCTTTTTAGTCAGTAACGACGTCAAAAGGGTTGTGGTTACCTCGGGAGTTATTTATGGCGTGTATAACGGGAAACGGTGTTAACAAGTCGTGGTTAGGATTTAAGACTACCATTTGTCCCGTTTAATACGGGTAATTATACCATTGAAGATCAAAAAAAAAAACGAACAAGTGACCGGAGTCCTCGGTTTAATTGAGTCACATTAGGAGTGGTCTCTGGTTGTACCTTCTTAAAGGGGAACCTCTGATCCTGTCTCGGATCTGACACCCCTCACTTCATAAGTTTAAGGAATTCACCCAATGACCTTTAGGATTGATCTTTTTGACCAGGATAGGTTGGGGGTACTGAGAGTCGTGTATATAATATGAATGTCTCTTTGTTAGGATACACGGTATTACGGTCTGTCGATGTACGGTGTCAGTGACCAAGTCAAATCTCCTGCCGTAGTGGAGATGGACAGTATTTTAAAGATAGTTCGACCACGGATCTAATTCTGAAATGGTCGAATTAGGTCGTGATGTAACTTAGATGTCGGAAATCCACTATTCAATATGAGAAGTTATTGATCTAAAGTACCAAGGTACCGGTGTTTACCAGATTTCGTTAAAGTTGGTCCTATTGCACAAATTTAAATCCTAAGACGTACCACTAAGACCACTAATGGGAGACCCGTTCCAACGACGACGACGACGAGAATTCAGCGAAGTCAGCACAGGCTGAGACACGCTGGGGTATCTACCGTCGGATGGTCCGAGGCGACAGGGACCCTAAGAGGTCCGTCCTTGTGACCTCACCCAACGGTAAAGGAAGAGGTTACGTACTTTCACTTTCACTTCAGCGAGTCAACACAGGCTGAGAATCGTTTGGGTACCTGACGTCAGGTGGTCCGAGGAGGTAGGTACCCTAAAAGGTCCGTTCTCATGACCTCACCCCACAGTAACGGAAGAGGAGACCCGTCCCATCTGTTAAAGTATAGAGGTCATTCATAGTTAAAATCAATCCTTTTCTCTCTACTATACCCCACCCTCCAGTCTCCCCCCAAGTACAAACCCTTGAGTACATGTGGGCACCACCTAAGTACAGTTACATACCGTTTTGGTTATGTCATAACAGTTCATTTTATTTCATTTTTAATTTTAATTTTTTTTGTTTTAGTGACCACGGAGGTCTCACTTTCCCACTTTTCCCGAAGTCATGGATCAATGGACTTCCCTGTTACGGTTTAGTCTCTAAGTCGTAATAGAGACGAAGTCGTCATTAATTTACATCGAATTCCTCTGTTCTCGGGGACTACAGTTCAGGTACGATTCAAAAGTCGGGAAGGAGATTCCGAAGAAACAAATACTCGGACATTCTCAGTAGGACGAGTACTTTAACGACTCACAGAGTAGTACTATTTACGACAGATTATCGATAATCACACTCTTTGTTTCTACACGTTAAAACATGACTGGAAGGGGCTGAATAGGTGTAAGAAGAAGAAGAAAAAAAAAAAAAAAAAAAAAAATCACCAAATTCTATTTTGAAATAACACAGAGTGTCAAGACTCTAAATTGGTCCGAGTAGACCCGTTAAACATGAACGTCAGTGGACAGAGTCGACGTCACTCTACCTCGACCCAACCTCAATTACCTTCCGAGAAACCCCACCCTATGGGTGCTACCGTGGGAGTGTACTGACCGTCAACCACAGACGACTCTTGAGTCGGTCATAAAACCGTTCTTGTGGACTTGTGTCAAAGACAGACGGAGTCTCGGACCTTCTTCTTTGAAGGTCGGTCACTTCTGATCAGGACCTTGACCGGTTCACAGTGAAAATCCAAAAGGTGACCAATTTCGTGCGTACCTCAGACGAGTTGAAGTTTACCCACTTCTTTCATTGGGGGAGAAAACACTTTCTCACAGTTCCAGTACACCCAACACGGGTAGAAACCTTTTATGTCAAACGACGTAACTCCGAACAACAACGACAACAAATCAGTGACTCGCCACGGATGAGAAAAAGTTGGGGTGTCTGACATCGGACGATCCGAGGAAACAGGTACCTTAAGAGGTCCGTTCTTATGACGTCACACATCGGTAAGGGAAGAGGTCCCCTAGACGGATTCGGTCTCACTTGGGTACAGAGGACGTAATGGTGACTCAGTGGTCCCTTCGGGTTTATACGCGCGCGCGCGCGTGTGTGTGTGTGTGTGTGTGTATAAATACATTATATATATGTGTATATATTTACATATATACATGTTGGTTTACTGAAACGACGACGACGACGACGATTCAGTGAAGTCAGCACAGGCTGAGACACGCTGGGGTATCTGCCGTCGGGTAGTCCGAGGGGTCAGGGACCCTAAGAGGTCCGTTCTTGTACCTTCACCCAACGGTAAAGGAAGAGGTCACATACTTTCACTTTTCACTTTCACTTCAGCGAGACAGTACAAGTTGAGAATCGCTGGGGTACTTGACGTCGATGGTCTGAGGAGACAGGTACCCTAAAAGGTCCGTTCTCATGACCTCACCCCACGGTAACGGAAGAGGTTAGTGAAACGATGAATGGACTTTGATTGTGATGTTTGATTGATATAAAGTCATTTTATATTTTTATTTCTTTATTTTGTTCTTGTTAGTGTTTACATCTTTTGTAATTTTTATTTGAATACCAATGGTTTCCCCTTTACCCCTTCCCTATTTAACTCTCACACCCCAATTGTCTACATGTGATGATATATATATTAATTTTTCATTGTTCTTAAATGACATATAGTGTAACTTGATATAAGTTCTAGAATATTATTTGATGTCACCTTTTCTAAAAAAAAATTATATCTATATATGTAGTACAAGTACGAATCAGTGAGTCAACACAGACTGAGAAATACTGGGGTACCTGACATTGGACGGTCCGAAGAGACAGGTACCCTAAGAGGTCCGTTCTTATGACCTCACCTAACGGTAAAGGAAGAGGTCTTCTTTAAGGGTTGGGTCACAATATGTTTAGTCGTAGAGGATGAAACGTTCAACTAAGAAATGACAGACTCGGTGGTCCCTTCGGGTCTACATATGTATATATACGTATGAATATTGACTTAGTGACACGACATGTGGACTTTGGTTATTGTACAACATTTAGTTGATATAAAATTAATCTTTTTTTATAAGAGTTTGAACACAAGGGTTGAAACAGGGGTTTCCCTTAGGACAGGTCAAGAGTATAATGGCAAAAATTAATAGTCCTGGACTAAAAAAAAACAGTGTCCTCTATACGATTCAGAACCCTCAGTCAGAGAGAAGGTCGAGACTTTAACAAAGTCAATGTAGTGTCCGACTAGAATGGACCTCGACCTCCTCTACTTTCAGAGGACACTTGTACCTACACGTCCTGGAGGTTGAAAGTTTCGAGTGAACTCAACAATGGTCAACTGGTCCCTGGTGTACAATGGAGTTCTAAAGGTTTCTCAATCGGTCGATTGAAGTTTTCGGAGTATTGATAATAGATGAGGGTAAGTCAGGTGTACGGTGTTGATTATGTGTTAGAGTGAGAAGTAAACGACGAACTTATAAAAACGGCTTGACTACCACTAGTCACTACCGTTCCGAAGAGGTACGATTCCCAATGGTGGTGGGATGAAAGGAGGTCGTCACCTTTACAGACGGAAGACTGACCTTCCGATATTTAAGGTCGATATTTAAGGATGAGTGATCCCGATATTTCAAGATTATCGATCCCGATTAAGATCATGGTTGACAGTCGGACCCAAGGGGGTGTCTCATCTTGGACTCCATAAACACAACCTACAAATAAACCCATCACGAGAGTCCCTACTTCCTTTCTGTCCTATTTCCCGTTCGGTTGTTTTGGTGTACAATAGTCAAAGGGTGACAAGTTCCCGTTGATGAGGAGTCAGGAGTCGTAGGTGACTTTTCGAAAGACCCAACACGACTTCTCGTCCCGCGAGGACCGGCGTCATCCCTTTCGTAAATAGGTTCACACGGGACACCCACGACTGCGTAGGAGTCTCGTCGGGCGATTCCTCAGTCTCTTCGAGGCTCAGTTCTCAGCACCCACTCGATACCCGGACTCGTCTTCCCAGTAGTACACGTAAATTCGTTTTGATCGATTTTAGACGTGTCTGAGTCAGTGCCGTGACCACGAACCCCGCTCCTTCCCAAACTTCACCATGTTCACGTACACACAACTCAGTGAAGTCAGAACTGACTGAAAAAACTTTGGGGTCCCTGACAGCGGGGGGTCCGAGGAGACAGGTACCTAAAAGGTCCGTTCTTAAGACCTCACCCAACGGTACAAAAAGAGGTCCCCTAGAAGGGTTTGGTCCTTAGTGTTCTGGGGTGTCTAACTAAGACCCTACGTTTCTACATATGATAGTACATTCTTAACTTAGCGGTCAGATACAGACTACGTCCTATGTCGTACGAACCCCGACCACGTACCCCTACTGGGTCTTTCTACAATACCCCTCCCTCCACCCTCCCCCAAGTACAAACCCTTGCGACAAATTTTTTAATTTTTTTTATTATTTATTTTAAAAAAATTTTTAATTTTTTTAAATTTTTTTTTTTTCTTTTATAGTGGTCTGTAATACCGATCTTTCTACGTATTTACCACGACTTAAAAAACCCCCCTCGAGTCGAGATTTAACTCCGTGTGACAGTCCAGATTTCAGTCACTAGCCTCCCACTGTCGACGTGACTGGGTCCCAGGATGGCACTCAGACCGTGACAATCAAAAGATCCTGACTGTATCGTTTCACGGTGTTTACCTCTCCTGGCTTTCTCGTCTTTACATAAGAGAGGTTCAAGACCTCAGGCCTTCAGATTTTAGTACAACGTAGGTTGCCAAAGTCACTGTTAGGAAGGAAAAGGAAAACATCGAAGACTATCTACGGTCGGAAGAGACCACAGGGAGTTGAACCTGGACGTAGTGAGGACAGAAACGGAGGTAGACGTGGACCGGCGAAAAGGAATCACACACGTAGAGACACAGAAGTACACCGGATTAGTCCTGTGAGTGACCAGTCACCTCGATTCTGTACCTACTGGAGTGGAATTGGTTAAGGTAGTTGTTTCTGAGACTAAAGTTGATGTCAATGTAAGACCCCAAGTTCTTTAGTACACAAACCTTTCTGTGGTAAGTTGGGTGATGTCAGGACATGTCTACACTCGATCCAGTATTATACCGTCCTTCTCATCAATCAACATTAGTCGTTTTGTAAGATCATAGATTATCAATTACATAACCGATTCCTAAGTGGGTCTCGGTGACATAAATTCTTTTGTTATTAAGGTAATTCAGATACAGGAACCTTTTTTTGTCTTCTGTCGAAAACGTCTCGATTCATGTACATTGTTAGGAAGGTGGAAAGTAGACCGGATTAAAGTACTTGGGATAAGTGTTGTCTGATATATTTTCAATAAATTCTAAATTTACAAAAACCTCATTCTCAAGTCCAGTGTTCGTGGATAAAACAAACGGAACTAAGAGTAGATTATAATATTTTTAACGTTTTCGTATAGTAGAGTCAAAAGTCATGTCCGGAGTCTGACAGATAGACTTATAGTGTAAACTCTTTCTTTCAATATTCCATCTCGAAACGTAACCGAGATTGATTAGATGAAACGACTCGATTTACCGAACTCTAAATCGTGTCTCGAAACGACGTTATAAGATTGCCACTTTTTAGTCCACGTCTCGTTTACTCTAATTACAGAGACCGTCGGGGTATATAGAGGAAACGACTTGCACCTCGTACGGTATAAAGGAGAGACCCACGTTGAAGTTTCTTAATAGTATAAAATCTCACTTTGATTAACAGTCTCTCTTGCCTTCAAGTAAAGGTGTCTGCTGAATCGAGGCACCCGGATCCTTCTTTCGTCAAAAGCAAATAAGAATAAACGTAAGAGTTCCTACTGATCTCTGCATCCGTATCTATACTGTCACGAATACCGACGGGTCGACGAGTCTGTTTGGGAAACAGAAGTCGACGACTGTGTAATCCTAGACGACGGAAGGGTCGACATAAACATAGTCTTTGTTTCGTTATGTTAAGAATTCAATTGTCTTTACTACTACTACCACTACTTCTCCTTCTCCTGTCGACGATAAATTTGTTTTCATGTTCTACAGTAACATCCGTGTAGTGTGGTATTGAAGTGAGTCGGGGGGATTTTACCCGTACCTAGTGTGCAGTAATTGTCGTAAGATATTTACTCTTCTATATGAGTTTCTTCGTTTATTAATGAGTCCTACACTTTAAGAGAAAAGAAGTCAGAAGAATCTGAGGCTCATCTTCCGTCCAAGAACTCTTGTACTGATTTCGTATTTTCTACCCGATTTCAAGTCCGGTCTTATAGTCTTGACCTGAACTCCGTAATTTTCGTTAAATAGGGAGCAGGTAATTAAAAACTCTAATCCTTACTTTCCGGGTTCTCCATTTCACAGTAAAATTTTTGATGTGTCGGAAAATCTCCTTTTAGGATCAAGTTGAATTAGTTAAGTACATAGTGTCTCCTGACGGTATAATATACGTTACTACTTTGTGGACATTGTTTAAAGAGTTCGTCTCGACCTATTACTAAGTTATTTATTTTCTCTCATACATACGAAAAAACCTTCTAACCTAGAAGACTACAAAATACAGACTTTGAGGTTAGACCTCTCGTCCATTAGTCACGTACCGAGACCCCCGTCAACCGACCTAGGGATACCCCAGTCTGCTGGGAGTTGTGTCCCTTGGGGACAATGGTTTTGGTCGAGACGAACCCACTACAAGGGTCCTGTGTGGAGAAAAGATATCGTACAAAGGTTTCAGTGACGTCATTTCAAAAATACATTGACGCGTCAGACGAATTGTTTCTACTTTGATAGTGATCCTGAAGGGACACCAGGGTACCAATCCTAAGACTCCTCTCCGCAGTCAAGTTAGTCCCTTGATTTTAGGGTGCACGACATGAGACACCGGTTTTTCCCTTTTTTCTCTCTCTCTCTCTCTCTCTCTCTCTCTCTAGTGAAGAACAACGACAACAAATCACCTATTTAACATAGGTTGACAAACGTTTCGGTACCTGACATCGGGTGTCCCGAGGAGAGAGGTACCCTAGAGAGTCCGTTTTTATGACTTCACCCAACGGTAAAGGAAGAGGTCCCTTAGAAGGGTTGGGTCCCTAACTTGGACGTAGAGAACGTAATTGCCCGCCCAAGAAATGACTACTCGATGGTCCCTTCGGGACCTCTATAGTGAATGATTTATTGATTTACAACCGACTGTTTTGGGTTCTACTTAACCTTACCGAAAAACACAGATTACATACGTTTAGGGGTAGACCTCTTGGATTCAGTTTTATAGTCCCTTATTTCAAATTTCTTAACGTTGTGTGCATCCTTTCGGTCATAGGTTTACCTTGACGTGTACCATTAAATAGACATGTATAATGTCTGTCTTCTATGATTCAAAAACACACTAGTAATTAATAAACGACCCGTCTCGGTATGTGTAAGAAGTTTTACACACACACACAAAATTAGAAAAGGACTTACATCTTTAGACAAGTTTAGTTTCTCAAGAGAAACATAAAGTAAAGAGTGAGACTGGTGTTTACGAACTTTAATCATAAGTCCCCGTCTCAGTGATAGTTCGTTTACTTTGATTTTAAGGTCCCTCAAAGTAAAGGTACCTAGGACTCTGGTGGGGGGGCCCCGTCTAGGATCGTTGAACAAGTGAATGGGTATACAAAAGTATTTAAAAGTCTTAATTTTATCTAACTGAGGTGATGTAGTGATAGGAATAGACAAAGGTGAGACTTTTGGGGACGGGTGTGAATGTCGGTACACATCGTAACCTTATTCCCACTCTTAAAAACGTCAAACTAATTTCCTTTACACTAATCTCTTTTACTGTAAACCCAAGTCTCACTATCTACAGACACCAAGAAGTCACCAAAGGTACAAATTAACTTTGTAGGGAAATTACATCGTTCTTGATTTCCTTATGTAGACACACGGACTTCTCTATAAAATGATCCATCCCACCACAGTAATTGTACGTTCCGGTCGTACGCAGAAGACCCCGATCGTGACTTTCATGTCCTCAGTTCCTTCTCTTTTCCTCAACCTGTACACAGTCTCCACAACTGTGTTAGGAGGTACTTCAACAGAGAAGTATGAGGATAGATTGGATGACAACTAGTAAAATACGTCCTTTTTTTTACGTACATTAACAATTTGACGTTACAGTATAGTTTCAAAATGGTTTTTTCTTGTAGTTAGGTGGTGAATAAGGGCCTGTGAAAGGCTGTGGTCCGTGACTCTTGGTGATGATAAAAGAGAAAAACACGAACTTTGGAGTAGAACAAACCGTTAACATATTGTATAAATAATTAATACAGTATTTCGTAACCATAAATCGAATGAAAGTTGTGACGGAAGGGAGAGGTGTTAAAAGTTACTCATAATAAAGTGTAAGACACCGAGGTTCATGGTGTCAAAATTAAGGTAGTTGAACTCCGTATTATTACGTCTTGACACTAGACCAAAAGGTGTGACCCTTAGTTAGATATCTATTTTGTACCTTCAGTAACATCCTATCTTATATGTACCATGGTAAGAGTAATTTGAATTTATATACAAGTCGATTATCCATTACCTGAAGTTTTCTCCCTTGTTCTTTCTTTGGACCAGGACACCGACGACGTCGACTGCCCCGTTCTGAAAAATTTTTGGTCGTCCTTCTCTCATCTCGAATATACGGAATATTATTACACTGAAGACACCGATATCATATTCATATTTATATATACGTATATGTATACACACATTCACATACAGAACGAACGAATCAAAATAGAATGAGGCAAAGTTTTATTTAGATGTTTCAAAATCACAGACCTGTTAAATTTCAGTCTCTAGTCCTTCTCTACCTTTCTTATGTGTCTTTTTGACATATTTTCTCTAGATTTTATTGGTCTAATGATACTACCACACCGCTCGATGGGTCTCGGTCTGTAAGAACTCTCGTTTCAGTCCACCCGGAATCCTTCGGGACGGCAATTATTTCCATCACCTACACTTCCTTAGGATCATCTTGATAAGTTTTGGGATTTCCTACTGCGGTAGTTCCACGACGTGAGTTATGTAGTTATTTAGACCTTGGGTTATCACCGGTGTCCTGACCTTTTCCAGTCAGGAGTAGGGTTAAAGGTTCTTCCCATCGTGATTTCTTACACGATTGGTAGTCTGTCAACGTGAGTAGAGGGTACGGTCATTCTAGTACGAATTGTATAACGTATGATCCGAAGTCGTAATATACTTGGTTTTTGAAGGTCTACAGGTTCGACCCAAATCTTTTTCTTCTCCTTGGTCTCTAATTTAACGGTTGTAAGAGACCTAATTAGTATGTCTTTCGATTCCTTCAGGTCTTTTTTTGTGGATGGAGATAAAGTAGTTGATGTGGTTTCGGAAACTGACACACCTAGTATTATTTGACACCTTTTAAAATTCTCTACCCTTATGGTCTGATAGAATGGACAGAGGACTCTTTGGACGTACGTCCATCTTGAGACATACCTTGTTGACTGACCAAGTTCTAACTCTTTCCTCATACTGTCCCGACAGACGACAGTGGTACAAACAAATTAGATATGTGACCGGTGTAGTACTCTTTGCGAACCGACTTACTCAAAGTTCGACCTTAGTTCTGTCCACCCTCTTTATAGTTATTGGAGTATATACACCTACTATGATTACCGTCTTTTACTTCTCCTTGATTTCTCGGAGAACTACTCCTACTTCCCTCTTTTACTTTCTCGACCGAATTTTAATTTATAATTTTTTTTTAGGATTCTAGTACCGTAGGTCAGGATAAAGAAGTACCGTTTATCTCCTCCTTTTCCACCTTCATCACTGTCTAAAGGAGAAGAACCCGAGATTTTAGTGACACATACCACTGACGTTGGTGTTTTAGTTTTCTGCAAACGAAGAACCGTTCTTTCGATACTGTTTAGATCTGTCACACAACTTTTCCTCTCTGTAATGAGACGACTGTTTTCCGACATATCAGTTCCGATACCAGAAGGGTCACCAGTGTATACTAACAATTTCGACCTGGTATTTCTTCCGACTCACGACTCCTTAACTACGGAAGTTTGACACCACGACCTCTTCTGAGGACTCTCAGGGAACCTGTCGTTCCTGTAATTTGGTCCGTTAGGATTCCCTTTAGTTGGGAGTTATGAGTAACCTTCCTGACTACGATTTCGATTTTGAGGTCATAAAACCAGTAGACTACGTTTGTCGACCAAGTAACCTCTTCAGGGACTACGACTCTTTCTAACTCAGGTCTTACTCTTCTCCCACCGTCTCCTACTCTACCGACCTACCGTAGTGATTACGTTACCTGTACTGTAACCCGTTTGAAGTCCTCTACCACTTCCTGTCCCTCCGGACCACACGACTCCGGGTACCACAGTGTTTCTTAGTCTGTGCTACCCCTAACTTGTTATTGAAGATACAAAATTATGATAAAAAATGAATCATGTTATATGTCTTATACTTCCAATTGTAGGGGTAGAAATTTTTTTATTTCTATTTTTAGTCGTAATGGATTATTTCTATTTTATTTTATTTCTATTTTTAGTCGTAATGTTAGATGGATGATTCATGACGTCTCCTAGTGTAAATTTAGAGAGAGGGGTCATTAACACTTATTATTTTGTTCTGACGGTAACATTTGGGATAAAATGTTACGTCCCCTATTAATCCGTAACAGGAATTCATGAACGATTAAGTACCTAACACTATAGGTGTTCCCGAGAGGGTTAGTTATCACTCTCCAACGATTGCACCCTAACCGACATTAATCCCTGAAAACTCTCACGGTTAAGGGACACGATTAGTATACACCGAATTATCTTGGATTTAACCCCGTGCTAAACCGGACACGTTCAGAAGTGAAGCGAAAAAAAAAGGATTACTAGTGTAATTAACGTAGATAAAATTTGTAAGTGTGACCATTTCTTACCCCCTACAATATTTGACGACTATAAAACTGACAAACTTTTGTGTTGTACGTCACTAAAAATTTTCTATCAACATAATTTAATTTCCCGTTACGGTTTAATATGAGACTCTTTGACTAATTTAATTTATATCAAAAAAAAGAAAAGGTGGTTTATTAAGTAATCACTATTTCCACTTATGTACGACAAGGAAACTAGATAATAAACGTCTTAAATATAAGATACCTCTTTTACCCGTCGTGGAATAAACAAATCTACTCTTAATGTCTTTCCTGGAAATATTTCTTTCTTAACTTTTGTTCCCCGGTAGTATCATTCCGATAGAAAAGAAATACTTATTCTTCCTTTTAAGGTATTCCAGTTTCTTCCGAAATTTATAGAAAAAACATCAAATCCGTGGAACTCTTTGTCACTTAGAAGAAGGTGTTTTGTCATTCGATAAATAACGTGTAATGTTAAAATATTTGAACTTATTCGAATAAAGACGTTATTGTAATGGGTATGTATTAACTACCTACGTCAAAAAGTGACACGTCGTGTTTTGTTTGAATTGTTAGAATTAAATCTTGTGTAGGGAGAGTTTCGAGTAAGAAAGAGGTTGGGAGAAGAGGTACGAAGGAGTAATGATTTGTTAGAATTGTAGAATCGACCTTACTGGAGTCGAAAGAAAGAACTTCTTTTTCGTCCTGTGGAACGACCGAGTTTTCGTTTTTTTTTTTTCTCATTTTATTTTGTCTACACCGGTTTATTTTACACAAAGGACTTTAGTTCTTTAATTCGAGAATAAACGAGGAAGCTCCTTCAACTTTTCTAGGATGTTCGTTCTAGTCTTCCTAGAGTTTATAATTTGAAACTTTCTCGTGAAATTGATTAATGTGACACTCTTAAGAAACGAGGTGTTAATTTAATGAGGGTAAGAGGTAGACATCAACCGGGGTAAAAGACAGTAACAGAAGTCAAGTCAAGTCAAGTCAAGTCAGCGAGTCAGCACAGGCTGAGAAACGCTGGGGTACTTAGCGTCGTGCGGTCCGGAGGGACAGGTAGTGGTTGAGGGCTTCAAGTGAGTCTGAGTGCAGGTAACTCAGTCACTACGGTAGGTCGGTAGAGTAGGAGATAGCAGGGGAAGAGGAGGACGGAGGTTAGGAAGGGTCGTAGTCTCAGAAAAGGTTACTCAGGCGACAACCGTACTCCACCGGTTTCATGACCTCAAAGTTGAAATCGTAGTAAGGAAGGTTTCTTTACGGTCCCAACTAGAGAAAGTCTTACCTGACCAACCTAGAGGAACGTCATCCCGTGTCGTTTCTTTTAAGTGGAATGAAGGACAACTGTTTCAACACGAGAATGTGACTACTTTAATGTCTGAACTCTTTTCGTAATTGAATAAGGAAGAACACTAAGAGTCAGTTGTTCTAAAAAAGAAAAAAGGTCCGGTCATCGTCTTATCCTTTCTCCGGTTATAACACTATGTAAGAACTTATCGTAAATAAATGTGTCAGTCAGTGAGTCTTTTGATGACAACTGATCAAAGACATTCGGATCGGAACCCGACATAGAGTGACTTCTACGTTTAATATACCCCGATGGGACTTTCACTTTATCTCGTTGTCATTGATAAAGTTATTCGTCTTTGACTGGTCGTAAACCAAATCACGAACTCTTTGTCTTCGGGGACAATTTGACGTTTCCGTCACTACAGTCCTTCGTATTATTTGGATTTAATATCTATATCTACATATATAAATGATTCTAGGTACATGTAAATTTGACCTCTTTTTTCATTTCTTACTGGTGAAGTTTGACACTGATAGTCCTTTCTTAAGTCTGTCTCCTAGTATACTTTACTTGTACCTTCTATTCTAAAGATGCTGTCTCCTACCTAACTTGTCCCTCGAAATCTTTTCACCCGTTTTTACCCATTCAGTACCTCCAATTTTGCACATACAGAGTACCCGGACTATGACTTAAGGAGTTGCACTACCGTCGTTTCCTGAAATTTCATCTCCAAACCTTCTCCCTTTACCCTCTCGTGAACTTGGTCCGACTTACGAGGGTTTAACTCGAGGATAACTCCTCGAATTTAATCTCGGACCTTCATTATCCCTCGGTGTCTCCTGAGATTACCGGTCACACTACTCGGCGAGTCTGATGGGAAGTAGTCTTGTGAACTGTTCCTCCTGACAGTTATCTCTGAAAGGTCGATAATCGGAAAGGTCCCCAACGGAGTCTACGTCCATGATGGTTTGGTTTGAACCCAGTCGAACTGACAAACGTCATTTCAGTTAGAAGTGTGACCCAACACCATTTCCTCTCATGTCATAAATAACGTCCGTGATTCGTTCCTTAGATGCATCAACCACGAATTTTCTAAACTTGATGGATTTCTGAAAGTTCCTATCCAAAAATTTCTGTCCCACCCCTACACAAATACCCACGTATCAGTCGTGTACCTGTGGGAAGACTGACCAACCATCACTTCATTAGTCCTCAGTCATAGTAGTTGAAAGACCAAACCTTGTTACACCCTGACTATAGGAACACCCGTCGTATGTCAATTGAAGAGGGTGGACGACCTTAAAGTCATAGACACTTTGTTGAGTTTCCTGTACCAAGTCTTATAATAGATGGTAGAAACTCCTCCTTGGTTTCCAAGAACTGGAACAAATTACCGATTTGATAGTAATAAAACAGATCGGACTCAGATAAGGAATCGAAGACGTAAAAGAGTGAAGACTACTAATTTAAATAAGTAGTCTTGAACCTTTTATTCGGGAACCTTCCATTTAAAAAGATTTTCGTTCTTTGTCCTCCTCCTGTACCCACTACCTCACAAACACGACCCTTCCGGGGTGTCCCAGGACGAATCAATAGGTCCCTCTAAGGACATGTCGTGCCACTGACTGGTCGTACCTCTGTTTTCCCAGACCGATGAGTTATGGGTATGTGTATCGAGAATCCTCGGTAAGATTAGGTCTCGAGGACCCCCAGATGGTTCCGGCGCAAACCTGGATGAACGTAGGGTCGAAGAGGGATATCGTATAGGACGAGGACGGGGAGGTAAAGGAGGGGTGTTCGTTTCTAGGATTTCCGGTAGGGATTATTTATTGGACGTAGGATCTACTTATCTAAGTTCCCTAATCTAGACAATCTGTCTCACGGACTTCTTGATACTTGTCTCCACGTATTGTAACATGTCTTCCGTCATTAGTTGTGGGGTTTCTTTTTCTTTACGGTCTTCCATTTTACCAACAGATTCCTCTAAAATGTTTATCGACTCTTTTTATTTTTCTCTCTTCATTTTTCGTTCCCTCTATCCCTTTCTGTATGGGTTGACTTACGTGTCAAGATCTCTTACCGTTTCTCTCTATTCTTCCGGAGAAGTTACTTGTTACGTTTATTTCTCTCCCTTTTTATTTTACCCTTTTTAACCTCTATAGAAGTCCTTTTGTTTTATGATTCCCTTGTAAAGTACGTTCCTACCGATGTTATTTCCTGTCTTTACCCTTCCTGGATTTTCTCCGTCGTCTCTGATTCTTCTCCACCGTTCTTATATGTTTTTTTTTCATGTTTTTTCCTAAATTACTGACTCTATTGGTGCTACCACACCGGTATGTGGATTTCGGTCTATGGGACCTCACACTTCCGTTCTCTCGGAATCCCTCTTAATGATACGTGTTTTGATCACCTCAACTTCCTCAAGGTCGACTCGATCAAGTTTAGGATTTTCTACTTCAACAATTTCGCGACGTGAGTTATACAGTCGTTTAAGTTTTTTGCGCCTTCACCGGTGTCATGACCTTTTCCAGTCACAAGTAAGGTTAGAGTTTCTTCCCGTCACGGTTTCTTATAAGTGTGATAGTCTGTTAACGTGATTAAAGGGTACGATTATTTCAATACGAGTTTTAGGAAGTTGGATCCGAAGTCGTCATATACATCACTCTTGAAGGTCTACATGTTCGACCTAAATCTTTTCCGTCTCCTTGGTCTCTAGTTTAACGGTTGTAAACAATCTAGTATCTCTTTGGTTCCCTTAAAGTCCTTTTGTAGATGAAGACGAAGCAACTGATTCGATTTCGGAAACTGACACACATAGTCTTTTTTTTTTTTTACACCTTTTAAGAATTTCCCTACTCTTATGGTCTGATGGAATTGACAAAGGACTCTTTGGACGTATACTTAGTTCTTCGTTGTCAATCTTAGAATGTACCTTGTTACTTGACCAAGTTTTTAACCCTTTCCTCATACTGTCCCGACATGTAACAATGGGACTCATAAATTGAAAATACGTCTCATGTAGTACATTCCTGAAGGAACTACCGTATCAAATATTTCTTAGACGGACGTTATGTCTTATGTGGTCAAGGTAAGGACCCAACCCTTCTAGGGGACCTCTTCCCTACCAGATGGGTGAGGTCATAAGATCTGACCTCTTAAGGTACCTAAGATATCAGCAAACCCAACATCTCAGCCTGTACTCAGTCGTTAAACGTGAAAGTGAAAGTGTAGTACACTGTACTGTCCGACCCACTCAGTTTTCTACCTTAGCTCCAGCGTTCTCTTTATAGTTGTTGAAGTCTGTACGTTCAATATGGTGGGATTACCGTCTTTCACTTCTTTTTGATTTCTCGTAGAAGTCGTTCAAGTCAAGTCAACGAGTCAGTACAGACTGAGAAAAACTGAGGTACCTGACGTCGTGCGGTCCGGAGGGACAGGTAGTGGTTGAGGACCTCAGGTGGGTTTGAGTACAGGTAACTCAACCATTACGGTAGGTTGGCAGAATAGGAGACAACAGGGGAAGAGGAGGACGTGAGTTAGAAAGGGTCGTAGTCCCAGAAAAGTTTACTCAATCGAGAAGTATAGTCCACCGGTTTCATAACCTCCAAGTCGAAATCGTAGTGATGAAGGTTACTTGTGGGTCCTGACCAGAGAAAATCCTACCTGACCAACCTAGAGGAACGTCAGGTTCTCTGAGAGTTCTCAAAAGAGGTTGTGGTGTCAAGTTTTCGTATTTAAGAAACCGTGAGTCGAAAGGAATATCAGGTTGAGAGTGTAGGTATGTACTGATGACCTTTTTGGTATCTGAACCTCTTTATAGCTATTGGAGTCTATACGTCCACTGTGGTGGGAATACCGTCTTTCACTTCTCCTCGATTTTTCGGAGAACTACTTTCACATTCTCCTCTCACTTTTTCAACCGAATTTCGAGTTGTAAGTCTTTTACTTCTAGTACCGTTGGCCAGGGTAGTGAAGTACCCTTTATCTGTCCCTTTGTCACCTTTGTCACAGTCTGAAATAAAAAACCCCGAGGTTTTAGTGACGTCTACCACTGACGTCGGTACTTTAATTTTCTACGAATGAGGAACCTTCTTTTCAATACTGATTGGATCTATCATATAAGTTCTCGTCTCTGTAATGAAACGGCTGATTCCAGGCGGATCAGTTCCGAAAGGGTCGCCAGTACATACCTACACTCTCAACCTGACACTTCTTCCGACTCGTGGTTTCTTAACTACGCAAACTTGACACCACAACCTATTCTGAGAACTCTCAGGGAACCTGACGTTCCTCTAGGTTGGTCAGGTAAGACTTCCTCTAGTCGGGACCCTAAAGGAACCCTCCTTACCACGATTTCGACTTTGAGGTCATGAAACCGGTGGAGTACTCTTCTCAACTGAGTAACCTTTTCTGAGACTACGACCCTCTCTAACTCCCGTCCTCTTCTTCCCCTGCTGGTTCCTACTCTACCGACCTACCGTAGTACCTGGACTACCTGTACTCAGACTCACGTGAGGTCCTCTACCACGACCTGTCTCTCCGGACCGCACGATGCTAAGTACCCCAGTGTTTCTCAGCCTGTGTTGACTCGTTGACTTGACTTGACTTGACTGAACTGCCTGGAAACACCTGTTTTTCTACAGAGACGAAAAATTATACGATAGATCCAACCAGTATTGAAACGAAGGTTCCTCATTCGCAGAAAATTAAAGTACCGACGTCAGTGGTAGACTCACTAAAACCTCGGGTTTATATATTTCAGACTGTGACGAAGGTGACAAAGCGGTAGATAAACGGTACTTCACTACCCTGGTTTACGACACTACAATCAAAAGACTTACAACTCAAAATTCGGTTGAAAAAGTGAGAAGAGAAAGTGAAAGTAGTTCTCCGAGAAATCAAGAAGTAAAAGACGGTATTCCCACCACAGTAGACGTATAGACTCTAATAACTATAAAGAGGGTCGTTAGAACTCAAGTCGAACACGAAGTAGGTCGGGTCGTAAAGAGTACTACATGAGACGTATATTCAATTTATTCGTCCCATTGTTATACGTCGGAACTGCATGAGGAGAAGGATAAACCTTGGTCAGACAAGGTACAGGTCAAGATTGACAGCGAAGGACTGGACGTATATCTAAAGAGTTCTCCATACAATCCACCAGACCATAAGGGTAGAGAAAGTCCTGAAAGGTGTGATTTAAGACTTAAGACTTTCTCAGAGAACTACTCACAGTTTCTCTTCTCACTTTTTTCTTTTCTTAATTTTGAGTTGTAATTCTTTTGATTCTAGTACCGTAGACCAGGGTAGTATAGTTCCTTTTATCCTCCCCTTTTTAATCTTCGTCACTGAAAGAAAGAACCTTTCACTAAAAGAAATAACCTGAGGTTTTAGTAACTCCTACCACTGAAGTCGGTACTCTAATCTTCTGTGAACGAAGACCTTCCTTTCAATACTGTTTGGATCTGTATGTAATTTTCGGTCTCTGTAGTGAAAATCGTTGTTTACAACTCTATCAGTTTCGACACCAAAAAGGTCATCAATACATACCTACACTCTTAACCTGGCATTTCTTCCTACTTGTGGTTTCTTAGTTATGAAAACTTGACACGATAAATTCTTCTTAAAACTCTTAGGGAACCTGACGTCCCTATAGGTTGGACGGTTAGGATTTACTTTAGTCAGGACTTATAATTAACGTCCTTGGCTACGACTCGAACTTTGAGGTTATGAAACCGGTAGACTACGATTCTCGGTTGACTAACCTTTTCAGAGACTACGACCCTCTCTAACTTCCTTTTCCTCTTCTCCCTTCCTCTCCTACTCCACTAATTTATCTTAGTGACTGAGTTATCTGTACTTGAACTCTTTTGAGACCCTATATCACCTTCTGTCACTTCGGACCACATGACGTCAGGTACCCCAGTGTTTGTCAACCCGTACTGAATTTCTGACTTGTTGTTGTTCGGATCTAAGTTGGAGTCTCGGACGTAGAGTCTCAACTCGTCGTTGTCTTAGTCTTCAAACCCGAAGGATCTACCACAATCATCATTTCTTAGGAGGACGTTATGTCCTTTACGTCCTCTGAACCCAAACTGAGGACACAACCCTTCTGGGGGACTTTCTCCCGTACCGTTGGGTGAGGTCATAAGAAAGACCTTCTAAGGGGTACCTGTCTCCTCGGACCACCCGATATCAGGTACCTCAACGTTTCTCAGTCTATACTGACTTCACTGACTCATACATGTGTTCCTTTAAAATATCGTCGTTCCTACTCGACCTAATACTTCTAATACTCGTACTGTAAAATGTTTAAACTGTTCTCCATTACTCTACGGTGTACTCCCATTGAACGTTTTTATTTAGTTGGTCCTTCTTACATGACTTTAACTCATGAGTTTTCTGGGATACTGAATAAGTTACAAAACCTTTTTCTCCTCTTAGTCCTTCACAAGTCGAACACACCATCTTTACCATAGTAGTCCTCCTTTGTTCTTCGTCCTTATTCCTATCTTACCCCTCCAATCCCGGGGAGAGGGGTGTCAGTGCCACTGAAGGACTACTACCTTAGTACAGACTTCCATCCACAGACAATCCGTCACGTTGTTCCTTAAATTTTGAATCCTTGTTCTTATTCTATCTTTGTTACTTTAACGGTAAGAGTTTTTAATATAAACTAAAATGTCTTTTACCTCGGTGTACACACTTCGTCGTCCTCTTTCTTTCCGTCCTTTTCTTTATCTGGTCCTCTTTGTTACAGGGTCTTCAGTTCACCCTTGTAGTTTACGTGATATAGATTACTCTTCCGCCTTCCGTCTGGGTAGTTGGTCCACGTACTGTGCGACTTGTGCCAAACACAGAACTCGTGTACCACTGAATTTCTTGTACGAACCCCTACAATCCTTCTACCCAGTTCTATTACCTCCCCCCTGTTACTACCCATTACCACGAACCTTTAGTCATACATCTTCAAAACTCCCTTCTACAAGAATATCTTTTTCCTTATTTTTATCAGTAAGTTTAGACGTAACGTATCCTTTCGTAATTATCTTTGTTTTTCCGCGAATGGAAGAGTCTCCCTAGGAGTCAAGTCAAGTCAGTAAGTCAGCACAGGCTGACAAACGCTGGGGTACTTAACGTCGTGTGGTCCGGAGCGACAGGTAGTGTTTGAGGGTTTCAAGTGAATCTGAGTGCAGGTAACTCAGGCACTACGGTAGGATGGTAGAGTAGGAGACAGTAGGGAAAGAGGAGGACGAGGGTTAGGGAGGGTCGTAGTCTCAGAAAAGGTTACTCAGTTGAGAAGAGTACTCCACCGGTTTCATGACCTCAAAGTTGAAATCGTAGTAAGGAGGGTTCCTTTAGGGTCCCGACTAGAGGAAGTCTTACCTGACCAACCTAGAGGAACGTCAGGTTCCCTGAGAGTTCTCAGAAGAGGTTGTGGTGTCAAGTTTTCGTAGTTAAGAAGTCACGAGTCGGAAGAAGTGTCAGGTTTAGAGTGTAGGTGTGTACTGGTGACCCTTTTGGTATCGGAACTGATCTGCCTGGAATCAACCTTTTCATTACAGACACGAAAACTTATACGATAGATCCAACCAGTATTGAAAAGAAGGTTCCTCATTCGTAGAAAATTAAAGTACCGATATCAGTGGTAGACGTCACTAAAACCTCGGGTTTTTTTTTTTATTTCAGACTGTGACAAAGGTTACAAAGGGGTGGATAAAGGGTACTTCACTACCCTGGTCAACGGTACTAGAAGTAAAAGACTTACAACTCGAAATTCGGTTGAAAAAGTGAGAGGAGAAAGTGAAAGTACTTCTCCGAAAACTCAAGGAGAAGTGAAAGACGGTATTCCCACCACAGTAGACGTATAGACTCCAATAACTATAAAGAGGGTCGTTAGAACTAAGGTCGAACACAAAGGAGGTCAGGTCGCAAAGAGTACTACATGAGACGTATCTTCAATTTATTCATCCCACTGTTATATGTCGGAACTGCATGAGGAAAAGGATAAACCTTGGTCAGACAACAAGGTACAGGTCGACATTGACAACGAAGGACTGGACGTATGTCTAAAGAGTTCTTCGTCCAGTCCACCAGAACATAAGGGTAGAGAGAGTCTTAAAAGGTGTCAAAAAACACTAGGTGTGTCAGTTTCCGAACCGGTATCAATTGTTTCGTCTTTATTTATAAAGAGACCTTGAGAGAACAAAAAGCTACTAGGTCGCCTACAACCGTTAAACAAGAGACTAAGGAGACGGAAAAGATTTTGGTCGAACTTGTAGTCCTTCAAGTGCCAAGTGCATAATGACTTCGGACCGAAACTCTTAAAACTCGTAATGAAATGATCTCACTCTCTACTCATGTTAACATGTCATCAAACTCGTAAGAAACCGTAACGGAAAGAAACCCTAACCTTACTTTTGACTGAAAACGGTCTCCCTAGGATCAGTGTTCAATGTTCCCTCTAGGTGACTCACCCTCGGTTCTCTCCCGTGTCCTCGTCCCCGGGGTCTACGAAACGATCCCCCTCCGTAACGATATCGAATTGTGTTATCCCTCCCCTCCTTTTTAGTAAGTCCCTGTTTTAAACCGCCAACAGTGTCCTCTCCAAACATCGTTGGTGACTCCTATTTCATTAACCGTTCCTCTCCTTCTCTTAAGTCCCTCTACAATGTTATCGATACTGGGGGGAGAATCTCTACCTTAAGTATCTCTCTACACTTAATACAAATCTTAAGGAAATTTCAATAAGGACAGACTACACTCATTCGGTGCTAACTACGTGAACCCCTGGGCCGTAAACGTGTTTGTCGAGTTGCAGACGGAATAAGAATCCGTTTCTGTTGTTCGGGAAGCATCCCTCTTCTCTGACTCCAGGTCTCCCTACACCTACTCTTCTCTGTTGTATTCATCTCCTGACTGGTAGGTCTCCTTCTCACCGGGGAAAAGGACTCTTCTCTCTCTTTTCAACCACAGACGTCCTCACCCGTTTCCTAAATACACAAAAGGGTCGTATATACTGTGTTTGCCTGGTGCCAGGGGTAGTCCAATAGCACTGAATCTCTGTGTTTCTGTGGTAGACACAATATTGACTTTTCTCTCTGTTATGGAATCACGTTCACATTATGTCTCCTGAGCACATGTTACCTTTTTCACATGCACCCTGTATTTCTGTTTTGTAGGTGGGGTCTCTACCTAGATTACTTCACAAATACTTCTCGACTGTTTTTCCTCTTCGAATCACAGGAGAGGAAGTCGTGTCTTTGAACACCGACGGACAAGGGAAGGGACGTTAATTTAGTCTTATAGATTCTAGGCCAGATTCTTTATAAAAAAAGTTTTAGGACTAATAAACAGATAGGTCGACTTCAACTCTTGATGACTGGTTTATATCTTTCTTACTATTCCAAATCGTCAATTGTATGAAACACGATCCCGTATGTAATAATAAACCACAAGAGCACACCATGTCACCATTTCTTAAGTGGACGGACGTTTAAGTCCTCTGAGTTCTCTACGTCTGAACTAACGACCCAGTCCTTCTAGGGGATCCTCATCCTTTGCCGTTGGGTGAGGTCTTAAGAACGGACCTCTTAAGGTACCTGACTCCTCGGACCGTCCGATACCAGGTATCCCAAAGTTTCTCAGTCTGTACTGACTAAGAGAGAGAGAGAGAGAGAGAGAGAGAGAGAGAGAGAGAGAGAGAGTGTGTGTGTGTGTGTGTGTGTGTGTGTGTGTGTGTGTGTGTGTGTATGTTAAATCTACCTTATATGAGTATAATTTTTTCTTAGGTCTACTAAGGTAGTATTTTGATAAAAAACAGACTTTAATAAACTTACCACTCATCTACATTTGATAGAAGACTTAAAAAGAGTCTTATAATATCTAGACTTTAATTAAATTTTTCTCACAGATATTTTAAGGGGTAGAAATTCATTGTCCAAATACAGTTATAAGGTGTGAAATTTTCAGGAGTGTTTCTTGGTATGAGTAAATCAGATATACATATTCACGATTTTTGTTTGTTTTATTGGTTCTGTATACAAAGTGGAACCTTCCTACTTAGTTCTCATCTTAAACTGTAGTGTCGGTTCTAGGTATGACCAGAGTAGTAAGTATTCGGAGGTCCTCCGAACGGTTTTACGAAGTAGAGAGATTTAAAGTAAAATAGTAACTATATTACCTATCCTTTTATGGTGAAAGACTATTCATTTGGTCCGTGGTTTCCGTCTCGTTGGCCATGTCGTTTCTTAGATAAAGAAGGACGAGGAGACGTTCCTTAATGAACGACGCTAAGAGGGCCGAACATCTCTTTACCAAAGATCTGAACGAGTATGCATTGCACACAATCAACGAGCCATGACGGGTCGAGAAACGTCGGGTTACCTGAAATCGGGTAGTCTGAGGAGACAGGTACCTTAAGAGGTTCGTTCTTATGACCTCACCCAACGGTAAGCGAAGAGGTCTCCTAGAAGGATTAGGTCCTTAGATTGAGTCCAGAGGACGGGACGTACGTCTAAAACATGGTAGACTCGATAGTCCCTTCGGGTCTGAAGTAGTACGATTTAACGAAGTTATTGCAGGTCGAGAAACACTAGGGTATCTGACAACGCTCGGTCCGAGGAGACAGGTACCCTAAGAGGTCCGTTCTTATGACCTTACCCAACGGTGAAGGAGAAGGTTCTCTATAAGGACCGAATTCCTGACGTGGACTCACAGAACGTAAAGGATGTAACCGTCCACTTTACAAATGGTGACGTTGATTCACGGATGGTACTCAGTTTTGGACAATTTTAATCCTCTAATATTTTGACTCGTTCAGTCCGTGTGACAACAGTGTCTCCGAATGAAAAGAAATTGTAGTGGGAAATGTAACTATACTAGTATTTCAAAGTTACTAAGTTGAGATTTCTTGAGACTTTAACCACGTTTAAAAATACGGAGTAGGGATAACAACATAGAACACCTCTGTGACTTTTACAGAAGAGATTTGGAGTTTAGAGGAGTGAAGGAAAAGTTTCTAGTAGAAAACAAAGGACTCACTAAAAACATCTCTATTGATTGGAATAATGTAGGTAAACGTTTAATAAGTTAGTACAAGGTAATAATTGAGTTCCCATTTTAGTTTATTAATCATCTAGATGTTCTCAAATATATTGAATCGAGAAAGGACTAATAGAAAGACCGAACTAAAAGTTACAAAAAATGTGCGTGAAATGTGATTAGAATAAATTTATCGATCTTACGTGGTTCTTGTTATACGAGAGGTTATAAAAACTCTTTGTAAAGGATATAAACTTGTAAGATAAATGACTCTATTTTTGTAAAACAATACCTTATTTTTGGGTATAATAGTGGGATGAATATATATAGTGGGAAGAATAAATTGAATATACGTCTCATGTAGTACCCTTTACGACCCAACCTACTTTGTGTTTCACCTTAGTTTTAACGGTGATCTTTATAGTTATTGGGTCCTATACGTCTACTGTGGTGGGAATACCGTCTTTCGTTTCTCCTTGATTTCTTAGAGAACTACTTCCACTTTCTCCCCTTACTTTTTCGACCTAATTTTGAGTCGTAAGTTTTTTGTTTCTAATGCCGTAGATCAGTGTTGTGAAGTACCGTTTATCTACCCCTTTGTTACCTTTGTCACTGTCTCAAATAAAAGAACCGGAGGTTTTATTGACCCCTACCACTGACGTCGATACTTTAATTTTATATGAACGAAGAACTTCCTTCTCGATACTGGTTGGATCTGTCTTATAATTTTTCGTTTCTGTTTGTACTTTTACAAACCCTTGTGTACATTCTTAATTTCTAAAATTTTAATTTTTTTATTTTTTTAAATTTTTTTTCGTTTCTGTAGTGAAACGTTTACAGGTATATCAGGTTCGATACCCAAAAGGATACCAGTACATACCTACACTCTCGACCTGGTATTTCTTCCGACTCACGGCTTCTTAACTACGAAAACTTGGCATCACAACCTCTTCTGAGAACTCTCAGGGAACCTGACGTTTCTCTAGTTTATTCAGGTAGGATTTCCTTTAGTCAAGACTTATAAGTAACCTTCCTGACTACGACTTCGACTTCGAGGCTATGAAACCGGTGGACTACACTTCTCGGTAAAGTAACCTTTTCTGGGACTAGGACCCTTTCTGACTTCCGCCCTCCTCTTCCCCTACTGTCTCCTACTATACTAACCTATCGTAGTGTAGAATTACTTGTACTCAAACTTGTTTGAGGTCCTCTACCACTTCCTGTCCCCTCGGACCGTACAACGTCAGGTACGTCAACGTTACTCAAATTGTGTTGACTCGTTGACTTGTTGTCATTGTTATGGGTGTTTACGACCTACTTATAAAGGACAACTTAATTTTCCGTAGACCGTAAGAAAATAAAAGACAAAACCTGGAAAATTATCTCAATGGACAGAACCGGGATCTCAGAAAGAGAGATTAGGTACCCTTACCCTATTCACACTTCAAAAACCTCTTAAAACTCTACCTTATACAAATTTTATTAACTAATTTGACTGTTAATTTTGAACATTTTATAAGAAACAAAATGGATTAATGGGGGTTTTAGGAGTAGGTGTACATTGTCATCTAGAAATAATTTTATTGTTTAGGGAATGTCCTATCAAATTAAACGTTAATACTTAAGTAAAGAAAAGGAATTATAACATTTTGTATTGTTAGAGAGGATTTACGATTACCAATCGAAATTTTAAGGTCGCTGTGAGACGAATAATTCGGGTTCACGATCCATTTGACTGTCAATATAAGGACTTCTCCTATTCATGTTAGTCGAGACGTGTCCGTTAGTGTAAAGTCTGAAACACTTTTAAGGTATTTATGTTTCTTGTAAAATCAAACGTACTAAATCTTTCAGGTCGGTAAACGGACTTCGTCAAAAAAAAACAAAAACAAAAACAAAAAAGTCCTACACGGTTCACGCTTCGAAGTCTCCCTACCCGACACCAGTCCTCCTTGAGTGTCTGGCAAGGGACCGGCTCCCCGAGACCCCTTTAGGTCGTCCTGTTTATGTGATACGAGACAACCATATCGATTCTTTGTTCATAGTGTTCGACAAGTTAATAGGTTAATCCAAATAGATATAGACGATAGTTCATCCTTGAAATAGAGGACTTAATATCTCTCTTATGGAAAGACTCAGTAAGTCTGGTGGGAAGGGTCCTCCTTAGTCTCAAGTACAGAGTTCAGAATCTCGTGTAAGGATCCTAAAGGACTACCTCATACCAGTACACAAACCTTACTATGTCAAGAGTTGAGGACATGAGTCACAGTGACCTAACCTACTTTAGCTGAATCGTTTCTCAAATCTATATCGTCTCTTCTCCTAGAATTTGACTAGGAACTTGTTCTCTCCTCGAAGATTAAGTCGTCTTCTTTTGGTCTTTCTCTTATACCGGAATGGGTTCGGGTTCAGTCTGACGTGGAGTCCTACCTTTCTCATCCGTTAACGAAGTTTACGACGATTCTCGAACTCATTTTAAACGTTTCTCTTCACCAGTAACCGAATTCTTTTATTTTCGATTCTGTGAATGAGGAACCTTCTTTTCAATACTGGTTGGATCTATCGTATAAGTTTTCGTGTCTGTAATGAAACGGTTGATTCCAGGCAGATCAGTTTCGATACCAAAAAGGTCATCAGTACATACCTATATTCTCAACCTGACACTTCTTCCAGCTCGCGGCTTCTTAACTACGAAAACTTGACACCACAACCTCTTCTGAGAACTCTCAGGGAACCTGACGTTCCTCTAGGTTGGTCAGGTAAGACTTTCTCTAGTTGGGACCCTAAAGAAACCTTCCTTACTACGATTTCGACTTTGAGGTCATGAAACCGGTGGAGTACGCTCCTCAACTGAGCAACCTTTTCTGAGACTACGACCTTCCCTAACCCCCGTCCTCCTCTTCCCCTGTTGTCTCCCACTCTACCGACCTACCGTAGTACCTGAACTACCTGCACTTAGATTCACTTTAGGCCCTCAACCACTACCTGTCCCTCCGGACCGCACGACGCTAAGTACCCCAGCGTTTCTCAGCCTGTGTTGACTCGCTGACTTGACTTGACTAATGNTCTTCCCCTGTTGTCTCCTACTCTACCGACCTACCGTAGTACCTGAACTACCTGCACTTAGATTCACTTTAGGCCCTCAACCACTACCTGTCCCTCCGGACCGCACGACGCTAAGTACCCCAGCGTTTCTCAGCCTGTGTTGACTCGCTGACTTGACTTGACTAATGGACCTGTTTTTTTCGGACCCTATCTCCCTTCTTTAAAATGATCCATCCTCTTCGTTATACTTAACTCTTTCATATCCATTAAGTCCACCCTTTGAAAGGATACTTATCTCTTGTTTAGTTGTCGTCTCATATTTCCTGGGTCACTCCCAGGTTTAGGGAAATTAAATCAAATGGAAGACAGGACGTCAAACCTCAAGAATTCTAGAAACAGATAGAGTCAGAACTGAATTCATTGAAAGTCGGACTAAACCTTATAAATACCTACGTGAACTTTTCGACTTTGTCTCTTACGTTTTATAATTTATTTACCTATTTTAAGGTCTCATGAAGGTCCCACTCCACCCCTACCCTCACAAGTCGTTTAGGACATCCCTCTATCGTGACCTCCCCCGGGACCCTCCACCAGTTCAATATGTTTCACCTCCGACACCTTTCCTTCCCTCTTAGACTTCGTCGATGTCGTGAGGGCGGACTTCAACCTCTCATATACTCCCTTGGCCTCCGTACTCCCACCTGTGTGCGTTCTCGTGGGTCCACTGTCGTTGAGACTCACGGGCGGAACCCAAGACTGGGTTCTCATGTCTGTCATCCCTCATAGAGATCGTTACCTTGGTACTTCTAGTTTGAGACATAAAGTCACCGAACTTACACGTAATTCTTGTATGTTCAAACCACTGATCGATACTTAAGACTTGAAATAATTCGAACAGATCTTGTTCTAGACAACTACATCATAGAACCCGATCTCTGACCTTAGTGTGACTCAAATATGGACAAAGGAGGGTTAATGATGGATATAATTGAAACCCCGTTTAAAGGGTATAGGAGTCGGAGAATACGTTACATAATATTTACCGGGGTTCTAGGAATTCTCTGTAGGTAGGTAATGTAGGTTCTACCCAATCACTTCCTACTTCAAGTATGTCAGAATAACGTCCTATTAACCTTTTTTATTATCTCCAGACTATAATGAAACAGCTGATTCTAGGTAGATTAGTTCCGATACCAAAAAGGTCATCAGTACATACCTACACTCTCAACCTGACACTTCTTCCGACTCGTGGTTTCTTAACTACGTAAACTTGACACCACAACCTCTTCTGAGAACTCTCAGGGAACCTGACGTTCCTCTAAGTTGGTCAGGTAAGACTTCTAGTCGGGACCCTAAAGAAACCTTCCTTACTACGATTTCGACTTTGAGGTTATGAAACCGGTGGAGTACACTTCTCAACTGAGTAACCTTTTCTGAGACTACGACCCTCCCTAACCCCCGTCCTCCTCTTCCCCTCTGTCTCCTACTCTACCGACCTACTGTAGTGACTGAGCTACCTGTACTCAGACTCACTTGAGGCCCTCAACCACTACCTGTCTCTCCGGACCGCACGACGTTAAGTACTCCAGAGTTTCTCAACCTGTGCTGACTCACTGACTTGACTTGACTTGACTTGACTCACTATTATCATGACGTCTGAGATTATCCTATAATCCTGATTTAAATTATCCATTATTCCTTAGTAAAACTAATAAAAGTCTGTCCTTCATTTTGATAGTTCTTACTAAAAATGTGTCATTTAGACATTCGTCTCACATCGTCTCTTTCTTAGATAAATGAGTTTCTGAGAAGGTCGTTTATACGTAACACCTGAATACTACGATTCCAGACCTGAATGTCTTTACTTTGTGTGTACTAGAGACGGAGTAGTTGGGGTATCAAGTAGTTGTGACTTCATCCTCTCTGACTCCGATCCCTGTCGTTCCGTGTCTCAAAACTTTATTACTTCAACTCCCCCCGTCTCCTAGACTCGGAGTACCACTGTAAAATCTTACGTTCCTTCCCTATCCTTACATCATTTTTGTTTTGAGGACGACGTTTATTAACATCGTTTACACACACAACATATAATATCTATCTATCTCTCTACTATATCTATATAGAACACAGGTTGAGATACACTGGGACACCTGACATCGGGTGAGTCAAGGAGACAGGAACCCTAAGAGGTCAGTTCTCTTCTTATGATCTCATCCAACGGTAAAGGAAGAGGTCCCATAAAAGGCTTGGGTCCCTATCTTGGACGTAGAGAAAACAGAGGACGTAATCGTCCGTCCATGAATTGGTGATCGAGATGACCCCTTCGGAGGGATATATATATATATATATATNATTACCAAGTGAACACACACACTCACACACACGTATGTCATCACCAGATCGTTCCGTTTTCAAGGACCCTGGGTAACTTAAGTATTACACCGGAGGTAGGAGACACAGTAAAGAACACGTTAAATTTGTTCGTTTACTTAAATTCGTGAATCCTTTCACGGACCCCGTCTGGGTCTTATAGACTGAAAAGGAGATCACAGGTGATAATTTGGGTAATTTTCAAATATTTGTCCTTTCACTCGATTACTCGTAACTTAGAGATTCGTTAAGTCAGAGACGAGTGACGACTGGACAATCATAGACAATCTACGAGAGAGTACCAGTCTTACACTACATTCTAAACGTAAAAAAACAACGAAAACTCCACCGGAGACAAAGAGTGGAAGGTCAAAAGAATCAGAGAATGTGGGGAGGGTAAACCACACCCGACATTGAGCACAGATTGAAAATTCCTTCTTTTACATCGTTTCATTGTTTACAGGGAAAACTGTGACCCAGTAGAACCCAACACGCGAGAGTGAGACTCCTTCCCGTTCACTGTACAACACTCCAAGGGAAACGTTTCCTCGTGGTCCGTTCATGGACTCTTCGGTGGTCGTTTGTACGTGGTCCTTTTATTCTGGGAGTCGGGTTGTCGTCCCCACTCGACTTAGGACGACTGTTGGCGTACTCATTCGGACTTTATCATAGGAGGGGTGTACTTGGGAGTGTACTCTGGTGTTGGGATTGGTTAGGGACTTAACGTTGAAAACTCTTTAAAACTTAGTCAGTATGTTGATTCACACGGGACGAAGGATTAAGTGTCTTTGTTATTATATTCACAAATAAAGAAATTTGGTGATTCAAACCCTTCATTAATCAATACGTCGTATTTGTTAATTATGTAGTGGGGTACAACGGAGGTCCTACTTTTGGTCTCAGTTCAGAGTCGTATTGGATGAGGATCTCTTTAAACGAATTTACTGTTTCTGTAAAGGGGTGGTCTCTTCGTGTACACCTTCCCTTAAAACTATGAATACATGAACACACCTCTTCATTCTTGTATTATAGTCCTTTCTCTCTAATTTATCGTACACTATATAGTAAGTCTTGAACCTTAAGTTTCAAGGTCGGTTCTGGGGATCGTGACTAGAATGACGTAAGGACCTTACCGAGGAACTTTAAATCTGTGTAATAACTGGATACTAATTCCTCTGCCCTACGACCTATACGGAGTCGAACCGCAACTCATTTCCTATTCCAGTATCTCCTAGAACGAAACTAAATACAATAGCTCGAAAGGACGAATACAAAAGGAGATTCTCAGAATATCAAAGACCAGAACGTAAATCCAGAAATTAGATAAAACTCAAATAGAAACACACACCACAATCCTTCACAAGATTAAAGTAAGAAAATGTACATCGACACTCAAAAGGGTCGTGGTAAATAACTTCTCCGACAGAAACGGGGTAACATATAAGACCGGAGGAAACATTTTTATTCCATGGGTATCCACGTACCTAAATAAAGACCCGAAGGATAAAACAAGGTAACCAGATATAAAGACAAAAACACGGTCATGGTATGACAGAACTACTGATATCGAAACATCATATTGGACTTCAGTCCTTCCAACTACGGAAGTCGAGGTAAGAAGAAAGAGTTCCGACGAAACCGATAAGTCCCAGAAACACAAAGGCATACCGAAGACTTTTAAAAACAAGATCAAGAAACTTTTCATGGTAACCATTAAACTATCCCTAACGTAACTTGGATGTCTGACGCAAACCATCATATCAGTAAAAGTGTTATGACTAAGAAGGATGAGTCCTTGAACCTTATAGAGAGGTAGACAAATACAGCAGAAACTAAAGAAAGTAATCACAGAATATTAAAGGACACACGTCAAGAGAACAGGGAAATCCATTCAAATGAGGATCTATAAATTAAGAAAAACAACGTTACTACTTACCCTAACTAAGGAAGAGAAAGACTAAAGAGTAATAATCATATATCTTATCGTTCAGTAAAGACACATAACTAAAGTATGGGACGTCGAAATGGTTTAAGTGACCAATCGAGATCACTAAAAAAAACTATGAAGACCCCTCTAAAGTTACCAGTGGACTGTCTCTTTCCTTCTTAATACTGGGTGAGTGTCTATAGAACTGTAGTGTGGAGACACAGTCGTCCTTTACCTGACTGTGTAATATTGGTGTGAATTACCACTGGGATTTTCATTCCCCTTTGGGGAAGGTCTCCCCAAGTGAACCTAGAGTCACAGTATCTCTTCCGATTCAAGACATTTACGTCTCAGGACCCGTCGTTAATTTCAGTTCGAATTAATCACTTTCTCCTCTTTCCTCGAGAAAGCCCCAGGTCGGGACCACCTAGGTCCCATTAAGCTTCCACCCCTGTCTCAGCCGCAGGATCCCTTTTTGAATAAATTAATGTCTATCTCTTCCAAATGTTTTAATCGTCTCTTTTTCTCCGACTTATTGAACCAAATGTACCTTATGGTTAGTGGTACATGCATCCGGTGTCCGTAGAAAGGCAAGAGGGTTTCCTTTCCTCCGTGACTCCGGAGGGGACAGACTAGAATCTTCGGGTCCGTTTTAATCATCCGAACCACTCATGGGTGCATGGTCTACCCTTAAGTCGGTCTTTTATCATCCTCTCTTTTTCTCCGACTTATTGAACCAAATGCACTCTATGGTTATTTTAAGGTTCTGTTCCTTAAACGTGGTAGATACAATCCGGTGGTCGTGGTGAACTTATAGTCTTCCAGGGGGAGGAACCCGAGGAAAAACGTACCTTGAATTTTCGACCTCGTTCATTCATATGCACCACCCGTGGGTACGAGGTCTACCCTTAAATCGGTCTTTTTACCTATCGTTCTTTCTTCGTTGTACCCCCTTAGTCAGAAAGGTCTTTGACTGAGCTAAAGAAATAAAAAATCCAAACGAATATATGGAAAACAATATGTATCCCTACTTATGTCTCAGTGCACCCCCAGTCATCAGGACTGGAAATAGTTTTAGTCCACGAAGTGTATTTACATATTTTTTTCCAAAATCCCCAAAATGTAGTAGAAGACCGGTACTCCGGACGACTGTGAAATACTAGGAAAGAAAGACTATTGGTTTTGAATAAAAAAGGTTCCCACAAAAAAAAGGAATTTGGTCCGTGGTGGGAGGTTTATTTCAACGTAAGGATATCCCACTCCCATATCACCCAATGTTAGTTCTTTCCTTAAATAAATTGGATTCTAATTGTACTAATTACAATTTTTAATTATGAATAAAAAGGATATGCGATCAATGTAAGTAATATTCCCGTCCCTTATACCTCTAAATCGTCGTTTGTAGTCGGGTTGTTTACTTTTGGGAAGTGGTTACAAGGGGAATTCTAGATAAATCAGAATTCTATCACTATTTCAATGTAAAAACGTATCGTTCCTGTGTCACTAAATATTGTTTCATGTCACTAGATAATGTTTTCTCTTTTAAGTAATTGAGTTTTCCAGATCATAACGATTGTAGTTTTTGATGATATAAAGGAAAAGATATGAGGTTTATGTAACTAATTATATAAGGATCCACGGATTCCTATACCTCCGGACCACCGTTAGTAACTGAGTTGTTACTCTTTTCGGGATACGATTAATTATAAAAGTTTTATGAGGTTTGAGAGACACGACAAATACCAACTCTCCATCATTTGTTAGTACACGTATCACCATCCTCATACCTATTAGGACAGTGTGTTCGATCAAACGACCGTCTCTCCAAACTGGACTCTGTGGGAACAGTGTGGGTCCCGTCCCTTAATCGTCGTTAATAACCGTGTTGTTTACTTTTTGGGAAGTGGTTATATTAAGGATTGGTTGTGTGATATGATTGTTAAAGGTTGAAGGGTTTTCTTAGACGGAAATCACTCAGATTTTGTAGAGTACGGAGAGTGCAAACCCTCCGACATTTGTTAGTGTACACCGGACTGTTTGGACATGTCCGTCCGATCTCCTGGACGTCTCCTCAAGCATTCAACTTTGTGAGAACAGTGCGGGTCCTTAAAAATAACTGAATCTCGACATTCAATTGAGGAAGAGTCTCTCTCCATTACCCCCAGTGGGGAGACCTTTCAGTCTCCATATCCACTCTCGTACTTTGTCATTTCATCCATCTGAGACCAAAAACCCCATCTACGAGCCCTTGTCCCACAAAGGACTCCGAACTAGTGTGGAAACGCATACGGCTTCGGAGGAAGGAGTACTGGAAACGGTTCCCGTCTCAAGGAGTACGACCGAGGGCCGTCTCGAGTCGAGTTTCTAGTTAGAGTCCTTCCCGACCCCTCCAGTCACGTATCTATCTTGTCACCTCTGTATAAAGACTCGAAGGAACGGGTATCATTGTCCTTTATTCAGTAAAGTCCCAGTTACTCCGATGTCACCGGTTGACTCTTGTTTCGTTCACTGACTGACGGTGGCGGTGAAAGTCCTTCCTTCACTTCTGAGAACGACGACGATTCAGTGAAGTCAGCATAGATTGAGACACACTGGGGTCTCTGCCGTCGGGTGGTCCGAGGGGACAGGGACCCCAAGAGGTCCGTTCTTGTGACCTCACCCAACGGTAAAGGAAGAGGTTACGTACTTTCACTTTTCACTTTCACTTCAGCGAGTCAACGCAGACTGATCATCGCTGAGGTTCCTGACGTCGGAGGGTCCGAGGAGGTAGGTACCCTAAAAGGTCCGTTCTCACGACCTCACCCCATGGTAACGGAAGAGACCACTTCTGAGAATAAAAGTGTCTTTTACCCCCGGACTCACCGTAATGACCGTGATCAACAGGACCTCCCGTGGTTACTCGACCTCTTGACGCGGATTATATGGGTCGGGCAGTCGGAGTGGAACCCGAAGACACGTACACGACCCGTAGGGACCGTGTAGGACTGTCGTAGAGTGAACCGAGGACGAGTCTGGGGTCCTCCGGGACGTGTGGGTCAAGACTTGGGTACGTACGTTCGGGTGTTCGTGTGCCCAATTTGGAGAGGAACCTGTATTAAGTACCCTTTCCCATCACGACTAGTCCACGAGAGTCCCTAGAGGGGACTACCCCGAAGGGTCAAGGGGTCGAGGAGGAATGAAGTGAGAGCGGAGACCCCCTGACTGGAGGAGGGATTTACTTCCCCGTCGCGAACGAAGAAGGGAGCCGGCGGAAGAGGCTCCTCAGGTCCGACTCTTCGGGGTCACGGGGTGAAAGGACGGTGTTCAGCGGAAGACACTATACGGTGCGCAAAGGGGGAAGGACGATGAACATATCAGACTTTCCTACGTAGCTAGAGGAACTGGTACCCCTGATCACGACAACCCAGAACACGGAGAGACACTCGAGTAAAGTGTCTCGTCGAGGACTGTGTGGTGACGACGAGTCGTCACAGACGACTTCCTTGTCCACTCAGGAGGTTATCGGTGGTCTCGAATCTCGATTTCCGTCGGATCTTAGGGTATGTGGGAGAGAAGGTTCTCCGGTTCTTCCACTGTGTGTCTACTATATAGTCCACTGGGACCCACAAGACGAGACTCTACGAGGTGGGTGGAGTGAGCCGGGGGGGTGGGGACGGACGAGGGACACGTTGGGACTGAGGAGAAAGGGACCTTACTCGACAGACCGGAGAACACCCATGAATTAATGTTTACGGGACGGTCTCGAGCGGTAAAACTACTCTTCGATAACCAGGGGTCTCCGAGTATAGTTGAGGTCAAATGATCTTATCGAACAGTATTTCAAACCTTAACGAAATCATAGATGAATTGTTAGTTCCTAACTTTTTTTTTTTTGATACAAATTTGTGAGAGTAAATTCATTATAATTTATAATTCACTAAACGGAGAGTGACTATTTATTAATTATGTAAAGGGAAAGGTCTCACTAAAGTTATTACATTAACTTTTTAGAGATGAACATGGAATTTTATTCGATAAAAGTTTATATTCTATCTGTCATCAATAAAACCTTTGTGTCTACGAAGGACTGTATTGGTCTACCAGTTCAGGGGATTCAAGATGGTTGAGAACATCTTAAAGGTTCCCTAATGGTCCTTTTATTTCTCGACCTGGGTCCTTTCGTCGGAGTTTTACCGGAATGACTTTTGGAAGGATAAGTAGGGTCGTTTCCGTCCTGCTCGGGGGTTAGAGTCCCTGGAAGACGACGGACTCCAACTAGAGACCTTTGTCGAGTTACGACGGATGGGAACTGTTCCGACGGAAGTCCGAGGGTAAACTCTAGTTCGGTCCCTGAATTGCGATGGAATTATGTTTCGAACTGGTAAGACCCTTCTCTTATTAATAACAATTTCCCCACAGTAAACCTACCGACTAGACTGGTCATCTAGACGGACCCTGACTCCAGGGTTATACCAGGGGTTAAGATGGGAGACTTCGTGACAAAGAAACATCTTTCCTTTGCCCTTCTTGTTTCAGTGTCTTACCGTTATTTTTAGTTTGTACTGGGAACAGAACATAAAAAAAAGAAACTTTAATAGTATAATTCACTTCTTTCATTTTACTTCTGTTTATACTATAGCGAAAATACACCTTAGATTTTATTTTTCTTTACAACCCGAAGCGACCACCGAGTCGACATTTCTTAGACGGATATTACGTCCTCTTCGTAATAAATCGGGACTCAACCCTTCTAGGGGATCTCTTCCTTTACTGTTGGCATAGGACGGACCTTTTAGGGTACTTGTCTCCTCAGACGGTTCGATGTCAGGTACCCCACCGTTTCTCAACCTATACTGTCGCTGATTGGTTGTCGTTGTTTTTTTACAATGTTCACTTGAATAAATGTTTTGTCTTTGTCTCAGTGTCTGGATCTCTTGTGTCAATGACAATGGTTACCAATGGTCCCCCTCTCATCCCTCCTCCCTACCTAACCCTCAAACCCTAACTGTACGTATGTTACGATATAAATTTTATGTTCCATAAAGATACTTTTTTATTTATTTAAATAAAGTAACTGTATATCAACTGAATGTTGTAACACAGTCAAAGTCCGTATGTCATTACGAAGATTACGACGATTCAGTGAGTCAGAACAGACTGAGAGACACTAGGACACCTGGCGTCGGACGGTCCAAAGAGACAGGTACCCTAAAAGGTCCGTTCTTACGACCTCAGTCAAAGGTATGGAAGGAGGTCCTCTAGAAGTACTGGGTCCCTAACTTGGGTACAGAGAATTTAAGGGACGTTACCGACCACCAAGAAATGGTGATCACGGTAGACCCTTCGGTAAATATGTTATCATATATGTGGATTTATATATATATATAAGAATAAATAATATCCAATAATGTTCTATCACTTATATCAGTGGACACGGTGGTATCCAGGAACAACAAATAGAAAATATATACCATTAATTATTATATCACTTATACAATTAAGGTTTGAGGATTAAATGGGGAGGTAGGAATGAGAAGGGAAACCATTGGTATTCAAACAAAGACAAAACATTTATTTAAGTAAACGTAGTAAAAGATCTAAGATGTATACTCACTATAATATACTATAAACAGAAAGACGGACTGAATGGAGTAAGTAACACTATAGAGATCCACGTATGTATAACAACGTTTAAGTTGAAAGTCTCAGAGTCCAAGACAGGTTTACATTCCGAAGAGGGAACTGATAGTACTTTGAGAATTCCCCGGTCCCGTCCCTTAGACAAAATCTGACCTCAGGATCGAGAAGGAGAAGGAGAGACTCAAGTCAAAGAAGTAAGCACTTTACCCCAATTATTGTCGTGAATCTGATGGTGGATGTCGTCACAAAGATCTTACCCTAATTGATGATTAATAGTCATGTTTCACGTCCCGTCACGAACCATGTCCATTCGTGATGTTTTCACGGATAGTAGTAATACCTTGTTAACTTTTCAAAGAGTTGTAAGATACGTTTTGTTTCTTTAGGAAGTTTTTCTAACCGTAAAGTAAGACATTTAGATTTATTATCGAGAAATGAGAATGAGACTACGGTTGAAAAGGTTTGTAAATGTACTGGAAGGACATTGGTTTTCTTGACACTTTACTCTTCTCTTTATCGTCCTAGGGTGTCCTACATAGAGGACATTGAATAAGAAGAGTAAGGTTAGAGAGGGTGTTGTTTTAGCGTCGATGGGAGGTGGGGTTCGTACGTAATTGTATAAAGGTACGGGGTCTCTTAAGTGATGAGTGGATACAGAGAGACGAAACTATATACGACGGGAGAGACAGACCTAATAAGGAGAGGTTTTATCAGGAATTAATTTTAAGACGAGTCAGAATGGAGATGTTACCTTCGAAAAGAGTGCAGAAGGAGACCTAATCACGGGACTCAACTTCAGTGGTGATATTAAAGACGTCTCTGACATAGAGTGATGATGTACAAAAATTTTTACAATAGCAAATAAACAAACAAGATACAGAGGCATCAAATCCTTCGTTCGTTTCTGATGAAAGAAACGATGGTAGAGAGAGCACATGACCTTAGCACTACTCCCATACAATGTTCTAAAGTCAACTAATATTAACTCATATGGTAGTGTAGTCACACCCCAAGTCAAAAGATATTATACTATAGAGTTTTATTCCATACCATCTTCACGCAAAGACATAAAGTGTTTTGTTACAAGTCTCCACTGGGTGGGTCCGATTAAACCTCAAGATGTTAGTAGTCGTTAGGTGACAGAAAGACAAAAAGACGACAGGAGGGTTTTGTACCGTACTCAAAGGTTCCACTGAAGTATGGACGTCTACCGACACCCATGAGTCTTTAGTGTTGACGTAAGGAGACTCGTCATTCTTGTACTGGGATACGGAAATACCACTAAAGGTTCTTAAGGACGTACAGAAGGGATTGCAAATAGACCGTTTTGGAAAGGGTACCAGTGTCTCCGTAGTTGACTCAGACCTTCTTACACCCTAACTAAAACATGATCTTATTGTGCTGTCTTCTTACCTAGTGACTATGTCCTCCGTCGATCATCAGTTGTGGTGTACTAGTTGAATCGTACAGTGAACCCAATAAAAGAATGTCCTTAGAACAAAGGATCTGACACTCCTGGAACTCCTGTGATAAAAATCACAGTCGTCTTAGATTACGTTAAGGAACCGTGGATCCTCTGTGAGGTAAATGACTTCCTCACTAAGTCCTACTTATTTATTAAATTAGTTGTTTGTCTACAAACTTTAAATTTTTTTTTTCTGTGAAACGTTTACAGGAAGTCATCAGAGTAATATGGAATCAAAAAAGTTAATAACTTAGATTATAAATAACGGTAGTTTTCGAATTGTTTAGTAAATTGTCTTCTAGACTCTGAGAAGACTGTAAAGTTTACTCAAAAAAAAAGAAACGGTGATAATATCCCAATATTTAAAAGTAATCAATTCAGACGGGTAAGGGATTACACTTACATCGAAAAAAAGTAAAAGTTTCCAATTAACACAAAAGTTTATAGATGAAAAGGGGAGTGAGTGTCTCATGCTATAAATTCGTGGCACTGGAGTAAGAAAAAGTATAAAATGATCGTAAATAAGATTAGAACAATGACTCTCAATTTGTATTACCAGGGGTTTAGATTGAGTCGACGAAAGTTTACTATAATTGAATCTAAACTCTAAGATTTCGAAACGTTCTTATACGATAAAGGGAAGATTATATTTGTCCACACGAAACAACTTTAAGAGTCGATATTAATTTTACCATTTCCGTTCAGTGTTTGAGAAGATTTAGAAATCCAAAGACTTTTTACGTTCACATCTCGCGATTTAAAGTTTGTATAAAAAATAAACTTTAATTAACGACTAAATATAGGGTCACGAGAATAGTAGACACGTATAAATCGACCTTTACGTGAACCTTTGCACTGTTTAAAGTACGTAGTAATTCGTGAAATTTATTAATTATCAACTAATAAAAGAGAAAATTCTACCGGAGTAAATATTTAGACGGAGTCGTTACTACGGAAATCCAATTTTACCTCGACGTAAAGATAAATCTTTTGACAGGAAATAAATCTCTCCTATTACTTACTGAGACAGTTCTAAATACGAAACAGTTCCCGCTTTCCGAGTCGGTTACAATGTGTTTGTAGTTCACTTCTCTAGTCACTACTAACATTATTACGTTGCAACTTGAACCACAAAAATCACCGACTGGGGACCCTGAGACACGATTCGGTGGCTAATGGTAAATATTTGTTCTGTGTGGGTAACGTGTCACGAAAGGAGACTCGTCCTACTATCGGGAAGGTGGACGACAGGTAGTTGTGCTCCAAACTAAAGAAAAGAAACACGACAGGAAGGACCCCTCAACTCATTCTGGACCCCTCGAAAATCTCGTCCTAAAACGACCACCAAGTCCACCAATTCTTAGACGGACGTTACGTCCTTTGGGTCCAAACTAAGAATCCAGACCTTCTAGGGGACCTCTTTCCTTACCGATGAGGGAGGGTGTAAGAACAGATCTCTTAAGGAACCTGTGTCCTCCCGACTCGCTGAAAGTGAAAAAACGACTCTGCCCAACTGTAAGAGGTCTAACACTTATGTTAAGAGATTAAAGTACTATTTGAAAGGTTCAACATAGGTAGAACTTTCCTCAGCAGTTATTTTGTGGTACATTCGAAGACACTGATTAGTCCAAGTATGAAGTCTCCTTTCCTGTTCTTTCATTCAACAAGGATTTTTCTTCAGGACTACAGTGTCAAGTGTACATCGATTTATTCTGACATCCTTCGGGGTTTGGGTTCGGAAAGAGATGTCATTCCGTAATTTGTTTCAAAGGTAAATTCGTTCTGTGATTGGAGTCTTCAGGGGGTTCAAACATCCTGTTTTCCAGTTTTGTGTTAAGTGTTGTCGGTTTGGTTAGAAGGTGATCTAATTACTTTTATTTTACAGCGAATGATCAGACTGGAGATCAAGTAGAGTATTTTTGGACGGGTAGTGGGAAATTTACATAGACTTTTACATCTCAGGTCGTACTCAACGAAGTCCCTTGTAACATCTACGAGTTGTCGCACCACCATTAAATCCCAGGTCTTTTTCTCGTCTTTGTGGACCGGACCTTAACTGTAGGTGTCAACAACCTGTCCGAAAGGGTGTTCACTTCCCTCTTTCTTTGACTGAACGTCTAAAACTGTCAGGTTCGAGTAAACTAGGAGAATTGTTAGGTTATCCCATTTATGCTAGGAAAGGTTAAAGGTTTAACCTCCTATCACTGAATCTTTTTAAAATTTAATTGTTTACGTCATAGATAGATTCATTTACCGTTACCGACACATCCAGGTTCCTAAACCCTTTCTATCTACCTCTTCTTTCCCCTTTTTACACTGATTTCTTAATTTTGTTATTGTGTCTGACGTAGCAAACATCATTCCTCTACAATTCTATCACCTTATTTTATATCTTTCAGTACTTTACGGTTGAAGTCGAATACAAAGAATTTCTTTTAAAAAGTCAGACCCTTAGTCTTCACCAGGGTTGGTGAAGAGTTTCTTAGACTTTCATATGAAGTCGAACGTTTAATACTTTGTGACAAGATTATTACATCTACAAAGTGAAATAATATCTAGGAAGAATGTCTCTATCAATCGACTTTCCATTATTTTTACATCGAACACGGATTTTGGAACCGAGAAGACCTGAACAAGACGAAAGACTCACCCAACTGAGAGGAGGTCAATACACCCTTTATATATTTAGAACCTCGTCACTTTCAGAAGTCCCTCCGTAACTGAAAAATACCTACATTAATAAAATACTTACTAGTGTTACAAAATTCGGAATCTCACTATAAAGTGCCTCTCAATACCACAAAGTGACGTAAATATAAAAGGACCTAGGAAGTCAGGGGTCTTTCAAGGTCTGGTCTCTCTCGTCCGAAGTATTAAAGTCCCGACTCGGGTCCCTTTGGACTATAATTCATTCATCTCTACGGTAACCCTTACACATATACCTGAGAAAGAATTGGGTCGAGTCCGGACCTTTACGTGTTACCTACCTAAATAATATCGCCATTCTTACACAGAGTCTTCTGGTCGTCGACTTTCCGGTGTACTTGAGATTGTCGAAGGGGAGAGAATAGGAATGGAGGAGTGGAGACGAAGAAAGACACATAGACTAATAAGGGAGGAAGAACTCTTATCAAAACAAGTAAACAAAAAAATAAAATCACTTATCATAAGAAAACTAGGTGTAGTAAGTCACCTTTTAAACTACCGATGTAAAATACGTAAAGATACGTTTGTTATTTTTTACGGTTGGGTCAGACTCCAACGTTTGACGTCCGATGTCTAGTACCAGGGTCCGTCCCTAAGACTACACCGATGGAGGTCACTCCTCAGGTCAGGATTCGAATTGGGGGTGATACCTGAAGCCTCCACCTCCTCTGAACGTCATAGTAGGACGTAGGTGAATATAGGGTCTTTGTTTGTAACATTGGTGTTTCACTCGAGTAATGAGGTCTTCGAGTGAAGTCAAGTCAAGTCAAGTCAACGAGTCAGCACACACTGAGAAACGCTGGGGTACTTAACGTCGTGCGGTCCGGAGGGACAGGTAGTGGTTGAGGGCCTCAAGTGAGTCTGAGTGCAGGTAGCTCAGGCACTACGGTAGGTCGGTAGAATAGGAGACAGCGGGGGAAGAGGAGGACGAAGGTTAGGGAGGGTCGTAGTCTCAGAAAAGGTTTCTCAGTTGAGAAGTGTACTAACCGGTTTCATGACCTCAAAGTCGAAATCGTAGTAAGGGAGGTTTCTTTTGATGTTTATATTTAACGAAGACGTTTTCTATCTCTGGACATACTGTTCTTAGTTAAAAAGAGAAGAGGAGATTGTATTTCGCTAACTTTACTTCTTGCTTTTAGTCTTTATCCTCCTTCGAGTGATTCCTGACTTTACTACTTTCCCTTACAATTTGTAGTATATATTAAAGGAGACTCCCATTAGTGTCTGCACTGTCACCTTGACAAAAGTATCACTTAAAACTCTCCTTTATGACCACTTTAGGGTTCAAAGTTTCTGATCCCAACCTTTGTCTTCTGTACAAATTTCACTAAGGAAATGTACTTGAGTGACACAAGAGGTTTCTGGTAGTTTACAGTATGTCTTTACCGACATACTGTAGTTCCACGTGGACTTGGTTGTCTTTCGTACACTCTTACCTTCTATAAGAGTTTATCTTGGAGTGGTCGTGTCCCTCCGAGAAGAGTTGACTTTCTACAGTTTATAGTACTGTCAGGTGGACTGAGGACACCGGTTACCGTCCTCGTCTTCGTCCGTCCACTTATTTCTACTACAGGTTCTTCTTAAGTAGGTATACTGTTACCCTGGTTACCCTGTCCCCTGTACTTCTTTCTTCATCGAAACAAAATCTTAATAACGAGGGGTTTTAAAAGAAATACCATAGATACTTTGGACCCTTAGTATTTTCTTTCTATTTATCTAGTAGTAATAATGAATTATCTACCGTGTTTCTCGTCAATTTTCTTGATACGGTGTCCAGTGCCGAATTTGTCGTTCGTAAATAAGACGTGTACTCAGGGCACCCAGCTACTCTTTCTGATCTGAGACAAAGATGTACATCTCCCACGTAAGAGTCTAGATCTTCAACCAACCGACCGTAAACCCTACTGTATACGTTGAACGGTACATATGGTTTGGTGGACACACGAATAAACGAGTGACACAGGAGAGAAACGTTGGGGTACCTGACATCGGGTGGTCTGAGGAGACAGGTACTCTTAAGAGGTCCGTTCTTATGACCTCACCCAACATTACGGGAGGAGGTCCGCTAGAAGGGTTGGATCCCTAGTTTAGGCCCAGAGGGTGTAACGTCCACCTAAGAAACGTAGACTCGGTGGTCCCTTGATGTTACTCGGAAATGGGACCTTCTTCGTCTTGAAGACCCCCTCTTCAGGTCCCGGGGAACCTCGTATTTGAATCTTGTTGTGTTCGGTGAAAACGAAAGGGAAGATGAGTCTTTACGTTGACTTTCTGAGTTAGGTCTAAGTTTCCCATCTTTTATATAGGTAGAAAATTACCATTCTCAATGTTTCATTATAACGTTTGTCACACCTGTGTCCTTCTCCACCTTTTAACTTTACTCAAAATGATAATTATATAGTCTTTTATGTTTTTAATTTTATTTTAAATTTTTTATTAATAAAATTCTTAATTAACTATCTTTCTTAGATGAACAACAGACTTCGTTATAATTTTTTACACTCTCATTTTTATGCACTTACTCTAAAATTCAGTTCTCTTTTCTCCAATTGAATTCTTTTTTATCCACAATGGTGTGGTATTAAATTCTACGGACATTTTTACTATGTTCAATATGAACCACTACGTTTGATCACTTAGACTTCCCCAGACCCTCAAAAAATGACTTATCTCTACTTCTCGTCTATATTTATCGTTAATCTCTTCTTTACTACTTTTACTCGGGACTTCAGTCTCGACGTTTGAGGAGTACCAAAGAGACGTTCATGTACTGTGTTTACCTCCCTTTGTGATTATTTCTAAATTATTTTTCTTTGATAAAACTTCGACTCCTTTTTAGATTTGTCCAATTAGATTTGTACAGTAACTCACAGTTCTTTTTATATTATTTTCGTTATCGTTGTTTGATGACATATTATAAATTAACATACATATATGTTAAAGGATAGGTAAATGGACGACTGTCTGTGAGGGTAACAGAGGTACGGAACTGATAACACTTGTTACGATGTCACTGACATCCCCTTGTCCATAGAGAAGGTTTATGACTAAAGTTAAGATAACCTATTTATTCTCCTTCACTCTGACGTCCTAGTATACCATCACGATAAAATTAAAAAATTAGAGGTATTATAAAAGGTTTCACCGACACGGTAAAATGTAAGGGTAGTCGTCACGTGTCTCGAAGTCAAAGAGGTGTGGGTGCGGTTGTGAATAGAAAAGTAAGGAAAAAAATTTTTATCATGGGTAAGATTGTCTACTTTACCGTGGGGTTACACCAAACTACACGTACAGAGACTAGCAGTCACTAGAACTCATCGTAAAACATACAGACAACCGGTAAACATACAGATAAGTTCAAGAAACAGGTAAAATTTTAGTTGGATAAAAAATAAAAATGAAAAACGACAACTTAGGACACAAGGGACATAGCCTCTTCCGTTACCGTGGGGTGAGGTCATGAGAACAGGCTTATTAGGGTACCTACCTCCTCGGACCATCCGACGTCAGGTACCCCAGTGATCCTCAACCTGACTCTCTGAAGTGAAACATGAAAGGGACATATAAAACCTTTAATTGGGGAATACTTTGTAAACTAAACGTTTATGAAAAAAGGGAAAGACATCCAAAGGAAAATGAGATAACTAACAAAGGAAACGAGATTCCTTTAGGATGTTAAACACTGTTGTACTACGTACACCTCCTCCAATACAAGTCACGTTACAGTCAGTGTTTGCCTATTTATGACACACTAAGGCGAATATACTCTATAAATTACATCGATTTGAATATCTTTGTCTTGTGTCTCACTCCCGACGATCCCTTTCCCGACCCCTCGACGCCCCTCCCCTTCTTTACCTCTTAACAACCAGTTACCCTTGTCTCAATATCAATGTGGTCTATTGATATTCTTACTGAGTTCTCCAGACGACATGTCGTCCCACGGGTCTCAATTGACGTTATAACATGTGAAGTGTTGTACAATTTTACTATCTATGTACGACACAAGAATCGTCTTTTTACATCGTTTCCCTGTGTCCTTGAAAAACCAGTACAACCCCTGTAAATAATGGAACTAACACCTCTATTATAATACCCCCCTAACTGAATAGGTCTGATTGGTTTGAACATATGTAATTTACATACGTCAAATAGTATATGGTTAATATGAAGTTATTTTGAGACTTCTTATAAAGTTATTTTATCTCGTTGTATGTCGGTATTTTCTGTTTAATCTCTTTTGTACTTTAATTACTTAAACTTTTAAATCTTGTAGGATTAATAGTTTAAAGTAAATAAATTTATTTGTGATATTATATTTTCGGTCCGAAGGGTCTACCGTAATCACCATTTCTTGGACGGACGGTTATGTCCACTGTATTCTCTGCACCCAAGCTAGGGACCTAACCCTTCTAAGGGACTCCTCCCCCACCGTTGGGTGAGGTCATAAGAACAGACCTCTTAGGGTACCTGTCTCCTCGGACCACCCAATGTCAGGTATCTCAACGTTTCTCGACCTATTTTGACTCCACGGAATCGTGTGTGTGTGAGAATGTTGTCAGTGATTGTTTTTTTTAGCTTGTGTTTATGTACTTTTCCGTCTTTTAGATATCACTTCAATTTCTGTTCGGGAAATTTTGAATCTTTCTTATCTACTAAGAATAAGGTTTAGTACTTTCCCTTAAATTTTTAATTTTCAACTTACAGGAGGTAAACGAAAATATTTAGGTCGTATTCCGACCCTAACTTAGATCAGTTTTGTTAAGTTTCTTGTCACATAGAAGTTTACACGTAAGACTGTAGGACTGATATTAAATTTGTCTAAATAAAATTTAAATAAATTTTTGAAAAATAACACTGGTACTATATTACTAAGTTCTTGTAAAATTGTAATCGTCTTTTGATTATGATATGTGGTAATCTGACTATTAATCTCCCTCTTTTTCCACATAATTACAAAACTCATTAAGATTTTGTCTAGAGTATTTTGATCTTCAGATGAACGTTTATAAATGATTTAGTCATTATTCTAATATGTTGGACTTGTATTATTTATTTTGAGTACATTTTTGTTACCTTTAATATTAATTATCTCCACAGTGCATGTTCAGAATCTTTCGGGTTTTTATAAAGATGGTGAAGACAACTGATTGTGACAAACCCTGTAGATAGAGAGATCTTCCGTTTTATATTTATTCTCCACATTTATAATTCTTTCTATTTGTTATTGGTAATGAATACCTAAAAACGCGTAGTTTTCTTGTTTGTCTCTCGAGAACTTTATTACCGTCAAGTGTTTATTTCGTTATATTTTTCGTTTATAATTTCATTAAGAAGAAGATATCGTTCTACGTAAAACGTTTACGTTTTCAACGAAAAGTTTCAAAGGTTTTTAATATTTCATGAATGTTTATATTAAGTTAACCTTTACATACTCGAATACGTTCGTTTAAATATATTGTAACGACTCCCTTTATTTTCATCTAATCTACCTCTCTGTATAGTACAAGGTTTAACCCTAAAAAGGTATGGCATTCCTAAAAGTTACGACATTAAAATTGTTTTAAAACTATTGTAGTACAATTCTAGTAAGACCTTACACAGTTCCAACAAGAGTTACAGTAGACCTTCTTTCTAACTTCCCCTACCTTATTCTCAGTCCAAAAAAAACATATCTTACCTAGTGTCCATCCGCGTCTTGAGGAAACAAGGTATTATTTTAATTGTTGTTGTTATCGTTCCTGTTTCCCGTTCACTAATTTCGTGGATGGAGTTAAAAAGTAAATTTAACTTTCCTCCTGTAATTAGAGTGGATGAGTGTACAATTAAACAGTGAACTTATAATTTTGAATCTATTATGTAAAAGGTTCTTATATCGTCGAGTAGAGTTTTTATGAGTGTATTTTTTTAGTCAAAAGTTTTTGACATATGTATTTAAAAACTTAGTAAGTACTTTGCAGAAGAAAGTTCGAACTTTGTGTTGGAAGATGTAACTAAACCCTGAAACCTACTCAATGACATGGAGACGTGTGCACGATTCAACGAAAGCCTCTTCCGTTACCGTGGGGTGAGGTCATGAGAACGGACCTTTTAGGGTACCTGTCTCCTCGGACCGTCCGACGTCAGGTACCCCAGCGCTTCTCAACCTGTGCTGATTCACTGAAGTGAAAGTGAAAAGTAAAAGTACGTAACCTCTTCCTTTACCGTTGGGTGAGGTCACAAGAACGGACCTCTTAGGGTCCCTGCCGTCTCGGACCACCCCACGGTAGATACCGCAGTGTGTCTCAGTCTGTGCTGACTTCACTCAACCGTCATCGTCGTCGTAATTCAACGAAGTCAGTAGAGACTGACAAGCGTTGGCATACCAGACATCGGGTGTTCCGAGGAGACAGGTACCCTAAGAGGTCCGTCCTTATGTATTCACCGAACGGTACGGGAGGAGGTCCCACAGAACGACTAGGTCCCTAATTTAGTCGTAGAGGGAACGGAGGACTTGACCATCCATACAAGAAATGGTGATCGCGGTAGACCCTTCGGGTTTAAATAGGTAGTTACTTTTATTGTTATTAGGGTTGAAAGATACCAATTTTATCTACAAATTACACCGATTCCCGAAGGACACACCGAGTCGACCATTTCTTAGACAGAGGTTACGTCCTCTGGACCCAAGATAGGGACTCAAACCTTCTAGAGGATCTCTTCCCTTTCAGATGGGTAAGGTCATAAGACCGGATCTCTTAGGGTACCTGTCAGGTACCCCAGCGTCTCAGTCTGTGCTGACTCACTGAAAGTGAAAGTGATTACACTGATCTTATCTACACAAAAAAAAAAAAATTAATACTTCGAGAGTACACTTAAACCTCCATTTATATAATTTATAGTTCCCCGAAGGGGTCACTGAGTCACCATTACTTAGGTGGACGTTACGTCCTCTGTGTCTTCTGTACCCAAGTTTTCCTCAGACCTTCTACTGGACTTCCTCCCGTACCGCTGGGTGAGGTCATATGAAGGGACCTCTTAGGGTACCTATCTCCTCGGGTCGTCCGGGGTCAGGTGTTCTAGTGTTTCTCAACCTGTGTTTACTTCGTTGAACTTTTATAAAGGTAGTAAAAAATTTCAAAATGGTCTCATATCAATCAAACGTTACAACATAAATAAAGTCCACATACCATTTCACTTAGTCAATATGTATACATGTATGGCGAGAAAAATAAGGGTTTATCCGGTAATGTCTTATAACTCATCTGAAGAGACACACTATCTCATCCAGGAAGTCAAGTCAAGTCAGGGAGTCAGTACGGGTTGAGAAACACTGGGGTACTTGACGTCGGCAGGTCCGGAGGGACAGGTAGTGGTTGAGGGTCTCAAATGAGTTTGAGTACAGGTAACTCAGTCACTACGGTAGGTTGGTGGAGTAGGAGACAACAAGTGAAGAGTACGGAAGTTAGAAAGGGTCGTAGTCCTACAATAGCTTACTCAGTCGAGAAGCGTAGTCCACCGGTTTCATAACCTCAAAGTCGAAATCGTACTCAGGAAGGTCACTTATAAGTCCTGACTAAATGAAATCCTACCTGACCAACCTAGAGGAACGTCAGGTTCCCTGAGAACAATAGATAAAGTACATATCACCACACATACAAAGTTAGAGTTACAGGGTCAAATAGGGGGTGGAACGGTCTCTTACACTGAGATCGTGTGAAAAGAAGTGTACAGAGAACGTATGGATGACACATCCCACTCTTCATGACAGACACGTTCATCATTTTCTTATTCTTAGAGAAAGGAAGAGGTTTCAATTCTAAATAATTTTTCTCGGGTGATACGTTAAGACGGTTGTATTCATTAAACCTCTTTCAATTGTTCCAAAGATTTCCCCTTGTACCACGTAATTAGATGGATCCTAGATGGACTTTTACTCATTTATTCGTACCACTGTTTTAACACAAAAGGAAACCGTTTTAAAGTTGACCTTTCGATATTTTATTTAATAGTAATTCCACCCCTCGTTGCCAAATAGTACTTATTCCTTTACCTTTAACTTTATACGGGGACGGTGATCTAGTTAGAACACCATAAAATAAAATAAGGAGATAAGTTTTTAGTTACGTAAGGGTTATGGATAGTTTATAATACACTTAATAAATCGGTCTATAAATTACGGGTACTACATGATTGAGCTTGAAGAGAGACGAATTTTAGGGGAGACGAGGGGAACTCGTGACGAGTCACCTATATATTCGGTGTATACAGTAAAAATTGTAAGATCATCCGTGTAATATTTTCATTTCTCTTCGACTAATGTATTTAAAATTTGTAAACATAAATTGGGTTATATAAGTTTTGTCTCAACGAAGTAATAACCTAATTATATTTTTAATTAAATTTAACGAACACCATTTAGAAGATATGGAGCATACATGAATTGTAAATCTTGTGTTGGGTCAATCTGGTCAGTGAAACACTCATAAGACATCGTGTACACACGGTCACCAGTGGCACAACTCGTTACCTTTGGACCAACTTGACAATGACTGTCACCCAAGACCGACGAACGGGGAGTATTTGGTTATTTCTCCGTTCCAACGACCCCTTCTGAGAACAAGTTACCGGATGGGAGGGGTGGAGACCTGTTAGTTACCCGTCATAGACCCCCTCCCCGATGTGCACCTTTGTCGTGAGTCGAGACCACCAGTAGAACTTTCACCAGTACACCATCAGACTGGTCTCAGTAGAACTAATTCACGTCAGTCAGAAGTCAACGTCCTAGTCAAACAAGGGTAAACGACCTCCGGTCAAGAGTCTTGACGCCGTCGAATACAGTACCGATGTCGGACCAGTAGTGTATCAATTGAAGAAGGTGGACCACCGTGAAAGTCAGAGATGTTTTGTACCGTTTATTGTGTCGAATCTTATAATAGATATCGAGAGCTCTTCCTTTATTTCCGGGAACCGAAACGAATAGTTGATAATAGTAAAACAGGACAAGTTGTAGAAAGAAACGAAGATATAAAAGAGTGAAGAGACTAATTTTAATAACCGAGTTGAAAAAGATGACTGTTTTCCGTCTGTCTCCTGAACCCTCTCCCTTAGTATCCCTTAATTTAGTGATTAACCTAAGAGGTAAAGAGGTTATATACCCGAAGGGAGTATCGAGTCAGTTAATTCTTAGACGGACGTTACACCCTCTGGGACCAAACTAAGGACCCAACCTTTCTAGGGGACCTCTTCCCTATCCGATGTGTGAGGTCACAAGTACCCGAAAGGAACACCGATTCGACCATTTCTTTGACGGACATTACACCCTCTGGATCCAACTGGGACCCAACCCTTCTGAGGGACTTCTTCCCTTTCCGATGGGTGAAGTCATAAGACCGGACCTTTTAAGGTACCTGACATATCAGGCACCCCAACGTTTTTCAGTCTGTGTTGACTCGTTGAAATTGAAAGTGAGTGCGAGTTATATAATCAACTACGATATGTAGGACGCGGAAGTTCCGTATACAATAGATACCGTCTGGTGGTTGGTTGTAGAAGGTGTCTTAAGGGAAACATAGCATAATTCACCCCAGGGTTGTTTTTCCGGAGTTGTGTGTCACACTCTCCATCCCTTCCCGGAAAAGTTACAAGATCGAGTACTACCGAGTGTTAGTCTACCTACTATTGACCGTGCCGACGGAGACTCGACACGAAGGGCGCCCCGTACGATTAGTGGGGTTCATTTCGTCGGTAGTGTCTATCACAATGATGGAAGAGAAAGTCTCCGTCCTTTTGAGACCTAGGAAGTAGAAATATTACTATCGAGAGTGGTAGGAAAGGAGTGGTGTGTGAGTAGATTGTATGACACGTAAAAAGTGTAAAAATTATAAAAAAGAACCTTGCAGTTCTATTTATTTTCACTTGTCAAACTAGAGAGGGTGTTACGACGATCCGGATCGAAAGTGTGGAAATATTTACCATATTTTACCTTATACGGTACTTTATCGGATAAAAAGTCTAGAGTCTCCATCACTTTACGGTTCGTCTGTCCCTATTTAACGTCCTTTTTCCTTTGAGTGTTCCGAGACACTCACTCACTTTAGAGTGTTTACTAGAGGTGACCCTTCCTCCCCTTCTTTTACGTAGACTTTTCTTTTAGATACGATAAATATTTTACTACACGAGACTTGAGAGTAAAAGTCCCGTTATTACCTTCATCTTTCTCTGTCCGACTTAGAATTCGTGGTGTCCCGGTACTCAACGATTTAATTGAATTCTTTCGGTCATTTTGCCTGGGGTTTAGTCGGTCCTTAATCTTTTCACGATAATGTGACAGGTTTCAGAGTCAAACTTGAATTCTGGTCGGTCACAGTTTCCTCAATTGTCTATATCCCCAAGTGTCCTCTCTGATCATCAACCTTTAAGTCTTTGTCTACACGCAAGACCCTACCCCAGTTGGGACCTCTTACCTTCTCACTTGTGTCTAGCGTTTTTCCACCGTTCAGGACGTCTCTCTTTCGTCTTTTCACCGGTCCTCGGCCCGACTAGAGGACTGTTCGTTTCAGTAGTTCCGAGTCTCTTCTAAACTTACACACTGTGGAAGGTACCCCGAAACTCCGGGTCGTTTCATCCAGACCCCGAACAACCTGAAACAAACCACGTCACCCTTCTCGTCTATTACGGGACGGGAGAATTGGTCTAATAGTAGGATTAACAACCAGAAGTCCTCTTTCTGTTTCAGGTTCCTTTGTCTTCCTCGAGGTTTCACCTACAAGTCTGTGTCCTTACTCTTCGGTTCAGTAGTCCTTTGTTCGTCTCGGGCTCGAGTTCCCGAGTGCACCTCGGTAGAGTCGGCTACCACATGTCTGAGTGTGTAGGTGTCCCCAGATCACGGTCGTACAGACTTCGACGACCACCGTCGACACACCCAAACGAACACTTCTACGTACCAAAAACTCTGTGTTCCCCAGTTTGTTAAACCATCATTTACGGTAGATATGGATCTGATGAAGTTAAGATTGGTTGACTCATTATATCATCTATTTCAATCTCCTTTTCCGTTATTTTATGTGCGTTCAGTAGAGAACCTCACTTTAATGTAGAGCCGTGTCGGTTAATTGAGGAGGAACAGATAAGGAGAACGATCACCGTTTTAGGGTTAAGAGATTGGTCAAAACTTCCGTTTTAGTTTCGTGTCATGTTCATATTCTATAGGTCTTGAGAAGTTCGAGAACCTTAGCTTTATTAGACTTTCGTCGGTACGACCTTCCGAGGTGGTCGGAACCACTACATCGACGTGGTTCTTCAGTCCAGTCCCGAAGAGTGGTAGTGGAATCCGTAGAGCACACGTTTTTACTGGAACCGATCGATGTGGCCTTCGTCGTGTATTTTCGATCAGATTTATATTCGATACTTGTCATTAGATCGAAGGATGTACGGAAGGTGGTATGGAGACTGTTTCTTGTTTGATCTCGTCGGGGAAGTCGGCCTGTGCTGACTCGTCGAGACGAAAGTGAAAAGTGAAAGTACATAACCTCTTCCTTTACCGTTTGGTGAGGTCACAAGAACGGACCTCTTAGGGTCCCTGCCCCCTCGGACCACTCGACGGTAGATACCCCAGCGTGTCTCAACCTGTGCTGACTTCACTGAGTCGTCGTCGTCGTCGTCGTCGTCGTCGTCGTCAGGGAAACATAGGGACCCCCTAATCAAGGTCCTGTAGTCGTCTATGGTTTTATACACCTACGAGTTTAGTAAATATATTTTGTGGTATGAAAATGTATATTGGTTACGTGTCGGAGACTATATGAAATTGAGTAAAGATCCAATGAATATTACAGATAATGTTACAGTTACAATACATTTATTACCGGTCGTTCGTCGTTAAAAGAATTTAAATACAAAGTTTATAAAACTGGGTGTCAACCAACTTGGGTACCTACGTCTTGGACGTCTATTTCATCTGACATGCATTACAAATTCAATGGGTGATCCTTTTGGTAACAAAGATATTTATACGAATTAAGACATTCTGATCCTCTTCTGATTTAATGTACTTGGATTGAGTTAATAGTAAAATTGACTGTATCTTCTTTTCCATAGTTTATCTTTATTTCAACTGTACTTCTTTAGGTTCTCACACGGGAGAGAAAAGTACTAGTATGTCTCAGAAAATAAGTTCTTATTAATTAAAAATTTTTAATTGACATTGGTTATAGAATTACATAAATGTTATAATTTATCAATTTTGAGTATGAATTATATATTGTAATTTTATAGAAAGTCAGTAGGTTTACAGGTCTTATGTTTGGTTTTAATAAAGTGTATGTTTCTACTTTTAGAGTTGAATGTACCCTACCCTGTCGTCTAGAGTGTGGTTTTAATTCTGTGACTTTAATAGATTGTTAGTTAAAAGTCTTGAGAATTTGTTTACCTTTATATCTTTTCTTTGTCTTCAATCTTTCTTCTTTGTTCGATCTTTCTTCTCGGTCTACCTTTCTAACCTCGACTTTTTATGTTCTTAGTTCTATTCTCGGTTAATTAATTTTATGTATCTATTTGTTCTCTATACTTTTTAATATTATGTCTACGTACTTAGTTTGAGACTAAATGACATTTAGGTGTTACAGGGTAACCCTTTCTCTATTTTTACCTTATCACCTCGTCTGATCGTAATTCTTTAAAACTCATTTTGGACATGTGTTGACGAGAATTATTGAAATAAACACTTTCGATTTTTGACCTTTGATAAGTTTAAGGAAGTAATACACTCACTTTCACTTCAGCGAGTCAGCACAGGTTGAGAAACGCTGGGTACCTGACATCGGGTGGTTCGAGGAGGTAGGTACCCTAAGAGGTCCGTTCTTATGACCTCACCCGACGGTAAAGGAAGAGGTCCCCTAGAAGGGCTGGGTCCCTAGTTTGAGTCCAGAGGGTGTGACGTCCGTCTACGAAATTGGAGACGTGGTGGTCCACTTACCTATTTTATAGACCCTATATTGGTGTTTTACCTTATCATCAGTCGTTATTTTTACTTGGTTGATGACTTACAACTTTATAGGAAATCTACACTTCCTTTAGATCAACTGATAACCATAACAAGTTGACAGTTATGACTAGACGGGTGACCTAGATAATACCTAGGTCTCTACAACTCTAGAAGTTGATATAATCATCAATGTTGGGGAAATAGTATCACAGTACAAAGAGATTTAGGAACTATTAAAAGGAACCAGAATTAAGACAAGACAGACATTAATAAGATTCAGAGAAAGATACTCATAATAGTACGATGTAAAAGGAGGTTTGAAAAAGTCGATAGACTCAGAAATATAAAGCTTACTCTGAGAACGTCTGTTGTATATCAAATTTGAACAAAAGACTTAATGAGACTGTTGGGAATACAAAATTAACTACATAAATCTGAGAACTAGAAATTTCCTAATTAGCTATTCTAACCTAATTATATATTGTATAAATAATGAAAAATTTTTAATAAACGAAAACCAAAAAAAAAGGAACACACATACAAAGTGAGAAAAAGATATAAGAGATTAAAATTAAGTTTAAAAACAGAAAAAGGTAGAAGAGAGGATAGTCGTATAGTTGATGAATTTTGTTTTTGAAAAACCATCAACAAAGACTCAAACTATATATGTAAATTTTGATTAGGTTTGGGGGAAAGTTTAATGTGAAAGGATGAAGGACCCGTTAAGTTCATGGATTATTATTTCATAAGGGTTAAGGTGGGAGAGGAAAACATATTGTAATGATATTAAGTAAAGTGAACAAGTAGTCAATATTAGTGTCTTCTACAAAAACGATAATAAAAATTGTTTCAATATAAGACGAGTCAAGTCAAATGACAGAGTTAGTACAGGTTGATAAACGTTGGGGTACCTAACGTTGTGTGGGTCGAAGGGACAGACGGTGGTTGAGGGCCTTGAACGAGTTTGAGTACAAGTAACTCAGTCACTACGGTAGGTTGGTAGAGTAGGAGACAGTGGGGTAAGAAGAGGACGGAAGTTTAAAATGCTTGTAGTTTCAAAAAAGGAACCGGAGACCTCCTCTTAAGTTAGGCCCCGGTCTCTGTTCCGAACTGACGAGTCTCGAAAACACATTATTTCAAGAAACGTGGTCCACCCAAGAAACGTAGTCCACCGGTTTCATAATCTCGAAGTCGAAGTTGTAGTCAGGAAGGTTACTTGTGGGTCCTGACTAGAGGAAATTCTACCTGACCAACCTAGAGGAACGTAAGGTTCCCTGAGAGTTCTCAAAAGAGGTTGTGGTGTCGAGTTTTCGTAATTAAGAAGTCGCAAGTCGGAAGAAACACCAGGTTGAGCGTGTAGGTATACTTTCCAACAATAACTTAGTACGTTTCTGTAGCCCTAAGAACTGGAGGTCTCCTTTTCTTAAGTTAGGTCCTGGTCTCTGCTCCGAACCGGCGAGTCTCTAAAACACATTATTTCAATCTTGATTGTAGCTTTTTTCTACAGGAAAAGTAATATCCCGTCACCTTACGTTTTCATCCTTCAGTTCCTTGTGGACCTGATTGTCCGTTTAAACGGGAACCTTATGTCTTACTTCGTCCCGTTTCCGATTATCTCAAAACGGTTCTCTTGCGTGACCAGTATCGTTTGTGGGAGAAGGTTGTTATTTTCTCTTCTGAGATGTGTACCTGTAGTGGTCTACCAGTTGTTTCTTTAGTCTAACTAATATAACAAACGTCGGTTTCTACCTCTTCGAGATATGTCAGGTTTTTTTGTTCTGGTTCTCGACTGACACTGAGTCTAGTACTTGAGGAATAACGGTTTAAGTGTGAATTTGACTTCTTTCATCCCTTTTGGTGATCTAGTAAGTCCATACTGGATTTAGTTTAGGGAATACTAATATGTCACCTTCACTCTTTATCTAAATTCCCGGATCTAGACTATCTATCTCACGGACTACTTGATACCTACTTCCAAGCACTGTATCGTGTCCTCTGTCCCTAGTTCTGGTAAGGGTACCTTTTTTTACGTTTTTTCGTTTCACTGACAAACTCCTCCGGATTGTTTATCGACACTTTTCTCTTCGTTTTTCGTTTCCTTTTTTCCTTTTTATATTCGTAGACTTATGTCTCTAGGTTTCTTATCGTTCTCCTCTATTCTTTCGGAAGGAGTCGTTAGTTCCGTTTCTTTATCTACTTTTGTCTTACCCCTTCTGATCTCTAGGGAAGTTCTTTTAATCTCTATAGTTCCCTTGTAAAGTACGTTTCTACCCGAGTTATTTCCTGTCTTTACCATATCTGGATTTTCTTCGTTTTCTATATTTCTTTTTCACCGTTCTTATGTGTCTTCTTGACATGTTTTTTCTAGAAGTGCTGGTTCTATTGGTGATACCACACTAGTGAGTCGGTCTCGGTCTGTAGGACCTTACACTTTAGTTCGCCGGGAATCTTTCGTATTGATACTTGTTCCGATCACCTCCACTACCTTAAGGTCAACTCAATAAAGTTTAGGACTTTCTACTACGACACTTTCACGACGTAAGTTATAGGGTCGTTTAGACCTTTTGAGTCGTCACTGGTGTTCTGACCTTTTCCAGTCAAAAGTCAAGTTAGGGTTTCTTTCCGTTACGGTTTCTTACGAGGTTGATACCGTGTTAACGTGAGGAGAGTGTACGATCATTTCATTACGAGTTTTAAGAGTTTCACTCCCAAGTCGTTAGGTAGTTGGCACTTGGAGGTCTACAAGTTCGACCAAAATCTTTTCCGTGTCCTTGGTCTCTAGTTTAACGGTTGTAGACGACCTAGTACCCCTTTTTTTTCTCTCAAGGTCTTTTTGTAGATAAAGATGAAATAACTGATCCGGTTTCGTAAACTGACACACCTAGTGTTATGTAACACCCTTTAAGAAGTTCTCTACCCATATGGTCTGGTGAATTGGACGAAGAACTCTTTGCACATACGTCCAGTCCTTCGTCGTCAATGTTCACCTGTACCTTGTTGACTGACCAAGGTTTATCCTTTTCCTCATGCAGTTCCGACATATAACAGTGGGACGAATAAATTGAAGATACGTCTCATATAGTACTCTTTACTACCCGACCTTCTTTGTGTTCGACCTTAGTTCTAACGGCCCTCTTTATAGTTATTGGAGTCTATACGTCTACTGTGGTGGGAATACCGTCTTTCACTTCTCCTTGAGTTTTCGGAGAACTACTTTCACTTTCTCCTCTCACTTTTTCAACCGAATTTAAAGTTGTAAGTCTTTTGTTTCTAGTACTGTAGACCAGGGTAGTGAAGTACCCTTTATCTACCCCTTTGTCGCCTTTGTCACAGTCTGAAATAAAAAGACCCGAGGTTTTAGTGACGTCTACCACTAACGTCGGTACTTTAATTTTCTGCGAATGAGGAACCTTCCTTTCAATACTGGTTGGATCTATCGTATAAGTTTTCGTCTCCGTAATGAAACGGTTGTTTACAGGTAGATCAGTTTCGATACCAAAAAGGTCATCAGTACATACCTACACTCTCAACCTGACACTTCTTTCGACTCACGACTTCTTAACTACGAAAACTTGACACCACAACCTCTTCTGAGAACTCTCAGGGAACCTGACGTTCCTCTAGGTTGGTCAGGTAAGACTTCCTCTATTCGGAACCCTAAAGAAACCTTCCTTACTACGATTTCGACTTTGAGGTCATGAAGCCGGTGGAGTACGTTTCTCAACTGAGTAACCTTTTCTGAGACTACGACCCTCTCTAACCCCCGTCCTCCTCTTCCCCTGCTGTCTTTTACTCTGCCGACCTACCGTAGTGACTGAGCTACCGTAGTGACTGAGCCACTCAGACTCACTTGAGGCCCTCAACCACTACCTGTCCCTCCGGACTGCACAACGCTAAGTACCCCAGCGTTTCTCAGTCGGTACTGACTCGCTGACTTGACTCTGAAGAATAGTTGGACGGAATCCTTTACTGAGAGAGTATATATACTGATGACCTTTTGGTATCGAAGATGATATGCCTGTAAATAACCATTTCATTACAGAGACGAAAAATTATACGACAGATCCAACAAGTATCGAAAAGAAGGTTCCTCGTTTATAGATTTAAAGTACCGTCGTCAGTCATAGACGTCACTAAAACCTCGGGAGGTTTTTATTTCGGACAGTGTCAAAGGGAACAAAGGAGTAGACAAACTGTCCTTCACATCCCTACTCTACGGTACTAGAATCACAAAACTTACAACTCAACATTCGGTCGAAAGAGTGAGAGGAGAGAGTGAAAGTAGTTCTCCGAGAAGTGAAGGAGAAGTGAAAGACGGTATTCCCACTATTGGAGACGTATAGACTCTACCAACTATAAAGAGGGTAGTTAGAACTAAAGTCGAACACTAAGTAGGTCGGACCGTAAAGTGTACTACATGAGACGTATATTCAATTTATTCGTCCCACTGTTATATGTCGGAACTGTATGAGGAAAGGGTTAAACCTTGGTCTGGCAACAAGGTACATGTGAAGATTGACAACGAAGAACTGGATGTACGTTTAAAGAGTCCTCTGTCCATTCCACCAGACCATAAGGGTAGAGAACTTCTTAAAAGGTGTCAAACAACACTACACTAGGTGTGTCAGTTTCCGAAACTATGTAAGTTATTTTGTCTTCGTCTACGCCCCAAAAAACCTTGAGAAAACGGAAAAGATATTAGGTTGTCTACAACTTTAACCTAGAGACCAAGGAGACGAAAAAGATTTAAGTCGAAATTGTATACCTTCGAGAGTCCAGTACATGACAACTTCGGACCGAACGTCTTAAAACTCGTAATGAAACGATCGAACACTTTACTCACGTTAACACACCACCAAACTTGAAAGAAATCGTAACGGAAAAAACCCCTAACCTTACTTTTGACTGGAAAAGGTCAGGACACCGGTGACGACTCAAAAGGTTTAAACGACCGTATAACACACGTCGTGAAAGTACCGAAGTATAAAATCCTAAACTTTGTCGAATTGACCTTAAGGCAGTGGAGGTGATCGAAACAAACATCACTACGAAGGATTCCGGGTAAACTGAAGCGTAGGGTCCTACAGACCGAGTTCCACCCACTAGTGTGGTACCACCAATACACCTAGTACTTCTGGAAAAAACATATCAATAAGACACATAAGAACGGTGGAGAAGAATATGGTATGGTAAAGACAGGAAATAGTTCGGGTAGAAGCGTATTTTACAAGAGAACCATAGGGATTAAAAGAACTTGTCTATAGATCAGAAAGGGCAAGATAATAAAAGGAGACAAAGAAACGTGACTAGTGAATCCTTCCGCAAGAATAGAGGAATGATAAGAAACCTTTAAACGTAAGTCTACCTAAATAGAAAGGAAACGAGGAAACGGAAATCGAAGAGAATAAAAAGTCGATAAACATTCCGGAGGAGTCTGTTGCTAAAACGGTACAACGTAAACAAAAAGAACCCCTACCAGGACTAGTGGTGGAGGACTTGTTACAGTACTTGGAGGTATGTATCAAGAAGTCCATGAGATAGTCTAGATTTGGGAATTTAGATAAAGAGTGAAGGTGACATATTAGTATTCCCTAAACTAAATCCAGTATGGACTTACTGAATCGTCGTCCTCGTCGTCGTCGTCGTATGGACTTACCAGATCACCAAAAGGGATGAAAGAAGTTAAATTCAGACTTAAACCGTTATTCCTCAAGTACTAGACTCGGTGTGCAGGATCAGAACAAACACGACGGATACATCTCGAAGAGGTAGAAACCGACTTTTCTTATATTAGTTAGACTAAAGTCACAACTGGTAGACCACTACAGGTACACGTCTCAGAAGAGAATACAACAACCTTCTCCCACAAACGATACTGGTCACGTAAGTGAACCGTTTCAAGACAATTGGAAACAGGACGAAGTAAGACATCAGGTTCCGGTTTAAACGGACAATGAGGTCCATAGAGAACTGAAGGATGAAAACGTAAGTTCAGGGGATACTACTTTTCCTGGAGAAAAAATCCACAATCAAGATCTTCCAGAACACTCAGTATTATCTTAGTAAGTTGAAGTGGAAAAAGTCGTAATCACCAACGCCGTATCTGAATCTAATGATACTATAACTTACCAAACGGAACCTTTCCTTCTCTCTAGTAAGACAATAAAAACTCTTACGTGGGATTATGACGTAAAGTCTGACAAAATAAGTGATACTACCGATGAGGTAAAGAAGATTTCCTAAGAACGGGTGTCATCATCTATATTACCAGCAGACTTAACTTAAACGGGAAAGACCAGGTAAAATAAAGTGTTTCACAGGTACAAATGAGAACAGTAGAGGACAAACTGGTAAAGGTTAAATGGAACTAAGTACCTGGATTGTAAGGTCAAAGGATACCCTATAACAAGAAATATCGTGACTTGAAATGAAAGTAGTGGTTAGTGTAGGTGTCGACCCGTAACAAAAGTGAAACCAAGACAGAGAGGTAAGAAAGACCTCAATAAAGGGGTGAGAGGTTATCATATAACCCGTGGATGGTTAGACCCCTCAAGTAGAATGTCACAAGATAGAAAAAAGGAAAAGTATGACAAGTACTACGAGAGTTCCGTTCTTATGACTTCATCAAAGAGTAAGGAAAGAGGTCACCTGGTACAAAACAGTCTTGAGAGGTGGTTCTGGGTAGGTAGAACTCAACGGGATACACCTCATCGAGTATTAAAGTAACTCAATCTGTTCCGACACCAGGTACACTATTCAAACCACTCAAAAGACACTAATACCAAAAGTAAAGACGGACCAGAGACTACCTATTCCTTTTCCTATTTCAATAAAATGTAGTTAATTATTCTTTTATAAACAAAATAACAGAAGATTGTGAAGATAAAATAATACATATACACTGGACATCAAAAGGAAGGGAGACTTCTTAAATAAACTCTTAAAATAAGTTTAGTTCAGATAACCACTGTTTAAAAGAATTCAAAACAAGTAGACTCTTTCGGAGATAAAGAGGAAGTGAAAACTTCTTATTAAAACAACCTATACTTGAAGATCCAACCACCAAGAAAAGAAAGTTTGTGTAATTTATAAAATGACACGAGAGAATAACGAATGTATTAAAGATTTTTCTTCAGAATACATTAAGAATAATTACGACGAGACACCCAGGTCACAACAGGGAAGACCTAAACAACTCCTGTAATAAAAAATAAAATACATCGAACTTAAACCATATGAAGTCGTATCCAAAAAACAATTATAAAAAATAATAAATAAAAAAACTACATACCGTTTTGGTTATGTTATAACAGTTCAATTTTTTTATTTATTTATTATTTCGTATCCAAAATATACACAAAAATAGGACACCACAAGAGACTCGAAGAACGTAGACACAAAAACATAGATAGCAAATAGACCTCTTTATTAGTTAGTAATAATAAAGTTCATGCAAAGTACAAGGAAAGAGAGAAGAGGACCATAAGGGTAATGCACATCAAGGTGGAAAACAACAGTAAGGTGTCAAGAACCTATTAGATAATAAAAAGTAAGTTACGTAGAGTCAAAACTTTCGAAGATAACTGTAAAAAAGTTCGTGACTAAGAAAGGAGTTGACACGGGTTAGGATCCTACGCGGGTGGACTTGGTAAGAAGTAAAGAGTAAGAATATCGTCTCCAAAATTAAAAAATACCCAAGGAAAACTGAGAAAGAATCTCCAATGTAGTGAGACGGATGTAATGGGTAGACCAAGAACGTACAACAGGTAAAAAAATGTAACACCGGGAATCGAATGTTATTGTCGACGAAATTTAACTTTAGACTATTAAGGTTTTAGAGACGGTATAGATTTAGACCAAAAGTATGAATAAGGAAGGGAAGTTCGAAACACAAACAAAAAAAACAAACAAACAAACAAACAAACAAAAAGAGAAACACACACACACACAGAAAATCACACAAAACGATAATAAACAACATTAGACTTGTACTCAATGACCCATTTTCTTTGACTCCAGATTTCCGTGAAACACACTCCTAAATGAAATGAAATGACTCGAAGGAACCACCGAGTCCACCATTTCTTAGACGGACGTTACGTCCTCTGGACCCAAACTAGGGACCCAACCCTTCTAGGGGACCTCCACCCGTGTCTTGGGTGAGACAACAAGAGCGGACCTCTAATGAAATGTACCACCCCCATCCGACACAAATGACGGACCGGACGGATATACACGACCTCCGATTACAAAGCGAACGTGGGAATAAAAACAGAGAAAACAACAGGAGTCAACTCAAGTCAAGTCAAGTCAGTGAGTCAGCACAGGCTGAGAAACGCTGGGGTACTTGACGTCGTGTGGTCCGGAGGTACAGGTAGTGGTTGAGGGCCTCAAGTGAGTTTGAGTGTAGGTAGTTCGGCCACTACGGTAGGTCGGTAGAGTAGCAGACAGTAGGAGAAGAGGAGGACGGGTGTTAGGGAGGGTCGTAGTCTCAGAAAAGGTTACTCAGTTGAGAAGCGTACTCCACAGGTTTCATGACCTCAAAGTCGAAATCGTAGTAAGGAAGGTTTCTTTAGGGTCCCGACTAGAGGAAGTCTTACCTGACCAACCTAGAGGAACGTCAGGTTCCCTGGGAGTTCTCAGAAGAGGTTGTGGTGTCAAGTTTTCCGTAGTTAAGAAGCCGCGAGTCGGAAGAAGTGTCAGGTTGAGAGTGTAGATATGTACGGGTGTCCTTTTTGGTATCGGAACTGATCTGACTGGAAACAACAGGAGTCTAACGGAGATTTATGACAGAAGGAATTGCACAAACTCTACGTATTGAGACGAGTGACACAGTGAACCCCAGATAAATATACGACTATACCATCAAAAAAAGGTTTCAGAAAAGTTGTAACATAGAAGGGAAACCTAAACAATTTTTTTTTTTTTTTTCTTTCTTTCTTTCTTTCTTTTTTAGTGAAGTTGTTAGTGTTTTAAGAAAAGGAGGTCACAATGTTTAACACAAAGTTCACTTTCTTGACCATGACTACGAATAGTTTTGTCTGTTCTACTAACTACAAAATACATTTTGGTGAAATATACAATTGAACGAGAGGTTTTGGTAAAAAAAAACCCCCCCCCTCCGCCCCCGACCGATTTCTTCCCGTTAGCCCTTGGATATAAAGATAGTGACACACAGTCAGAAAATCCCGCGGATACGAAAAGAATAAATCCAAAAACAAACGAATAAACAAAAAGAATCAACTCGATCCTGTAGATCTTGTCCGACCCCGACCTCTAAAGGGAAGTCTTTCTACCAATCCAAGACCACTTTATCAAAGAGACTCTAGTCTGGAACAATTCCTTTAGTCTTACACGAAGTCTTGTCGATGAAAAGGGTGAGAGGTAGGGGTGGGGTTGGGCGGGGGGTACGGACGGGAGTCGTTTTCCTACTTTCCTCAAAAGAACCGGAGAATGAACTTTTTGGACTAACTCAAGGACTCTATTTTCGAGTGGTTTAACGCCTCCGACAGGAGTATGACCCGGAGACCCAAAAATCGGGTTTGAAAGGGTACATCGGAGGTCGTTAAATAATTAGTGTCAAATGTAAGACGGGGACCCGAAAACGTGACACTCAACACTAAGAAACAAAGTAGTCGGTTTGAGAAGTTAAAGCTCCCGTCAGTAGACGGGACACAGGAGTCTAGAGATTTCTAGATTCTTCTCAATAACTAAAAGTCAAACAAGTCGAATAAAAAAAATAAAAGAAATAAAAAGAAAAAAAAAAGAAAAAACACCTTATCCTCACTACTGGTTGTTCAAGGAATGTACACCCTGGTTCTTGGTCTTTAGGGGTACATGAAGAAATTTACGTCACTTTTCTGTTCTACTGACTATAGTAACGGCAAGACGTACTGTCCCCTTCACGACCTATTATAAATGTCTGGTTGTTTCCTTTGTTCGGTGTATAAAAATTAACTCATCTTACAGGTAGTAAATATATAAAAATACCCGTTCATATGTTTTATATAGTCTTAACATTATATGATGATTTATATTTTTCTCATGTTGTTTAAACGGTCGTTTCTAAAATTTTATTAGTTCTGGTAAGGAGATGTAGTCGTTGTCGTTTAGTTTTTATATACGGATCTTTGAGTTTAGTTTTTATATACGGATCTTTGATTCGAGTGTTCTTTTGTTTGATATGAGATTTCTTTGAAGAATTTTGGAATTTCGTGTTTTTTTCTTTTCTTTTTATATAATAAATTGGTGTTTAATCGTATTTTTAAATATTAAATTACATTAGTTTAAATTTTTAATTAAAAATTTCCCAAAAAACCTTTTATTAAGAAATTATTAAATATCCTTTGTTAATTGAAAGTACTTATTTACAGAACTCTTTTACCCTCTTAACGGTACATTCTTAAATTCTATCTTATATATTGTTACATTGTTATTATGGTGATTACAACTATTATGATTTTATCGTACTATGACACCATGGTTAATTTTTATATTTAAGAACCTTGTCTTTTCGTTTGTGTCTTTGTTCGGGAGTATTTTGTTTGTGTTAAACTATATACATTTTCACCATGGTTGTTTAGTTATTATTTCCTTTTAGTAATTTATTGAACAAACCCCTTCTGACAAGTGGAGTGTACTTTTAATTCGACCCAGATAAAGTGACTGATGTTCCACTTACGTCTTCATTCCTGAATTTTCACTTTCTGTCGTATTTCGATTCTCTACTTTTATATCTTCTTATTGAAAAACTAGACCTTCATTCCTTAATGGAGAAACTATTATAATTTTTAAGTGTTTGGTACTTCTAGTTTTTGGATGACCTTGAAGGAGATGGTTTTAAACTTTAAGGACAAGTTGGTTTTTATAGTCCGGTGGACTATTTACCATCTGATTCGCTTCTATTTGACTTTACATTTTTGAACTTTTCTGATTATAAAATTCTTATATACTCAGAATTTTCATATTTGTTTATGTCCTGTTGATTATTTTTACGTTAAGTCATTTCCATCCTTTATCCGTTTATTATTTTCCCTTTAGGTTTTTAGTTATTCAAGTATTTTTACAAATTTACATGATCATCCATCTGTAAAAGTTTCTTTTCGTTGTCGTTATACAGTAAGATGGTTGGTGAATCTAGTATGGAACCATCGGTTTTGTTCACCCGACGGACAAAAAGACGTCACGCGTTCGATTCTTACTAAAACACAAAACCCTTTTTAGTTTACTTCTTACAACGAAGTATTATACACTTTCGGTGACTTTCAGTTAAACAACGCGGGTATAATTCACCATACTTGTTTTTAAAAAATTTATATAAAAAATTTTTATACAAGCTATGGTTAGTCAAATTGTTTTCATTCCCTCCTTAATATTTAAACTACCTTATATATCGTTTTACCTTTATAGGAATCTACTCTGACGGTTGAACATGTAATGAAAACCCTTCGTCAAACCGGTATGAATAATACATATCTAATACATCCACATATTGGATACTAAGTGTTCAGGAAGAGGACTCATATGGGAGGGTCTCTTTAAGTGTTCAAGTGTTCCACTTTAAGTACCTTCGTTAGAACCAAAATAACAAACGACATAGGGTTCAACCCTCGTTGAATTTACAATTAAGATACTTTTATTCGTTTATTTTACACTATGAATGTACTTCTCTTATGATACGTTTTTAATTTTCGTTATATAAAATGGGTGTATATCGTTGTGACCACCAGAATTTATGAATCCCAATACGAAATTTTTTTTCTTTTCTGGTAGACATTGTGTTATCGTAAATATATTAAAACTTTGTGTATGTAGGTTCTGTGATACCGTAAGTAAGTTGTTTCGTGACTCACTGATAATATCTGGTGTATGACAAGATTCACGACCTCTAATGGTTCCCTGTTTTTTCTTACTTTTATAGGAACAGGACCATCTTTGACTGTTATTTGATTGATTTAATCTATTGTTGTCTTTCATATTCCTGATGTCCTTTATTTTCTTATCCGTTCCCGACTTGTTCGTTTCCGTTGACTCGTCGTCGATGGTTACACTACTCTCCTTTTAGTCTTAAACTCCTCTCGAAAAGTATTTCTCCCAATCACGACGGTTTGCGACGCCTTACTTGTTCTCCTCCTGTTTCCCGACTGTAATCGTCACTTGAGACTGTAGTGTCATTGGGTAGTTCTCGTCTAAGGGACCCCGACACCCCAGGTTACGGGTCTCCTCACTAACACTCCTCTACTCCAATTCACCTATGTCGTTTGTTCATGTTGGAAAAGTTCCACACGACACGTCTCTTTGTCTTTTTGCTCCGTCGTCGTTGACTCCTGGGAACGAGTCCTCGTCCACACGGCACCTCAAAGTTGTATCTTCCAATGTAGTCACTGACGTTCTTTCTCTCCCTTGTCACCACTTCCCCTTCTGCCTTATCAACGTCGACGTTTTATGAGTGGTTTTACTGGTCCTGACCATGAGGTTCACCCTCTCGTCCGTAGTGGAAACGCACCTCTTCCGGGAGACGGCAGCAGTCTTACCTCGTAAGTCGGACACCTATGTCCACGCACCTCGTTCCCCTGGACTGTCGTCCTTTTACTCGAACAGGGGTAGCAAAGAAGAGAGGTATTTTACACTCCGTCGTGAGAGTCGACGTTGTATCTTAAAGATTTTTCGACATATGTTCATCAAAGTGGGGGAACTCGACCCTTAGGACCCAAGTCTCGGGTTTACACAAGTTTACTTCAAAAGTCTCCGAGGAAAGGGGGTAGGGTAGGGTCTCCCACTTGGAACCCTCTACGTTGAACCTAAATAGGTGTGTATACCGAGTATCTGGACGGAAATGAGCATCTGTCTCTGTCACCTTAAGGTTTCTATTGCCACCTTTTACAAAGACTAAGTACTTTCCCCTTTTACTTGAAATTTTCCCTCTTTCTTTTCCTTCGTATTCGGTTTAGTAGTGTACTAGTAATTAAATGTCACTCGTCATTTAAACAGTTACACCCGTCGTATCATCACCTAAAACTTTAGTCACATGACCCGAGTTTTAATCGTAAAATTTTTACATTCTTTTACCTTCTCTTTTCTTTTTTACTTTTAAACTCGTGGGTAGAGTACCTCGGTGTACGTACATACTCGTAACACAGTACGTACTACATCCTATATAAGTGTGACAGTCAACAAGTTTGTTAAGACACTACCCTCTTTGTTTGTGAATCTCTCCACCAAAGATTAAAGAACCTTTCTGTCACAGGGAATCTCACGATCCGACACCTACTTTAGTTTAAACCGTAGGTATTCCACACTTAATAAAATACGGAGGTTACTGACCTTCGTAAATAAAATATTGCGAAAAATAACCACACATCAACGAAATGTTATAAGACAATCAAAGAAGACATGTTACTCAACTTAGTCGATACACGTATGTATATAGGGGAGGGACAACTTGGGGGAAGGGTGATGAGAGGGGTACAGTGGGAGATCCAGTAGTGTCTCGTGGTTCGACTCAAGGGACACGATATGTCGTCCTAGGGTGATCGACAGATAAAGTTACTGCCATCACATATCTACGGTTAGGGGTAGCGGTTCAAGTAGGATGCGCAGGTACAGGTGTTTAGGCAAGAGATGTAGACGTAAAGATAAGTACGGGACGTCTATGAAAGTAGACTTGGTTTTTACTATGTCTATTTGTAAATAAAAATGAAGAGTAGGATATTTATAACGTAAAAGTCAACGAAAATTTGGAACGGACTTAAAAGAGACTTTAGGTAAAATACTAATCTTTTATGAACAACTTTACATCATATACTCTCTAAAAAGAAGAAGAACGTGCATAATCGGTTGTCAGTCGAACGCGTTCGACACTACTCCACTTTTCCGTCGGCACTTCCTATGACAGAACGTGACAGATGTCCTGTGACGCCCGATCAAAAGAGTAGTGAGGTGGTGAAACTAACAAGAAGTGACAGGAAGTGACGTAAAGTTATAGGAGACCCAAACAGACTTAACCTCACCCGTATAAGTGTTCATTCTAAATCTTTTTTGATCTTGTTTTACACGTCTAAGAGTTTCTGCAAAACGGTAAGTTTCATAAAGTATTCTCTTCATTATCTTCAAATTGGTATTAAGTAGGGGAAAACGTTCCACTATTATAAAAGACCTCTTGATAATAGAGAGAAATATACGAGTATAAAAGGTAAACTTTGATATCTTAACACATATAACTTAGTGTAAATAATAAAAGGAATTAATATAGACTTAAAATAAAGGAGGAAAAACTCTGTCTTTTACGTCTTCGACACAAGACATTGGATAAAGACGTTAAGAGATAGAACCAACGAGGAAGGTTCTGTAAAATTTTCTGAGGTTAGTGAAAGCAACTCAAGATTTAATGATTTTTATACGTTACGTCTAAAATCAAAAGATAGTGTCGTCTTCGTTTCGTGGGTCAGTAAATGGGTACGGGTGGGTCGGACTGTGACGGGTTCATGGGCTAACTGAATAAGGGTCACAAAACCACGGGTTACTTGTCAGTCGGTACGTTGTAAGGGTCCGAGTCCCGTCTCTGAATAAAATCGGTGTTGACAGAAACTTTCTCGTAACAGAATCTTTGTCTTTATTAGAACTCTCGTCGTACTCGTGGTAACTTTGTCCTTTCTTTTTTCTTCTTTTTTCGAATCCATTTAAGAACTACGAGAAACTTTTCGTCTCTCCCTCTCTGAGGAAGTCCTCTATTTGAGTAGGATTCCCGTAATACAAGACCCCTGACCACGACTTTAGGGTCACGTAAGTTTACGTGAGAAAGGAGGACGATTTGAAGTGTTCTCCGACGGAAAACGGACTCCTTCCACCAACGATTTGTAAACTTCTTCATTAACTATTTTTAAAAGGTTTTAATTACTGTCTCTGCGTTGTTGTGTGCGTCCTTCAAGTCTCGTGTGGTTCGTTCTATTTATGGTTTTTCTACATGTGACCCCGTATAGTGTCAGTTTGATGTCTTTTGTTTTCGGTTCTGTTTCAGAACTTTCTTCGGGTTTACTTTTTTTAGAGTGGATATCTCCTAGTTCCCATTCATGGTTTCGTCTGAAGAGTAGTCTTTAATACGTTTGTCCTCCTCTTACCTCTTTCCTTCCTTCTTTCCGTTTCGACCTTTTAATCTAAAGTTTTCCTATATAACTAAAATACCCTCCCCCTTCACAATAAAATTGTTTAAAAACTATATATTAACCAGACATTATTTGACGTGTACAGGTTTACCATATTAAATTATGTACAACTGTACACATATGTGGACACTTCGGTAGTGACGTTGGTTCTACTACTTATGTAGTCGGCGGGAGGACTTATGAAAAACACGGAGAGACGTTAAGGACCCGGTGGAACGGGAAGGAGGGGTCCGTTTGACGTGAGACGAAAGGAGGAAGTGATGTCATTGAAGTACATTTACCTAAGTTCGTCATATAAGAAAATACAAACCAAAAAAGATGAGTCGTATTAATAAAACTCTTAATAGGTATAACATCATAGTTTCAACTAAGGAGTAATAATACCACTATCTAAAGTAAGTACCTATAAGGTGTTAAACAAATGGATAAGTGGATAATGGACCGATAACCCTAACAAAGGTCGAATCCCGAAAATACTTATTTCCTCGACACCTGTAATTTTCTTCTTCCTCACTTAGGGGTGAAAGTTCAGGTCACCAATCCTGAGATAGGGACGAAGGTGACACCCACCGGACCCAAACTAGGTATCAGTTCCTTGGTTCTAGGGCGTTCGACGTGACACACCGGTTTTGGTGCTTGTTTATATCTTCTCCTCCTCCTCCCTTCAGTAAGAAAGTGTCTGTGGAGGTCGACTCGGTTGTCCTGATGTCTTTTCCTAAAAGTCTGATGACTTTGTACTAAAAGGGTCAAGAGAAAAAAGGAGACGACTCTAAGTAATGTGTCTGTGTACGTAAGAGTGAGGGACCGGGGTAGAGAGAGGTGCGGGGATGAGGGTTGAAAGGAGAGATGATGTTGAGGGTTTTAGTGTGATCTTCTCAAACTTTAGAGACGTTTGATCGTGTGGTTGATTGCACTCGCACCGAGGGACGGTGGGACACGAGGTCGCTGCGAGACTGCGTGTCGTGTCACCAATGGGTCGCCGACCACTGAACGGCAGTGGGTGTGACCTCGTGGTAGACCGCAGGACTCGGGGGCACGACACGAGGGTGTGAGACCTGAAGGTCGAAGAAGTGAACGTACAAGGGTGTCGAAGAGGAGAGGTCCAAGTGGTGTAGACGGTCGGGGACTGGGAAGGTGTAAACGTCAGAGAGGTCCGGAGTGGTCGGAGTGGAATGGGAGTAACAGGCGCGACACTTGTTGTGAGACCGACTGTGAACCGACAAAAGGAGAACAGGAGGACGGAAGGAGAACAGGAGGACGGAGGACGGAAGCGGAAGTAACCACTTAGTAGGTGACAAACGGGATGTCGAGTCTACGAACTGAACCAACTGTGTCAACGTTTACGAAGGTATTCTGTGGAAAAAGAAGGTAGTAAGTAACATAGAAGGATTATTCCATGGTGAGGTGATAAATTGAGTGAGCAATAAAATTTATTTGTAATAAAGGGAGGTTAACTGATAGTTACATAAATGGACTTTCCGTCTAGGTATAAAAATTAAAATTTTTATTTTATCTCAAAGATCCCGAACGACGTATGTCTACAAGCATACACGTGACGTGACGACTCCCCGTCTTACATTTGACTAACAGACCTGACTCCGTGTACCGATTAAACCTCTTAAATGTAAAACCTATTAAACGAGATACATTCTTTTTCAAGAAACTGTTAACCAGGTGGGTCTCCTCTACAGAAAAAACATTAAATTCGTCAAGACCATATTAAAAAAAAGGTCGTACTTAAGGAAGAGTGGAGGGAGGTTATGTGTGTGTATGTGTGTCTGTGAGTGTATGTGTGTGTGAAGTAGTGAAGGTGGTTACGGAAGAGAAGTAGAGTACTCCCAGTTTGAAGAAAATAACAAATCTAAAAAGATGTCAGTACGTAAGAGGTGGATTGGTGGAACTAGAAAGAAACCTTAAAAGGAGGTCGAACGAGAGAGAATGTAGTTCGAAAGATCGTAATGACTAGACGTTTTGTCAGTCTTGTCCTTTTCTGCACGTCACATTGAAAACATTGTCTTATATTGAAAAGATTGTCTTACTTAGGGACTCGGTCCCTAAAAGACTTATGGTTGATCCAATCCCTTTAACTTTTTAATTAAATTTATGTACAATAATGTTTCTTTTTATAACAGTTAGTTAAACAAAATTTTTATATAGTTGTATTACCCGTATCATATAGTAAGACAAAGAAACAATACGGCAGTCAAAGAAAGTAATTACAGAATGTCAAAAGTCTCATGTCCGGTAAGTGGAGGAACCAATTTAAATGAGGAATCACTTTCACTTTCACTTTCACTTTTACTTCAGTGAGTCAACACAGACTGAGAAACATAGGGGTACCTGACATCGGATGATCCGAGAAGGTAGGCAGGCAGGCACCCTAAAAAGGTCCACTCTTATGACCTCACCTAACGGTAAAGGAGGAGGTCTAGAAGGGTTGGGTCCCTAACTTGGACTCAGAGGCTGTCACATTCGTCTGCGAAATGGAACACTCCGTGACCCGTTCAGGAACGACGACGACGATGACGATTCAACGGAGTTCGGGAATCATAGAATAATAAAAATACATTAACATTTACCTGAAAAAAAAAGAGCTAAAGAGAAAGTCTATCAGGTAACAATCACCCATCTTTACGTTGTCTAAAGATATATAATTAAAACACGGTAAGTTGAAATGACTTAAGTGCATAATGAGGATTATCAAAAGACCGTCGTAGAAATCCTAAAAGATTTATATCATAAGTAAACGTTTGTCACTGGCAAAATAAAGAAGGGAAGGTCAAACTTAACAAAAATAAAGAAAAAGAAGAGACTAACGACACCGATCCTGAAAGTTATGATACTTTTGTTTTTCACCACTCTCGCCCGTAGGATAAAAAAAACAAACAAAGTCACTAACTTAAGAAATGGAGACACATCAAGAAATATAAAAGAGAAACCGTTTGAAGAGGGACACAAATAGGTAAGAAGAGAGTTTAAGAGACTCGTGGGAATTCTAGTAATAGAACTTGAGGAATAACCCATTCTAACGAAGAGAGGTGAAATGAATCATGACGAATGGAACAAAGAAGTAAACTTTGTATGACGACATAGTGGAGTAAAACGAGTTAATAAAAAACAAAATAAAATAAAAATCATCTATTCCACTGATGTTTCTACTGACTCACGGTTTCTTAACTACGAAAACTTAAAACCACGATCTTTTCTGAGCTCTCAAGGAACCTGACGTTCCTCTAGTTTGGTCAGTTAGGATTTCCTTTAGTCAGGACTTATAAGAAACCTTCCCGATTACGACTTCGACTACGAGGTTATGAAACCGATAGACTACGTTTCTCGACTGAGTAACCTTTTCTGGAACTACGACCCTTTCTGATATCCGTCTTCTTCTTCTCCCATTGTCTCCTACTCTACTAACCTACCGTAGTAGCTGGGTTACCTGTACTCAAACTCTTTTGAGACCCTTTGTCACTACCTGTCCCTTCGGACCTCACGACGTCAGGTATCTCAGTGTTTTTCAATCTGTGCTGACTGGGTGACTTGTTGTTGTTTCCACTGATACAAAGGGTTGGAATCTCTTCATCGGAATGTATCCGCTGTAGGACGTCTACTGAGGGGAGACGAACGGTCTCGATATAGACGACTCCCACGGAGGGTAAACCTAACGTACATTGGGAGACAACACCGGCCCGACTGATGCCCGTGTGGCCACCTGCCCCGGTCAGGGACCGGACTAACCGACGATTCGGGACGAAACATGTCTCCAATGACCGGGTGAAGGAACCGACCACCAGGACCACTCGGGTCCTGACCGTGGTAGGAAGATTCGTACCTTGGTCCAGGGTCTGTCCGACGAACTTCATGCTCCCTCCGAGGTCTCGACGACGATCGTGTGACACCCACACTGACCCACGGGTACACCGAGAGACGAGACGGACCACACAGGACCTGGACCATGGTTGACGTGTTACTCTCCCACTCGGGAGTAGTGATTGTCTGACTTTCCTCTTAAGGTTTTACCACGATCGATTGTGGTCACAGGAACTCTATTTTACTTGAGGGTTTAAACCGATGGTGGTCGTGAATGTAAGGGTCTCCCTCAGGGTCAATGGAAGACGGAGAAGTCCTCCGAGAGGTTCTAGTCGTTCAGACTCGGTTAGAAGAGAGTTTAGTGACGGAGAGATAACCTAGAACTTCGTCCACTCTAAGACACACTCGGAAAGTTCTCGTTTGAAAACAAAGGATGTTGGGAGATCGAGAGGGTATACGTTTAGAGTGACCAAAAGTTTCGGTTCACAAGAACCACGTCTTAGGGCAGATCCCTCAAGTCTCACCCTGAATCTGTGAGTGAGGAATCCTTCTTGGAGAGTTCAAAACTAATAGGAGGACACGCACTCAAAGGGTGGACCCCAATACCTTGAAATAACGTAGAGGTAGAGAGGATGAGTAGAGTAACAACAAGAAAGTAATATAGAAGTCAACACTTTTCTGAAAAGAGAATCAAAAGTCCAGTAAGAATATCAACGAAACATTAATGACACATTAAAACTACACAGATACCTCCATTACAGTCCCGAAAAAATAAGGTGGTAGAACCGGTGTGAGGGAGTAGGGACTTAAAACTCATCGTTTTCTTTTACAACCCAGTCAGGGCGATATGTCGACTTAGACACCATATTTACGAGTTCATTCGACCTTTAGCTATCACGTAATCCAGTAGTTGAAGTACTCACAATGAATTTCCTATAAATTGTGTCCTGTCTTTATTGCTTATGATGGTCAAAAACGAAGACACAAAAAAATTTTTTCAAATTTTAACCTGAGAAAGTAGTAAAAAAAAATTAGGAGTATACCATGGTGTATTAATCAATGTAATATCTAGTGAACGTAGTAGAGTCGTAAACGGATCTGTAGTTATTCCACCCTTTATAGGTAGTAGCGAAAGATTAAGGTAAGGTTAACAATTTTTAGACATGACACGTTCCGTGATCCTCTTGTCTCTACGTACCATGTTCACAAAGTACGTGTTCTTCAAATGTCACATGTTGATCTTTCAACTCTGTTGGTAAGGAGGTAAGGGAAGTCGTAGACCCAAGTGGTTTCTTACCTTAAAAGGACCCCCCTAGTACAACTTTTTTCAATACGTGACCGTTAAGGATAAATGGACAAAGGACATCTTTCAACCTGAAGGGACATCAAGTCAACCATTTCTTAGACGGTTGTCATGTCCTCTGGGTTCAAACTAGGGACCCAATCCTTCAGCGAGTCAGCACAGGCTAAGAAACGTTGAGGTACCTGTCATCGGGTGGTCCGAGGAGGCAGGTACCTTAAAAGGTCCGTTCTCATGACCTCACCCAAAGGTAAAGGAAGAGGTCCCCTAGAAGGACTGGGTCCCTAGCTTGGAGCCCAGAGGGCGTAACCTCCGTCTACGAAATTGGAGACTCTGTGGTCCCTGCGGACCCTTCTAGGGGTCCTCTTCCTTTACCGTTGAGTGACGTCATAGGAACGGACCTTTTAGAGTACCTGTCTCCTCGGACCACCCGACGTACACCAGCGTTTCTCAGTCCGTGCTGACTCGTGGATTGTGAATGAATGAATGACATCTTTCAATTTTTCTTTCCTTTTTTCACCATATGTCCTTTTTCTATTGTCGTTCACATAGTACTTATAAAGACGGTAATTAACTTTAATAAGTCATTGAGGTTTGTAGACTTTCTAGTCTAGGTTAGAGTTCGAAAATTTTTAAGTTTATAAAGATTAACAGATCAAAAACTAAGAAGTAGAAGATACACACCCATAGATAGACCTTTAGTTAACTCCGTCTCGTTACTTTACAATATGTAATTAGACGACTCTGTCGAGGTCCGGACACTGACGAAATACTTAAGACTCAAAAGGGAGTCCTTTCATCCGTAGTTGTGTTTTCCCTCTTGAAAACTTGGTTTCGTGGTTGAGTGTACCCTTTACAAATTGAAGTATTAATTTGTATAAAAGAGGAGAAGGTAACTAAGGGACTCTTTTCTTCTCTCCTCTCTAAAGGGAAAGAAAAGTCAACGGTCGACAAAGAAATAGTAGCGACTACTGGTCGAGGTTAAGCAAAGTGACGGGACTGGAGATACAAATCGTCCCCAGGTAGGTCCGTAACCAAGGACCTGTTAATAGATGTTTATCCTATCGACCTGTCTCCCAAGACGTTGCCTCTATACTCATGTTGACACCGGACAATTTTTACGTTCTAGTCTTGTGTCTGGGGAAGGACGCCCCATTGGTGTCTCGAGGACATTGTCAGGGAGGACCCTAGAATCTTCCCTAGGTGGACATAAGGTCTTACGTTCTCACCCGACATGCGTGTAATAAGGGTGTATCGAGGACACTACCCACCACCGTCTACCTTGTCTACTGTTACCCGTCTCGGTATCGGGTCGGTCCTACTTTCCTGTCTTTCCTAATGGAAGGTTCATTCGTGAAGATTTATGGACGAAGAAAAATTATACCCATTACATAGACAGAAGACTTATAACTTATATTTCGTATGACATAAAGGTAGATCCTGAAGTTCCACGATAGGTAGAACACGGTTTTCTGTAGGTGGTAAAGTTAAAGATGATAATAATCTCATAATTATAGTAATGTTACACGAACCAAGATCTTTCATACCAATTTTGAATAAGTGACTTCAGTAAAGAAGACTTTGAGAACGAGGTACCTATTTTGTCTTAATGTTAAAACTAACATTTAGTTGATATGAACTCATTTGATGTAAACTTTTTATCCTTTTTTCTTTACCTTGAAACTTTCTTTGACAATAAAAAGGTCCACTTAAAACAATAAGGGAACATAAAGTATCGTAATAACGATTACGTTTCATCTTATCACCTTTTTTTTAGGTTTTTGTTACCTAAAAAAATTGGAAAAATAAAATATAACCTGATATCTGTTAATTGTTATATTATCAAAGTCTACGTGTTGTTTCGCTGAGTCGGTATGTTTATGTGCATAGGAAAGAGGGGGTTTGAGGGGAGGGTAGGTCCGACGGTGTATCGTAAATCGTCTCAATGGACCCGACACGTCATCCAGGAATAACCAATAGGTAAAGTTTATGTCGTCACTCATGTACAGCTACGGTTTGAGGGATTCATAGGGAAGGGGGTGGGAAGAGGGGACCGTTGGTATTCTCTTTTGTTACCTAAAATTCGTATAGGGACGATACATTGTGACTTCTTCTAAATAATTGGAGAGACTCTACGTGAAATTCTTTTTTAGTTCCTTACCGTAATCAAGAGAATGTCTGTATTAAACTCCTAATTTATGTTAGTACTAATTACAATTGGAATGTTGTCACTCTGTCGATTGTTCATGATTCATAAACAGTTTACATTATCTAAACAGTTTACATAAACAGTTTATATTCTTATCTATTATAATAATAGTAATATTACAAATAGTAGAGATAAAGATAATTCTCACGAAATCCTTTACCTACACCGAGAATGAAGTGACATGAGTAAAAGGAGAGACTACTGACTTCTAGTACTGTGGTACCTAATCCATACGTCGGTTCGACCTGGTTTAAGTCGAGTTTTGTGATAGGGACGTTGTAGAACCGGAACATTGAGGTGTCGAGACTCAAAGATAAAGGAATTTACAAGATACCCTTATCACTCTTGATGGTGTCTTCAAAGAGTTACTTATTAGATATAATTTTAAGATCGAATTCCTGCAGGTACGACCGGGTCACCAATTCTGAAGTGGAAGATTACGTCCTCCACATCCAAACTAGGGACCAACTCCTCACTTCTAGGGTGTACGGAATCCCGGTTTTTTGGTCTCGTATTTTGTCTTCATTATAACATTGTTTAAGTCATTTCTGGAATTTTTAATAGATGTAGTTTTTTTTAGAAATTATCTTTGTTTAAGATCGAATTTCAGATCAAAGGATTCAGGCGTAGGGTACGATCAGTAACGATAACGACTGATACAAGTAGAGTCCAAACACACACACAACTTTTAGTCAAAGTGACATCCAGAAGGGGAAGACATAGATATCTGTGTGGGACGTTTGTGTGTGTACATGTGTGGGTCTGTGTAGGGTATATGTTGTATGTGTGGATTGAGTACTGTCAAAGTGTGGGTTCGACAGACACTCGTTCAGACGATATAACTTGGTGAGGTAGTCTGATCCCGTGTAGGTACGGTACACGTTCTGGGTCGGGTGTTACGGGGTCCTTTGTTCCAGACCCGTGAGCACAAGGGGGTTCGACGTCTGTGAGGAGTCGTAGACTCGACTCCGTTACTGAGGGTCTCTTGACACGGCACGTGGTAGGTACATCCAAAGGACCATGAGGACGAAGAAGGTCCAGACTTTCAGACACCGATTTTGTCGGACGACGGTACAGTCTTAAAATGACCGAAAAGAGATTTGTCCTCGAAGTGGGGACATAGAGTTGAATCCCAAACCTTAGGACGGGGGAACCTATTTGGGGGACCCAGCTAATTCAGTACCTCTCTAAAGGGTTTATAGTGAGGACCTAAAGGGTTTATAGGTTGAACTGACACCCGACACCCCTAAGGTTTACTGGTGCAACGCTAGAAACCTCCAGCGTAGAGTCTAAGTAAACACCCTCTACGACTCGTCTTTTGAAACCGTCTCACCTACTCCAATATCATAAATATAACTACCTTGATAAAAAAAAATTACCCCGATGAGTCAAACAGGGTTTCAATACAGATACTTTTATATTTAAAATGACTCTATTAACATAAAATAAGTGTATATAAATAAGTGTATAAATTAACATAAATAAGTGTATATTGTTCAGATAACTTATATTTACAGGGTCATGAATGGATTTGAAGAGATAGGGGTCTTCGTTCCCTAAGACGAACTTAATATTTTATATATGTCCATATGGAATAAAATAACACGACATGAAATAACTCGAAGTGTCTATCATGTAAGAAATGTCTGACTTAAACACTGTTGTGACAAATCCCGTTCAGGTGGTCATAAACGAGTGAAGTACAGACACGTAGTGTACGGACTTTAAGAAAGTTTTAGAGTTTCGAAAAGTAATAATAATATAAAAATAACACTAGACACTAATCACTAGAAACTACAAAGAAATATTAAACCCCTGAGGTGTTTGGTGTGGGTATATTAACACGATTCAGTGAAGTCAACACAGGCGGAGAAACGCTGGGGTACATGACATCGGGTAGTCCGAGGAGACAGGTACCCCAAGAGGTACGGTCTTATGACCTCACCCAACAGTAAAGGAAGATGTCCCCTAGCAGGGTTGAGTCCCTAGTTTAGGAGCAGAGAATAAAGAGGACGTCACCGTCTTTCCAAGAAATGGTGATCACGGTGTACCCTTCAGGGTATATTCCGTTACTTGAGTTAACTATTTACAGGACTGATGAGGTGGGTAACCAAAGAAGGGTTGAGAAAGAAAGACACCAGGAGGGATAAAGGGACTCTGTGTTCTAACTTTAATCCGGTTAATTATTGGGTGCTGTAGGAGATTCAAAAGTTCACTTTCCGTCTCAGTTTTCGATGTTTACTGATTAGAATCACTCCTCCCGTACATCCATCGATTCTCTCCGACCTTCCCTCCGAAGAACGTGGTTTCTGAATCGGTTCGACACCTACGTTTCCCTTTCAAGAGCTCCCTTTAATTTTCACAATGAGTTCACTAATGTGATTACCATTCTTTAGTTTTGTCGAAATAACGACTATACCTCTTTCAACAACACCAGACCTATCTTCTAGTTTAGTCGGTGTTGTAAGACAATTCGGTTTCGAATCAGGTCTCGTTCCGGGATTGAGAGAAGTTAAGATACTTCAGACTTTCTACTCCTTCAACTTCTTCTTTTCAAACTTTAGTTGTCTTCAATAAAGTATTTTAAATTCCTTTCTTCAACAGACGCATTGTCGAGAGACACATTATTTTCCCGTTCCCTTCCGCCGCTCACGACTATGTCTTCGACGTCGTTCAATAGGTCTTCCAGATCGAGTCTAGTAACTACTTTGACTGATGTGATTTGTTATCTACGAGTCACATCTCTTTTATTGGAATAAAACCTTCTTGTATGGTAGATCCTAAAAGTTTCGTTCTTCCCTTTTAAGGTACGGACAGAAGTTTCGAAGTTTTCTATCGGAAAGCACAATCTCCAATTACATCGACCACTACATACATTTCAACTTCGGTTACGACTGAATGATAAGACTTAATACGAGACTGTCTCTATATGAGTCTTTGGTTACGACGAAAGTACGAGAGGTTATTTTGTAAGTAAAACGTCGGGTACCTAGTTCCTCATTAAAACCGAAAGCTCAGAATAATAATTCTTTACGTAAAATGTCCCAATGTCGACGGTGTGTATCACTAAGAACACTACCTAGAAACGTTTCAGTTAATTTTCGGAAAATCTTTCCTAAGTGGTAAGATCTGTGATAATTCTTGTAAGTACAAAAACATTCTGATCCAGTTTTATAGTGGTACTCGTCCTCAAGTGTTCTTCAACTAAGGTGGTGAGTACTTACTGAAACTCCCTGGGTTCTGAAGTCACCCCCTTCCTTGACGTCTGCACCACCTTTATCTTTTCTTGACCTTGATCTGCACTTCAGAGTTGTACACTGACTTGCGTTAAAGTATAATTTTCAGCTAGTTTACCCTGTAACTAAGGATACCTACTCGTTTCTTTCATAAAAGAACTCTACCTAAGATGAGGATCACTTCTACGATACTTCTAATGTCTTTACTGTAACTTTCCTATATTTCATACCGTATTCGAATTAACCATTTCATCACTGTCCCAGACTCTCCTAACTAAGGTACAACTTTCTTCAAAATTACATCCATTTTACTATAGTCTGTCGTAACGTACGACGTCTCTTTAGTACTCAATTTCGTCCTAAGTTAGTTTCGTCGTTTGAAGTAACAACAGAATAAAATTCTTTGATGGTGTCTGAGAGGTCGGAAGTTGTCGGTGGTGGTAGTCGGAAGTCATCGGTAGTTGTGACTCTGTTCTAGGATGTGGTCACTTTTCCAATGCTGAGTGATTTTCGAGTCTACTACCAATCGTTATTAATGGATATTTCATAAAAAAAATTAAATTCCATGAATGTAACAAAAAAAATCTGTATTACCGTGACATATGAGATAATTTCTGATGTCACATCACCCTTTTTTGAAAATATCCATGACTCTTTGGTTTTTGAAGTAAAATCAGTCAAATAACACTATAAGTAAAATAACGGTACCAGATTCGGTTCGGACTCTATAGGGGGTCGATACAGATATTAGTGAAAAATTTGAGGAAGAGTAAAAAAGAAATGATTTTTACTATGTATTCCAAAGTATACTATGTATGTATAAATGATACACGGTACGGGTCTTATTGAATCGGAATGTGCTTAATGGTGTGAATTAGAAATATTCTTTATGAACTCTCTTTATATTATATCAGGGGTAAAATGCTACTCGTTTGGAAACGATTGGGTTCCAAGTTAAAAAAACGATTAATGTTAAATTATATATAGATGAGATGAAACTCAAGTGGTGGATATTGTCCGTAAGTAAATTAACTATCTAAAAATAGAGAAGATTTTCAACTATAAGTGTACATATGTTTACTGATACGTCTTTACATAAGACGAGAATTGGGGTCTTAAGGGTATCAAATATGGCTTTCCGACAACTTTTGCATCCGAACTTCTTACATAACAAGTTATTAAACCCTTTCACTTTACCTGTTTAAGACCGCTCATTATTTCCATACTCATGTTGAGAAAAACCTGGTTCTTCTCCAAAGAAGACCTTCGTCTCTGACATTCACGGCCTGGACGTCGGTCATTCACCATTTCGACTCAAGTCCCTGGAAACGGACGAGACACCCCGAAGGGACCACCGAGTCCCCATTTCTTCGACGGACGTTACGGTCTCTGAGTCCCCTGCCCCCAAGTCAGGGATCCAACCCTTCTAGGGGACCTCCTCCCGTACCTTTGGGTGTGGTCACAAGAACGGACCTATTAGAGGTACCTGTCTCCTCGGACTACCGACGTCAGGTATCCCAGTGTTTCTCAGTCTGTGCTGACTACGTTGAATCGTGTGAACGCACGTGTGGATGAGACACCGACCTTCGGGTGGTTCGTTTAGTGTGTATGAGGGACCTCGGTTCCTCGAAAGGACCACCGTTCAGTGAGGTCATAAGAACGGACCTCTTAAGGTATCTATCTCCTCGGACCGCCCACGTTAGGTACCCCTACGTATCTCAGTCTGTGCTGACTCGTTGATTGTGAAAGTGGAAAGTGGACTTCGGTCTGAGACGACTGGTACATCCCTGTCCTACTGGTAGTGGAGTTCCTTTTATGCAACGTTCTTCCTCCCTGCTGTCCAGGGACTGTTACAAAGGTAAAAAGAACCAAAGGTTTTTCTAAGGGTCAGACCTACTTATTTTTCCTTTTCTCTTCACTTGTCTCAATATTTATAACACAATGACTTTCCAAACGAAAAGACCGACTACGAAGTCTGTGTCGTTATTTACCTAAGAGTACTCGTCCGTAGAGTGTGTTTGTCTTTTTTCAAACAAGTGGACCTTTGGGGAACTAAACTAGTTCACTAAACTTTTGAGTCGGTCCTCTGTTATCCCCACCCCTTCGGCGTTGTTTTTTTGATTCCGTCCGTTCTAGCTGAAATAAATTTAAATCTTTAAATTAACTCTATGCTCTCTACGGGTCATAAGATCTGTTTTTGTACTTTCTGACGATGTCTCCTGAGGTTTACAGGTATGTCGTACCCCTTTATTCGTGTCTCTAGGATCTCAAAGTGTTTCTCCATTAATCTGGTGTAATGGCTTCGTCACTCTTCTCGAAATATTCACCCCTTTTTTACTCCCTCCTCCTCCCTCTAAAAGTTCAGTATTAGAACAGCCTATTTTTCGTTTAACCAAGGTATAAAGTTCTTTATGTACTCGTACTTTTACTTACCGGACTTTTGTAAAGAGTCACACCCGTCGACATTCCTGTCTCTTCGTGTCTTAACTACCAAACAAGACATGTGACAGGGTCACACTCTGTGTCGCTCCTACGGTCTCATAGACATCGGGACTCTCTCATTGTATTTGAGGGTAGTCGTCCGAATTATACTTTGTGGACTAAAAAATTTTAGTGTGTAAGGAACGAATTTTAGTATACCCCTCACGAAACGGACGGGAAGGGTAGTACGGATAGGTGGGTGGACCTACAAACGTAGGTGGACGAGGCCGGTGGAGTGAGAGTGTTGTACCCTCCGCGGGAGACACGCACAGGACTGTGAGACGTATAGGAGGTCCCTTCTGTTCACGTCCTGTGAAGCCGCCTTTGGTGAAGTCCTCAGGTAAAGAACTCGAACCGTAGGTCTACGTGTTCTCATAAGTGGTCTTCTCTTCGTCTTGGTTCTGGTAATTTTTTCCTGTGTAACGTAGCTGACTCCCCACGGAGGTTTATGTTTCGGATTTATGTAAACTTTTGCTTTCATGTCTTATTTAGTTATGTGTACTTGAACATCAAGTTCCAATACGTAAGTCGACTTTGGAGAACTTGTAAAGTTCAAAGCAAAGAAATTCAAGTTTCTCAAGTACGTAAACTCTAAACTTCTTTTCTAGTTTGAAATGTAAAGGTGTCTTCTACCGTGCAGAGACCTCATTAACAATAAGCCCTAATGTACAGATCACGGTAAATAAGGCTTTTGAAATAAAAATAAAATGAAACAGGGTCCTGACCACCCTTCTACCTTGACACTAAGTCTCGAGTATTACACTACGTATAAGCAGAGAGACCCTGTGAACTTAGTTCAAAAAGAACATGATTCACGTCAGAGTGTAGTATAAGGGAAAACTAAATAGAACTGAACAAGAAAATACACTTTCCGTCGGACTCGTGTCTCCGTCCTATTTACAAGGAGAAACCTGTCTCAGTTTCTAAGAGGTTCGGTTTTGGAGAGGGGACCGACACAAAGACTATTTACGTCTTCACGAAGGACTCTTCTAGCACAGAGATCGTAGAGAGTAGGTGACAGTAGAGTGTGTCCACTCCAAAAGTCTTGTCACTGTGGACTTCGCTCTGGTAGAGTTATTCTTCGTCTCCACTCCCAAGAGACCTTCCCTCTCCCCTAGTCCCCTACGTCACACGTAAAACGAGTGAGGACTCTCCCGACCGAGACGTCCTTTAGTGTTTCAAAAAGATAACTCTCACTTACCGGATCCGATGTAGAAGACCTCTACCTAACGGACAAAAGAGTAGACATCTTACTAATTATAAAGTGGAGAGGAGTTCCCAACAGAACTCCTTATTGATTCAACATTTCGTGACTTTTATCATTGTACGTGTACTAGTTTCCGATGGATTTCTGACGGTAGGATAGTGGAAGTAGGAGGAGTAGGAGTAAGTGTAACTTTAGTCATGTATATGAGAATTCTTCCAGGAATTACACTTATAATTTTAGGTTTTACCAGTTGATTAAGTGTTGGTACGACGACGACGATTCAGCGAAGTCAGCACAGGCTGAGACACGCTGGGGTATCTGCCGTCGGGTGGTCCGAGGGAACAGAGACCCTAAGAGGTCCGTTCTTGTGACCTCACCCAACGGTAAAGGAAGAGGTTACGTCCTTTAACTTTTCACTTTCACTTCAGCGAATCAGTACAGGCTGGGAATCGCTGGGGTACCTGACGTCGGATGGTCCGAGGAGACAGGTACCCTAAAAGGTCCATTCTCATGACCTCAACCCACGGTAACGGAAGAGGTTAAGTGTTGGTATTTCCGTCGGTTTTTCTTTTACTGTCACTAAGGTCTCCCCATTTCACTACACTTTAGTTGACCTCTGTCTTCATGGTAAAACTCTTTAATCTAAAAAAATTGAACTTTCTGGTGTGTAACCCCAAATCATCTGGACCCCACAGTCGGACACGAAGGTCTCGAGTTACGTATTTTCACTGGATTCCGAGTTGAAGAACAAGAGTCGAACAAGTGGAGACTTTACGAAAAGACAGAGTATCTGAGTAGTGTTCGCAAATGGTTATATTATTTACTCTCCATGAGACTTTTAATGTTTCGCGATACCTTTATTAATGTTATCGAACATAAATAACACTCGAATCAAAGGTTTCTCGAACCATTAAAAGGTTTGAGAAAAGGGTACAATTAATTAAAGTACATGTGTTGTAGCACGACTTTGTCCTGACAATAAGAAGGGAAATTTCTCTACTCGGGGTTCCCCACTTACCGTGTAGATTCCGGAGTTGCCATTGTCCTCAAGGTGGACCTGTTAGTTACTTCAGATAAAGGTCCGGGACCTGGTGTTGGTGACGTGTTTGACGCACATTTTAGTTAACCAAATAACTGACAGGTCATCTAATTAACTAAGTTGTCTACACGTAACTTCGTCGTACACGGTCCATGGTAGTGTCCGGGACCCTAATTTATCACCGGTACTCACTGTTTCAACGCCGGGGGTTCCTACGACGAAATATTACATTCTTTGACTGTCTGTTTATCGATGTTACAGTCTACCGTTCTCACCATCCTTCCTTTTATTTCGTTCGTTTTCCCCACTTTATAACATCCATATGCTCTCTCTGTCCAGATTTCTCCTGAAGGATCCACTCTGCTAGACCACTGAGCCCAACTTGACGGCCCCCACCCTTCCCCTCTCAATCCTTCTGGTACTTCGACTGTTATTGGTGGAGAAATACATACACACCAGGGACCCTGCATCAACCTATTTTGTGTCTTATTCTTCTCGTTCTTACAAATTCCTCCCCTTCGTCGATCACTTTCACGATGACCCAATTCTTTCGGTCACCACGACCTCAAGGCACTCGGTCTTTATTTCACTACCAGTCTCCGTCGGTCCCAGGACTGAGTCGTGTTAAGTGTGGTCGTGGGTCCCATAGTCTCTATTACCTAATGTCACAGTCGTGGAATTTATCTTCAAGTATTTTTTTTTTCAGTGAATTGGTTTAGTTAGGTAGTCCTTCCTGTGGTCAGTCTTCCAACCTCAATTATCTGTGTGAATTATGGTTTGTTCTGACGATCTAGTGGTCTGGTAAACTGACTTTGGGGAACGACGGGGGTCGTCTGTGGTAAGTGGATGTTTTACTAGATGACTTCACAATAAAGTTATGGGTTTGTTGAGAGTTTTACATAATCATTTGTTCGTGAGGGTGGAACTATACTAAAGATTTGTCGAAACATGTCTTTATGAGTCTCAGTGTCTTTAAATTCAAACAACCACTTAATTGTTTGAAAATGGGTAAAAAGATAACACACGTCAACAGTTCACTTTTATCGAGTAGTAAATAGTTTCTGAGTCTTTTTGCAAAGGTTATTTTAACTAAATGAAAGAGTCATTCTTTCCAGTCACAGGAACCTAAGATTATTGTAGACTTTCATAGGTAGATTAATCTGGAAATTTTAGGTACTTTTCTTAAGTAAAAAGGGATGGACAGTAGACTCAAAGTTAACAACTTGAAAGATTGTTTACTTTTCGTTGACTACTTCAATGAGCCGTTTGTTCTGTTTGTATTACAGTTTACGACTGAGGTAGTGAACCTTTGTCGTCTTTCATAGTCGGTCTTAATTACGTAGTTATTTTGTTTTCCGAAATGAGTCACCCCCAGGTCCCAGATTCGGACGTCCCACACATGATGAGATACTGAAAGCGAAATCGTGAATCCGTTTACTCAGGTCGAAGTGTAAGACGTGGTTTTAGTATTGTTTGAACTTTGTGTGTCCGACGAGTTAATATGGTATTGCACAAGGTAGTCCTGAAGGACCCGTTTCACCAATGGAAGTGTCGCGTCCAACTTGTCTCCAATAGTACCACTCGTCTCCTGTCCTTAATAGTACTGTTTCCGATTGACGTAGGAACACACACACGACAGATAACCTTCACAACCCGTTTTAGTAAGTGGGTTGTCTCTCTTTCTCTGTGCTTCCGTATTTCCCGAAGTCTAAAAGTAATAGCAGGATGCCGGTCACACACGGACTCACTCCACTTCCGCTCAGCCCTCTCGTGTCGGGTAGCGGAGTAATTGGAAGGACCGAGAGAGAGCCGTGACTCCTGGGTCACAATCACGACACGAGACCGAGGTCACGGTCTTGTCCGCCGGACCCAGGTTCAGAGTCGAGACGGGGGAGACTCGTCACTGAAATTTGTGTGCTAGGTGGAAAGACGTGGTGTCGAAGGGGCAGATATTTTCCGAACTCATTCTTGACATTCTCGAAGAGTCCCAACAACCTTTTTAATCCACTCAATTTTGTCAATTCAGTTAGTCTAATACTGACCGTGTATCATTTGCGAGTTACTTGCAATCTAAATGTTAGTATATTTTTCCTCGATGTCAGTTCGACCGACTTTATTATCGATGTTACGTTTTGTTTGACGTTCTTATAGTACTTTTTCTACTCACCTATATTAATTCTAGTAAAAGGTCGACTTCCATCGTCTCTGTAGAAACTATAAACTCGATTCGGAATTTCCTAAAAATCTCAATCCGGTAGAATCCATCTTCTTTCCGAAAGTACCCTCCCATGTCCCGTGTAAAATCTAGTGTAGACCGAACTAAGTTAACACCCTAAATGAAAGTATCTTTATCCTTTATTTTTGACAGTCTCACCAACTGTCCAGAAAAAGATTGACGAAATGTATGTAATTAGGCAAATTAGTTTGACGGGACATATCACAATCACAATCAGCGAGTCAGCACCGGCTGAGAAACGCTGGGGTACCTGACGTCGGGTGGCCCGAGGTGACAGGTCCTCTAGAAGGTCTGTTCCTATGACCTCACCCAACGGTAAAGGAAAAGGTCCGCTAGAAGGGTTGGGTCCCTAGCTTGGGTCCAGAGGACGTGACGTCCGTCTAGGAAATGGTTGACTCGATGTTCCCTTCGGGACAAAGCTAGTATCTGGTCGTCAGTTAAGAAATTCCTTTTTTATTTATTTATTTATTTTTCGGGAGACTAGACCCCGATGAATTGGGGAAGACGGGGGTCGAGAAATGTTTGCGGGGATGAGTGTCCGAACTGATATAATTGATTTAGGTGGAGCAGATTTCTCGTCACTCAGTGTTCGAGCTCCTTTCGGTACCCTTTCTCCCATTTTTGCTTTCGGCTCAAGACCCACCGCCGCCGTCGCCGTCGTCGTCGTCATCGGCGCCGCCGCCGAAAAGTCCCTGGGCTTATCGACTGAGGCGCGACCGCCCTTTGGGTCCCCCCTTTCTGGTCGTCTGTTTCCGCGGACGTAGGGCCGAGACGAGAGAAGAGAAGCGGGGGGAGGGGGCGGGGTGGGGGACGGGGCAGGGTGGGGAACGGAACACGAGCCGCGAGGGGCGGAAACAGACGAATCATATACATACATGTTAATAATAGAGGTAAAATATGTAATCCTTAATCTTGTGTCTCTCTAAATTACTTAATGGTTTTTAATGTTCATTGTAACCCGTCTCGACCTTAAGATTCCGTCCCTCCGGACTAGGTCGGAGACGCAAGAAGGGGTAATGTGAGATAAAGACTTTTTCGTTCACCGTTGTAACTTTAAGAGGTGTTAGACGTAGAAGACTAGTAAACAGATGGTTCTGGGAGAATAGACCCTACCTTTTTTTTCCTATGTTTTCTTAGGGGACTTTTTCATGACTCTTACCTCTCATACAAACAAATCTGAAACTTTACTCCCACGCCGAGGATCTTAAAACAGAAAGAAGAATGGGTCTAGATAAGACGTATTTCTCGTTACTAATTCTTTCCTACGTACGTGGGGTTACAAGTGACGTCGTGTCAAATGTTACCGGTTCTATGTTCGTTGGATTTACAGTTAGTTGTCTCTTGTCTATTTCTTCTACACCATGCATATGTGCGACCTTATAATGGGTCGGTAGTTTCTCTTACTGTAGGACGGCAAGTGTCGTCGCACTTACCTGTTCCTCTGACAGTATGGCTCATTTCTTTTAGTCCGTCTCCTCTTTATAACGTACTGTAGGGAATGTACATTTTAGATTCATATTTGCTATGTTTACTTGAATGTTTCGTCTTTCTCTGAGTGTCTGAAGTTCTTACTTAAATACTAACAGTCCCCTCTTCCTACCCCCCCCTATCAATGCCTCAAAATCTACTGCTCATGTGTGACGATATAAATTTTACCTATTGGTAGTTTCTTGATGACATATCGGGTACCTCGAGACGGATTGTAATACACCTTCGGACCTGTCTTCCCCTCAAACCCTCTCTTATCTATGTAGAAATACATACCGACTCAGGGAAACGACACATGGACTTTGACAGTGTTGTAACAATTAGCCGATATAAGGTTATATTTTTTTTTTTTCAAACTTTTCTTTATAACTTATAGTACACAAGAACAAGAATCTCCTATATAACACGAGTCACGAGTCAGTACAGGTTGATAAACGTCGGGGGACCTGACATCGAGTGGTCCTAGGAGACAGTTACATTATAAGGTCCGTTCTTATAACCTCACCCAACGGTACAGATGAGCACCACTAGAAGGGTTGGGTCCCTAGTTTAGGTGTAGAGAACACAAAGGACATAACCGTGCAGCTGAGAAATGGTTATCACGGTGGACCTTTTGTTTCCTATATAATGACACCAGTTTGACTCCCCACGACTTTCTAGTGACTGACTCAATATAATTCCAAGTTTATTTATCATGATGGAAGGTGGTTGGGTCCGATAACTGAATACCCTTTCTGACGGGTTGACGTGATGTTTTACTGGGTGTAGGACCTCGAGAATTTTAAAATACGACTACGAGCAACAAAAAAACAAAAAAAAAAAAAATAAAAACAGAAAATATAATACGACAATTGACCTTCGATGAAGACTTCTGAACCGATTAAGTAAATATATAAAATACTTCTTAGAAGTATCTTCCTCGATAGGTGAAGTAAACACAGTGAGTCCTCTGTACATATCATTGTAATCCAGTGACTACTACTACGACTCTAATTCGAGACTCGATTTGACTACTGTCTGTCTAAGGAAGTGACTTCAATATGACGTCTAGAACCCTGGTCATCACTATTACACTTCACTATTGAAACGTATTACACTTAAAATTAAAGACTAAGATAGTGGGAAACTATTCCTATTAGACTTAGTGAACAAGGTGATCTTAAACATTTGACCGGTACTAATTTTAAGTTATTAAGGAAAGTGTATTTCTCGAAAACGAAATCTTTACCTGTACAAGTTAATGGAACTTTATATCGATATAACCTTTCCGTCAAATTATGAAGAAAGAAAGAAAATTAGATAAAAGTTTCTTTCATAAGTCATATTGACAGTAGGGGTTATTATGGTTTATATAAAACGATTGAATAAACACACACACCGAGAAGTAAATCACTTATATTAATATCTTACTTCTTTATGGGTATAAAAATGACAAATGTAGTTAACGTCAGTAGTAAAACTCCCTCTTATGAGATGTACAGGATTAAACAGGGTGACTTAGAGGAAATTTGATTAAGGGCCCGGGAAAACGATCTTAGGATAAAGTAAAACTCTTGAAGAGACGTAAAGTCATACCGTTCTGAGAAGAGATTTAATTCTCCGTCTTCTCCTATAACGAAGACCCTTTTTTTTTTTTACCTCGTCTGTATCAAAAGGGATAGGTAGATGTTTTAAAAAGTAATTGGAATTCACTTTGATAATTATTTTCAGGACCCGTAGTGGATGTTTTGTTTGTACGTACGCACACGTACGACTCAGTACAGGTTGAGAAACACTGTGGTACCTGACATCGGGTGGTCCGAGGAGACAGGTACCCTAAAAGGTCCGTTCTTAGGGGAAGAGGACTGGGTCCCTAACTTGGGTTCAGAGAGTACAGAGGAAGTAACCGTCCTCCCAAGAAATGGTGATCACGATGTACCCATCGGGTACTTCTGAGATTTCCACATCTCTTCCGTCTCACCGGTTTCTAGAACCTTGAGTTCGTCGTTGTCACTAAAGAAACCCGAAAGAAGGACGGAGTATATACGGTCTGAGTCTCGACCTCTTCTGTCTTTTGGTCTTTACCATTTTACGTACTCGTTTTTTACTTTTATACGAGGAATTCTTTTTAGACGAGAGACATAGGTTTCCTCACCTTTTTACCGTTGTCTCTTGTAAGAATGTATTATTTGTAAGATGGTGTCTTTATACTTTTTTCGACAGGGGGTGGGGGTGGGTGTAGTCGTTTCCGGTTCACCCCTAGGACCTACGGACAGGAACACTCCGACGTTACTCTAAGGGTTGTAGGTCCGGTCCTACCTCAGTCTTTCTCAGTTTATCCCTCAGTCCCAAAAGTTTCGGGGTGGACTACCGTTCTTTACGAGAGAAGAGTACCACAATCACCCTGATGTACCCCTCTGGAATAAAGGTGTAGAAAGGTGTAACCCTATCACCGTGTCATCCGACTTCTCTTACTCGAAAGTGGTAGTAGGTCATGATTTTCACTCACCTCAGATGTACCTCTCGTTCCTGAGGGTGGACCGTCCTTACTCTTCTCTGGGGGAACCTATGTTACCTCCAATTGACTCCTCGAACCTCAAGTGAATGTGTACCGTCGTTACTCCACGGTGGGACATGGGGTGTCTCGGTTTATTTCGGTAGATTTTGTCTTTCGAATTTATTTTAAGTCGGAGAGTATTGTATTATACTCTTACAGGTACAAAGCTGAATTTTTATAGTGAGTAGTACGTTCTTTGTCTTCTAGAGTTTGACCTATTTTTTATTTTTCGTTTAATTATATACGGTTGTCGTTCTACTGGCTCTACCATCTTTATAAATTGTATCGTCGATAATCTTTATCGAAGTTTTTAATGTTTGTACGAATTTACGTTTTATGTTTTGGAGTCGTTTCTTTGTCTTTTACATTTCTTTCCAGTTTACCTTTTAAATCTCAACTTTTTATGATTGTTATTTTCTTTTTTGAGTCACCTACTTGATTTGTCGCATTACCTACCCCTGTGTCTTCTTTTTAGTTACTTCACTTTTTATTTGTTCTCTTTAATAGTTCAAGTTTGTTGTCTCCCTTTTAGATAGTAAATTTTTCTTCTTTTTTCTAACACTTTTCTTAGAATCCCTGAAGACCCTGATATCCATTTCTACATTACAGACATAGTAGTCTAAGAGTCTTTCTCTCCTCTTTTTTCACTCCGATTTTTATTATGAGTTCCTTTATAACTGACTTTTTAAAGGGTTCAAACAACTCAGTATTTTGATGTCTAAGCTGTTATATGTTTTTGGAGTTTCTCCTATTTGGGTTTCTTTATATATGAAACTGTGGAGTATTAGTTTTAAGACGTTTTGTTTCTGTTGTTTTGATAAATTTCATCGTTATTTTGTTTATCGTGAAAAGGTGTCCCTTTTTGTTAAATTTACTGTCACTGAAAGCATAGCCTTTGGTACCTCCGGTCTTCTGTGTTAGAAAAGTTTTCGACTTTCTTTTCTTGAGTATGGATCGTTTTATGAGAAGTCCTTTAGTTATGTAAGATTCTACTTTCTTTTGATTCTTTCAGACAGTAGTGGTCTTGATTACATTTTCTTACCAATTTCCCTCAACGAATTTGTCTCCATCATTGCTTTCCTTCTTAGAACTGTTAGTTCTCTCTTCTTTCTAAGACCACTCGTTTATTTTATGTCCATTTATTTTATGTGAAAGGAAGAAAACTCAAAAGATTTACAACGAACTATCAATATTGTTTTCGTAGTGTAACAAACTATACTGAAGTTTACAAATATTTCTTGTCTAAAGTTCGTTAATATTTAACCCCTGGAATTTCCTTGTCTTTCCCTCCATTCTAAAGATATCAGGTAAGCAATTTAATAATATAATAATTTAGGTAAGTAATTTAATAGGTGGTCGTTTAATAATTACGTATGTAAATATGGGTTTTATCAGTGATTTTTACGACGTGTTTCTATATTTGATTTTGTTTATATGTTTTATTATTACAATGTTATTTTTATGAGTTTTTCCTATGTTTTAATTTTGTATTTTTGTTTTTTATCTTTCTTTTATCATTTTTTCTATTTTACCTATTAAATTCGGGATTGTATAAATTAATGTAATTTCAATTTTCTAGATTTATTTGGTTAATTTTCTATGTCTAAATATCTCACCTAATGTATTGTATTGGGGTGGTATAAAACAAAAGTTTTTTGACTGAGGTTTACATTATCAACTTGTACGACCTTCAATTTTCTATCTTTATCTAAGTAGTGTATATGTAATTAGTTCACTTTACAGTCTATTTCATCTAATGTCTTTTTTTAAATGGTCCCTGTTACTTCCTGTGTGATATTACTTTTTTTCCCGACCTTGTGGTTCTTCATTGTCGTTAGGGTTTACGTATACGTGGGTTGTTTCCTCGAAGTTTTACGTACTTTATTTTGATTATTTGACGTTTGTCATCTTTTTAAGTGTCTATATTGACCTTTTACATTGAGAGGAGAGAACTTTTAGTTGTTCGTTCTTGTACCTAGTTGTGTTCTTAAGGTCATTGGTCATCTTGAACTTGTTAAGTCGTTGATCCTCTTTACTGTTTTGACTAAAATGTTATAACATTGTCTTTTGTTTTCATTTGTTTGGGGTGTGTCGTACGAACCCTTTTACGAGAGTTAATAAGTGAGATGTCGACTCATAGAAATAATATAAAAGGATATACGGTCACGACCGAAGGTATTTCTGTCTTGGGAGTACTTGGATAAAAGGGGTTAAACAGACAAAAAGTCGCAAAAATAAAAAAAAAATTTCGGATAACCTAGAGTTTACTACTCAGTACGTTAGTATTTCGACTTTGTGAGAACAGTTGTCGTGTTTTATGTAAAGTTATTAAAATAGGACCTTTGTCTTCGTTTAGTACCTTTTAATAATTGTTATTCGTTTTTACTTAACATCATTTTAGTAGAAACCGACACTACATTCCTTTCCCAATCTCATCGACTCTCACAGGACCTACAAATTCACTAAAAATTTTTTTCCTGTCTTTTCTCTGTATACGTCACACTTCCACTCTTCCACTGTACAAAGTTTCCAAGTGTCTTCCATCTTCTTTACTTAGAACCACCTTACCCTCTCCCCCTTTTCGTACTTTTCGTAACTCCAATCTCCCTGTAGCGACAGTCAATACTGTCTTTCATACCTTTCTTTTATGACCCCTCATTTTAGTTCTAAAAATTCGTATCCAAGTAACTTTTTTACACCAGGTGACCTCTTCCCTTACCGTTTGGTGAAGTCATAGGAACGGAACTCTGGGGTACTTTTCATACTTTTCCGTTCTTATATCCTGTGACTTTCTCCTTGAGGAATCCAGTCATTCACGGGTTATACGATGACCTCTAGTCACCTCTTTATTGAGGTCTTTCTTACTTCCCTACCTCGGTTTCGTTTTTGTCGTTGGTCAACACCTACACTGATCACTATCTTCGTTCCAGACTACGATGTTTCTCGTTATAACATATCCTTGGACCTTACAATCCAGCTACTTAGTTCCGTTTAACCTTCACCAGTTTGTCTTCTACCGTTCTCACTTGTAGCTGTAAAATCCTTAGTCGTTTGATTTACCTGACCTTACCCACTTAAATGGAGTCTACTGGTAATATAGACGACGACACCCGTTCTTAGGGAATCTTCTTTACCTCGTCGGTAGTATCAGTTGTTTTCTCAGGTTTTACGTCATCAACCTACGTTAGAGTTTTTGCTGTCTTATTAGAGACAAGCAAAGGTTCCGTTTGGTAAGTTATAATGTCATTAGGTTCAGATACGGGGTTGGTCATTGTGACTTCTTCGACTTAAACTTACCAAGATACTTCTGGATGTTCTGGAAAATCTTGATTGTCGGGTTTTTCTACAGGAAAAGTAATATCCCCTGACCTTACACATTCATCCTTCAGTTCTTTGTGGACTTAATTGTCCGTTTAAACCGGACGGAACCTCATGTCTTACTTCGTCCCGCTTCCGATTATCTCAAAAACGTTCTCTTGAGTGACCAGTATCGTTTGTGAATGAAGGTTGTTGTGTTTTCTTCTGAGACGTGTACCTGTGGTGGGCTACCAGTTGTGGTTTTAGTCTAACTGATTTAATAAACGTCAGTTTACACCTCTTCTAGATATGTCAGTCGTTTTTGTTCTGCCCCTTGACTGACACCGAGTCTAGTACTTGAGTAATGACGGTTTAAGTCTGAATTTGACTTCTTTCATCCCTTTTGGTGATCCGATAAGTCCATACTGGATTTAGTTTTGGGAATGTTAATATACCACCTTCACTCTTTATATAAATTCCTTGATCTAGACTATCTGTCTCACGACCTACTTGATACATGCCTCCAAGCAATGTAACATGTCCTCTGTCCCTAGTTCTGGTAGGGGTTCTTTTTATTTATGGTTTTCCATTTTTCCGACAGACTCCTCCCGAATGTTTGTCGACACTTTTCTTCTCTTAGTTTTTCGTTCCCTCTTTTCCTTTCTATTTTGGTAATCTTACTTCTCAAGGCTTCTTATCGTTCCTCTGTATTATTTGAGAAGGAGTCATTAGTCACGTTTCTTTATCTCCTTTTGTTATCTTAACCTTTCTGATCTCTAGACAAGTTATTTTAATCTCTATGGTTCCCTTGTAAAGTACGTTTCTACCCGAGTTATTTCCTGTCTTTACCATACCTGGATTGTCTTCGTCTTCTATAATTCTTCTCCACCGTTCTTATGTGTTCTCTTGATATGTTTTTTCTAGAAGTGTTGGGTCTATTAGTGCTACCACACTAGTGAGTGGATCTCGGTCTGTAGGACCTTACACTTCAGTTCATGTTTGTTTCGATCACCTCCACTACCTTGAGGTCAACTTGATAAAGTTTAGGACTTTCTAATGCGGTACTTTCACAACGTGAGTTATACGGTCGTTTAAACCTTTTGAGTCGTGATCGGTGTCCTGACCTTTTCCAGTCAAAAGCAAGGTTAAAGTTTCTTTCCGTTACGGTTTCTTACGAGTTTGATAGCGTGTTAACGTGAGTAGTGTATACGGTCATTCAAATCAGCGAGTCATTACAGGTTGAGAAACGTTGGGGTACTTGACGTCGTGCGGTCGGGAGGGACAGGTAGTGGTTGAGGGTCTCAGGTGGGTTTGACTACAGGTAACTCAGCTACTACGGTAGGTTGATAGAGTAGGATCATTCATTACGAGTTTTAAGAGGTTCGGTCCGAATTTGTTATACACTTGGTACTTGAAAGTCTACAAGTTCGACCAAAATCTTTTCCGTCTCCTTGGTCTCTAGTTTAACGGTTGTAGGCGACCTAGTAGTTTTTTCGTTCTCTCAAGGTCTTTTTGTAGATAAAGACGAAATAACTGATAAGGTTTCGGAAACTGACACACCTAGTGTTCTTTGACACCTTTTAAGACTTTCTCTACCCTTATAGTCTGGTGGAATGGACGGAGAACTCTTTGGATATACGTTCAAGTCCTTCGTTGTCAATCTTGACCTGTACCTTGTTGCCTGACGAAGGTTTATCCTTTTTCTCATGTAGTTCCGACATATAACAGTGGGACGAATAAATTGAAGATACGTCTCATGTAGTACTCTTTATAACCCGACCTTCTTCGTGTTCGACCTTAGTTCTAACGGGCCTCTTTATAGTTATTGGAGTCTATACGTCTACTGTGGTGAGAATACCGTCTTTCGCTTCTCCTTGATTTCTCGAAGAACTTCTTTCACTTTCTCCTCTCACTTTTTCAACCGAATTTCAAGTTGTAAGTCTTTTGATTCTAGTACCGTAGGTCAGGGTAGTGAAGTATCGTTTATCTACCCCTTTGTCACAGTCTGAAATAAAAAAACTCGAGGTTTTAGTGACGTCTACCACTACCACCGGCACTTTAAGTTTCTGCGAATGAGGAACCTTCTTTCAATACTGGTTGGATCTGTCGCATAATTTTTCGTCTCTGTAAGGAAACGGTTGTTTCCAGGTAGATCAGTTCCGATGTCAAAAAGGTCATCAGTACATACCTACACTTTCAACCTGATATTTCTTTCGAGTCGTGACTTCTTAACTACGAAAACTTCACACTACAACCTCTTCTGAGAACTCTCAGGGAACCTGACGTTCCTCTAGGTTTGTCAGGTAGGATTTTCTCTAGTCAGGACTCACAAGTAACCTTCCTGATTATAACGTCGACTTTGAGGTTATGAAGCCGGTGGACTACGGTTCTCGACTGTGTAAACTTTCTGGGACTACTAACCTTTCTGACTTACACCCTCCTCTTCCCCTACTGTCTCATACTCTAGTAACCTCCGTAGTGGTTGAGTTACTTGTACTCAAACCCATTTGAGGACCTCAAACACTACCTGTCCCTCCGGACGGTACGACGTCAGGTACCCCAGTGTCTCTCGACCTGTACTGACTCTGACTTGACTAGACTTTTAGTTCTAAAAATTTGTGTCCAAGTAACTATTTGAGTCCTTTTAGTTCCCACTCTTTACAACCACGAGATTTACCATCACCCCCTTCCACTAGACATGATTTCCGAATGAAAGTCTTCAGAACTCGTACATTCTGTACCATCTGTGGACCATTACTGTTTTGTCCCCTCTGGACTTCTTGTTTGTTCACAATAAACGTCATGTCTATAAACCTCTATAGACAACCATTTAAGTTTTCAATATTCATACTTTTTCGAAGGTAACATTTTTGATAACAGTTATTCTTTTATCTTATTTTATTACACACACCAAATGTCGTCACTGTGTTTACGTATCATCGATTTCTCTTTAAAGTGTCCTTAGGTCCTACGTAAATCTTCCTCACAACTGAAATAGTCCGTCGAACCCGATTCAATCTACCACTATGATTTCTTATGGATTTTAGAGTGGATGAAGAGTGAATACGATGTCCATGTAGTGTCTAGTCGACCCTACGATAAGTGATCAGAAATAAACTCCCGGTCGGACTTTCTTGTCTGGGGTGTCTCTATAAGAGTTATGGTGCTATCCTGTTTTCTCCTGTGTCATCTTGGTAGTAGTGTAGGATTTGGAAGGAGAACTTATACCGTCACGGCGAAGACCAGTGTGAAAGAATCGGTTTACCACCCAGATTGTAGTTTCCTCGTCCTAGACACTAATAAGGTGTCTTAAATTTGTTAATCTGTAAGGGTGGGTTCGGTTAAAATTCACCGTGACTATTTAAAATATCTCCTTTTTCACTGAAGGTATGCCTTTTCAGGTTGAAGTGTATTTGTTCTACTTTTCTTTTACCTGTATAAACCATTTATACATTGTACTTACTAGTGGTTTCTGAATGATCTTTAATGGATCTCACACCCGGAAGAGTCAGTAAGATAGATTAAGTACGAGAGGAGAGAATCTACTCTTAAGTACCCTCTCCTTCGTCTGATCCGACAAGAAACAGGAGTAGTGTCCGTTCTGGTCCGGAAACATGTCAGTCACTGACGTAGTGTGGAAAAGAGATGCGAAGAGATGTGTATAAATAACAAAAACGTTAATCGTGTATGGAAAAAGTGTTCTTAATATTACCAAGCTTTTACCATTCGTTTAATCGTTGTGAAGTTATCTATCTACCTACTAATAGTACTCACTTTGATAGGTTTTAATCTTTTATCCGGGTTGTTTCTTTGTATACCTTTTATAGGTTCTTGTAAACATTACTTTTGTGACTTTAAATTCATTGTTACTTTAAGTCTAAATGTGGATAAGTCAAGTCAGTGACTCAGCACGGGCTGAGACGTTGGGGTACCTGACGTCGTACGGTCCGGAGGAACAGGTAGTGGTTGAGGACCTCAACTGAGTTTGAGTTCAGGTAACTCAACCACTACGGTAGGTTGGTAGAGTAGGAGACAGTAGGGGAAGAGGAGGACTGTGTTTAGATAATATAGTATTTTGTTTATGGANTTGTTTATGGATAATCCTAAACAAGGATTTACTCTATACGTCTTAACGCGATTAAGTAGGGTCATTGTAGCGTCTAGTTATGTTAAAACCTTTTGTATTACCCTTATGTAAAGTTCTCTATTCTCCTTCAACAATTAGAAACTGGGTAATTAGGCTGAGAACCCATAAATAAGGATTCTTTATTAAGGTACGTTTTTAAGAGGTATCAAATGTGATAAAACGGTTGTGTCTCTACCTTACTTAGGTCGAGTCTTTTTATAAAAGGTGAGTCAGACCGTGTCAGATCTCTACCACATCCCCACTCGTTCGGAGTGAGGGATTCCGATGTAGTCCAGGGTGTCTGGGGTTCGAATTTTCGTCGATTAACCCTCCTTCGTTACGTCTTCCACTCAGGAGTCACTGATGAAAGGACTCACTAAATTCATTCTTAGAGTGGTGTCTCTTTAATGGAATTAATGCTTTGTCCTGGGTTCTTACAATCGACACTATATTAACCAGTTTGAGAGTTTTTGTTTCCTTTTAGTCGACTTATTTCTCATCAAAAGTTCCAGTTCTAGTAATAGGCCGTCGGTAGTGACGTTCGCTATTTCGATAGGTGATTCCTTAGTGACTCTTAATAAAAGGACAAGTTTTCCTCTTTATGTGTCCAGAGATCAGTTTCGAGACGTCTTCTTCTCCCTTTGTAGACATTTAACGTCATAGTGACCACACACACGCACACACACACACACACAAATTACAAGAGGTCTCAGTAACGGAGGTCTTTGGCTTCGGTCTCAGTCCATCCTAGGACCGTCCGTCGGCCGAACCCAGGATGGAAACGGAGCACTCGAACTCGGACTGTGATGAGGCGTGAGGTTATGGAGGGTGGGCTCTACGTGCGGCACAAGTGGTGGTGGAGTGACCTGGAAGACTTTGTAAGACGTACGACGTGAAAATTTGAAAATTATTTAATGTCGGTGTGAGATGGAACATGAGAATTAACTGAATTTAAGGTTCATAGTAATCAGGTTTAAAAACTTTTCCAATATTATAATAGACGTGAGCTAAAAAGTAAAATAAGTGAATTTCCGTGAGCCCCGGAATAGACTTTCACTTTGAGCCAAGGAATAGACTTTACTCGAGAGACCAGGACTTCAGTCAAGAAAGACGAAGCCGCAGAAACAATCGAGGGTGCGTTCGTCCACACGGACTGGGCTATTGAGAGAGACCCATTTGCCCAGGAGGGGGCGCTGGGGTCAGTCTGACGGGTGTGTCACTACTTACAAGTTCTTTTACGGACTTAGTAAGTGAGAAAAAAGGAAAGGAACTTTAATCGAAGAGCGAAAGAAAACAAAGAGTAAAAGTGTTTCCTATCAATCTTTCGGTCTGCCTAATGTCTGCGGCGCTACCCTCATGTGTTGCGTCAAGTTGAAATACTCAGCTAAGGAGAGATTCGATGAAAAAGCCCCCTTAACAAACCACTCAGTCGGATATTACACGGTTTAAGCTCATTTGGAGTTGTTGATTCAGTCTCTGACGAGGTTGACTACGACTGAAAGACTTTGGAAATTTTACGATTGTATTAAAACTTTGCGATATAACTTTGGAGTACACACGAATCTGCTCGTTAATGATTTGACGTACTATGAAACAAATTTTGGTCGGAAGTAAAAGATAAAACTCAAAGTATAAATTAAAAGATCCCCTAGAGACTAAAAACCGATCGTTAAAGACATACAGGAAAGTGGGGTAGAAAAAAGAACAATTAAAAAAAGGTAGGGTAAGTAAAGAGGGGTAGTGTCAAAATGAAGACGGTGTTCGGTACGAAAGTAGAGTTCTACGTTAGACAAACTGGTCGGTGTCTTTTATTTTACTTTAACGGTGACCATTTGACATAACCAGTACTGTTGTGAACTCTTCTCTATATACAGGAAATGGACGTTTTTAAACGGTTAGGACCCTGTTTTCTTTCTTCGCCTCCCTTAAAGGAGTTCGAACTCCTTGAACTATAGAACCGAAGATAAGACACCGTTCCTACCTGTTCCTTCGTCGGTCGGGTGTAGTGTTTAAAGTGACCAGACGGACTTCATGTACGGGTCCAGATCCATGGTCAGTTTCGTACACTCAAGAGAACTATTCTTTTGTCCTTATCGTAATTATTATTATTGTATTTTTGACTTGTGTCTCCCCCGTTACATATATTGAGGTTTACAAATACCTTGTGTTGTCAACGAAGTTTAAAATATTGATTTACTGTGGATCTATAAGGAAACTAAAAACAATACATAGTGTGTTACTTGAAATAAATACTTGGTCTCTTCGTCATAGTGGATAAGTAGATTCTACTATAGATCTTATGTTTTTATACTCAACTTACGATGGTTTATGAGTAAAATACGGTCTATGAGATGCTACATGAAAGGACTCTTTCAGTAAATCGGGACTTTTGGTAGTATTTTTTAAATTTAGTATTCTTGATTTCGAGTGTGTCCAATCCATGGAAGAGTTCGGGACAACTTTAGGAAATTACCTGACCTTGGACCACCAGGACTCAACTGACTATTCTTTCATTTCCTCTCTCTTTCTCCGACTATAAGGAACCAAATGTGTCTTTCGGTTATTTCGGAGACGTATCCCGAACGAGACAAGTGTTTCCGAAGTCCACGGGAGAGTTACCCCACTTCCGTGTCTCGTGGAAGAGCTCTCCCAGAATCTTCGGACCCGTCCTTTCACTTGAGTCTCTCGGAGACACGAGGTCCCCTAGTCGGACTTTTTCTCTCTCTCCCTCTCTCTCTCTCTCTCTTTCTTTCTCTTTCTTTCTTTTTCTATCTACGTCCCTGGTTTCGAGACTAACTCGTTTCCACAAAATTAGTTGTACCACACCCGTATATATGACGTCAATAAGAGTCGTTTCTATTCCTAATTTTAAGGTCTGAATGTTTTGTATCCGCTAGGTATGTTTTCTCTCTCTCTCTCAACATTTATTAGTGAAAATGACATACCAAGTTTTTTCCTTCTCCCATGAATAGTGGTATGTCTTTTTGATTGGTTCCTTTACGGACCTAAGGAGTCGGGGTCCTCTCCGAACAGAGAGGAGAATTAAGGACTTATAAGTCCTTAATTATTCCTCGTCTCTTAAGGACTGTCTAGGTTTTGTCGTTACGGGGTACACTGTTCATTCTCATTATACACTCACCTCCAAATGGGTCGAGTCTTCACACAGAAGATATCCCGGTGTTAAGACGAAAAGTAGTAAAATCCTCCTTACCGGTATACGACTTTCGTACTGAATGATCTTATGTACATAAAAAGTTACCATGAATTAAATGGAAGTCCCTTATCAAAAACATAACTCCTTTTACGTATAAACAACATTGATCAGTACTAAATAAATTTACAAAAGAGGAAAACAAGGAAGGTAGAAGAATTAAAGAAATGGAATAGAATAAGAGAAGAAAAGTCAAATAAATGGGTGTGGATTATGAGGGAACGAGACTCAAAAAAGACATAGGTTAAAAGAGGAAACTTATTGTAGAATAAGTCATTCGACGAAAGTCAGTCAGTCAGTCAGTCAGTTAGTCAGTCAGGTTAGTGAGTCAGCACAGGCTGAGAAACACTGGGGTACTTAGCGTCGTACGGTCCGGAGGGACAGGTAGTGGTTGAGGGTCTCAAGTGAGTCTGAGTGCAGGTAGCTCAGGCACTACGGTAGGTCGGTAGAGTAGGAGACAGCAGGGGAAGAGGAGGACGGGTGTTAGGGAGGGTCGTAGTCTCAGAGAAGGTTACTCAGTTGAGAAGCGTACTCCACCGGTCTCATGACCTCAAAGTCGAAATCGTAGTAAGGAAGGTTTCTTTAGGGTCCCAACTAGAGGAAGTCTTACCTGACCAACCTAGAGGAACGTCAGGTTCCCTGAGAGTTCTCAGAAGAGGTTGTGGTACAAGTTTTCGTAGTTAAGAAGCCACGAGTCGAAAGAAGTGTCAGGTTGAGACACCAGGTGACCTCTTCCCTTACCGTTTGGTGAAGTCATAAGAACGGAACTCTTGGGGTACTTGTCATACTTATCCGTTTTACTATCCTATGACTTTCTCCTTAAGGGGTCCAGTCATCCACGGGTTACACGATGACCTCTAGTCACCTCTTTATTGAGGTCTTTCTTTCTTCCCTACCTCGGTTTCGACGAAATTTAGTAATTTTTTTTTATTCAAACTCACATTTAAATTTTTATGAAGACATAAGTGGAAGATCGTGAATTGTTGTATAGGATGACAACTACCATCAGATCAAATGTCTTACGAAAATTAAGGACAGAGGAAGGGTGGGATGAAGAAAAAATTAACGTCATATAAATTAAATGTTATAACACAATCAAAGTCCCCATGTTGTTTCACTGAGTCAATATGCATATACGATAACAACAACACGAGTCAGTGACTCAATACAGGTCGAGAAACACTGGGGTACTTGACACCGGGTAGTCCGAGGAGACTGGTACCCTAAAAAGTCCATTCTTATGACCTCTCCCAACGGTAAAGGAAGAGGTCCCCTAGGAAGGTTGGGTCCCTAGTTTGGTCATAAAGGACGTAACCGTCCATCTAAGAAATGGTGACTCGTGTCCCTTCAGGTACTCAGAATGAAATAAGTGGAACTTTTAGTTCCTAAGTCGAACGAGAATTTTACACATTTAAATTGTATTGGGTCTTAAGGGAAACTTCAGAATAAATATTGGTTGTTCCTGGATGACATATTGTGTCCCTTGAGACGAGTTATAGGACATTATTGGTTTTCAGTTAAGATTTCCTTTAGTTGGGACTTATAAATAACCTTCCTGACTACCATTTCGACTTCGAGGCCATGAAACCAGTGAATTACGCTTCTTGACTGAGTAACCTTTTTTGGGACTACGACCCTTTCTGACTCCCGTCCTCCTCTTCCCCTACTATCTCCTACTCTACCAACCTACCGTAGTACTTGAGTTACCTGTACCCAAAGTCGTTAGAGGGTCTGTACCACTTCTTGTCCCTTCGGACCACACGACAACAAGTACCTCAGTCTCAGTCTATGTTGAATCGTTGACTTATTGTTGTTTACCCGTTTCTCAAACTTTTTTTTTTTTTTTTTCTGTATATATGTACATATACGTCTTGGCTTAGTGAAACGATAGATGGACTTTGATTGTAACGAATAATTTATACGAGAATTGTATAAACCTTTTCTGGTCTCTAGAGAAGTTCTTTTAATCTCTATGGTTCCCTTGTAAAGTACGTTTCTGTCCGAGCTATTTCCTGTCTTTACTATACCTGGATTGTCTTCGTCTTCTATAATTCTTCTCCACCGTTCTTATGTGTCTTCTAGACATGTTTTTTCTAGAAGTACTGGGTCTATTAGTACTACTACACTAGTGAGTGGACCTCGGTCTGTAGGACCTTACACTTCAGTTCACCCGGAATCTTTCGTAGTGATACTTGTTTCGATCACCTCCACTACCTTAAGGTAAACTCGATAAAGTTTAGGACTTTCTACTACGACACTTTCACGACGGGAGTTATACGGTCGTTTAAACCTTTTGAGTCGTCACCGGTGTCCTGACCTTTTCCGGTCAAAAGTAAGGTTAGGGTTTCTTTCCGTTACGGCTTCTTACGAGTTTCATGACGTGTTAACGTGAGTAGAGTGTACGATCATTTCATTACGAGTTTTAAGAGGTTCGGTCTGAAGTCGACATGTACTTGACACTTGAAGGACTACAAGGTCGACCAAAATCTTTTCCGTCTCCTTGGTCTCTACTTTAACGCTTGTAGACGACCCAGTACATTTTTCGTTCTCTTAAGGTTTCTGTAGACAAAGACAAATAACTGATACGGTTTCGGAAACTGACACACCTAGTGTTATTTGACACCTTTTAAGACTCTCTCTACCCTTATGGTCCGGTGGACTGGACGGAGAACTCTTTAGACATACGTCCAGTCCTTCGTTGTCAATCTTGACCTGTACCTTGTTGTCTGACCAAGGTTTATCCTTTTCCTTATACAGTTCCGACATATTACAGTGGGACGAATAAATTGAAGATAAGTCTCATTGAGTACTCTTTGCGACCCGACCTTCTTCGTGTTCGACCTTAGTTCTAACGACCCTCTTTATAGTTATTATAGTCTATACGTCTACTGTGGTGGGAATACCGTCTTTCACTTCTTCTTGACTTCTCGGAGAACTACTTTCACTTTCTCCTCTCACTTTTTCAACCGGATTTCGATTTGTAAGTCTTTTGCTTCTAGTACCGTAGACCAGGGTAGTGAAGTACCCTTTATCTACCCCTTTGTCACCTTCGTCACAGTCTGAAATAAAAACCCCCGAGGTTTTAGTGACGTCTATCAATAACGTTGGTATTTTAATTTTCTGCCAATGAGGAACCTTCTTTTCAATACTGGTTGGATCTATCGTATAAGTTTTCGTCTCTGTAGTGAAACGGTTGATTCCAGTTAGATCAGTTCCGATACCAAAAAGGTCACCAGTACATACCTACACTCTCAACCTGACACTTCTTATGACTCGCGGCTTCGTAACTACGAAAACTTGACACCACAACCTCTTCTGAGAACTCTCAGGGAACCTGACGTTCCTCTAGGTTGGTCAGGTAAGATTTCCTCTAACCAGGACCCACAAGAAACCTTCCTTACTACGATTTCGACTTTGAGGTCATGAAACCGGTGGAGTACGCTTCTCAACTAAATAACCTTTTCTGAGACTACGAACCTCCCTAACCCCCGTCTTCCTCTTCCAATACTGTCTCCTACTCTACCGACCTACCGTAGTGGGTGAACGATCTACATTCAAACTCACTTGAGGTCTTCAACCACTACCTGTCCCTCCGGACCACACGACGTTAAGTACCCCAACGTTTCTCAACCTGTGTTGACTCGATGACTTGACTTGGTTTGATTTATGTTTTATTTATAAAATTTTCATATTAACAATTTTTTTTAATTTACACTTAGATAAGTTTGAAAATCTAGTATGAATTGTCTATGTACTTTAGTTCTCTACCCCCTTGTTTCATCTACCTTGACACCCCTTCGTGAGTCTACTCAGGTCTTACCCTCCACCAGTCGTGGAAGTTATTAGAGGTGTAAGTTATGGGACGTTGATTTTGCCATCCCACCGATAAGGTCTTATTTACTCCAAATTCTTTAGGTTAATCTTTAAAACAAAAATAAATTTTCGTTAGTCGATTCCCGTCCTTTTGTATATTTATATTCATCCAACTATCTTTATATGTATGTCTCTTTAGTGATGTTTTATAGGTGTTAACATCTTGGATCTACCCATATCTACTGGTAAAATGATAAAAGAAGTTTAGACACATACAGACTTAAAAAAAGTTTTAAGTTAGAACCACTCTTTATCATTTTTATTTCTCCCAATATATCTTCAAATTATTAGGGAGGACGCATACGGAGGGGTTCTGGAGATGCTCATTTCTTTAGACCCATTTGTTTTCTCGTGTCTCCGTTACGTGAAAACTACTTGACAAATTAGATAGACAAATGGACAAAAAGATATTATTCACCTGGTTTCGGAGATTTTGACAGAGAAATTAATCTAATACGTAGGTTCTCCACTTGTCAAATTTTATAACGTTTCTAGTACCTCCGTAAAAGGATTAGTTGACGGGATTAGGACTGAGGAGAAAAGAAGCCCCGTAGAGAAGGAGTATAAAAGGAAGTATATTTTTTACTTTATATTGACCTTTTCATTCTTCTCTCGTTTGTTCGACACCCTAGGACCATTACTAACTACGTCTGTACGCGATCTCTGTCTAGGGTCTCGTCGACCGACTGTCGGAGAGACCTTCAAGATACTTTGTCATAATTTGATTGAAAACTGTTAGTTTATACGTTGAAGTTTGAGAATCTTTTACAAGAAAGGGTTTACTCTTGTAAGGTTTATAAAACTAAGAAGTAGGTATCCCTGTGTTGAAGATGATTAAATTCATTGTGTTACAGAGGGTTTGGAAACTATAGTGGGAGAACCCCACAACGAAGTAAATACCTGGGAAATTTAGTTAACACACAATTCTTCTACCAAACACTGTAAAACGGACATACAAGTGTCAAAATGACTCATATAGAGAGATGTAGTGTTGTGTGTTTAATTTTTAATACACTTCACTCTGTTTCTTATATATATCTGTCACCACTGAGACACACACACACATGTGTTTATGTTCTACACTCACACAGACACACGTGTGTAGATACACACACATGTTTTAGTAGGAGAAATGGTCGAAAACGATAAATAATTTGACTTCCAGACTCCTTGTCTCTAAGTGAATTACGGTATCTAGAACCTAACATCACATTAAAACGAAGGAAAGACAAAACTTTAAAGGGGGGCACGTAAGTAATAAAGTGACTTTACCTCGTCTACTTCTACCGTTTTAGTGGTCTATGACACGATATCGAAGTCCTTTATTGTCCCATGTCGACGGATCCGAAACAGGGACTCTCGTCTCTTTTATTGTTAGAACTCTACTTTCGTGTCTCTCAACAATTAGTGAAAGATTATAAGACACGTGTCTTTATAACTACTCGAAAGACTTTGATCTAAGTGTCAGGACCCCAAATGAAAACGTAGAACCGTCTTAATATTGTAGATACGTTTGTGAGTCGACTCCGGACCCCCGGACCCTAAAGTCGGAATGGTGGGGGAAAGGCTTCGTGTGCTCACAATCAGCGAGTCAACAGACTGAGAAACGCCGGGGTACCTGACATCGGACGTCCGAGGAGACAGGTACCCTAAGAGGTCCGTTCCTATGACCTTACACATTGGTAAGTGAAGAGGTCCCCTAGGAGGGTTGGGTCCCTAGTTTGGGTCTAGAGGGTATGACGTCCGTCTAAGAAATGGCGGACTAGGTGGTCCCTTCGAGTCCGTGTGTTTCAGGATAAAATTAGAATAGAAAATTCTTAATTCAAGGTAACCGGTGGACGAGACCCAAAACTTAGACGGAAAATTTTACATGAGTATAGTGATCACAAAAAGATGACACCAAAGAGTCTTTATAAGGTCCCTCCCTATTATATTTGTCCATACGTCTAGTACTAAGATCTTTGAAACGAAGCCCCATATTGAGTCGCTTATGACATCGTGTAAAAGGACACAGACACAAAAATTAAAAAACAGACCATAACACTACTCTGGGATTTTCGTGGGGGTTTCTGGATTTTTGGATAGTAAAAGAAAGTGGTCGATTTCCCTATGACATACACCAAACGAATTACTGTCCTTTTCTCTCAAATTAATAATAGAGAACGACTCTTTTTCAAACAAGGCATTCTTTTGGATTGTATATAAACTATATTTTGTCAGATACAAATAAGTTAACTAAAATCCTCCTTGTATCAAATAGGAAATTTAAAACCACGTTAAAGACTAAGTCCCTGACTTAATAATCAAGTAGGAACTGACTTGTGTGACTAAGTTTAAAACACAAGAAGTTATTTTACCTTCTAAGACGTTTAACCTAACTAAGAAGGAAAAAAGAACAGATCCATCGGTGTGTAAAGACGACCTTATCTTTTGACGATCTCAATTATGAAGTTGGTACTGTGGTTTAGATATTATTGAGGTAGCTAGTTGAGTAAAGTTAGTAAAGACTTTTTTTTTAATTGTTGTATTATTTCTTCCACGAATTGGATACTATCAGAGGTCTATCCTTAAATTATGAGTTAGAGGAGGTAAAATGGTTTTAATGTTAATGTTCGTACTTATTAAAGGGTTATTTAGTAGTTACGTGTAAAGTTCGTACGATATATAGTGACGACTATTTAATCAATATTTACAATAAAATTATTTAATATTTGAAATATTCTATCAAAGATTAAAATGTCTATTCTTTTGAATACTTACCTTAAGAAACATGTAGTACATCGGTCTTTCAATTTCTTGACTTTAAGTATGAGTCCAGAAAGAGTAGGGTCAATGTTTTTCAAAATTTAACTGGATTTTACGAAGTGTATTATTAGGACTTTGATGACAATCTGAGACGGTCCTTAAAGATATTCAAAGTTATATATGTTTCGACTTTACCTGGAGAAATATTAAACGTCCAATATGACTATTAGAGAGTGAAAAGAGGGACCTCCTCTTGTTCCGGTAACTACCCTTCCTACTATTAAACCAGATACAGAGTTCAGAAGAGCGAGTTTAGAGTCTCGTAAAGGTCAGTTCAGTTGGTAGAGGTCCCTTGACAGGGGAGGTGGAGTCCTGGATCTAGGGACATAGTCAAATTTGGGAGCTGGGACACGTAGTCGAGAAGTTTGACTTTCAGGTCACGAGACTTGTGGAGGTCTCCACCTTTACGTATAGAACATCTCAAAATATAAGTTCCCAATTCTCTATTAGATGGTGTTTAACCAAATGATTATTCAAAATGTTAGATGCCTACTATCGATACGTAAGTGAGAAAAGATATACCCTTTTTTATTTCTATAAAAGTCTAAGAGTTTATTACGCAAAGAATGGAATATACACTCCCTTATTTGAAAGAGGAACGGAGTCGAGAGTGTCTTCCTTTACGTTTTGTGGTCCATAAACTCGTCCTCGGAGTGTGTGGTCTTCTAAGTTTGAAGTATACCTTTTCCTACCTAATTTGTCGGTTCTCTTATTACTCTGGGAGACGGAGAGGTAAACCCGTGTCCGTTCCTCGACTCACCTGGTGAGGAGAAGGTCCTTTCAACCCTCCACTACTCTCATTTGTCTTTATAGGACTTACACGTCCTTTATTTTCCAGTATGAGTACTATTTATCCTTCTCGGAACGAGAACCTTTCTACGTGTGTGTTGTTTTTTTAAGGTAAGTCCGAAAGTTTTGTAATTCTTTTATATTTAAGACTTTGTAATAATATTTCTTCTCTACTCTACATGTATTTAGTTAAACTCAGGTGACTTGGACCCACATCCGTCGGAGGTAGGTCTACGGTTTTTTTTCTTCTATACAGGTACAGGTACTCTTCTACTTCCGACCCTCTCCTTCTCTTTTTCCTTTTACCGGTCTCAAAATACACCAAAGTATAAGTGCCTTAATCAGATTAAATATAAAGACGATAATATGGGTTTACCCAAAAAAAACAAGTAGGTCGTTGTGTAACTGTCGAAAGTTTTTACAAGAAGTACGTTGAAATATGAAAAGTGTAACGATCTGGTTAAAGGGTATCGCATAACATTCTATTATAGAGATTAAACATACTTTTAAAATATTTCACGGGATACGGTGAATGAATCAGAGACCTTTATACTTATCAGAATGAGAAACCTTGATACTTATTTTGTCTACTTTTATAGGTGGAAGTATCCCGTAAAACTACCCCACCCTCCTCCTCATCTTGTGACTATTAATCGTTGAATTATCTATGACCCCTCTTTTTTATTTCGTTTCTTTTTCTGATCCTTTATAGTACTCATTTAAAACGTTTAAAATTTTACCGGAATTACTTCCGGAAGGACCCCTCCACTGTAACTTCTTTTATCTGTCCCAAACCCCTCCTTTTTCGAGATTGACCCCCTCCAGTAGGGTTCCCCTTCTCAAAACCTTACTCGGCTACGTACGGAACAAGTTGTTTACCCTACCTCCGGTACACCGACGTCCTGTCACTCACCCCGGTAGAGTCCTCCTCCATGTTACTCTTTCCACCGTCCTCCGGTCAGACCACAGTGGTTCCGGAGACGTTTTTGAAACACGTAATACCCCCATACTACCCATTTGTGACCTTCAGACTTCCTCTCACCGTCCTAAAACCCCCCTATAATTTACCAAGGGTTCTAACACTATCTGACTCTTATCTGACCTTGACTCCGTGTGTCGTTCCGGTTTTCATCCCTCTCAACCCCTTAATAATGTTCTAAAGTCAAGTCTATAACACCTAACGTTGTCCCAGTATCCATACTACCCTCTTTACCGGTTCAAGACCTGTAAGAAACTTCCATCTTCTAAACAAGTACCTAAGATGTACCTCATATTTTCCTTCTTATTTAACTAATGTTCTGAAACCGGCTTTCTTGATTTATCTGTAAAAAGGTATATTCTGTATACCTACCGATTGTTTGTGTACTTTTCTACGAGTTGTAGTGAGTAATAATCTCTTTACGTTTAGTTCTGGTGTTACTCCATGGTAAAGTGTGGTCAGTCTTACCGACGCTAGGTTTTCAGACGTTCGTTATTTACGACCTCTCCCACACCTCTTTTCCGTTGGGAGAATGTGACAACCACCCATACGTTTGATCATGTCGGTGATACCTCTTGTCACACCTCTAAGGAATTTTTTAACGTTTATCTTGATGGAATACTGGGTCCTTAGGGTGACGACCCGTATGTGTGGTTCCTTTGGTCTTATCTTTCTTTGTGTACCTGAAGGGACCACCGAGTCTGTCATTTTGCAGACAGATGTTACACCCTCTGGACCCAAGCTAGGGACCCAACCCTTCTAGACGACCTCTTCCTTTACCGTTAGGTGAGGTCATGATAACGGACCTTTTAGGGTACTTGTCTCCTCGGACCATCCGATGTCAGGTACCCCAGCGTTTTTGAGCCTGTGCTGACTCGTTGAAGTGAAGTGTACATGGGGTTACAAGTAGCGTCGTGACAAATATTATCGGTCCTGTACCTTTGTTGGATGTACAGGTAGTCGTCTACTTACCTATTCTTTCGACAACATGTACGTGTGTTACCTCATAATGAGCCGGTAATTTTTCTTATGTAAACTTAGTCAAGACTACTCTACCTACTTTGACCTCGGCTAATATGTCTCACTTTATTCGGTCTTTCCTTTTGTGGTTATGTCATATGATTGTGTATATATACCTTAAATCTTTCTACAATTACTTCTGGCACATACGTTCTGTCGTTTTCTCCGTGTCTACACATCTCACCTGAAAACCTGAGACTGTCTCTCCCTCTCCCACCCTACTAAACCCTCTTACCATAACTTTGTACATATGATGGTACATTCTTTACTTAGCGGTCAGATACAAGCTACGTAATATGACCTACGAACCCCGACCACACACCCCTACTAGGTCTCTCTGCTATACCCCACCCTCCACCCTCCCCCCAAGTACTAACCCTTAAGTACATGTGGGTACCACCTAAGTACAGTTACATACCGTTTTGGTTATGTCATAACATTTCATTTTATTTCATTTTTATTTTTAAATAATTTTTTTTTTTTTGTATTAGGTCGTGTTTCCCTTTTTTTTTTTTTCTGAAACCGGTATAGTGGTCCTTTTCTGTTTTACCTCAACGATGGTTGACCAATTTCCTTTTTTACCTTCAACTCCATATCTAAACCTTCTCTATTTAGACCATTAGCACGTCGGTTCTACGGTTTAATCTATAAGTTCACCTCCACAGTTGACGCATTAACTTAGATTCTCAGACCACACTATACCTCTCGAAGTCCGAAAGGTTACAGTTCATAGACTTCTCTACTCCTGTATCGTTTGATATGTCTGTTTCCTAAACCCTTTCTTCTTTACTCACTTCCTCTTCTTTCAGTCATCACACCATAGGACCTTTTGTGAATTACTTTCTGAAGATTCAACCCCCTTGGTTGTGGACTATCGGTTACTAATGAATTCCCGTTCTGCTTCTGTACTGTACACCTACATTATCATTCCTCCTGAAGTCACCGAAACCGCCACCACGACCACTTACGGTACAACGTTCTTCAAATCTTCTCTTTACCTCCTCTATTAAGTCTCTACTACTCGTGTCCGTTGGAAAACTTCTCGACCTCCTCTTTAATCTACTTTCACCCCCCAATTTTCCTTATCAGGTGATCTCTCTCTTTTCTACGACTGTCGTCTTCATCTCCCGTCTTAACGATCTCGTCGAGGAACTGACCGATTATCTCCTCCTGTAAGAATTTCCAAGACCACTCTAGCGTTTCTTCCGTAGTGAACCTCTTACCCTGAGAGTTTACAGTTGGGAATGCTATCACTTACCGTCCACGGTTCGCGATCTTTCCTCGTCCTCCCCCTCTACCCACTACCGATAAATCACCTGTCAATAGTTGTAAAGGGTGTTAATCGTACAAATAATAACAGTAACTACAATAATAATACTCCGGTTTCTTTTGTTACCCGGTTGTAGATTCTCAGATCCCCCTTGACTATCCTGTGTCAAATACTGACGTCCGTTGTTTAACACGAAGGTCCACAGGTTTTCGGACTCTTTATTCGATAGTCACATGGGAAGTCACTGGTAATGTTTGACTTGTTTATTACTGATTTATTAACTAAACTCGTACGAAGGTTTTTTACATTCACTTTTCATTAAGAACTTTCTTCTATGTGTTAAATGATAATCATTCATTACAGTAGGGTAGAATATGTTCGTTCGTAAGTACTCTCCACATTCCTCCATTTTAATAGAAGATAAGACACGAAATCAAATTAAATCGGAACCATTATACTTTGTTATCCGTAAGACACCCTTAATGGAATATAATGGTCCGACCAAAATTTCAACGGGTATTTTAAATAAATAAATAAACAGATAACCGGTACGGTTAACACTTTAGAATCAAGGGGTTGGTCCCTGACTCGGACACGGGGGTGTTACTTTTGTATCTCAGGATGGGTGAGATGACGGTTCCTTAAGGGTAGGTGTTACTAAATTTACTCTCACATACGAAAGATTTAAAGTTCCTTTTTGTTTTATTAATTTAATAATTTCTCTATGAATTCGTCTATTCTTTATATTATTTTTCTTGACTTTCCTTGTTTTAGAGGTTTTTCTATTGTCTTTACATAATATACGTAATAAAAGGGAATATACTATCTACACAAGGAAATTTTTAGGAGTTTATAATTCTCAGATAGTAATTTTTAGTATAATTGCCCTCTATATTCGGTACCCCTTTTAGTACGACTGTAACTTCGTTCACACCTTAGATAAGGATTTGTCAGACTAAGATTAAAAAATTTTACATAACATATTGGGTAGACATGGTATTTTACTTTCGTGATTAAAAAGAAAATTACCATCCTAAAGTACTTCTAGAATAAGAGGAATTAAAAGAAAAAAGTCCATTTTTTTAAATGAAGTCATTTGACCGTTATTAAAAAATAAGTCCCTTCCCTACACTAAAACACTTTGAAGAAAAGATAACGGATACCTCTTGTTTTAAAATTAACATTAACAAAATATTCTATTATTGACTTTGTACCATTAAAGTGATATTTTAACCTTATATATAATAACAGTTTAAAAGGAAACATGATATATTTTATATATTCACCACTATTTCATTATAAAACTGAGTCTCCACTCACCCGAACGAAAACTCAGTGTATTCTTTACAGTTTTACAAATTGTAAAATTCAAAATGAGACCTGACTTAAACCTGATTAACAATAATCATGAGAGTTGACACTTGACTGTTCCAAAGTAAAACTAGGGGGAAGGACGGGAATGTAGATTGAATATTCCTTCTTTGACTGTAGACATTGTCGTTTGAGAATGACATCTCTGATGTAAGAACTCTGTTATTGTCGTAGGTGAGTAGTGATGTGAATTTGGTTCCGAACGGAGTATCCCAGACCCTCGTCCCCACACTCCTGTCATTAGACGACCTGTCCTTCAGTCCATGGGTCTTTATATCTTGTTTATTCGTTTACTCTTTGTGTTTTCCCGTGTTTCACCTTTATGATCTTTTAAGTTCTTACGAATAAAAAAGAGATACTAGTTAGGTTAGTCTAAGTAGACATTCACTTCTCCCATTATGAGTACGTTTCTGAAGTGACTGTTCTCGAAATTTTCAACGTTACTCTTTTAGTGGCATTGAATCTCTTCTGTGTAAGTTGATCCGGTTTGACAACCAGTTTAGGCATCAGAGGAGTTTAATGACTCGTGAACTATTTCTACCTGATTTTCGAGAAGAGGTACATAGGTGGTGTCGTTTACTCCTATATCTCGACTCTGGGAACGACTGAGTGTAACGAGACATATTGTCCGGGATCCAAGTAGGTGGAGTAATCTTGACTGAGTTTAAAAAAAATACCGACTCATTGTGACGTAACATATACATGGTGTCGAAACACAACAATTTTCCGTCTTTGGTCGTGTTGTAACATTTCTTTAAGAGGAGGTTAATTTTTATAAAAATTTTCGATTCTAAGAATTTTGTCTTTTACTACACGTAAGTTTCCTTTCCTTACTGAGATAAACTTTTAAACCTTCTGTCTGGTTAATTTTTTATTTTCTTTTGGACTACACGATTACAAATATTCCTAAAATCCTTGTGGGTTTTAATAGGAGTAAATTCCTTTATGTAAATACTATCTTACTTTAGTTAGCTATTGGAGGTCCGACCTCTTACCACCGTCATCAAGTCAACATAGGTAGTACCTGACTTAACACGTCTGTACACGATATGCACGGGTGTCCTCTCATCCCACGGGTCGACCTGAGTAGTACACGTTTGTATCTCAGGTGATAATGAAAAGAGATCTACTGGAACGTTTCAATCACAAAAAACTTTATCTGTGGAACTCGTCGTATATAACCCTCTATAAAAATTACTTACGACGACGACGATTCAGCGAAGTCAACACAGGCTGAGACACACTGGGGTATCTGCCGTCGGGTGGTCCGAGGGGGTAGGGACCCTAAGAGGTCTGTTCTTGTGACCTCACCCAACGGTAAAGGTAGAGAAAATTACTTACGACCTTTCGATATCATGGTGATACAACATTTAGTCGATATGAAGTTAATTGTTTTTACTCTTGTTTTCTTTTACTCTGTGAATCATTCAGTCAGTTCACATTTTTATTTATTTACTCACTACCTTTTTCTCTTTTACCGATTTAGTTTACACTAAAGACAAGAAAGAAAGGTAAAGAATGAGAGTCTTTTATGGTGTCTTAGGTTACTCTTAAGTGAGAACGTTTACTTTATCGAAAGTAAAACTCGTGAAATTATTTGTGACCTACTTAAAATAGTAAGATTCAAACGTCAAAGTCAACAGACGGTCTGTTAAAGAAACCCTTTCACCTGTATTACAGATACTATTTTTATGGTCGGGAACCCTTGATAAATTGGAAAATGGATAGAGAAAGTATTTTTAAACGGAATTTTATATACGGTCCCGTTTATGTAAAGATTTTCGGGTCCACAAATTTATGAAACTTTAAATTTTCTCCTCTGATAGGTTGTGTAATATAAAATTCCACTATGATTGTTTTTTATCATAATCAGTGTGGTCATCTTTAGAATGTCAATAATCTTATCACTGTTAGGATCAAGTTGAACAATATTATATTTGTTTCTCCTTTGGTAGGGTCATTATGTAAAGTCAGGGAGGTCTTCAAGTGTTGTTTCTTTTCTTGATCGAAGTAACAAAATAAAAGAAAGAGATAGAGTAGAAAGAAACGTGACTTCAACTAACAACTTTATATATAAGAGTCTGATATCGTCTCATATTTATACTTTCCTGTTATCCTATTCGGAACGTTTCCGTGTAAGGGAGAAAAAGAGAATATGGAGAGACGTAGAGAGAGACAGGGAACAACGAAGATACGGAAGTTGATAAAGTTTGTCTTAAATCTCTTTACATTCCGTATTTAGGTTACTTTATTTTTTAGTTGTAAAGTATATAAATACTTATATATGATATATATATTTTAGATCTTTTTACCTTATCTACTTGGATAAACATCCCGTCTTTATCCCTGTGTCTGAATCTCTTTACTGAACACCTGTGTCCCGTTTTCCGTCACCGCCCCCTGCTTGACTCTCTCGTCGTGACTGCACATATGTGATGGTACACATTTTGTCTATCGATCTCCCCCCGACGATAAATTGTCTCCTTCAGGTCAGACCGCGAGACCCTTCCGGATCCGCTCACCCTGCCCCCACCGTCCTCTCTCCGAATTCTCTCTCCCTCACACACACATGTGTACCGACTAAGTGATTGCACATGTCGTCTTCGATTGCGACATCTAGACTATCTGACGGACTAGTTGATACCTGCGTCGAAACACTGTGGCATGTCCTTTGCCCCGAAGGGACCCCCGAGTCTGCCACTTCACAGACTGACGTTACGCCCTCTGGGTCCAAGTTAGGGACCCAGCCCTTATAGGGGACCTCCTGCTTTACTGTTGGATGAGGTCATGAGAACGGACCTCTTAAGATACCTGTTTCCTCGGACCATCCGATGTCAGGTATCCCAACGTTTCTCAATCTGTGCTTACTCGCTGAAGTGGAGTGAAGTGAAGTGAAGTGAAGTGTCCTTTGTCCCTTGTTCTAGTAGGGGTTCTTTTTCTTTACGATTTTTCGTTTCACCGACAGACTCCTCCGGAATGTTTCTCGACACTTTTCTTCTTTTCGGTTTTCGTTTCCTCTTTTCCTTTCTATATGGGTAAACCTACGACTCAAAGTTTCTTATCGTTCCTCTCTATTCTTTCGGAAGGAGTCACTAGTCACGTTTCTTTATCTCCTTTTGTAGTCTTACCCTTTCTTATCTCTAGAGAAGTTCTTTTAACCTCTATGGTTCCCTTGTAAAGTACGTCTCTACCCGAGTTATTTCCTGTCTTTAGTATACCTGGATTGTCTTCCTATACTATAATTCTTCTCCATCGTTCTTATGTGTCTTCTTGACATGTTTTTTCTAGAAGTACTTGGTCTATTTGTGCTACTATACTAGTGAGTGGACCTCGGTCTGTAGGACCTTACGCTTCAGTTCACCCGGAATCCTCGTAGTGATACTTGTTTCGATCACCTCCACTACCTTAGGGTCAACTCCATAAAGTTTAGGAGTTTCTACTACGACACTTTCACGACGGGAGTTATACGGTAGTGTAAACCTTTTGAGTCGTCACCGGCGTCCTGACCTTTTCAGTCAAAAGTAAGTTCAGGGTTTCTTTCCGTTACGGTTTCTTACGAGTTTGATGACGTGTCAACGTGGGTAGAGTGTACGATCATTTCATTACGAGTTTTAAGAGGTTCGGTCCGAAGTCGTTATACACTTGGTACTTTAAGGTCTACAAGTTCGACCAAAATCTTTTTCGTCTCCTTGGTCTCTAGTTTGACAGTTGTAGGAGATCTAGTAGTTTTTTCGTTCCTTCAGAGTCTTTTTGTAGATAAAGACGAAATAACTGATACGGTTTCGGAAATTGTCACACTTAGTGTTATTTGATACCTTTTAAGACTTTCTCTACCCTTATGGTCTGGTGGACTGGACGGAGAACTCCTTAGACATACGTCCAGTCCTTCGTTGTCAATCCTGATCTGTACCTTGTTGTCTGATCAAGGTTTATCCTTTTCCTTGTGTAGTTCCGACACATAACAGTGGGACGAATAAATTGAAGATACGTCTCATGTAGTACTCTTTACGACCCGACCTTCTTCGTGTTCGACCTTAGTTCTGACGGCCCTCTTTATAGTTATTGGAGTCTATACGTCGACTCTTCCGTTACCGTAGGGTGAGGTCATAAGAACGAACCTTTTAGGGTACCTACCTCCTCGGACCATCCGACGTCAGGTACCCCAGTGATTCTCAGTCTGTGCTGACTTCACTGAATCGTCATCGTCATCGTCTATACGTCTACTATGGTGAGAATACCGTCTTTCACTTCTTGATTTCTCGGAGAACTACTTTCACTTTCTCTTCTCACTTTTTCAACGGAATTTCGAGTTGTAAGTCTTATGATTATAGTACGACGCACTAGGGTAGTGAAGTGTCGATTATCTACCCTTTGTCACCTTTGTCACAGTCTTAAATAAAACCTCCCGAGGTTTTAGTGACGTCTATCACTAACGTCGGTACTTTAATTTTCTGTGAATGAGGAACCTTGTTTTCAATATTGGTTTGATCTGTCGTACAATTTTTCGTCCCTGTAATGAAACGGTTGTTCCAGGTAGATCAGTTCCGATACCAAAAAGGTCATCAGTACGTACCTATACTCTCAACCTGACACTTCTTTCGACTCGCGACTTCTTAACTACGAAAACTTGACCCCACAACCTCTTATGAGAACTCTCAAGAACCTGACGTACCTCTAGGTTTGTTAGGTAAGATTTCCTCTAGTCAGGACCCACAAGTAACCTTCCTGACTACAACCTTGACTTTAAGGTTATGAAACCGGAGGAGTACGTTTCTCGACTGAGTAACCTTTTCTGGGACTACGACCCTTTCTAACTTCCGCCCTCCTCTTCCTCTACTGTCTCCTACTATACCAACCTACCGTAGTGGCTAAGTTTTCTGTATTCAGACTTATTTGCGGTCCTCAACCACTACCTGTCCCTCCGGACCGTACGACGTCAGGTACCCCAGTGTTTCTCAGTCTGTGTTGACTCGTTGACTTAACTTGACTGGACTTGTGACATTTCGTTAATATAAGGTCACTTCTTATCGTTTACGCCCCCCTTTCCATTCCCCTTGTCTTTTTTATAGTTTTTTGAAACTGAGTTCTCTTGAATTAACATTTACTTGTAATAGGACCCCGTTTACACTTTTATTTCCACAATGAGAGAGTCATAGAAGTAAATCAAGATAAGAGAGAAAAGTTCGGGGACTACCATCCTTACTCTGGACAGGAGACAGTAAAAAGGTCTCCAGTGACAAACCTACACTGTGGTTCAACGATAGATTCCAGAGTTACGATCGAAGGGAGGGGTGGAGGAAAAGTGTGAATTGGATACCACCCGTGGGTCAAGGTTTGTGTGTTTTTTACATTAGTGAGAAATAAAAACGTAAATAACGAACACTAAACCCTACAATATTGATTATTTAACAACGATTCTGCGTGTAGTTCTTCGAAAATGGATACAAAAGAAGATCCTTAAAATCAAAGATCATGGATCAAATTCAGAAGTCGAGTAAAATTTTAATAAATATACACACCTTATCCTAAGGTTACAGTAAGAAAACGTACACTTATAGTTCTAAAGGGTTGTGGTAAACAGCACCTCTGATATAAAAGGGATGTCGTATAAAAACTATGGGAACAGTTTCTAGTCAACTAATACCTACATACCCAAATAAATACTTGAGACAAGACAAAGTAACCGGATACATAGTACTTGTTCACCCTGGTGTAGTTTGATTATTCGAAGACCTACCGTTTTTTCGTAGTTGCCTTAGTTTTCCTTTGAAAACCTGACCTTGTTTTATAAACGTTTGGAATAATAATCTCTCTAAATAACATTCTCTTAACTAATACTCTCTCTTATATTTCTCTAAATACTACTCCTTTACCGAGTTCCCCAATACCTCAGACTTCAGGATGTTAGACGAGAGACGTTCAACCTCTGTGACCCTTCGGTCCCTTCATCAAGGTTGGGTTTAGGTTTCCGGACTCTCAGTCCCCTCCGTAACCGTATTTAGATATAGAGTCAGTTCCCACTCTCTTCTGGTGGCAGGGTCGAGTTATCCGTCCTTCCTTTGTTTTCGTCACTTAAAGAAGACGATAAAAAGAAACAACAACAAGATAAGTTCGGGAGTTACCTAACCTCATACGAGTGGGTACTATCCCTTCTGGTAGAGGAAATGATTCAGGTGACTAAGTTTACGATGAAAGTAGATCTTTGTGGGAGTGTCTGTGTGGGTCTTTATTATACATTAGATCCACGGGACCTGGGTCAGTTCAATTGTGTATTTTAATTGGAAGGACGGTATATAACTACTATTCTCTCAGTATCGGTTTTATACATTCATTGAGAATGTTGAGTTTTCCTTCTTTTACCGTACCAACAATTTCACCTGTTTAATTATCTGTAAAGGAGTTTCTTCTGTTTGTTTATCGTGTATTTTTATACGATTGTCAGTGTATTTTTCTACGAGTTGGAGTGGTTGGTAGTCCCTCTCCGTTCGTTTTGGTGTCACTCTATGGTGGAGTGTGGACAAACGTACCGACAATAGTCTTTTTGTCTTCCAACATTCACAACCGTTTCTTACACGTCTTAAACCTTAGAAAGAGATAACAACTTATATATATCGAAGATACGTTTTGTAATACCTCCACGGAGTTTTTAATTATCTTGATTTCCCGATTTATTTGTAAAGAGGTCTCTTCTACCTATACACCGGTTGTCCTTTTACTTTTCTACGAGTTGTTTTGATTAATAACATTTTTATGTATAGGTTTGGTGTTACTTAATAAGGGAGTGTACTCAGTCTTGTCGATAGAAAATTTTCAGGTGTCTATGATTTATGTCGTCTCTCACACCTCTTTTTGAGATGGGACACCCACCCTTACATCTAATAACATCGGCGTACTTTTTGTCTTACTTGCAAAGAAATCTTTGATTTTTATCTCGACAGTGTACCCGGTCGTTAGGGTGAACACACGTACGTAAGTCTTCTCTGTGTTTTAGATTAAGTTTTCCTAAGGTAGGTTGCGGTGTAAGTCACGTCGTGATAAATGCTATCAGTTATACACCTTCTTTGGATTCTCAGGTACTCGTCTACTCCTCTATTTCTTATACGCCATGTATATACGTTATGTTACAGTGAACCAGTACTTTTTCTTACTGTGTAACGGTAAACATCGTGAGTCCTACCTAGACCTCTATCAGTCTGACTCATTTCAGTCTGTCCCTTTCTGTTTGTTCTATAGTGTATATACACGTGAAATTTTTGTTATGTTTTTTTATTTGTTTATTTATTTATTTTATGTCTACTTGAATAAATGTTTTATCTAATCTGTGTCTGAGTGTCTACATCTTTTGTTTACATACCAATGTTTTCCTCTATTACCACTTCTATATTTAACCTTTAAACGTGAATTGTCTACTTATGATGATATATATGTTATCTATATGTTAGTGTTAAATGACATTTTACGTCCTTTTATATAAGTTATAGAAGTCAAGTCAAGTCAAGTCAACAAGTCAGCACAGGTTGAGAAACACTGGGGTACTTAGTGTCGTGCGGTCCGGAGGGACAGGTAGTCGTTGAGGGTCTCAAGTGAGTTTGAGTGCAGGTAACTCAGCCACTACGGTAGGTCGGTAGAATAGGAGACAGTAGGGGAAGAGGAGGACGGGGGTTATGGAGGGTCATAGTCCCAGAAAAGGTCACTCAGTTGAGTCGTAGTCCACCGGTTTGATAACCTCAAACTTGATAACCTCGAAATCGTAGTCAGGAAGGTTACTCGCGGGTCCTGACCAGAAGAAATCTTACCTGACCAACTTAAAGGGACGTCAGGTTCCCTGAGAGTTCTCAGAAGAGGTTGTGGTGTCAAGTTTTCGTAGTCACGAGGCCGTGAGTCGAAAAAAGTGTCAAGTTGAGAGTGTAGGTATGTACTGGTGACCTTTTTGGTATCGGAACTGATCTGTCTGGAAACAACCGTTTCATTATAGAGACGAAAACTTATACGATAGATCCAACCAGTATTAAAAAGAAGGTTCCTCATTCGCAGAAAATTAAAGTACCGACGTCAGTGGTAGACGTCGCTCAAACCTTGGGGGTTTTTATTTCAGACTGTGACAAAGGTGACGAAGAGGTAGATAAAGGGTACTTCACTACCCTGGTGTACGGTACTAGAAGTAAAAGACTTACAACTCGAAATCCGGTTGAAAAAGTGAGAGGTGAAAGTGAAAGTAGTTCTCCGAAACATCAAGGAGAAGTGAAAGACGGTATTCCCATCACAGTAGACGTATAGACTCCAATAACTATAAAGAGGACCGTTAGAACTAAGGTCGAACACGAAGAAGGTCGGGTCGCAAAGAGTACTACATGAGACGTATATTCAATTTATTCGTCCCACTGTTATATGTCGGAACTGTATGAGGAAAAGGATAAACCTTGGTCAGACAACAAGGTACAGGTCAACATTGACAACAAAGGACTGGACGTATGTCTAAAGAGTTCTCCGTCCAGTCCACCGGACCATAAGGGTAGAGAGAGTCTTAACAGGTGTCAAATAACACTAGGTGTGTCAGCTTCCGAAACCGTATTAATTATTTCGTCTTTATCTACAGAAAGACCTTGAGAGTACAAAAAAGCTACTAGGTCACCTACAACCATTAAACTAGAGACCAAGGACACGGGAAAGATTTTGGTCGAACTTGTATATTATCAGATATTATCTTTTCTTAAACTTTATAAACACCCATATTCACACTCATATCGGTTTAGTGAAACGACATATAGACTTTGATTGTTTTGTGATCTTTAGGTGATTTTGAAGGTAAATTTTGTATGTTTTTGATTACTTTTATAGACTACTAGGTCGTTAAAGGTAAAGAAACATATATCCGGTTTATTAATTTAAACTCAGATTTCTCTATGGACGAGGAGGGGGTAAATTAACGTCGTAAAAAGTGTTATTTGATACCTTTGTTAGTTTATAAGTAATTGTCTACTTACCTATTTCCTTTACACCATAGATATATGTTACCTTATAAAGAGTAGGAGTATTTTCTTTCTTTAGGACGGTAAACACTATTGTGCCTACTTGGACCACCCTTAATGCGATTCACTCGTTCAGATCAATGTCTTTCGTTCATGACGTACTAGAGTGAATGTACTCCATGGTCTCTACAAGTTTAAGTGTCTTCGTCTCTTATCTCGTTTCCAATAGTCCTCGTTCTCTGTCCCACTTTACCCTCAAAAAGTCAACCATTTCTCGAAGTCAATACGTTCCACTAAGTGAAGATCTCTAGACGACATGTCATCTCACGGATACCAGTTTTTAGAAATCTTCGAACAATGGTCTCATTTACAAACGGGTAGAAAGAAAGTAGGACAGAATATCTGAACTTGAACCAGTTTACCGGTGTGAATCCTTGTTCCCTCTGACTTTACAACGGAAATAAGACACGTCTTCCTCGGGTCGATGTTTTGACTCTTAAGATAGAGACACTTCTCCACTCTTAACATTGGGACCCTCACTCTCGATTGCGTTAGGAGTAAAAGTAAACTCGTTCTGTGTTAGGTTTTGTTCCTGTAGATTACAGAACGTACATACACTACGATTTGTTTACAAAAATAATTTTTCACTGTCACTAGGAAAATATTCAGTCGCGGACTACGATAAAAGAACTTTAAACTGTAAAACACTAACATGCGACACGGATCATGATCTACAAATGACTTAAAAATAGTGAAATGTTAATATGACTTTTGTGCAGACACACTGAATTCGGTCATTTTGGTGGTTTATTAAGTCTTGGGTCACTATTTCACCAATCTCTATGGACGTGACGTCGGTCGTCGTTCCGTTATCATGAACTGGGACTGAATACGTACTACTTAATGGAAAAATAGAATTAAATTATGGCTAAAAATTTTTAAGACTTGGACGATATTGACCTTAAAAAAAATTAACCTTTTACCTACATATTATTCTTTAGTCTAAAATAATATAATTTTATGTTAATGGGATTCTTAAAACTAAATGATAATAAGAAGGGAAGTATAGAGAGAGAAAAATAAGTATTAACATTAGTCTCATAATACTGTATGTGCTTTTAACTTGTGTCTGTATATTATTACCAAGGAGTTATATAATGTCGAACATCACCACTGGAGAAACTTACGAACCTATGACCCACAACCATCTAAGGCTCTCTAAAATAAATTTTTAACACATGAGGCACCGTACCCTTCGTCCATATCTGCCTGAGGTTGTCTGTCACTGAAATATTAAGGAAAGAACAGTTAGGGTAAGGGTAGGTTGTGTTACGATCCTATAGGGTATAGGTATCTGATGAGTAAGTCAAGTCAAGTCGAGTCAACGAGTTAACATAGATTGAGAAACGTTGGGGTACCCGACGTCGTACGGTCTGAAGGGACAGGAAGTGGTTGAGGGATCGAATGAGTGTGAGTACAGGTAACTCAACCACTACGGTAGGTTGGTAGAGTAGGAGACAGTAGGGGAAGAGGAGGACGGAAATTAGAAAGGGTCGTAGTCCCAGAGAAGTTTACTCAGGCAAGAAATAGAGTCCACCGGTTTCATAACCTCAAAGTCGAAGTTGTAGTCGGGAAGGTTACATATAAGTTCTAACTAAAAGAAATCCTAACTGTCCAACCTAGAGGAACGTCAGGTTCCCTGAGAGTTTTCAGAAGAGGTTGTGGTGTCAAGTTTTCGTAGTTAAGAAGTCACGAGTCGAAAGAAATATCAAGTTGAGAGTGTAGGTATGTATTGATGACCTTTTTGATATCGAAACTGATCTACCTGAAGATAACCATTTCATTACAGAGACGAAAAATTACATGACAGATCTAACCAGTATCGAAAATAAAGTTCCTCGTTCAAAGAAAATTAAAGTACCGACGTCAGTGATAACGTCACTAAAATATAGGAAGATTTAGTAATAAATTCTCTCTTCTGTTAAGTTACTATAAAAGTCTGTTTTAGAACCCCTTCAAATCCCGGACATGTATTTCTTTTTGAAAAGGAAATGGAAGAGTCCAAATTTCTAACCTCTAGACTTTAAGACTTTAAATTTAACTTTACAAATGGAATTCCCTTCCCTCCGTTTCAAATGAGTATGTGTACATCCTCGTATATTTTCTTCCCCGATAGAATCGTCTTTTTCTACCCCTGGAGATACGGATGGAATTACTTCGTCCTCTTTTTCCGAATATACCCTTCTCGTTTGTACAAAGGTTCTCCTTTTTATCCTTCATTCTTTAAACACTGTTACAGACAAAGACGTCTACACTCACCGAAGGGGATAAAAAGAAAATGGGAAGAACCTGTACTACGAGGAGACCTCTTTCCTAACACCGTCGGAGTAAGACTCTTCAAAGAAGAAAATCACTCGATCCTCGTAGAGGGTCCCACAATGAAAATATAGATAACTGAGAGTTTCCACAAGTCAAATTTTATTAGAAATATGTAGTCAAACCTCACTGATTTACCGGGGATGGGTAAGGGACGGACTTTAAAGGGATCTTCGAAGGTCTTTTCAACCCATCTAACGATGACTCCCTTGTAAGGTCAGCCTTCAGTACGCTATTCTCTATACGGTCTCTTTCTTATTATACCCAATATCTCTCCTTTGTTTTCCTTGTTTCTGATGTCCAATCCCTTCTAATATTTGGGTTAAAGACGAAGGTCTCCTGTCGGTCTAAAGATCTACGACCAGAGTTTTACAAAAATAATTCTATGATGACCGTCGTAGTGTCAGTACCACTAAAGGACCTCTTCTCGTACTTACTACGAGTTTTTGTTATTTGTCCTGACTTTACACTTTTGGGTGTTCTGACACGATGCCAAAAGATAACTTTGTATTTTAAAGGGTGGTTTTAGTAGAAATTAAAAACCAGGTTCTATTCGTTTCAGTTTAAGTTGAAATGAACAAACATTTTATTGGGATTAAAGTAATTTTAAAAGGGTGAATTAATATATTCACGTCTTTACTACTAGTATTTATAAAATTTCTTTCAGAATAACCTTGAAATATTCCCTAGAATCAACTCTGAATTTAAGAGAACCCCGATCCTTCGGTTCAGTTCTTAAAGAGTAGTAGTCTAACTGAGTCCTTTTTTCTGAGACTACGACCCTTTCTGACTTTCGTCCTCCTTTTTCCCTGTCGTCTCCTACTCTACCAACCTACCGTAGTGACTGAGCTACCTGTTCTCAAACTCGTTCGAGACCCTCAACCACTACCTGTCCCTTCGGACCGCACGACGTCAGGTACGCTACCGTTTCACAGTCTGTGCTGACTCGTTGACTTGACTTAACTTGATAATATCGTCCGTCCATCGATATATACTCGTCTCTTTCCCCGGTACCCGGTCCACCGTCCTTTGGTCCGTAGAACATTCGTCGTCCCCGACAGGTACCCGTCTGTCTCTTGGAGGTTTGACTGGCCTTTGTTGTGTCCTTGGAGGTCTGATTGTCCTTTGTTGGGAAGACCCACTATTCACAGGACCTCCGTCTGTTCCTTTCCACCCCTTTCCGTCCTTAAAGTACAACGAGTAATACGACTCGTAAGATTATTTTAATACGAGTAAGATTATTCGGAACGTCTGTTCTTCTAGGGTAGTACGTGGTTGTGATCCTGTTCAAGGTATTTTATGGTTATTCTTGTTTTTAGGAAGGAGGGGAACCCTTCTACCTTGAACCTACTTTTAGTCCCTTATACTGGGGTCGGTGGAAGGAGGGGTTACTTTATAAGACGGGGAAGTATACATACAGCGAGAATTGGTCGAAACCCCTAAGGGAGCACCGAGTCACCATTTCTTAGGTGGACGGTTATGTCCTCTACGCCTAAGAAAGGGATCCAACCCTTCTAGGGGACCTCTTCCTTTGCCGATGGGTAAGATCAAAAGAAGAGACCCTTGAGGGTATCTGTCTCCTCGGACCGGCCGATGTCAGGTACCCCAACGTTTTTCTCAGTCTGTACTGAACCACTGATTTCCCGTTGTATGAGTCGAAAGGTTTCTTAGGGTCCCGTCGTCGTCGAGGTTTGAACAGACGGGTGAGAGGGAGACTCTTACAAACGACTACATACACACACACACACGGACACAAATCGATAACACACACAATCATCGAGTCAACACAGGTTGAGAAACGGTGGGATACCTGATGTCGGGCGGTCCGAGGAGACAGGTACGTTAAGAGGTCCGGTCTTATAAGAGAAGCCTTTTGGTTCGTCTCGAGGGGACCCCGGGGGTGTTCCATGTTAAGGAAAGGTAAGAACGAGGTGAGACAAAGAACAAATATTCTTTATCCGAGGTAAGTCGGAGGATATTGAAAGGATTCAAAGTACCCCGTCTAAGTTCGTCAACGATTTGTCTCTTCACCCCCTTACCTCTTTGTTTCCTCCTCGTCGACTCTTTGCTATCACGTAGTCACCCCGTCACAGAAACAGGAGAATTCCTCATATATATTGTTACATAGAGACTGAAGAAGGTGACCTTAATTCCAGGGGTGGACGGTCCCCGGTCGCACTCCTTGAGACGGGTACCGTTTCCAGTACTCCTTCCTCCGAACCCTAAGGGTTTCCGCACTAGTTCGGAGTCCTATGGGGGACAAGGGCTCGTAGATTGGGGGTTTGGTCTCAGACAAAATACGAGAGTGGATGTGGAGACTGAAATACCCTCCGAGAGGGGGTATTGGCAAAGAGAACTATTCCTCAATTGCACGTCGAGGTTCCGTTATTTTTAAGGACCCGCACTGTTCTCACAAAGTTGAATACCTGAGGAGACTTCCAATAGATCGGGCGGATATATCTATCCAAGGAGACCGGTGTACACTAACAAATGTCGGAGGGTTGGACCCTCCGTGTTCTACAAAATCTGAATGATTTCCGTTTAAGAAAACCCTTTAACAGTCTGTGGGACGGGACCCACACTGTTCCCACAGAGTCCAGTTTGGAGAGACGGTCGTTTGATCGAACACACTGTCCTAATAGGTATGAGGACGGTGATGCGTGTACTAACAAATGGTGGAGAGTTGGTATTTATCGTGTCTCTCAAAACCTCATAAAACTTTCAGAATTAATCGTATCCCGAAAAGAGTAACAACTCAGTTACTAACGGCGGTCCGGAGGTATAGGAATCCGTGGACCCTTATATAATTAGTTACATAAACCTTATATCTTTTCCTTTATATCATCAAAATTCCAATCGTTATGATCTGAAAAACTCAATTACTTAAAAGAGAAAACATTATCTAGTGACATGAAACAATATTTAGTGACACAGGAACGATACATTTTTAGATTGAAATAACGATAGAATTCTGATTTATCTAGAATTCCCCTCGTAACCACTTTCCTAAAAGTAAACAACTCGACTACAAACGACGATTTAGAGGTACAAGGGACGGGAATATTACTTATATTGATCGTATATCCTCTTTATTCATAATTGGAAGTTTGTATATCCTCTTTATTCATAATTGGAAATTTGTATATCCTCTTTATTCATAATTGGAAATTCTAATTAGTACAATTGGAACCCAATTTATTTAAGGAAAGAACTAACGTTGAGTGATGTGGGAGTGGGATATCCTTACGTTGAAATAAACCTCCCACCACGGACCAAATTCTTTTTTGTGTCAACCTTTTTTATTCAGAAAACCAATAGTCTTTCTTTCCTAGTATTTTACAGTCGTCCAGAGTACCGGTCTTCTACTACATTTTAGGGATTCTGGAAAAATACGCTTCGTGGACTAAAACTATTTCCAGTCCTGACGACTGGGGGCGCACTGAGACATAAGTAGGGATACACATTGTTTTCCATATATTCGTTTGGGTTTTTATTTCTTTACCCTAGACAAAGACCTTTCTGACTAAGGGGGTACAGCAAAGAAAGAACAAGGGGCAAAAAGACCGACTTAAGGGTAGACCTCGTACCTACGATGAGGTGCATTTGGTTCAATAAGTCGGAGAAAAAGAGGTGATTAAAAGGATGATGTGATAGGTAAAGATAGGGGAGAGATAGACATTAATTTATACATAAAAAGGTTCCTGCGGTTGGGGCAGGGGTGGAAGCTTAGTGGGACCTAGGTTGTCCCGACCTGGGGCCGTGGGTGGGAATACCTCCTACCATTAAAGTCCGACTCTTGTTCTAAGGGCCTCGAGATGAGACAATGGAGTGGGGGTTGGTTAATCTTCTTTCAGTGGGCAGGACGTCGGGTGTGAAAATTCAAAATGGACATCTTTGAGGGTCTTTCAATAGTCCCTCAATCTGTACAAACTCTCGTTCGGTGGGCAAGAACGAACTGGGACTTAGTTTGGGAGGAAACGACGTTTGAAACTGTAGAGATAAAGGAAAAGGAACTTTGTCTCGTTCTGTGACACCCAGAAGACCCGTCTCTTCTGAAAGACAGAGGGTAAAGAACAAACATCTCTTGTCTTAGGTCGGAGTCCCTGGAAAGGACTTAAAATTTGTCGTCTAAACTTGACAACGGTTAGTTCCCTCCTCGTCGGTTATTTGGTGGACTCCGTTCTGACGACGATTCAACGAAGTCAGCACAGGCTGAGACACGCTGGGGTATCTACCGTCGGGTGGTCCGAAGAGGCAGGGACCCTAAGAGGTCCGTCCTTGTGACCTCACCCAACGGTAAAGGAAGAGGTTACGTACTTTCACTTTTCACTTTCACTTCAGTGAGTCAGGACAGACTGAGAAGCCCTGTGGTACCTGGTGTCGGATGGTTCGAGGAGGCAGGTACCTCAAAAGGTCCGTTCTCATACCCTCATCCAACGGTAACGGAAGAGGGCTCAGTTCTAATTTCCCCCAGTCTCTTCGAGTAGTTCTAATCCTGTGACTTGTGGACTCTGGGACGTGTGTAGGAATAGAATAGTCGTTGGAGTGGGAATTTCGTAACGATATTTTGAGGAGTGGTTTAAGAGGCTCCAACCCTGTGTATCAAAAGGTCCCGTATCCGGGTGAGACAGGAGGAAACGGACCGTTCCGTTATTTCGATAATAAAAGATGAAGTGGGTTTTGAGATAGAAGTTCTAGTCAAACCATAGTAACGTCTCCCCAGTTCTAAAACCGTAGTCGGAGAGACAAGAGACCCGTGTCCTTGAACGGAACTCTTTGTAATTGTTGAAAGTTTATATGTTGTTTCGGAACAACTCATGTCATTACAACAACGTATAAGGGACCTAAATGACTGGAATATCGACTTTCAAATACGGAAACTGACTGTAGAGTGGTAACGAAAATGGGAGTTCGGGGACCATCGGTAAGTATATAGGAGACAAGGATACACAAACTGATAAAGTCCACGATGTATATTTAGGCAAAAGTAAAAGAGTAGATAAAATAAATCGTATAACGGATACCAGGTTTCCCGTCTTAAAGGAAGAAAAGATTCTTGTTCATATGTATGAAAGAAAGTCCATATATGAGTCTTCAATCTTCCGACTTAGTATTACAGTAGAACAACAATTAAAAATCTCTTTGAAGGTGTGTCAAAAGATATATCGACATGGTCAAATGTAAGGGTGGTCGTTACGTGTTTTCAAGGTAAGTCCTCTTGTTTAAGAATGACTCGAATACGTTTATTGATACAACAATACTTTTATTCTTATAAGTGATTCTCAAGAAGTTAACACCTCTCTAGTTCATCTTTATTTTTATTTACAAAGTAAAGAACAATATATTCATATTAGAAGATTTAATGATATTCTCTATCGACTTCTCTTTTCTTCAACGAAAAGATTAGGTCTTTTATTTTATAATTTTTTGGTTATTGTAAGGTTTATTTTCAGTATTTTCTTTAGGATTAGTGAGAGATAGTCAGATGATTAAGGATACACTAATTAAAGTCAAGATAAAGTCAGGAAAAACGACAACCCAATCATTAAAGTATTTGAGAGGTTAAAGTTTAACAACAACTTGGGTTCAAACACACGGACTGTGTGGGACTTCGATTTGTTTGACTTTACAGTTTTAAACCTCGTTCCTTTACAAATAACGTCTCTGGTTCGTTCTCCCCACTTGTCCAGTACGAGTTTTTGAGACTCGAGAGACTATCAATAGTCCCTTCTCGATTTAAACCCCAGACCCGTTGTCCGACACACTGAAAGAAGACTAACCAAGTGCCACTCATTTTTTCAATGGAAGGTCAGTGGAACACGAGTCGGACTCCAATGGTTGGGGGTGTACTCGCCCTAGAACAAAGGACGTTTTTTTTGAGTCTCTGTGACAATGTATGTGGGTAACCCCTCCTTCGTCCTGGTATGTAACGTAAAAGACTGAGTAAGGAGAAAACAAAGAGTAAGAGAGGGAATACATTAATCGTTGACAAACTTAGATGGGAAACCTTGGGTCCCTACCAGATCCTCTGTTTCCGAACGTTTGTTCTTTGTTCCCCGTCCCTTTCTGAAGACATGGACCCTTTTGAGGTGACCCTGGACGAGATGAAGTTAGTGTGAAGAAGTAACCATGAGAAGTTGGTACTCTCCTTGTCCACAACCTGCTCTTTCCCTTATTACTGAACCTAACTCTCCAATCAGTATTTAGTCTCGAGTCAATATCCTCCTGAAACAAAGTAACAATCAAGACCCTTTGGAATGAGCTTAGACACCATACTAGGGTTTCATTAACTCCGGGAGTCTTCGGACTTAGGGTTTCTTTGACGACGTAAAGAAAGGGACGAAGAGACTCTGTTAGGGGAAACAACTTTTGTTCTTGACACCGGACATCGACTAACTTTCTCAAGAGTCTCTTTGTAGTTTTATTTTGTTATTGATAGACGATTACTGTTTCCTAAAATTTACCAGTACCTAGACTACGCTGAAATAATATTAAGTTAATTGTTCTTTTAAATCAACCGAGTCACTGTATGTTGTAAAATTGTATTACTAATCTTAATACTGACTATTTGTAATACAGTCCTGTATAGTTCCTGTCGTCTTTGTAATTATTTGAAGATGTTTGAAATATATTAAGGACTTTGTGAAATTATTATATAAGTATATTTATCCTGGATCACTTCAAATCCATAAAGAAAAACTGTTATATCTTAAAATTAATTTGAATTTATCAATTCTACTATCTTATTTAGGAAACTCTAAAAAGGTCTGTGGGAGACCCTTTAAAGTGGCAGTCAAGTTCCAGTTCTTCTAAAGAAAATATTGACCTAAAACCTTCCAACAGTTTTGGTAGTATTCAAAAATTATAAGTCACTTTATTCTAGTGTCCAACTTCGGTTCGCCCTGGGACATCCTGAGGACCCGTGTTTTCCAAAAGGTACGGGGAACAAAGAACAAACGATGCTCATCTGAGATCGGTGATACTGGAAGGCACCCAAGGTTTCCCGTCTAAGTTCGTCAACGATTAGTCCCTTCGCTCGCGTACGTTTCTATTTCCTCCTCGTCAGTTCTTTGTTATCACGTCTGAGCCCCGTCTTCGGACTACGGTGAAGTTCCCTATGTGTCTTGTTTGAGAGACTCAAGAAAACGTTTCGATTCAAGGCAAGTCCGTGAATCATCACAGGATGAGAAATGCTGGGGTACCTAATGTCGTGTGGTCCGGAGGGACAGGTAGTGGTTGAGGGCCTCGAATGAGTTTGAGTACAGGTATCTCAGTCACTACCGTAGGTTGAGAGAGTAAGAGACAGCGGGGGAAGAAGACGACGGAAGTTAGAAAGGGTCGTAGTCCCTTTCTAAAGGTTTCTCAGTCAAGAAGTGTAGTCCACTGGTTTCATAACCTCAAAGTCGAAGTCGTAGTCAGGAAGGTTACTTATAGGTCCTGACCAGAGGAAATCCTACCTGACCAACCTAGAAGAACGTCAGGTTCCCTGAGAGTTCTCAGAAGAGGTTGTAGTGTCAAGTTTTCGTAATTAAGAAACCACGAGTCGAAAGAAATATCAAGTTGAGAGTGTAGGTATGTACTGATGACTTTTTTTGTTTCGAAACTGATCTACCTAGAAACATCCGTTTGATTGCAGAGACGAAAAATTATACGACAGATCCAGCCAGTGTCGAAAAGAAGGTTCCCCGTTCACAGAAAAGTATAGTACTGACGTTAGTGGTAGACGTCACTAAAACCTCGGGGGTTTTTATTTAAGACTGTGAGAAAAGTAACAAAGGGGTAGATAAACGGTACTTCACTACCCTGGTCTACGGTACTGGAATCAAAAGACTTACAACTTAAAATGAGGATGAAAAAGTGTGAGGAGAAAGTGAAAGTAGTTCTCCGAGAAGTCAAGAAGTTAAAGACGGTCTTCCCACCACAGTAGACGTATAGACTCCAATAACTATAAAGAGGGTCGCTAGAACTAAGGTCGAACACGAAGTTGGTCGAGTCACAAAGGGTACTACAAGAGACGTATACAATTTATTCGTCCCACTGTTATATCTCGGAACTGTGTGAGGAAAGGGTTAAACCTTGGTCAGACAACAAGGTACATGTCAAGATTGACAACGAAGAACGGGACGTATGTCTAAAGAGTCCTCTGTCCAGTCCACCAGACCATAAGTAAGGGTACAGAATAAAAGGTGTCAAACAACACTAGATGTCTCAGTTTCTTAAACCACGATAGTTATTTCGTTTTCATCTAAAAAAAGATCATAAGACAACGAAAAAGTTTCTAGGTCGGTTAAATCGTTAAACTAGAGACCAAGAAGACGGAAAAGATTTTGGTCGAACTTGTAGACCTTCAAGTACCAAGTACATAACAACTTCGGACCGAACCTCTTGAAACTGGTAATGAAACGATCACACACTCTACTTACATTAAAACGTACACTCTACTTACATCAAACTCGTAAGAAACCGTAACGGAAAGAAACCCTAACTTTACTTTTGTGTAAAAGGTCAGGACACCGGTGACGACGTAAAAGGTTTAAACGACCGTATACCTCACGTCGTGAAAGTGTCGTAGTAGAAAGTCCTAAACTTTATCGAGGTGACCTTAAAGTAGTGGAGGCGATCGAAATAAGTATCACTACGAAAGATTCCGGTTCAACTGAAGTGTAAGGTCCTACAGACCGAGATGCACTCACTAGTGTAGTAACACTAATAGACCCAGTACTTCTAGAAAAAACATATCAGAAGACACATAAGAACGGTGGAGAAGAATTATAGAAGACGAAGACAATCCAGGTATCATAAAGACAAGAAATAACACGGGTAGAAACGTACTTTATAAGGGAACCATAGAGATTAAAAGAACTTCTCTAAAGATCAGAAAGGGTAAGATAAAAAACGGAGATAAAGAAACGTGACTAGTGACTCCTTCCGAAAAAATTAGAGAGAAACGATAAGTAACCTTTAGACGTAAGTCTACCTATCTAGAAAGGAAAAGAGGAAACGGAAAGTGAAGAGAAGAAAAGAATCGATAAAAATTCCGGAGGAGTCCGTTGATAAAACGGAAAAATGTAAAGAAAAAGAACCCATACCAGAATTAGTGACATGTTATAGTGTTTGGATACAATTATGAAGAAGTCCGTGAGATACTCTAGATTAGGGAAATTATATAAACAGTGAAGGTGACATATTAGAATTCCCTAAACTAAATCCAGTATGGACTTACCAGATCACCAAAAGGGATGAAAGAAGATAAATTTAGACTTAAACCGTTATTCCTCAAGTACTAGACTCGGTGTCAGTCGAGGGTCAGAATAAAAACGACTGACATATCTCGAAGAGATAGAAGCCGATGTTTCTTATATTAGTCAGACTAAAGTCATAATTGGTGGACCACTACAGGTACACATCTCACAAAAGAACACAACAACCTTCTCCCACAAACGATACTGGTCACACAAGAGAACCGTTTTGAGACAATCGGAAACTGGACGAAGAAAAACATCAGGTTCCGGTTTAAATGGACAATGAGGTCCATAGAGACTGACGGATGAAAACGTAAGGTCAGGGGATATTACTTTTCCTGTAAAAAATCCCTACAATTAAGATCTTCCAGAAGTATCTTGGTAAGTTGAAATCGAAGAAAAGTCGTAAAGACCAACCCCGTATATGAACCTAATGGTACTATAACTTACCAAACGGAACCGTTACTTATCTCTAATTAGACAGTAAAAACTCTAACACGGGTTCATGACTCACTTGAGGTCCTCAATCACTACCTGTCCCTCCGGACCGCACGACACTAAGTACCCCAACGTTTCTCAGCCTGTACTGACTTGCTTACTTGACTTGACTTGACTTGACGTAAAGTCTGAGAAAACAACTGATACTACCATTGAGGTAAAGAAGTTTCCCTAAGAACGGGTGTCATTATCTATATTACAAGTAGACAAACTACTTCGTAAGAAGTAAAGTCTCTCTTCCAGTATCAAACCATTGGAGTTCTTGATGTCTTTGGATAATACTCTGTTCGTGTCCGGTCCAATTTCCTCATGTCCGGGATGTTCATGGGATTAGGAATAGTCATTGGGTCAGGAACTCGGTAACGATATTTTGAGGAGTGGTTTAGGGGGGTCCATCCCCGTGTGACAAAACTTCTGGAATCGGGTAGAACAGGGACAAACAGACCGTTTCGTGATTTCGATAAGAAAAGACAAAGTGGGTTTTGAGACAGAGTGCTAGAGTAAGTTGTGATTACGATCTCCGGTACAAAGACCGTAGCTCTAGTGACACTTTGTTGTCTATTAAATCGGTTTCCGTTACCGTTGGGTGAGTTCATGAGAACGGACCTTTTAAGGTACCTGCCTCCTCGGACCACCCGACGTCAGGGACCCCAGCGATTCTCAGCCTGTGATGTCTCGCTGAAGTGAAAGTGAAAAGTGAAAGTACGTAACCTCTTCCTTTACCGTTGGGGGAGGTCAAGAACGGACCTCTTAGGGTCTCTACCCCTTCGGACCACCCGACGGCAGATACCCCAGCGTGTCTCAGCCTGTGCTGACTTCGTTGAGTCGTCGTCGTCGTCGTTGTCATTTTATGAACTTTTCATTTATTTTCTCCATTGTACTTCTTTCTATAAATCAGGAGAATAATGTCTTTTCTGATCAAAAGGAATTTAATTCTGTCTTATTTCTGATATATTTTGTATCTTTAGTAAAACTATTCTTTTTCTACAAGTAAAGGATATGTCTAATCATCCATTTCATTTCTTTTTTAGTAAAATGTTAGGGGATGATTCTTGTCTGGATATAAGGTCCTTCTAAAAAGAGTAAAATTGTCTATTTCTTTTGGATCAAGATCAAAACGTAACCCGTAAAAAATAAAACTACGAATAAAATTTTGAATATTATTTTAACTTTAACCCGTTCTGGGTCACCCCGGGAGGACCCATGTTGAAAAAAGATAAGGGGAGGGGCCTAGGAGTAAAGAACAAACATTCTTTATCCGAGGTAAGTCGGAGGACCTGGAAGGGACTCAAGGTTTCCCGTATAAATTCGTCAACGATTAGTTACTGCATTCCCTTACGTCTATGTTTCCTCCTTTTCAGTTCTTTGGTATCATGTTATTTGCTCCACAGACCCAAGGAGGTCTTCCTTATATGTATTATTATAGAAAGTATAGGGTATATAACTGATGAACATGAATCGTATTGAATAGAATAAAAAGAATGTACAAAACGTGTTCTTCAATAAAGAAAAGTGAAAATAGTATAATCATCAAATCAAACGTTTACAATTAGAATTTGGAATTAAAAATCATAAGAAATAAAAGGTCTCTTTTTTCCTTCATCTATTTATACTTAACAAACAGTCTATAGTCGGAAGACATCATCTATTTAAATAATTATATGATAAAGTATTAGAGATCTTCGATAAGAAATGTCTTGTTAAATGATTACACCCTTTCCTTACGCACGTAATTACGTGGGTTTATATAAATCAGAGAGACGTTTTTAACTTTTCCGTTTTCGTATTTTTATTTGAGTACAAGTAATTGATGACAGAGTCATAAAATAGAATACATCCTTACTACATCTACAAGTCACTTATAGGTAGTAAAGTGAATTATATTGAGGTTTCAAAGTCTAATTACTTTCTAGACCACTTGATGAAAATACGTCTGTATAGTATTTTGTGTTAATGAAAACTTTATTTCAAACAGTCTTTTTTTACTGAGTTAAACTAATTCAGTTTACATACGAATGATTGGAAATTATAGACCGTGTATATCATAATCAAATAAATTATTCTAACGGGTTCGTCTTAATTTTAAAACACAGAAGTAACACAAATTATGACTGTCGAGACTTCTGTATGAATAAAAATAATTCGGTTGTTATTATTTGATTCAGTACACTGGGACCTTTCATAAAACCAACTAAGGATATAATGACTTGGAAAAATTTTACAAACTAAATATACGTGAAGAAAATGACATTTAGTTAAATCTTATCTTGACTAAATAAGTAAAGTATTATAATAGATCTCGATTCTTTTATATTATATATACATACACACTTTTCTTTTTCTGACATACTGTACGCATATATTTATATGTCTGTTTACGTTTGTCTGTAACTTCCCTAAAACAAGATTTTAAAATCAGTATTAAATCTATATTAATGTCTTGAGTAATTAATATACACAAATGTAAAACAGAGTGAACAAAATTTAGGCTTAATACAAAGACTGGTCACCCGGTCAGTTACAAAGTTATACAAATTATAATAAGTTATACAAGTCACACAAGTTATACTCACGATTTCTAAAAGGGGTTATAAAGACCCCCACTGAACTCACAAACAAAAACAAAACAAAACAAAAAAGAACTGTTTATTATGATACCTCCGACACCGAAATCGAGGTCCACCAAAAAATCAGTTGATTCTACAATTCCGTTCCACGGGAAGACTACCCTCGGACTCAATAATAATATGGAGTCTACCAAGGTAAGTTTTTCTACCGAGAGTCCAGGAACTCTTTTGTCGAGACTCACTGTGTTCAACACCTTGAGTTTCTTTCTCTTCTTGTAATGTTTGCAAAATTTTATCGACGAGATTTTCCTTAAAATCCCTTTATAAACGGATAAAGGTCACAAAAATGAGACTGTGTGATTTAAGAGGACCGTCGTTAACACGAAAGAGTTCTTCTGTAAAACTTTCTTGACTTCTGTACAAACACCTTCCACGTCTAAAATTAAAAACAAGATTCAGACCATAAACTAGTAATTAAGATAATTTCCTTATAAAATCCATTGGTACTATGAAAAAAAAGGAAACGAATTCAACTAGGAGAGTCTCCAAAGTTGTTGTATAAACAGATCCCAATTCTCGAGAGATTTTTAGAAAAATTTACATTTTTGAAAGAGCAAGGTCCTAGGCAGTACATCGGTAACCTCAAATCTTAGTAGTCTCCTTATGGTCAAGGTTTTATACCGAGTTTAGGTCATTTGGAAAAACAATCGTGTAGGAAAGGTCTAAGAATCTGTCGTTATAATATCTTTACTTAAATAGTAAAGGTGTTCTGAGAATCCGATCGTTTTAAAACAAATTCTCTATCGAACAAGTGTTCTCTCTTTCACCCTACTTTTCCACGGTCGAGGGGTTCGTCTTCTCCGAAAATATTGTTTTCCCTCCTAAATAGAGTGGTCGTCACTAATAAAGGAACAGTTTGAATGAACTAGTTATCGTCCACCGAGGTACCCCCAATGGTCCTTATTCCTCCCGAAGACACTCAACTTTCCTCACATACACTTAAAAAGGGTTCTTTCGTGTCCTCGCCTATTCCAATTTTAAACACCAACTTGAGGAACCGAACACCGTTGGTCCACATCAATAATCGCATTGTCTCTATTTCAATTAGAAAGTGAGGACGCTGGGACCAAAAACAGAGACCCTGAGTCCGGGGACCTCGGAAACAAGAAATCAAGCGTTCAGGACAAAACGGGTTCTGACAGGGGAGTGACAAGAGGAGTAGGAAAAGGTTGTGTCGACGGAAGGACAGGAGGACAGAGTAACAATTCCGAATTGTCACCTACCTTCTCAATAGGAGTTTCCCATGCTGTCTCCGTCGGGGTACTAGTTCAGTGAGGGTTTCCATCTACATTCTTTTCTTTGGTTCAGTTGTACCCGTCGTTTCCGTTGATCTTTTGTGTGGAGAGTCTGAATGCTCAGGTCCCCGACCACTGTCACCCATCCTTTCCTAGAGTCCGTGCGTCAGTCTACACGACGGACATCTACGTCCAGAGTGTTGTACATGGGGACACACCACCTTTTGGTTCCTCTGGCAAGAATGACAAAGGTTCGGTGCAAGAGTTCGATGGGGACCCTCCTTTACCAAGATATTACTTTCTTTTCATTTTCAAGTTCGTGAGTCAGAACAGACTGAGAAACGCTGTGGTACCTGACAGATCCCCTGGCTTAAGAGGTCCGGTCTGAGGACCACACCCGTCGGCAAGGGAAGAGATTCCTTAGAAGGGTTGGGTCCTCAACTTGGGCCCAGAGGGTGTAACGTCCGTCTAAGAAATGGTCGACTCGGTGTCCCTTCGGGCTCTTATGACCACCCATCGGATAGGAAAGTGGTCGCCTAGAAGGACTGAGTCCTTAGCTTGGCCCCAGAGGACGTGACGTCCGTCTAAGAAATGGTTGACTCAACCTTCGGGACCCAGATGTTATATCTATAAGTTTAGTTTCGGCGGGTTCTCAGTATTATGGGTTTCTTGACCAAGGATGGAGTAAATAGTCCTCGTTACCCGACTGACCTCTACGAACCAGGAACGTCTTATTGAGACCCGGTACTGTGATCGTTGTCACTTCGTCCTCCCTTCCTTCGTCCTGTGTGGGAAACTTTCTTGCTGTCTCTGGTTCCTACCCTGTATCTTACTAATCTTGGTTTATCCAAGTTCTACCGTCTATTCTACTGAAGACGATCTGAAACTCGGAGTCATATGTGAGCGGGCCGTGTAGTCGTACGATTTACTGCGTGGGGATCCGTGGCACTGTCAAGACTCCGATTCGTAGTTTCTGGTTTTTCACCCGCCGTCGGGTCAAGGAACTTTAGAGGTGAGGAAGGGGTTTTCTCAACCTTATTAGGAGGGCGAGTAAATCGAATACTTTAATGACAGTCGATGTTCAACCACGAACGGTTCCCGTCAACGGTAGGTGGGGACGTTTATAACTTAAGATACGACAACGTCGACAACTGCAATCTGTACCGAAATTCCTTCTAGTTGTACCTCTTACTCCGTGAAACACAAGGTTCATTTGAAAACCTTATCCAGAAATCTGTCAATCTATAAAAGTCCTTGGTTAAAATACTAGGATTAAGAACTTTTTAATAAATTTTTCGATAGAATTTTTTCGTGTTTTAGTGAAGTACCACCCACTGTAGTCGAGGATCACTGATCGTCTTTTGAAAAACATTTTATTCACGAACTACCGTAACTTGGTAGGGGAAATGGTTTTAATATATATCACTTGAAGTGGATGATAAAGAAACCTCGTCTCGTCAAAGAGTCCCCATAGACTCCACGTCTCAGAAGTCTTAGAAGACCCGACGTCAGGAGTAAAATGGGGTTTATTTTATTGAGTGTTGAGAGTGTAACACATAGAAAAAAAATCAGTTATAATGGATCAGATATTTTTGATTGGTTAAGCATAAAACTTCGGTGAGAGAGGAACCTCTACCGGTGTGAGATAGACACCTCACATAAAGAGGGATTTATTTAGGTGAAGAATGGATAGTGAAACAGAGAGTGACCAAGAAAGACGTTACTCTGTAGTTCTTGGACTCGAAATAATTCAGGACTTTAGTCCACACACTAGAGTTAACCTTCTGGTATCCCAACCCGACCTAAGTTCAGGGTTAGAGTCAATGTACTGAAGTCGTCGGACAGAAATAAATTTTAAAACTATAAATCAGTGACTTCAATTAGATCGTTTGTGGTTCAATTTAGAGTTTCTGTCTCAAAACCCACTTGATCTTTTCGTGTCGAAATAACGAAACGGTCCGTTTCCCCCAGTGTTGGTTAATTATGGGAGCTTTTACACACAAGAATGTACCTCACCTATTACTCAAAACGTCATTACCAAGTTTCTTTCACACTAACTCCAAATTTTAGGATGAGTCAGTCACATCCTTAGACTTTGGAGTCAGAACAAACGTTATTTGTAGATCGAGGTAATTGGATTTCGATATGGGAACCAAGGACTGAAAGTCCCCTTCCGTAGGAACCAAAGTATCTAGTATTTTACAGGTCTGGGTCCTGTCCTGTTGGTAATTGAAGGCCGGGAGTATATATTTTCTTTTTGTTGTTGGCGGTTGAAAACCGGGTGTAGGGTAGGAAACATTTTACCGGTCTCCCGTCCTTTCTCACCGTTGAATTAGACTCCTAGTTCTTCAGTATTTCTACAATTCAATTTGTGACACTGGAAAGATCCGACTGATCTTTACTGTATAAAATTCCTGTCCTCGGCTGATTTTGACATGTCTAGTTATGGTCATTCCTATCGTTTTGCAGAGTTTCAAGAACACACGTAGGGAACTGGGCGGTCCTCCTGGACGAGGTTCCGACGTCGTAACGGAGAACTGAGAAGGAGGGAACAGAGACGTAGGGGAAGGAAGAGACTAAGTGTTGATAGACTTGGACGCAAACCTTGGTCGTTTCCAGTCCAACGGTTTTTAGAACCGAGAGACACATGGTTACGGTTTGTCTTTATACCTCTGTCAATACCTCTTTCTTTTTTACCGAAATAATGAAACGGTCCGATTCCTCCCTGTCATCCACGAACGGAGTTCTTGATACTGGGGGAGGGACCACTCATCCCTTTCCAATACAGTAGTTGGTCCTCATACACTATTCTTTCACTTCAGTGAGTCAGCACAGGTTAGAAATACTCGGAGACACCAGGAAATTAGAACGGAGTCCACCAAAGGAACGACAAGAAGGAAACTAATTGTTGACAAGACGGTAAATCTTGACTCTCTTCCAGTGTCCCTCCGGCCTCAGAACGGATGTTCTTTACTCCCTGTTTTTCCGGAGGTACGCGCCTTCAGGGTGTCCCGGGACGAACCTTAGTCAGTACTTCTGACTTACTTTGGACAAAGGACATTAGTTCTTTACCCCCTGAGTCTTTCCGAAAACCCGGGTTCTAGGGGTGTTCCGGGAGGTGTCAAAAACAAAATATAGTAGTTGTATTTTCAAAACGTGATTAATACTAAAATTATACAACTTAATTATATAATAAATAGAACTAATGACTTAAATAACAATGGGAGAATTCTGAGACGGGTTCAACTCACGACTTCCCCTCATTTTGACAAGAGAAGACGAGAAGGTCCAAAACACCGACTAGATTTTTAGTTTAATTGCATTCTGTCTAATTGTCCTCTCCACTTTTTTTTTTACTCAATAGGAGCATACATATCCTCGGGTGTTTTTAGACTCTGAGTTTTCCGGTTGTCTGGTGACTCCTGACCCATCGAAAGTCTCGATTCCCTTACCCGTCCTCAGACCCCGAAGTTTACCCTTTTCCCAAGGTCTTCTACCCTTCTCCTTCACAAACCACTCGTTTGTATTCAGAGACTGACGATCCCACTATAGACAAGGACCATTCAGGTGAAAACATTATATTTAGATATGTTTACATCTAAAGAGAAGGTCAGGTCAGGGAATCAGTACAGGTCCAAAAACGTTGGGGTACCTGACGTCCTACGATCCGGAGGGACAGGTAGTGGTTGAGGACCCGGAACGAACTTGAGTACAGGTATCTCAGCCACTACGGTAGGTTGGTAGAGTAGGAGACAGCAGGAGAAGAGGAGGACGGGAGTTAGAAAGGATCGTAGTCCCAGAAAAGGTCACTCAGTCAAGAAGGGAAGTTCACCGGTTTCATAACCTCGAAGTCGAAGTCGTAGTCAGGAAGATTACTTATAAGTCTCGACTAAAGGAAATCTTAACTGACAAACTAGAGGAACGTCAGGTTCCCTGAGAGTTCTGAGAAGAGGTTATGGTGTCAAGTTTTCTTAGTTAAGAAGTCACAGGTCGAAAGGAAAACCAGGTTGAGAGTGTTGGTATGTACTGATGACATTCTTCGTATCGAAACTGATCTACCTGAAAACAACCGTTCCATTACAGGGACGAAAAATTATACTATAGATCCAACGAGTATTAAAAAGAAGGTTCCTCGTACGTAGAAAATTAAAGCACCGACGTCAGTGGTAGACGTCACTAAAACCTCGGGGGTTTTATTTCAGAGGGTGAGAAAAGTAACAAAGGAGTAGATAAACGGTACTTCACTACCCTGGCCTACGGTACTAGAAGTAAAAGACTTACAACTCACAATTCGGTTGAAAAAGTGAGAGGAGAAAGTGAAAGTAGTTTTCCAAGAAGTCCACGAGAAGTGGAAGACGGTATTCCCACTACGGGAGACGTATAGACTCCAATAACTAAAAAGAGGGTCGGTAGAACTAAGGTCGAACACGTAGTACGTCGGACCGTAAAAAGTACTATATGAGACGTATATTCAATTTATTCGTCCCACTGTTATATGTCGGAAATGCGTGAGGTAAGGGTTAAACCTTGGTCAGACAACAAGCTACATGTGAAGATTGAAAACGAAGAACTGGACGTATGTCTAAAGAGTCCTCTGTCCATTGCACCAGACCATAGGGGTAGAGAACTTCTTAAAGGGTGTCAAACAACACTAGGTGTCTTAATTTCTGAAACGACATCAGTTATTTCGTTTTCATCTACAAAAAGACCTTGAGAGAACGAAAAAACTACTAGGTTGTCTACAACCGTTAAACTAGAGAACGAGGAGACGGAAAAGATTTTGGTCGGACTTGTAGACCTTCGAGAGCCAAGTACATGACAACTTCGGACCGAACGTCTTAAAACTCGTAATGAAACGATGACACACTCTACCCACGTTAACACGTCATCAAACTTGTTAATAAAGAGAAGGTCGACCCGATTAAGTCCGAAGTGTCTCCTTCTCACACCTTTAGTCGTGACCTGTCTCGAGGAAGGACGGTCCTTCCAGGGACGACTGACACCGAGACTTCCTGGGTCACTCTCGAGACCGGGGAGAAGGGTCTCCATGGGATTGGAACACGGGGTAGTGAGGACCGGGAGGACCCCCGTCAGCTAGACCTAGTACAGGAGACATCAAGACTCGGACTGGTCACGGTGGTCGGACCTGTGGAACTCAACTGGTGTTTGATGACGACACGGGTTCTGTCTCGAGTGTTTCCCATTGAAGATGAAAGAAAAGTCTCGAAGAGGTGGTAGATGTCACCGAGTTTTATTAGGCATACGGTTTCTCCGTATAAACCTCCAACGTATAGGAGGAGTAAAAATTTCTGGGGGAACGGAGTGAGATTGGGGAAGGGGGAATGACTTCTAATGTGAAACCGTTCTTCCTTGAACGTGGTTGTATTTCTCTCCCCTACGTTCCAGGGTCTCACTCGTTTATTTCCTAATCATTTTTACCCTTATTTAGATCTTAACAACTAATATTCCTGATATTATCAATCTCAATCATAAATAAATATATTATAATTTCTAAAAAAATTACACCTGGTAAAAATTTTCAAAAATAACTTAAACAACGTTACAGCGAAGACAAAATGCAAACCCAAGAAAACCGGTGTTCCGGACAGTAGAATCGAGGGACTGGTCCCTAGTCTAGACGTGGAGGACGTAACCTTTCGTTTCAGTTTCGGAAATCTTGGGGTCTCTTCAGGAATCTCAATCATAAGTCTTTTCTAATTTTCTTTTCACCATAATTTTATGACGTGGTATAACTATACTTTCTATACTTTACTCATTTTTAAACCCCCTATAACGAAGTGAAATTTAACTTAAATAATTCAGTTCTAACAAATTCAGATATGGTAATATTCTTACATATTCTTTACCTTTGAACTTCGCCAGGTAACAATTCTGTTTCATCGATCAAGACTCATGTTTTCATGATTGTCGATTTGAACACCTGTATTATTTCTACTCCGGACCTGAGATCTATTTCAATCTCAACCCTATCCCTCTAGTTTGACCTGGGATTTCTCTGTCCTGAGGTGGGAGACACGGGACCGAGATTCGAGCGGATTTCTGAACGCCGATACTGTAGCAAGTGCGTGGACCTCTCAGGGATTCGTTTGACTGACAACCCCCTTCCCTATTTAATAGTTCTTTCAGAATCAACTCTTTACGCCCACATTGATCACTTCCCTCTTTCTTTCTATGGATACTCCTTTATCACTTTGTATCCGTTACGGACCCTTCTAGCATGTGAGGTATCATGAGTCGGTCCCTCCTAGTCACCCCCCCTGGACACACAATCCCTTCTTCAACGAACAACGTTGACGGGACTCACACGGACAGGGGGTCTGGTGGTTATAACGGTCTGGTCGTAATTTTAGAGTGAAAGCGACACGAGGCACAGAGACTCAGGTAAGGAACCAAACCCCGATCAACTCACACAAAGAGTGTCTTACTTTTATTTTCTCGTCACCTTTCTTTATTTTCCACATAGTCCCCACTTCTCTACTTTTGACTAATTAATTTCTGTCCTTCCTTTTCGTTTCGTCGTACCCTTTGTCTACCTTTTACCTTTTGTCGCACAATTTTCATTTCGGGTCCTGCTACTGGGGAGGCGCGCCGAGACAACACCTTGTGTCGACGAGACGCACGGACACAGTCCCCGAGACACTCCCGCGCAAACATAAGATAACGACGTAGTGTTCAGCAGTGTCAGCATTACTTTCTTGTGGGTGTACGGAAGAGGACACCTACGTGTGCCCAGACCTCAGACCCGGACGGCATGTGCCCAAGAGACGAGTCCCAGAGTGGTCCGCTTTTGGGACCACAGTCGGTCTCTGTCCCTGAGTGGACTCCGAGGTCCGGAAGGTCTAGTGACAAACCACCTTTTTGAGTAAAGGAACGATGACATCTTGATTCCGGGGGAGAAGGAAGACAAAAAATTTAATTGAAAATAACCTCATATCAACGAAATGTTACAAAACAATCAAAGACGCCATATCGTTCCACTTAGTCAATATATATTTGTATATAGGGGGAAAAACTCTAAAGGAAAGGTAAATCCAGTGGTGTCTCTTAACTCACCTCAAGGGACTCGGTGTGTCTTCCAACAGTAACCAATAGAAAAAGGATGTGTCACAGTTACAGTTGGGGTTACATACCTACAGTTGGGGTTAGAGAGCTAAGCAGGGCGAGGAGGAAGGGAGAACCACAGGTGCGCAAACAAGAGACGTAGACACAGACATAAAGACGAACCGTCTAAACAAGTAGACATAATCGTAGGGTCTAAGATGTACATTTGTAATTATATGTTTAAACAAGAGAAAGGGTGAATCAGTCATACTGTCAAACATCCAGGCAGGTACAGAGACGTTTAACGTGATAAAGTAAAGAGAAAAAACCGACTATAAGGTGACGTACATACTTGGTGCAGAAGAAAGAGGTAAGGATACAGCTACCTGTCAAACCGAAGAAGGTACAGGACCAATACTCGGGGGTATTCTCCATTTTGATGATACATATTTTATTTACAATGTCCTACACTACATGTCGCACTTCGTGTATTGGTTATAAAATCTTTTTTGAAATATACCTAATATTAGATATTTTTGTATTTTTTAGATATTTTTTATACACTAGGAAACGGAAGTTGGAGAAATTTAAACGTACAAAATTCCAAGTGGGGACAATGTGGTACATAGTGATGAAGGAAGAAAAATTAATGACCTACCATAAGTCTTGTAAAGGAAATGGATACGTGATTAACAACTTGTAAACCCAACGAGAATGGAAAAGCGATAATACTTATTAGGACAATACTTATAAGTGTCCGTTCAGAAAAATACTTATATATAACGTAAGGGGGTGAAGTCCTTCTATAAAGTCTCACTTTAAAGAATCGTTAGACTATTTAATGTTTTCTTTTTTATATGTGAGAGTTTCAAAGATTTAGAGACGAATAAATAGGTTCTAACCTCCATATAATTTAATAGTTCATAATACAGAGTTAATCAATTTTCCCCCTTATTTTGAATGAGACACCAATTATACTAAAGTCTCGGTGACGGAATATTTGTGACCTCCTACACAGTGTACTGTCTAAATTTAAAAAGACACAGTCAAATATTGAGACAAAATCATTATCCGTAAGTAAGGTAATAAGACGTCCTACATTAGATGAACAAGTTAATTGTATTTTAGTATTTGTAAAAGTTCCAACGATAAATAAGAACATTTAACGACGAATTTTAAGGTCACTTATTTGTACTATACATAAATACATTAGTAAGTTGATATCTACTCTGTAAGTAGGGAGGATTTGTAATACTTTTCTTACGAAGGTTATAGAAACCCGTTTGTCGAAAGGGCACAAAAACCTGTTAAAGGAATCCCTTCTTTCGTAGGTTTACGTCAAAGACTCAATCTTATTTACACGTGAATTACCGAAAACTGGGTGTGACGGTTTAACGAAAGGTTTCCGGATATGGGCAAACAGGGGCGACGACCGTCGTGTGTCTACAGTCACAGTAGTGTGGGAAGTGTATGATTCATGACGGAAAAGGTTCGTACCGATGAATGTCAAGAGAAAAAAGATTTAGTGTCGTTTAGTTACATCTTTTTGTTCCAGACAGAGGAAACGGATTATATACATCCCCCGAAGGGACCAGTCACTAATTCTGAGATACGAAGGGTGTGTCCCACACGTCCCATCTTAGGCCAGTCAGTCCCTTAATTCTAGGGTGTACGAGACGTCATGTCGGTTGTATGTGTGTGTGTGTGCCCTTAAAAATGTTTTGGGTGTCGACGGAAGACCGAGAATCGAGAGTTTTCCCATGTAAAAGAATCTTTTGAAGTCCAAGAAAGAATCTATTTAGAAAAGAAGGAGAAACGACGTAGGAAGAGAGGAGAAGTAAGACTTGTCTGAACGTAGAGTCTAACTTTAGTTGATTAGTCGATGGTAGAACAGAAGGGTTAGTCTCTCTAAAAGGGTCTGTAGATGAGTTCTTCCTTTCCTACATGAGTCCTTCTTTTATTAGTCTTCTCTTCGTCACAGGTGTGTGAGAAGTCCTACGATTCGACTGTTGTTCGTGCGACGAAGGAGTTCAGACTCAGGGTGTAACCGTTACCGACAGGGCCTCGGTGTCCTTCATTGTCCTGGGGAGTCAGAGACTAGTTCCGTCGAGGAACTACACCCAAAGTTCTTGGGGTCGAGAAACCGATAAAAATTTCCGGCGGTGTTGTTAAGTACCACCAGACAGAGTTACCGACGACTGTATCCTACTACAGGTTGGGTCTTGTCGGAGACTTGGTCTCTCTAACACGCTTAAGTCATCACGAGAGATCGTAGTGCAGTTCCGGAGCTGATGCACTTGGGGTGAGTGTTAGAGACGTCCCTCCACCTCCCGAATCGACTTGTCTACCGAATCGACCTGTTGTAGGTCATCCTACGTAAGACGAGTGAGTCGGTCACGACAGGGTGTCGAAAGGGACGAGGGTGGACTCACGACGACTCCGCCCGTCCTACGAGACTGAAAGAGAATCTAACTCCAGTTAGAGTAAGAGTTTGTCCGTACGGAGGGAAGACCAAGGTCAGTTTGTATCGACGGGTCCTGTCAGTCTCGAACCTGTATAGTCAGTCGTTTCCTCCTGTGAGTCGTGTAACCTATGGGTCCTAGAGGTTCTATTTCTCTTTTGTTTAGTGTTAAAAATTCCTGAGTGTTTTAGGTTTTCACTTTAATCTCCTGTCTCCTTAGAATCCTATATGATCTTTTTCCTTTTCTCCTTACACGGAATTCTTTGGCAATAAAAACTCGTGGAATTCTCTGCCGGTCACAAATACTTTGCAGAAGTTCCTGCGACATAGAGAAATGTGTATTCCTTCCGGGTGGGGGACCGAACCGAGTCCGAGTCGTAGGGACGAGTACGTACCTCACGGGTCGAGTCAACAGTGATCCGTCACTGTTCGGGAGTCCGGATTTACTTTACTCATTACCCTGAACTTCAGTTCCTATAACCCAGAGTTAATTAGTCTTCGTTCTGGAGTCTCAGTTTCCCTTGACTACACTGTAATTGTTTCAGGTGCCGAGGTCCCGTTGTCGGTCTGTAATCAGTTTGGTCCTCGCAGTAGGTTCCTTCGATCTTTTCTACTTTCCATTTACAGTTCGGTGGGAAATCGGGTGAATTTACAAGTGGCGTAAACTCTGTTTCTTTTGTAAAACCTGAAATGACGGGAAGATACGGAAGTGTCGGCCGAGTTCTAAAGGATACTTTATCGTCCGAGAGAGGAGAAGAGGGTCCCGGATGTGTAGTCCAGGATAAGTATCGGTGTCTCTTCGTTCATCTAGTCTCGTGGACGAGCCGACACAGGGGTCTGACTCGAAGGAAAGAGGCAGAGTCATGGATTTCAGATAAAACACACAGTTAATCTACGTTAAGACCGTAGGTTCAGACACAGTAGTGGAAGATAAACACTCCGGACCCCTTTCAAGTACCTCAGTCCCTTAGGAAATGAACACTGTTGACTCCTAGAGTATCTCTACCACCCGATCTTTCATATTTGTAGGTCTTGGATCTCGAAACTCCGTGACCTATTTACTCTCCACTACCTCAACACCACACCGTCCCAGTCTGAGACGTGTCCCAAGAGTAGACGAAGGGAAGTTCATGGTATTTCAGTCAAGTACTTACTCCTTCGGATCACGTCCCTCCCCTTTAATGTCTCGGTTGACCACTCTTGGTACTATCTTGTCTTAGTTTTGCGTACGAAAATATGTAAGACACTCAAGGGACTCTCGTCTTGTGTTTATGACCCCCAAAGACGTTCATTAAGACGTTCATTATCCACAACACTAAGATAAAATTGAAAAATCAGTATTCAATATTTTGATCCTGAATCGTTTTTATTTTCAAAATAAAAATATTAAACTCTTTACAAGAATATAAGGCGAAAGAGAATACATTTTTTTATCTCAAAACGAAACTAAACTCCACTACTTTTATAAGATTCCAACTGAGACCATTACCAAAGTACTCAGATACTTACATGGTTTGTGGTGACGTGACATGTCGCACACTTAACATATACAGTATCGAGTCATTTCGACTCTTTTTATAAATCACTCACTTCCCAAACTCCTCTATTTTGCCTGTCAAGAAGGTCGTTGGACTCTTTTTGTTCCTAAATTTGTCTTGTCCTGGGATACCAGGAGGAGAGGGGAGGACACAGGAGTCGGACGGAAAACGGACGTCTTTTGGAAGTCGGTTATTATTCAAATTAGTCTCTTCGTTATTTTAAGTCTTCGTTTCCTTTCGTTAGCTTGTCCTGTTTTGTTATTATTAAATCATTAATTCGTTTCAGTTCCTGTAAACTAAGAAGACGTTCCATCCATCAAAAGACTCGGTATAAGAGTCTCGATAGAACATCCATGACTTTGAGGTCGTACCCTTCTTCAACTGATGTACTGTTGGTCTGGTATCGTTCTGTATTTGATGGTGCTAAGGCTCTTGATCGAAGTTTCTTTACCCTTGTTTTATTGGTTTTGTTAGTTCTACGACGACCAGTCTGGTGGTTACTGCCTAGAGTTCTAAGGGCAGTCTCGACTGACACGACAATGTTCCGTCGGGAAGGGAGGTGGATACTTTCGATGCCGGACGACTAACGACCACTGCCCCTCCCTCTCGACCGGAAACCTGTCCGAAAGTGGGAGAGGGGACGTGGCCAACGGTCGGAGGTTTTATTTCGTTTGAAAGGAAAAGTGGTTGGAGTGGAGAAACAATCGAAAACTCGACGTTCGTCGTCCTGGGGTGAGAACCATTGTCCCACTCGACCTTCAACCCTTCTACTTTAGATTGGAGCCTACTCAGACGAAGATCGACATGGTTAATGGATTGGGTCGACCCGGAGCTGTAGTGAATTTTAGGTTAATTTTTACCACACTTCCACCATTTATTTCTGTGTCGTCAAAACACACACACACACCAAAAACTCATATACACTTGTACGACGACGACAATGACGACGATTCAGCGAAGTCAGCACAGACTGAGACACACTGGGGTATCTGTCGTCGGTGGTCCGAGGGGGTTAGGGACCCTAAGAGGTCCGTTCTTGTGACCTCACCCAACGGTAAAGGAAGAGGTTACGTACTTTCACTTTTCGCTTTCATTTCAGCGAGTCAGCACGGGCTGAGAAGCGCTGGGGTACCTGACGTCGGGTGGTCCGAGGAGGTAGGTACCCTAAAAGGTCCGTTTCATGGCCTCACCCCACGGTAACGGAAGAGGTATACACTTGTACGGACCGTGAGTTTGTAACAGACGGAAGAAATGATAATGACTTTAAGATTTGATAAACCCTCTATCAATTCAACGATAAAATTTTACTTCCTATTAAGGATTTTTGACCTAGAAAGACTAGTGATCCCGTGTTTCTTCGGTGCCCACTAACATAAACGTAGATAAGGTGTAGATACGAGGGACGTATCGGAGCCCGACTACCTCTTGAACCAGGTCCGGGTCTCTCTTGACGGAAGTTTTCGTGGTAAGTAAAATAGAGAAGTGGTAATCCCCTAATCGAACTAACGACTCCGAGGGTACAAACAAACATTTTACAACCATTGTTATGGATTGAATACTTACTACCCTCTTTTACTTTCTTCACAATGTATGCATGACGGGTAGTGAAATGTTTTACCGATAGTTATGCACGAAACAAGGGGGAGTCATTTTTAAAGTGTCAATCAGTAGTCCACACCCCGTGTTTTTGAGGTCCAACTGCACCGTCGTATGTTTGGTTCGACAGACTACAACCTAACCAAAAAAGAGGGAGGTTCACACACCTCCGACTAAACTCCAAGGACTCCGACTAAACTCCAAGGATTTGACTTTTAGGTCTCTTCCGCTACCGTGGGGTGAGGTCGTGAGAGCGGACTTTTTAGGGTACCTGCCTTCTCGGACCACCAGACGTCGGGTACCCCAGCGTTTCTCAACCTGTGCTGACTCGCTCAAGGGAAAGTGAAAAGTGAAAGGTGAAAGTACGTAACTTCTTCCATTACCTTTGGGTGACGTCGCAACAACGGACCTCTTAGGGTCCATGTCCCCTCGGACCACCCGACGACAGATACCCCAGCGTGTCTCAGCCTGTGCTGACTTCGCTGGATCGTCGTCGTCTTGACTTTTAGTGCCCTTGACCCTTCCCTGGTCGACCGACGACCCCGAAGAGTCCACCACGGTCACCATTTCTTGGATGGATGATTACGTCCTCTGAATTCCCTACGGGGAACCTAGGACCCCAGTGTTCCCTCCCGTGCCGTCGGGTGAAGTCACAAGAACGGACCTCTCGGGGTACCTGTCTCCTCGGACCACCCGACGGTAGGTATCCGTACGTTTCTCAGCCTGTGCTGACTCGCGAGTTATGTCCGTGTCGATCCTACAGGTGTCGAGGATGACCGAAAAGTCAGAATACCCCTCAGATACACATCTAATACCTGGTTTGAGTTTTATCTTAAAGGTGACGGTGAGGTTCATAGAAAGAGGGAAACCGAAATAAAAAGAATTTAAGAGTCCCCTTGGTTTGTAATTTTGAGGGGTCTGAGAGCTTAGAGATGAAGAAAATGACTCCCACGATTCGACAAGAAAACAAAAAACAAAAAACAAAAAACAAAAAAAAAGGAAAAAGACACATCTATACTTTTTCTATACCAGAACGGAGACCACTATAAACGAAACACCCTCTCTTAGACTTTATTGTCAACCTTGTGTTTATCTGATGGTTACTGGTCCCGGGAAACTTTTGGTGAGGGATACTTAACTAAACGAGGTATTTCTCTGGGACAACCGGACTCACGTCGGTCGGGACACGTTTGGGTCGGCCCCGACGTCTGAGGGACGGTCTCCGTCCTTGTAAGTCTTTAGAGTCGACGGTTGTCGTGAGTCGTAGGACGGGTTGTCGGTCCGGGTATATTCACACAGGATCGATAACTTTCAGAAGATCAAATAAGACTTGTGTGGGAAAGGGTAAAAGTTAACTGTTCAAACCTTTCTTCTTACTCTAGTAATAAATTATGTGTTCGACACTAGTTGTTTCTATAGTCCTATGACACTAAGAAAAAAAAAAATCGAAAAGTAAAATAAAACTTCATATCGACTATTGTCACGAGACTATCAAAGTCGTTTCCCTAAGTCGGTGTGTATATGTACAGAGGTAAGAGGGGGTTTGAGGGAAGGGTAGGTCAGACGATGTATTGTAACTCGTCTCAAGGGACATGATATGTCATCCTGGAACAGCCAATAGGTAAAATTTATATCATCTCCTGTGACACTAAAACATGAAAGTTTCGTAAACTTATTGGAATGAGAAACAGTTGAGAGAACACTGGACGTTCAAGGAGAGGTGTCTCTCCCTCTGACTCTGAGACTCTGGGAGGAACCCAACGTGTTTCGACTAGTGACCTGTTTTATCTCCCTCCTAAACTGGGGGTCAGAGACTATGAACGAATTCTACTAACGTGGAGGTGTCGTCGTGACCTTTACGTGGTTGACGGGTAGTTACGTCGTCATCCTTTATTTAAGATAATGTCCGTGTCACCTTTTGGTGCTTCGGTAAACCTTTGTACTCGATCTTAAACCGAGACTGTACCTTTGTTCACATAACGAAGAGAAACGTCCCGCCACCGCCCCCCCTCCCCCCTAGTCACCTAGTGTGTTTTCCCTTATTCATAGTAAGTTAAAGTCAAACCTGTTTATAAAGATCCATACCTTACAAAAACGTCCCTCTAGAACTTCTACGTTTTGTGGATTTACTTATACACTAAGGGAGGTCACACTTTGTATACGAACGAAACCCCCAAATCCCTGTCTCTTGATCGTCGACAGTGAAAAAAAGATTCATCAGTTCCATACCATGGTTCAGGGAATGTCGGACACGAGGTTACATTGGTCGGTTATTCCAGTCTCAAGCCTACAGACGGTCAAGTAAGGTCACACGAGTGACTCCTAACTCTTGTTAAGATTTATTTACTCTTCAGATGGGAACCCGACTGTCCGTCGACGTCCGAGGTCCCTTAGGTACTGGTGACAAGGGGAGCCCGTATAGTGCCACGTAACCCGTAATTGTACTTGTTATTGTCGAGAGTCATGTCCACATGTCCTCTCGGGGTGCGTGACGTCCTCGACTGTGACTCATCTGATGGGATCTGGTGGCTCCCGCCAGTAGAGTGAAGTGTCACGTCTTAACCCCCGAGTCGGTTCCTCGTATACCTCAGTAGGTCGGAGAGGTGCCGTCTCGGAGTTGCGTCTGGGTTGAGCCACCAGGTGTGAACCCGAGGCGGTTCTTCTACTCATGTATCTCCTCCCGTCCCCCCCTATCACTTTCTCTCTGGAGTCGGTCCCAGAAGCAGATTCTCACCTCGTTGTCGTCCTAGTCTTCACTATCACTTCTCGGGGTTGGAGGTGGACGAATACTTAGACGAGTGACCTCCACGACCGACAGTATACGGACGAAGATCCGGTGGGACGGACCCTCGTGAAAATACCCACTTGAAAGGTGGAATCTCCCTCCGTCTCTTGGTGGTGGGACAAGTTCTACGGTCTGTTAGGGAAGGGGTTTTGCTTGAACCCACAGGACAGGGGTGGGACCGACCCTAATACTTCGGTCAGTAGGCTTCCTTGTCAGTAGCCTGCGGGACCCCCGTTCCCGAACGTCACCCTGACTGACGGAGGGAAAAGGTCTCTACCGCGACCTTCACTAAGATCTTTGACATAGGAAATGGGTTATGAACCCACAAACACCTTGTGTGTTTTCATTCTAAACTCCAGTGTGTCTCGTCCCTCCCCTTATAAGTGTTCTGAACCAAACATTACCCTAAAATCTGGAACCCAAAACCATACTTGAAGTTCGTACCGAGAGGACCTTTCGGCAAGTTATAGAATATTATATAATGAGAAGACGACTCTAATCCGTCTCGGGAACGTCATTAAATGGTGGATCTAATCAGCGAGTGATATCTAAATAACTCATTTACTATTTATCTTTAGTTACCAGTTAACAGTTCAAGAAAAATCAAAAAGATGGGGAACAGTTTCAGTTTAGTTAACGTATACTTGTATTTTGATCCAAATAAAGGGAAGACCCAAGGACAAGGAATTTAGTCGTCGTCTTTTATTAGAACTTCGAGGATCATTGTGACCAGTAACAAAATTTCGAGTCGAAGAAAGGTTGTGTTTAAAACCGGGTTAAATACATAATGAGACGGCTCATGAAAAGAAGTAAGGAACTGAAAAGAACAACACCGAGGATTAAAGTGTCTTAGAAGTTTATAAATAGTGTTCCGTCGTTGTCCCTTCCTCTCCTTCAGATGAATCGACTTACCCGTGTTAAACCATCTTTTTTCTTTATGAGAGGTAACACATGCGCTGAGTCGAGCCTCGACTACCCCTCTCTACGACTCCAGGATACCCGGGGAGTAAAGACCACGACCAAGACTGTACGTGGTACGACCCATCAGAGTCCGTGATTCGATCCGAGAGGACCACACGCGATAGGATTGTGACAAACTGGTTTGGGGGTAGTTATAGACGACCTTTTTCAGAGAGTGGTGGGTGGTGTGTGACACACCGGGTACTCTCCCGTCAAGATTACTCTTGTCGGAACTAGGGTAGCACGGTCTCATCGACGTTCTGGAGTTTGTTTGTTTAATCCAGGGATCGTTTGTCCAGCTACAATAACCGGGGAGAGAACCACCATCTTAAAGTGACGCAGAGACGGTAGGAGGACGGGTCCGTCAGGACTATGAAAAGTTTGAAGGTGTCCTCTGGACCCATGACCAGAAGAAAACGAGTCTTAGTTCCGGGTTCAAGGTTCCTATAAGAGACCCAGGAAGAACGGAGGTCGAGACGTTTATTGTAGTGGACCCCTTACCCATCATCGTCGAATTCAGTCACTACGAGTTTCCCTCCAGTGGTGGGGTCGTCGTAGACGGAGTGGACCTGTGAACTTTCGTGTTTTGCGCGTAGGGTGGGGTTGGATGTTTGAGTCTTCGGGACTCCCTCTCGGGTCGTCTGGTGATAATGTTCGGCGTGTCCTCCGCAACAAGGAGGGGTTATTCGACTTTTGGTGTCTGTGTGTAGTGCGGAGTGGACTAAGAGAGGGGCACACGGAGACGGTGTTTCGCAGAGAAGGTCAAGGGTGGAAACGACAACGACAAGTCAGCGAGTCAGTGCAGGCTGAGAAACACTGGGGCACCTGACGTTGTACGGCCCGAAAGGACAAGAAGTGACGGAAAGTCTCAAACAAGTTTAAGTACAGGTGACTCAGAGACTACGGTAGGTTGGTAGACAACGGGGGAAGAGGAGGACAGGATTTAGAAAGGGTCGTAGTCCCAGAAAAGGTTACTCAGTCGAGAAACGTAGTCCACCGGTTTCATAACCTCGAAATCTAAGTCAAGATTACTTAAGAGTAGGAGGGACTGGTGTTTTGATGAAGATACAAAACGTAGAACCACTATTCGTCAAGTCAAGGTAAACTTTAACCGACACACCATATAAGTAGTAGTGACCGCATGTACGTATACGCACCTATACACACGTACACACACAGGGGTGTGTAGGTGGATACACAGTGTACCACGGCCTTTGCCATCCCTTCGTCGTGAGTGACAAAGTGTGAGAACGGTGTTTACACTCTGTGATTGGAAGGGGTAGAGTACATCGATACCGAACAATTCGTGTGACTTCTTCAGGACGTAGGGTTGGACTGGGCCCAGGTGTGTCCCACAGGATCCTGTCATGGACCTGAGAAATCTTCGACAGTCTCGTGGTCCTCTAGGGGTCTCCTCCAAGACCCTGGACTCTTCTCGGGGAAGGTGAAAAGAGAGGTCCTGAGAGAGGTCACCCTAGACGGGAAAGGAAGGTCAACGTTTTAATCCCCATTCTCACCCTTGTTCCCAGTTCCTCCCCTTTCTCACCCACTCTCTCCGAGAAGACGTAGAAAGTCCGTTCAGAAGATCTTCGTTGAAGACTCGGACTACTCCTTGCCGTACGACCGGCGGAACGGAGGGGACATCTTGGTGGGGGAAGACTCCCTGACCAGTACCCCGTCTTCCTTTTCCGTCGGATCTCCACAGAGTACTACTCTAAATCTAGAACTTGTGAACTTTCACCCGTCTTCAATCCAATTTGGGTAATTTTCTCCTTTTGCCCGAAGTCTACACATACCTCCCTCCCCGACCTTATTCGGTGGTTTCAGGACCTCCAACTTCGCAGTAGACCATTTTGGGGACCAGTGTGGGGTCCCAGACACACGTGGGTTCTGTTTCAACGTAGCTTCACTCTGTTATATGTCTTTGGCTCTTTCAACTTTATTCGGTAAACCTTGAGTATCGACGAGTTTCGGTAACACGTACCTTTCATGTCTCTTTTTGTTAACCTTAGTAAAGTCCGAAACTTTTGAATATTAATGTCCACTCACCGATAATACAATAACCTCGTCGGTAATATTGACTTCCCATGTTAAATTCTATTATATACACTCCTGTAATTATGTCGTAGTCTAAAAATGTCGTATTCGTAGTGTTACGTAGTGTTACGTAGGTTAAAGTTTAATTTCCAATGGAGGGACCCACAAAAAAAAAAAAGAAGTAAGAAACGGAGATAGAAATTTGTCTCGTAAGTACACTTGATTACCGTAGTAAAGAGGTTTTTTTTTTCATTAGTATTATTAAAAACCAACACGTAAAAAGTAATGGCAAATTTTGAGAGGTCTAGAACTTGTGGAATCCTTCTATTGTTTTTAGTTTTAATGAGTAGTCATGTAAGGGGTACACTGACAGTGGAAATTTAATGAAGACGATTAATTCGTCTGGATACCGTGCCTATTAGGTCTACCTCCCGCTATGTCTTTAGTAGAAATAAATGTGAATCTTAAAAGTAAATTTACCTTTAAGTAAACCACGAAACTTATGGAGACCTATGACCTGACTCTCGAAGTTGTTCGTGACTGGAGGGTCCCTAGCATGGATCTTGAAATTGTGGAGAAACGATCCGTTGTAGGAACTATAAGGACTCGGGACTACGGGAGACCTCACTATAGATGGTACTCTAACGGGATTCCTAGTTTCACTACCTACCAGATTCAGATCCGTTACCTACTTCCCGCCTGGACCTCCCTTGAGATTCTACGGACACACTTTGTCCACCACACCCTCGGGAGGGGTGGACGTGTTCTCTATCTAGGGAAGATAGTGTAAGACGAACGTTCACGATCTGACGACGACAGGGTCACTTCTAGGTCCTTTCTAGGGTCGTAGTCTAGGGTACTCGTTCGAGGGAAACGATAAGGGTGTCCGTAGACCACGGGAAGACCGGTGAGAGGTAGTAGGATCTTAGGGACAAATACCCCAATGGACAGAGGAGTAACCTTGTTGATTTTTTAATTTCGATCTTTGGGTTGTGAACAGACTCAGTGAGTCGAAACTCCGACTCACTTAATGTACAGTTAAACGGTCCATGGGTAGGGGAACCCTCCAAGCGTAGGGTCTAATGACACTATTTTAGATCGAGACGAGTGAGGGACCGAACAATGTTTAAAAAGTATACAAACAATCGAAGTGTAAAGTATTCTAACATGTATATAGGGGACAGTTCGAACGAGACAGTTTTAGGTTTTGTTTTGACGTATATTTGAAAGTACTAATACATTTGTAACCGGACTTATTTCGGTAGAAAATGAAGACGTAAATAAAAAGGACAGAAGAACTCGACTAACTTCATGATCAAACGGGATCTAAATCGACCCTCTGATTGGGAGTCTTTGATTGGTCCGAAATGGATTTCCAAAAGGTCTCTCTGACTACCCAATATCCAACAACTTTTCGCATTTTCTGTTAACACTAATGTCGGTCAAGGAGGGTAATATATTCGGTCTCACTGTTCTATGACTAGATTTATTTTCGTCTCTCCCTAAACTCTTATCGTGATTAGTGTCTACTAATTCCTAATTTTACCAGAAAACAGAATAATTCTACGTTCAAATAACGTTATATAAAAAGACATATTCTAAAGATGTTCGGTGTTAAACTAAATACTAGTAAATTTGAAAGATAGACACTTTTGTCAGAATATAAGTCTATTATAATTTTAATATAACACGTATCAAAAGAACTTTATATAGTTTACAGACGTCTCCCCATTCTTAAAAGGACTCTATATTTGGTGAATTCGTTTATAGTTATATATTTCTAGTTTCAGTCTCTGTTTCTGTCGGACTTTTTATTGAATCCTTTAGAGATAGTCTAATATAAAAGGCATTACAGGTGTCTCTTGTTCTCTATACAACCATTGTATAGTCAATCGTACAAACAATAAACTGTATTCCTAAAAAAACACTTTATTAGTTAGTTTATAAATAGAGTTTTATCAACGCATAACGTATCTTTCGTATCTAAAGTTTTATTTTTACAATATCGAAGGGATGTTACCCTGTGTAGACGAGTATAGGTTGTGTTTCGGTATCGTGTCTTCCTTTATGTGCAGGACTTGATCAATGGTTCGGGGAAGACACGTACGATAATCACTGTGTGGGCTACTCTTTGTCCAACGACACGGTCGACATACTCAAGACGGCTACGTCAGGGCCACGGGCCAATAATTAGGTTCACAGAATTCGTACAGGAGATACAGTCCGTGACACTCGACCACTGGTACTACAAGGAATAATTAGGGCATAATTAAATTACACAGAACCTTTTCTGGAACTACGACCCTTTCTAACTTCTGTCCTCTTCTTCTGTCACTGTCTCCTACTATACCGACCTACGGTAGTGGCTAGGTTATCTGTAGTTGAATGCGTTTCAGACCCTCTACCACTCTTCGGTCGGTGCGACGGTAGGTGTCCCAACGTTCTAAACCTGTGCCGAACCGTGGACTTGTTTTTGTTAAGTTACACATTCGACCCGATCTGTTGCCTACGGGGTCAATTGGTACTAAAGACCCACACAGACATTCTCACGAAGATCTAATCTCCTCGTAAACTTAGACACCTGAGTCATTTCTCCTAACGGGAGGAGGTATACCCTTCCGTCGTAGGTCAGGTGACTCCCGGACTTATCTTGTTCTCCACCTCCTTGCTTCTTCAGTGGGAAAAAAGACGAAGTGTCGAGTTCAGCCCTGTTGAGTGGACCGTAAATGTGGAAGCCGAAGGGACCAAGAAGCCGGAAACCTGAGGTCCTCTTGTCCTGTCTAAAAGAACCACAGGTCGAACGTCTATCGTTTCACACACCAAGAGTCGGAGGTCTTCGGACACGACGACGACGACGATTCAGTGAAGTCGGCACAGGTTGGGATACGCTGGGGTATCTGCCGTCCGGTGGTCCGAGGAGACAGGTACCGTAAGAGGTCCGTTCTTGTGACCTCCCCCAACGGTAAAGGAAGAGGTTATGTACTTTCACTTTTCACTTTCACTTCAGCGAGTCAGCACAGGTTGAGAAGCGCTGGGGTACCTGACGTCGGGTGGTCCGAGGAGGTAGGTACCCTAAAAGGTCCGTTCTCACGACCTCACCCCACGGTAACGGAAGAGGCGGTCTTCGGACATTCGGTGGTATAGATACGAATCAATAGTAAGTGTGTATGAACGAGTGAAGTCTACTTTCTTAAAGAATTGATCGTATTTATTAATTTGCTCCAAGGAGTTGATTAAGATTTAAATTTCGTACTCAACTGTTTATTATTTCCAGATTTGACTTTTGTGTCAGAAGAAACGTTGGTTATTTGAATAAGAAAAGGTTTGTATATATAAGTTACACTCTTTTTAAACGAGAGTTTTGATAATTTTTTCCCTCTCAGTCAAAAGATCAGTGTCAACACATTTTTATCTGATATCCTTACCCTTTCTAACGGGTCCTCCAGTGTGTCGACACTGAGTGTATCAGAAGGTTGTGGCTGAATGTAAATGTGTTCCACAAAGTAAAAGTCTTTCGTAAACTATCCGTTATACCGTTTCGTTTTTATGAAGGTTTCGTACACGTGAGTAGCACGTGTTTATTGATACCACGTTTAATCGACTTAATAAGTAACTCCGTGTTACAATTTGTTGTAGATGTGAACTTACGGAATATCTACTTCAAGTAAAGAGTTTTTGACCTAACTTTCGAGGAATGGGACGGTCTCAAGTGTGATTTTGACACTGATCTAGTACGATTTCGTAAACACCCTTTTTATTTGGTCGACCAGTGAGGGTGTACAAAGAGATGTGTTTCGGTTAACTTGTACCTACTTCTGAAACCCGTTTTGGTAGGTTGAATAACTGATGTTACAGTTTCATTTTGCACTCTTTGTCCTAGAGAAAAAATTTTTAACTTCGGATCAAAGAAATATTATAACACAATCAAAGTCCACATGTCATACCATTAAGTTGTATATATATATATATACATGACTATTACTAATAAGATATAATATCTTAAGATATATACTAGTACTATTAAGAGAGAGAGACATATATACATATATACGTGTGTGTATATATAAGAAAAAGTCTAAGTAAAGGGAATATCTAATAACGTTATACAACTCATGTCCTAGGTAAGAACTGTCTAAATACCTTATATTCGGTTTAGAGAATTGAAAGTATACACTCCCCCTTTTTTTCTGGTTCTCTTCTTCAAGTCGAATGAGACTGACGTAGAGACTACGGGTCTTCTCGGTCCGTTCCCCATGTCGTCTGTGTCACAGGAATCGGACGTGTATAGTGGTCGGAGAAGAACGGAGTCCCAAAGAAACATCTTCCTTTTGTGACCAAACCCTGTCCTTTAAAAAAGTTTCACTTCAATTCAGGAGGAAGTCTTTATAGTCCCTTTCGACAAACGTCGGTCACGAAGGAGACCAAACGCTCTTCGTAGGTCTATTTCTCCGTAAGCTCCTTCACTGTAACGTCACGACACCCGTGTCAAGAACAGGGTCGGAGAAATACATGTTCTAATTTCTTCACAGAAGTATGTGTGTGTCTGACTGTGGAACGAGGTGTGAGAGTGGGACCCTGACTCTTGAAGTCCTGGGTCGTTTTCATAAGACCTCTTCACGGACCTTACTTGACCTCACACCAACTAACAGGAATTTATGCCGAAGGTTGTTGACGAGGGACTGAACATACACACTTAAGGAGGGGACTGGAACTTGGACCACCTGAAACTAAACTGTGGTAAGGTCGAATTCAAATCGGGAAATTATGTGGACCACCGAAAGTGAAAATGAGAGGACCCAGGGTCAGAGGTCTGAGATTCTTTCACTCACCTATGACAACCTTCCACACTCAGTTCTGACGACCTACACACTTAGTCCGGTGAACCTTTCAAGGTCTGGTGGACTCCGAGGTCGACTGATACCTCCGTCCTCGTTGGGATGGTCATGGTCCACCTGGTCTCCCTGACGGCTCGACCCGAATCTTTTGAGTGTCTTTATACTCTTTAATATGTAGCTACAACAACATTAGGTGGTTTAAACTGTAATAACGACCACTAAAAATGGAACCCCGAAGAAGATAAGTCTTAACGATACGGTGTACTTTCTGTTCTAAAGAGGAATGTTCATACAACATTCGTAAGGCTCAGTCTCTTTCCTTTCCGACGGGGACTCTTTGATTCTGTAGGAGGACACATCTATTCTATCTCCTTCCTGTAAAACCCCTCTTTACGCCTCTTGTCTTCTCTTTTAGGATCACTTTATTAGTAGTCATGAACGACCTAAGGTCTGAGTGCTACTATGTCTATTATTTTAGTTCTTGTGAAGGTCACAGAGGTCGAAGAGTAGTAGGGTATGATCCTTCAATGATCGTGTTGACGGTTTAGGTACTTCACGTAAAAAATCAAACTAAGGGGTTCCTGAGACTCTTTTAGTGCTCACGCACGTAGTTATAACTGATATACTGGTGGACTTCTTAGGTCAGGACGTAGGAAGTGGGTAGAACGAAGAGAACTGGTCAATATTCCCTGACCCGACCTCTCCCCCGAGGAGTGTAGTCCGTTACTTCGTTCTGAAGACGAGGAAGAATATCGGTCACGGTAAACAGGGGTCGTCTATTATATACGGTACCGAGGTCACTACAAAAGAAGGAGTTACCACAGGAAAGCGTCTAGTGACCAATATATCCTCCGGTTTAAGATGGTTCCGACGAATTACGTTCACAGTCTCTCAATCTCTACTATAACTTTACACTAGACATAGTTCGAATTACAAGGTAAAGTATCGTTAAAATTTACCCTTTTGATATACAGGTGTCAGGGTTATTAGAACTGAGGGTAATATACTGTCAGAAAAGATTAGTCACTCGTTACTCGTCTACTTGGGTAGTATACTCTTGGGGTCTCTGTGAGTCTTTATTTGGACCGGTCGTAGGTGTAGCTTCCTTCGTGTCACTGGTTACCTTCTGGAAGTAAGTCCTTTGTATGCGTGTCACGGTTTCAAAACTCGTCTTCCTCTTTGTCCTGACCCTTAATCAGAGACTAAGCAATTTGAAAAATTTGTAAAGGTAACACGAGACACACACACACACACACACACACACACACACACATTCTGTTCATTACTTTTAACATAACTTAATATAGCGGGAACAAAAAACTTTGACGGTGATCGACCCCGTCCAGTAAATTCATCGATTTTTACTTTCTCACACAGTTTAAGATATATGTAAGTCTTTTGTATAAAAGGACGATGTACTGGTCACACTAAGATGGTCACCCTTAAAATTTTCTAAGATTTTCTATACCTGTAAAATTTGTAAATGTTGTGTGAGACTATATACGAATTGACTCCCCCTGTGGTTTGTGTTGAGGATTTAATCGGACTTCTTATATTTTTTCAAAAGGAATCCCTTTTATATGTAGAAGACCTAAAATTTTCTTCTATACCTTAGCCACCTGTCTCTTACTTCTTTCCAATACAACACATCTCTTTTGTCACCTACTTTCCCGTACTTCGTGTGTCTAACCGTTTCTAAAGAGGACCAACATGTCTCACTCAAACCCTTACCGTCTTAGGCTCAGAGTATCTATCAATACTTGACACTCCTGAACTTACGGTGGGATTTCTCAAAAGTTAATTACTTTTTTTCGTTATCCTTCTTATTTGGTTGATCTAGATTGTGTATACCTTGAGATAGGTTGTTGTTGACCTGTTTATGTGTAAACAGGGTGTACGTGTACCCTGTAAGAGGTTCTATCTAAGTACAGTCTGGTGTATAATGTAGAGATACATAATTTTTTCTTTCTATAGTACGTTTCGTAAAAGAGACTGTCACTATGTTATCAATCTTTAGTTATTGTCTTCCTTTTGATCTTTTACGTGTTTAAACACCTTTAACTTATTTTGTTGGTCATTTAGTTTCTTATTTAATCTTCCCTTTTAACTTTTAAAGAACTCTGTTACTTCACTTTTACTTTTGTGTTGTATAGTTTTAAATACCTTTCTTCGTTTTGGTCACGATTCCCCTAAATATTGATATTTACAGATACAATTTTTTATTCTTTCGAGATTTTAGTTATTGGATTGAAGCATTCAATTCTTTGATCTTTTTCTGCTTGTTCGTTCTGGGTTTCGGTCGTCTCCCCTTTTATTATTCCTAATTTTGTCTCACAATCTCTTTAATTTTACCTTCTCCAGAACAAGTCCGAAGTGTTCGTCCTTTTGTCTGTGACTGGACGGACCTATGACGGGTCTAAGGTATAGACGGACATTCGTGTCTTTCAGTCCACCATAAGACCTATTCTTTCCCTCACCCAGAACCTTAAGAACCAGGTGACCTCCAGACCGGTTGGGGGTTCCCAGATTCTTCAGAATACTGAGTATTCTACTTTGTTTATCGTAATATTTTTGAAGTTATTTGTCATTCTAAAGGTTTTTTTTTTTTTTTCAATTTGGTCTCGACGTAAGACGTCGTGTGTTTGACTACTACTATAGTCAAGCGTCAGATCCTAATATTCACGTTCGAGGGTTTGGACGTCAAACTTCAAAGTGGGTACCCTACTTGTATGGGGGTCCGGGAAATGTTTAACCCTAAGGTATAGTGACATTGTCCCCTGAAGGGTCACGACAAGTCTAGACCTACAAACGACGACCGGGTTCAACCACTACATATTTCACAATAAAGAGAGATAATAAAGATAAATAAAAGAAAATTATTGACATATAACTCTAATTCAGTTTATTAAACGTAATTTTAATTTAACAAATAAACACACATTACTCATCAAAGAAAACAATTACTCGGGAAACTTTGATTTTATTTTCATTTTGAAAGGTGTTTTGTGTCTTTCCTCTTCTTATATCTGATCTTTGTGTCATGTCCTTGAGTTGTTTTAGTTTACGGCCAAGAAACTTCTTTTAATTATTTTCACCCATTGAAACTCGAACTACTTTTTCTCTGTTCAGTTTAATGATTTTTAATCTTTACTTTCACCTCTATCATGGTTACGATACCTTTTTTTTCTAACATTCTATGGTGATATTTGTTGACATGTGGTTATTTAATCTATTGGGGATACTCTACCTGTTTAAGGATTTGTGTTTTGAATGGTGTGACTTAGTACTTCTTCATGTTTGGATCTTATCCTAGTATCGATCACTATTCTGACTAAGTCATTAGTTTTTAGAGGATCGTGTCTTTCAGGACCTATACTGTCGAAATAATCCTTTAAGATGATTCGTATATTTATTTATTGTAATTTAAGAATCATCTTAAGTAAGATACTCGTAACAGAACTATGTTTCGGTCTGTTTCTGTGATGGTTTTGTCTTTTGATGTCTGGTCACAGGGAATACCCGAAGGGAGCACTGAGTCTACTATTTCTTAGGTGGACGTTACGCCCTCTGGATCCAAACTAGGAACTCAACCCTTCTAAGGGACCTCCTCCTAGGGTGACCTCACCTCGTTGGGTGAGGTCATAAGTACGGATCTCTTAGGGATACCTCTTTCCTCGGACCACCCAATGTCAGGTACCCTAGTGTCTCAGCCTGTACTAATTGGTTGATTTGTATGTCTTACAGGGAATATTTGTGACTATGTTTTTAGGAGTCGTTATATGACCATATGATTTAAGTAGTAGTATATTTTTCCTAATATGTAGTACTAATTCACCATTAATAAGAACCTTACATTCCCACCAGATCGTACACTTTTGAATTTGAATAATTACGTTATGTGACGTAATTGTCTTATTTACTTTTTTGAAAGCCTAGTAGAATTAACTATGTCTATCTCGTAAACTTTTTTAAGTCGTGAGAAAGTACCATTTTGTAACTTGTTTGATTCTTATCTTCCTTTAATGGTGTCATGTTTTTTTTTTTTTTTTTCTTTTGATATATATTTTTTGACTGTCGGTTGTAGTTTGAGGTTTCACTTTATGACTCAAAAAGGATATTTTAGTTCTTTTCCGTTTCTCCGGTGGAAGTAGTGAAGATTAGTTCTTCCCTGACTTTTAAGATCGGTCTTATTACTTAGTTATTTTTGTTTATCTTCCCTACGTTTAACCTATCCTTCGTTTTAGTAGAGACAAGTGTTTACTGTACTGGAATAGACATCCTTTAGGATTTCTAAGTCAAGTCAAGTCAACGAGTCAGGACAGACTGAGAAACGCTGGGGTACTTAACGTCGTGTGGTCCGGAGGGACAGGTAGTGGTTGAGGACCTCAAGTGAGTCTGAGTGCAGGTAGCTCAGTCACTACGGTAGGTCGGTAGAGTAGGAGACAGTATTGGAAGAAGAGGACGGGGGTTAGGGAGGGTCGTAGTTCTAGAAAAGGTCACTCAGTTGAGAAGCGTACTCCACCGGTTTCATGACCTCAAAGTCGAAATCGTAGTAAGGAAGGTTTCTTTAGGGTCCCGATTAGAGGAAGTCTTACCTAACCAACCTAGAGGAACGTCAGGTTCCCTGAGAGTTCTCAGAAGAGGTTGTGGTNTCTTCCCTGACTTTTAAGATCGGTCTTATTATTTAGTTATTTTTGTTTATCTTCCCTACGTTTAACCTATCCTTCGTTTTAGTAGAGACAAGTGTTTACTGTACTGGAATAGACATCCTTTAGGATTTCTAAGTCAAGTCAAGTCAACGAGTCAGGACAGGCTGAGAAACGCTGGGGTACTTAACGTCGTGTGGTCCGGAGGGACAGGTAGTGGTTGAGGACCTCAAGTGAGTCTGAGTGCAGGAGCTCAGTCACTACGGTAGGTCGGTAGAGTAGGAGACAGTATTGGAAGAAGAGGACGGGGGTTAGGGAGGGTCGTAGTTCTAGAAAAGGTCACTCAGTTGAGAAGGGTACTCCACCGGTTTCATGACCTCAAAGTCGAAATCGTAGTAAGGAAGGTTTCTTTAGGGTCCCGATTAGAGGAAGTCTTACCTAACCAACCTAGAGGAACGTCAGGTTCCCTGAGAGTTCTCAGAAGAGGTTGTGGTCTCAAGTTTTCGTAGTTAAGAAACCGTGAGTCGAAAGAAGTGTCAGGTTGAGAGTGTATATATGTACTGGTGACCTTTTTGGTATCGGAACTGATCTGCCTGGAATCAACCTTTTCATTACAGAGACGAAAACTTATACGATAGATCCAACCAGTATTGAAAAGAAGGTTCCTCATTCGCAGAAAATTAAAGTACCGNGTACCGATGTCAGTGGTAGACGTCACTAAAACCTCGGAGGGTTTTATTTCAGACTGTGACAAAGGTGACAAAGGGGTAGATAAAAGGTACTTTACTACCCTGGCCTACGGTACTAGAAACAAAAAACTTATAACTCGAAATTCGGTTGAAAAAGTGAGAGGTAAAAGTGAAAGTAGTTCTCCGAAAACTCAAGGAGAAGTGAAAGACGGTATTCCCACCACAGTAGACGTATAGACTCCAATAACTATAAAGAGGGCCGTTAGAACTAAGGTCGAACACAAAGAAGGTCAGGTCACAAAGATTACTGCATGAGACGTATCTTCAATTCATTCGTCCCACTGTTATATGTCGGAACTACATGAGGAAAAGAATAAACCTTGGTCAGACAACAAAGTACAGGTCAAGATTGACAACGAAGGACTGGACGTATGTCTAAAGAGTTCTCCGTCCAGTCCACCGGACCATAAGGGTAGAGAGAGTCTTAAAAGGCGTCAAATAACACTAGGTGTGTCAGTTTCCGAAACCGTATCAGTTATTTGTCTTTGTCTACAGAAACCTTAAGAGAACGAAAAATGTACTGGGTCGTCTACAAGCGTTAAACTAAAGACCAAGGAGACGGAAAAGATTTTGGTCGAACTTGTAGACCTTCAAGTGTCAAGTGTATGTCGACTTCAGACCGAACCTCTTAAAACTCGTAATGAAATGATCGTACACTCTACTCACGTTAACACAACATGAAACTCGTAAGAAGCCGTAACGGAAAGAAACCCTAACCTTACTTTTGACCGGAAAAGGTCAGGACACCGGTGACGACTCAAAAGGTTTAAACGACCGTATAACTCACGTGGTGAAAGTGTCGTAGTAGAAAGTCCTAAACTTTATCGAGTTGACCTTACGGTAGTGGAGGTGATCGAAACAAGTATCACTACGAAATATTCCGGGTGAACTGAAGTGTAAGATCCTATAGACCGAGATCTACTCACTAGTGTGGTAACACTAATAGGTCCAGTACTTCTATAAAAAACATGTCAAGAAGACATATAAGAACGATGAAGAATTATAGGAGACGAAGACAATCCAGATATGGTAAAGACAGGGAATAGCTCGGGTAGAAACGTACTTTATAAGGGAACCACATATATTAAAAGAACTTCTCTAGAGATCAGAAAGGGTAAGACAAGAAAAGGAGATAAAGAAACGTAACTAGAGACTCCTTCCGAAAGAATAGAGGAGAACGATAAGAAACCTTGAGACGTAAGTCTACGAATATAGAAAGGAAAGGAGGAAACGAAAAGCGAAGAGAAGAAAGTGTCGATAAACATTCCGGAGGGGTCTGTCGGTAAAACGAAAAAACGTAAAGAAAAGGTACCCCTACCAGAACTAGGGACAGAGGACATGTTACAGTACTTGGAGTAAGGTATCAAGTAGTCCGTGAGATAGATAGTCTAGATCCGGGAATTTAGATAAAGAGTGAAGGTGACATATTAGTATTCTCTAAACTAAATCCAGTATGGACTTACCAGATCACTAAAGGGGATGAAAGAAGTCAAATTCAGACTTAAACCATTATTCCTCAAGTACTAGACTCGGTGTCAGTCGAGGACCAGAACAAAAACAACTGACATATCTCGAAGAGGTAGAAATCGACGTCTCTTATATTAGTTAGACTTAAACCAAATTTCTATGTGTGTGTGTATGTGTATGTAGATTATTTGTTTAAGTTGTTTCATCGTCTTGTGGTCGCGAAGGGACCACCGAGTCCACCATTTCTTAGACGGGTACTTCGTCCTCCGGACCAAGTTACGGACCCAGTCCTTTAGGGAACCTCCTTCAGTACCGTTGGGTGAGATCATAGGAATACACCTCTTAGGGGTACCTGTCTCTTCGGACCGTCCGACGTCAGGTACTCCAACTTTTCTCAGTCTGTGTTGACTCTCTGATTCGTGTCGTATCGTGTCATCTTATATTTTAATTGTGTTTCTTTAGTCATCCCGAAGATGTGTGATTCCTATTTACTAGACTTCTTCTTTACTTCTTTCGATAAGATAACTTTTCTCGTAGTTTTTTACATTTTGAAACCTCAATTATTTTCTCCATTTCGAAAATGTTACTCTTGACATTCTGTAACGACTTTCTTTTACATCGTCTGTATTTACTTTTCTATAGGTACAATACCTAATTTTCTGTTATAATTAATCAGATGAATACGTTTAACTAGGTGTTTAAACACGTTGGAGATAGTTTTAGGGTTACTGTACAACTGTCTCAATCTTAGGTAGGATCTTACATATGTCTTATATCTCACAGAGGTTTGTCGGTTTTCTTTGAACTTTTTCTTATTGTTTAAACCTTCTGAGTATGAAGGACCAAAGTTTTGAACGTTGTTTCGATAACATTACTTTTGCCGTACCGTGACTGTATTTCTGTCTGTATATCTGAATAGTTTGTCATACATATCAGTTTAATAGTAGTTCTTCTTACGATTTCTGGTAAGGTATGTCTTTCTTCTCAGAAATGTGGTGGTAGAATCAAACAATCCTGACGGTATTGTTTTATAGTATTTGGTCATCGAATATGACCAAAAGTACTAAATCTCCGACCCTTTAGGATCTAGTTCCACAGACTACTCTTGGGTGAAGAAATACTGGTACAAAAGAGACATTGAAGTCCACTGTCTTCCTCGTTCGATTAAGAGACCTAGAAGAAAATATTCCCGTGCTAAAAGTTAGTATTCCTGAGGGTTTCGTGGAGGGTTTCCAGGACAGAGGATTATAGTAATGGAATCACAATTCTAAAGAAGTATGTCAAAATCCCCTTCGTGATGCAAGTCACATGTTGTCTAGAAATTGATTGTTGTATATATTTTCATTGGTTTTTATCTAGTTTCTGGATTTCTATTCTCGATATTGTTATTTTAACAATCCTGTTTCGAAAAGTACCCTAAACAGTCACTAAACAACTTATAATATATTTCTGTCCTCGTTATTTTTATTATCTGTTACCATGATGTAGTTTTTATTTTTGTGTGTTAATTATCTTATTATGTCATTGTGTTATCTACTCTTTTTATGAGTGTTCAGTATATAGACTATTTCGTAACTATAGGTCTTACGTATCTTTTATGGATTTTTAGTGGTGTTAGACTAAATTTGTACCCGTTTTCTGGATGTGTCTGTAGACAGATTTCTACCTGTTTATGGGTTATTCGTACACTTTTCTACCCATTGTAGTGATGAACAAGTCAGTCCAGTCAAGTCAAGTCAAGTCAGCGAGTCAGTACAGGCTGAGAAACGCTAGGGTACTTAGCGTCGTGTGGTCCGGAGGGACAGGTAGTGGTTGGGGGTCTCAAGTGAGTCTGAGCGCAGGTAGCTCAGTCACTATGGTAGGTCGGTAGAGTAGGAGACAGCAGGGGAAGAGGAGGACGGGGATTAGGGAGGGTCGTAGTCTCAGAAAAGGTTACTCAGTTGAGAAACGTACTTCACCGGTTTCATGACCTCGAAGTCGAAATCGTAGTAAGGAAGGTTTCTTTAGGGTCCCGACTGGAGGAAGTCTTACCTGACCTAGCTAGAGGAACGTCAGGTTCCCTGAGAGTTCTCAGAAGAGGTTGTGGTGTCAAGTTATCGTAGTTAAGAAACCGTGAGTCGAAAGAAGTGTCAGGTCGAGAGTGTAGGTATGTACCGGTGACCTTTTTGGTATCGGGACTGATCTACCTGGAATCAGCCGTTTCATTACAGAGACGAAAACTTATACGATAGATCCAACCAATATTGAAAGGAAGGTTCCTCATCGTAGAAAATTAAAGTACCGACGCCAGTGGTAGACGTCACTAAAACCTCAGGGTTTTTTATTTCAGACTGTGACAAAGGTGACAAAGNGTAGGTCGGTAGAGTAGGAGACAGCAGGGGAAGAGGAGGACGGGGATTAGGGAGGGTCGTAGTCTCAGAAAAGGTTACTCAGTTGAGAAACGTACTTCACCGGTTTCATGACCTCGAAGTCGAAATCGTAGTAAGGAAGGTTTCTTTAGGGTCCCGACTGGAGGAAGTCTTACCTGACCTAGCTAGAGGAACGTCAGGTTCCCTGAGAGTTCTCAGAATAGGTTGTGGTGTCAAGTTTTCGTAGTAAGAAGTCACGTGTCGAAAGAAGTGTCAGGTTGAGAGTGTAGGTACGTACTGGTGACCTTTTTGGTATCGGGACTGATCTACCTGGAATCAGCCGTTTCATTACAGAGACGAAAACTTATACGACAGATCCAACCAATATTGAAAGGAAGGTTCCTCATCGTAGAAAATTAAAGTACCGACGCCAGTGGTAGACGTCACTAAAACCTCAGGGTTTTTTATTTCAGACTGTGACAAAGGTGACAAAGAAGTAGATAAAGGGTACTTCACTACCCGGGTCTACGGTACTAGAAGTAAAAGACTTACAACTCGAAATTCGGTTGAAAAAGTGAAAGGAGAAAGTGGAAAGACGGTATTCCCACCATAGTAGACGTATAGACTCCAATAACTATAAAGAGGACCGTTAGAACTAAGGTCGAATACGAAGAAGGTCGGGTCCCAAAGAGTACTACATGAGACGTATATTCAATTCATTCGTCCCACTGTTATATGTCGGAACTACATAGGGAAAAGGATAAACCTTGGTCAGACAACAAGGTACAGGTCAAGATTGACAACGAAGGACTGGACGTGTATTAAAACAGTTCTCCGTCCAGTCCACCAGACCATAAGGGTAGAGAAAGTCCCTTCTCATTTAGTTTTGGTGTTACTTTATTGTAAAGTGTAGGTACAACTGTCGATGATAGTTCTTTTTAAATTTTTAGTGATCACATCCGTTCCTATATCTTATTAACTTTGAGACGACGACCAGATCAGTCAAGTCCAGTCGACGGGTCAGTACAGGCTGAGAAACGGTGGGGCACCTGACGTCGTGTATCCGAACGGACAGGTAGTGGTCGAGGGCTTCAACGAGTTTGAGTGCAGGTAGCTCAGTCACTACGGTAGGTCGGTAGAGTAGGAGACAGCAGGGGAAGAGGAGGACGGAAGTTCCGTCCTCGTCCATCTTCACGTTTTACCACGTTTACGACACTTTTTTCCACGTTTTAATTTGGATATTAATGCTACACTGGGTCGTTAAGACGAAAACCCATTTATAGGTTTTCTTGACTTTCGTCCCAGAATTCACTCTAACATGTGAGTGCGGGTATCCTCGTAATGAGTGTTGTCGCCATTACCCCATCGTTGATTTCACGGATAACTACCTACTTACCTATTTGTTTTAAACCACATAGATATGTTACCTTATAAAAGTCGGAATCTTTGTTTAAGATCGTATGTTGTACCTACTTTGAACTCCTATAATATAAATCACTTTATTTAGTCAATGTTTTTCTCTTTATACCGTACTAAGATACATATACGTACACACGAACGATTCAGCAAAGTCAGGACAGACTCAGAAACGTTGGGATACCTGACATCGGACGATTGAGGAGACACATACCCTAAGGGGTCCGTTCTCATGACCTCACCCGACGGTACGGGAGGAGATCCCTTAGGGGGACTAGGTCCCTAGTTTGGGTACAGAGAATACAGAGGACGTAACAGTCCGTCCAAGAAACGGAGACATTGTGGACCGTTCGGGAAGATGAATATATACTGATCCATCAATATGGGTGTCTCTGTCTTTCACCTTACCACCAACGGTCCATAACTCTACCCTCCCATGACCCATCAATGATGAATTCCTCACGTCAAAACCACAACGTTCTACTCAAAACCTCTACCCACCGGTACCAACGTGTTATAGTCACATGCATTATGGTGAGTGACTGGACATATGAATTTTTACCAGTTCTAAATTACAATACAATGTATGTAAAATAGTGTGATTTTTACAATGATTTCTTTTTTCGTTACTTCCTCTTTCTCTGTTACAAATTGGTTTCGTACTCTACTACAAAAAAAGATATCACATCCTTGTAGTAAAACAGTCGTCTTACCTCTTGTCTAACTTTCTTTCATTTTGTTTTTTGTAACGCTCTTCCGTATTTATTTCTGGACCTGATCCTGACACAAAAACACTCTCTCCTCTCATTGTGAGTTCCCTAAAAACACACTCTATTTACGATCCTGCACGACTCGTTAAACTCTTCACTATATGTTCTTCTCCATCTACCCTTCAGAATCCTAGACCAGACCATTGAATGGGTCACCGCTCTTCTGTCCTTTCCCTCGGTTACTCCTCCGACGTCTCAGGTGCCAAACTGTACTCACACTACTCTATAGTAGGTGTATTTCGAGAGACGACGTCGTGGTCCGTACCTGTAAATTCAGAGGACAGGTCTTTACAGAGCCGAACGTCTCCACGCAAGGTTGTGACAACCATCTTTACATTTAACTACGTCGGTGATACCTCTTGACGTGCTTCCAAGGAAATTTTTAATTTTGACTCGATGGTATACTAGGAAGTCAGGTTGAGGACTCGTTATAGACCCGTTTAAGATTAAGTTTGTATATGTACGTGGAGATACGATTATCGTAGTGATAAATATTATAGGTTCTGTACCTTCGTTAGATTCATAGGTAGTTCTCTACTTACCTATTTTTTCCATGACATGTATGTATTTTGACTTATGATACGTCAATATTTTTTCTTGTTTTATTACGGTAAACGTTGTACCTACGTTGATCTCTAATAGTGTGATTTACTTCATTCAATCTGTTTCTTTTTATAATATACTATAGTGTATATACATCTTAGATTTTTCTACTATGTTTACTTGATTATTCTGTCTTTGTCTGAGTATGTATTTCTTTTGTTTAAATACCAATGGGTTCTCCTTTCCCGGTCGAGAGTGTAAACATGTACTGATGACCTTTTTGGTATCGAAACTGACGTACCTCGAAACAACCGTTCCACTACAGAGACGAAAATTTATATGACAGATGAAAACAGTATCGAAAAGTAGGTTCTTCGTTCGTGGAAAATTAAAGTACCGGTGCTAGGGACAGGTGTCACCAAAACCTCAGATTCTTTTATTTCAGAGAGTGACAAAGGTGAAAAAAGGTACATGTACGGTACTTCACTACACTGGTCTACGGTACTAGAATCAAAAAACTTACAACGAAATTCAGTCGAGAAAGTGAAAGGAGAAAGTGGTAGTAGTTCTCCAAGAAATCAAGGAGAAGTGAAAGACGGTAATCTCACCATAGTAGACTTCTATACTTCAAGAACTACTAAGAGGACCGTTAGAACTAAGGTCGAACACTAAATAGGTCGGACTGTAAAGTGTACTACATGGGACGTATCTTCAATTTATTTGTCCTACTGTTATATGTCGGAACTGTATGAGGAAAGGGTCTAACCTTGGTCAGGTAATAGGGTACAGACCAGGATTGACAACGAAGAACCGGACGTATGTCCAAAGAGTTCTCTACCATAAGGGTAGAGAACTTCTTAAAAGGTGTCAAACAACACTAGGTGTGTCAGTTTCCGAAATCACGACAGTTACTCCGTCTCCATCTACAAAAAGACCTTGAGGGAATGAAAGAGGTACTAGGTCGTTTACAACCAGTAGACTAAAGAATAAGGAGACGGAAAAGAAAAAAAATAAAAAGAAAAATAAAAAAATGAAATGGTATGACATAACCAAAACGGTATGTAACTGTACTTAGGTGGTGCCCACATGTACTCAAGGGTTAGGACTTGGGGGGAGGGTGGTGGGAGAGACGGAAAGGATTTAGGGTGAATGTGTAAATCAAGAGATAAGTACATGAGAACTTCGGAATTAAGTTCCCAAACCACATAATGGAACGTTTGTACACTTTACTCGTGTTGACACACTTGAGACTTGAAACAGTAACGGAAAGAGACCCCAATTTTTCTTTTGACTAGAAATGGTCAGGACACCGGTGACGACTCAAAAGGTTTAAACGACCGTATAATCATATCCTGAAACTGTCATAGTAGAAAATCCTAAATTTATCGAGTCGACCTAAAAGTAGTGGAGGTGATCCAAACAAGTATCATTACGAAGTATTTCGGGAGAACTGAAGTGTGAGGTCCTACAGACCGAGATCCACTCACTGGTGTGGTAGTACCAATAGACCCAGTGATTCTGGAGAAAACATGTCAAGAAGCTACGTAAGAACGGTGGAAAAGAATTAGAAAAGACGAAGACAAGCCAGGTATGTTAAAGACAGGAAAAAACACGGATAGAAACGTACTTTATATGGGAACCATAGAGATTAAAAGTACTTCTCTAGAGACCAGAAAGGGTAAGAATAAAAGGAGACAAAGAAAAGTAACAAGTGACTCCTTCCGAAAGAATAGAGAGGAACAGTAAGAAACGTTGAGACGTAAGTCTACAAATATATAAAGGAAAAGAGGAAACAAAAAACGAAGAGAAGAAAAAAGTCGATTTACATTCCGGAGGAGTCTTTTGGTGAAAACCACGAAAACTCAACACCACGACCTTTTCTGAGAACTCTCAAGGAACCTGTCGTTTCTCTAGTTCAGTCAGCTAGGATTTCCTTTAGTCAGGACTTATGAGAAACCTTTCTGACTACGACTTCGACTTCGAGGTAATAAACCAATGGACTATGCTTGTTGACTGAGTAACCTTTTCTGAGGCGACGACCCTTTCCATATCCTGTCTTCTTCTTCTCCCACTGTATCCTACTCTACCAACTTACCGTAGTGACTGAGTTATCTATACTCAAACACGTTCGAGGTCCTCTATCACTTCCTGTCCCTTCGGAATGTACGACGTCAGATACCCCAGCGTTTCTCAACCTGTGCTGAATCGTTGACTTCTTTTTGTTTCCCCTTTACACCCTCTTCCTAATTTGATTGTCAAACCGTAATTGTCTATGTGCGATGATATATACTTTATTTGTTGTCCCTGGATGAAATACCATGTCCCCTGATATAAGTTATAGAACAGTATTGGATATTACCTGTTCTTGTACTTTTTTTCCTATATAACAAAATTATATTTAAATACAAAACGACGTGTGTACTTTGATTGTGTTATAACATTTAGTTGATATAAAGTTAAAAATTTTCAAAGTGGAACGTTACTTATGAACTTTTAGATCTTGTATGTCTACCTTTTCTAGACTCGTACTCTCTTTCTCGGGTGTCTCCAAGTAACCGAATGGAATCTACCAGACCTCTTCGATCTTCCTACTACCGTAGAGAACTTATATATATAGATCATTTTGAAAAGAAAATATAAGTGAATTTAATTTAAAACTGTACTAAACAAAACAGTAATCTGATTAGGAAAAGATTTTTCATAAAATCATATGGTTTAGTTATTCAATGTCACTAAAACTCACTTTTTTTTGTTTAGAAGATTTCCCCGTTCTCAATATTGGAGTTAAAAGGCTTCTTTTATAAGATAATTGGAGACGCCTATAGTGTACAAATCCTTATCTCGTTGCTAATGTGGTGTAAATGGGAATCCTTTGTGTCTGGACCTATTAAAAGGATTGGGACGGATCTTAAATTATCGATATTGGAAGTTAATAACTTTTGTAGATTAAGATAATTTGTCCAATCTTAAACGTCTTAGAATCGACATAGATACTGCTCCGTAACCTGTTGGAACCTCGTCTCAATGACACCCTATGAAAAGGGTTGATTTGGAAACTCACGATCTACAGGGTCGTTCGAAACGACACAGAGAGAGTCGTCTTTGAGAGTACAACATTCGACAGTCGTTTGCGAGTACCTACTACAATTAAAACTTTTTATAAATAACAACTTGTGAAACCCTACCATCACCAAAAGAACAAACGTAGTCAAGTCAAGTCAAGTCAAATCAACGTGTCAGAACAGGTTGAGAAACGCTGCGGTACCTGACATCGTACGGTCCGGAGGGACAGTTAATAGTTGAGGGTATCAAATGAGTTTGAGTACAGGTAACTCAACCACTACGGTAGGTTGATAGAGTAGGAGACAGCAGAGGAAGAGGAGGACGGGAGTTAGAAAGGGTCGTAGTCCTAGAGAAGTTTACTCAGTCGAGAAACGTAGTCCACCGGTTTCATAACCTCAAAGTCGAAGTCGTAGTCAGGAAGGTTGCTTATAAGTCCCGACTAAAAGAAATCCTACCTGACCAACCTAGAGGAACGTCAGGTTCCCTGAGAGTTCTCAGAAGAGGTTGTGGTGTCAAGTTTTCGTAGTTAAGAAACCGCGAGTCGAAAGAAATGTCAGGCTGAAAGTGTAGGTATGTACTAATGACCTTTTTGGTATCGGAACTGTCTGTCTGGAACCGTTTCATTACAGAGACGAAAAATTATACAACAGATCCTACCAGTATTGAAAGGAAGGTTCCTCACAGAGAAATAAATTACCGGCTTCAGTGGCAGACGTCTCTAAAACCTCGGGAGGGGTTTTTATTTCAGTCGGTGACAAAGGTGACAAAGGGGTAGATAAACGGTACTTCGTTACTCTGGTCTACGGTACTAAAATCAAAATACTTACAATTCAAAATTCTGTTGAAAAAGCGAGAGGAGAAAGTGAAAGTAGTCCTCCGAGAAATAAAGAAAAAGTGAAAGATGGTATTGTCACCACTTTAGACGTATAGACTTCAATAACTATAGAGAGAGTCGTTAGAACTAAGGTTGAACAAGAGGGAGGTCGGGTCGCAAAGAGTACTACACGAGACGTATATACAATTTATTCGTCCCACTGTTATATGTCGGAACTACATAAGGAAAAGGATAAACCTTGGTCAGACAACAAGGTGTAGATCGAGATTGACAACGAAGGACTGGACGTATGTCCAAAGAGCTCTCCATCCAGTTCACCAGACCATAAGGGTAGAGAAAGTCTTAAAAGGTCAAATAACACTAGGTGTGTCAGTTTCCGAAACCGTATCAGTTATTTCGTCTTTATCTACAAAAAGGCCTTGAGAGTACGAAAAAGTCACTAGATCACCTACAACTGTTAGACTAGAGACCAAGGAGACGGAAAAGATTTTGGTCGAACTTGTAGTCCTTAAAGTGTAAGTGTATAACGACTTCGAACCGAACCTCTTACAACTCGTAATGAAACCATCGCACAGTCTACTCACGTTAACACGTCATGAAACTCGTAAGAAAACGTAACGGAAAGAAACCCTAACCTTACTTTTGACTGGAAACGGTCAGGACACCGGTGACGACTCAAAAGGTTTAAACGACCGTATAACTCACGTCGTGAAAGTATCGTAGTACAAAGTCCTAAACTTTATCGAGTTGACCTTAAGGTAGTGGAGGTGATCGAAACAAACATCACTACGAAGGATTCCGGGTGAACTGAAGTGTAAGGTCCTACAGACTGAGATCAATAGTGTGGTCTGTGTGGTAGTACCAATAGACCCAGTACTTCTAGAAAAAACGTGTCAAGACACATAAGAACGGAACGAAGAAGACACATAAAAACGGATACATGAGAACGGAACAAACGTATTCTGAATTGTTAAGTCCTCGACTATTTATAAGAACCNTCGTAGTACAAAGTCCTAAACTTTATCGAGTTGACCTTAAGGTAGTGGAGGTGATCGAAACAAACATCACTACGAAAGATTCCGGGTGAACTGAAGTGTCAGGTCCTACAGACTGAGATCAATAGTGTGGTCTGTGTGGTAGTACCAATAGACCCAGTACTTCTAGAAAAAACGTGTCAAGACACATAAGAACGGAACGAAGAAGACACATAAAAACGGATACATGAGAACGGAACAAACGTATTCTGAATTGTTAAGTCCTCGACTATTTATAAGAACCTCAGTTTGGACTTCTTTCCATTAGTCGTCCTGTGTGGGTGTCACAATACTAACCAAGTCCTGAGGTACCAAATCTCCTAGTACAGTCGTCCCCCTCCCTTAATGAAGACTCGGACCTCTACGTCTCTGACCGTTCAGTACAGGCGTTTATAATATTTCATGAGTGGAGACGGGAATCCTAACGGAGGTCCCTATTTATGACACAACGACTACAGTGTGTGTTGAAGGGTCTCTCTTCTTGGTCACACGACTACAGGTCTTCTCTCTGTCCGTCCTGAACCTTCGGGATTTCATCCTTACCCTAACCGAGTTCCGGAAGTGTATAAATTTCTCGTCCATATACCTTCATGTCCTTCCTTCTGTAAAAGTAAATAACATTCCGTCTTAAATTTCCGGTCCGTAGGATGTCCACTTCTCTAACAGAAGACCTCGTCACTAGTGAAAACTTCTGGTTAAGTTTAAGGTCGTTCCTCGGACATTGTTTGTTCCTAGAATAGTTGACAAACGTACTGAGGAGGTCCTTTCTTGGATCAGGAAGTGGGGTGTTTGTAGAAAAGTTCTAATATAGTTGTTTTACCACGTTGGACACTATTTCGAAAAAATTTCCTGAAAGATTTAAATATCAAACGGAAAATCTTCCAGTTGTAAACACCACCTTCTACTAAATCATCAACGGGAGTTGTTTATAACTTTCTGTTCCTAAGATTAATAAGAAAAAAAGACTAGAGTCTAAAGGACAAAGGGAGTTCCTTCACTAGTGTGTTATCATAACATACGTGTTATAACCTCACCTTATTATCTTGCTGACGTTAATGTCAAGACAGAGAATAGAGGACACACTAGACTCGACATTCTGAGAATTAGAGTAAACATTAAACCTCTATTACAAATACTGAACGAGTGATAAAATTTTTTTATGATTCTCGATATGTTTGCTTTCAATGATAAAATTTCACACTTAAATATCCACACTTTATTTACTGAAAAGGGTAAATCATCCTCACCTTAAATTTTTTATATAAACTCTCTGAACATTTTCACGTATGAACCCTGAAGGGACCACCATGTTACTTATCCTTAGGTGGATGGTTAAGTCCTCTGTACCCAAGCTAGGGACCAGACCCTTCTAAAGTGTACGGAGTCTCGTTGATTCGGTCCGTGGTGTCGATGACTTCGGACACACGGAGCTCGGACACGAGGTGTTCTCTTAGTGGTGCTACTTTCGGGGTACGTGACGTCGTTTCTCGGAGGACGACGAACGGTGTTGGTCTCTCAGGAACATGGCGTTGTTTCTGAGTCGTGTTGGTTTTTCTTTCACGTATGCAATTCTCTTACATGTAGGACGACGGATGTCTCAAAAGTGTTAGTGTCTACGACCTCAAGGTTTTCCAGTTCCTTTGTTACAAAAGTTTATCAAAGTGATTAACTTTAAGAATGACCTCTTTGACCTACTCAAAAATGAAAAAGTTCTTTACTGTCCTTTTTTTTTTCTAATTTTTTTTTCTTTTCTTTACTGTCCATGTCATATATTTTAACGTCATCCCCTTTTTTAACCGGAGAAATTCTGTTTAACCTTTAAAGTTTACTTTCCTTAGGTCAAACCTTTATATGTCCCCTAAACACCCTTAGATACTCAGTTAATGAGCTACCGATAGACCCTAAATGTTTGTTCTAATTTGAATCTTCACATCCCTTTCGTTTTAAACGGTGGAGTTTTGCAGAGATACCGTTCACTTAATAAACAGAAACGGTTTTGTCGTTTCTGACTTTTGAGAGTCCTTCTTAGGCACTGGATGACGGTAGACGGATCCCCGAAGGGTCCACCACGATCTCCCTTTCTTAGGTGGACGGTCACGTCCTCTTCATTCCCTGTGTTCAGACTAAGGACCAACGCTTCTAGGGGACTTCTCCTTTACCGTTGGGCGAGGTCATAAGAACGGACCTCCTATCGTACCTGTCTTCTCGGACCTTCCGATGTCAGGCGCCCCAGCGTTTCTCAGGTTGTACTGACTTGTACGTGTGTGTAGACGGATTTCTTACTTCCATTCTTCTGGACTAGGTTCTTCTCTCCTTATTAGTAATCATACTTGATCACACACCCAACCCCCTTGGATCGTTTCAGACGAAACATTTATAATAAGAGACACAGGATAACAGAGACGGATCGGACCGTTTTAAAAAAACGATTTGTATACGAAAGGTAGAGAACACTTAAAGGAAGGAGGTGAGACTTCAGGGTTTGGTGATGGGGAGTTGGATTGAGGAAATAAAAGTTTGATTCCTATTTCACTCCTAAAGTCGGTAAAACCGCTCACTGAGTCAAAAGGGACGTGATAGAGTACATACGTACAATAATATGAAAACGTACTAAAAGGGTACAATTAGACTGAGTACGGTTAAATTAAGAATCTGGTCGGTTTTCTTGTATCTTCCCATCTCCTTTTAAAGAAAGAGGGACCGGTTTGTTTTCGGTCTACTGTTATCGGTCCCGGTAATGGAAATAGAACCGATTTTAAATCGTAGTGTCTTTTTCTATATTAGGGTCTCATAGGGACACCTTCTATCTCGGTGTCATCCCTTCCTCAATGTTTCCTCTTAAATAAGTATGAGTCTAAGATTTTGTTCTTAAATCTTTCGTTTGATTCATGTTCGTCTTCATTCCTTGACCGACCTTCGTCACTCTCATACGTTCATAAAGTCTCGTTCATTCTAGCTTAGTCCACGTTTTGACCTTATCTACCCTCTGTTCACTACAGTGAGAAATTATTATTAGGATTCAGGTCATAAATGTACTGATCTCGAAGTCTCTAAAGTCAAAGAACCTTTTTCACGTCATTTACACTTTACTTTCTCAATCTTAAGTACGGTTAACCTATTTTCAAAGGGTTCAAGGAGTAAGAAAATTTATAACAAAAAATATAGGAAGTTAAATTTGTTTGTAAACTTATATATTTAAATGATACATGGTTTGTTTATTACACTCATTAAAGAGTAATATTGTGATATATGTTACGTACCGATATCTTGGAGGTTATATATGGGTGTCAAATCGTGGTCTGTACGGTTTAAAGTCCGTGGTATGGGGACTTCTAAAGATTAAAGACCTCCAAAACGGGACTAAATAAAGAGCGTACTAGTCCTTGAGAATATCGGTATAGAGAAAGTACTGTAAATATTAAATAAGGAGACCTCACCAGTAAATCAGTTGTTGGTCAGAGGTGTTCCGAGTTATGACTTTATCCACATTTCTGAGTATGTATGCCCTCCACGAAATAAAAGGTCGTCAAATTACACCCTCTACTTAAAGATTCATATATCGATTTTATAATTTTCCTCTCCATGAATAAAAATTCTATTATTATTAATGATACTCTTGTATCCCTCATCTCCAATTCTAAAGATTTCGTTTTCCTCATTTTTATGTTAGGTATTATTGTAATCCATCCTACCACTTTCATTCATGCTACGTAGTCTACAGGTCACCCACTTGGACGCATGTGTTTCTCGACTGTCAATTTCTTACAATGGACAAACCAGAACCGTTCACTGAACTTCGGTTGACTCGATAATACTTCTTGTTTTCTGCATTTTACTTCGATCTTTGTATTAAAGACATACACAATTCTTATAACCTTTACCACTCATGTCCTTCGTAATTTCGTCTTATAACTAAGTTAGTCTTATAATAAAATCTTTCTACCTAACTTCGAAATACACGGGTCTCCTTTTATTTGATTTGTCATTTGTAAACGTTACTAAACTCACTCTGAATCTTTGTTACCGTTACTCCTTTCTTTCTTTTCCACTAAGGTGTGGACGTCACACTCCTTACAATTCCTCAATGTACGTCCCTCTTCCGTTCCTCTCGAAGATTCTAAGATTTCTCCGTTACACTACCCCTCCACTTGAAAGTATAGAGTACACGTCCTGGTCCTGGTCCTGGTCCCAGTCCACTCTTTTCTTGAGTAGAAACCGTGATTCTTGAGTCATTAGTTCTATATATTAACAAATGATAAAAACTTTTAGTTATAATTAGAACTATATATAATATATATTATATTATAAACCTCATTAGTTATAATTAGGTTTTAATATTACTGAGCCACAAGAGGTCTCTTTGTCTTAGTTGTCCTATATGTACCTTTCTCTTATTCTCAATGATATTCCTTAACCGAGTGTTTTAATACTCCGACTGTTCAGGGTTACAAACGTCCGACCTCTAGATCCTTGTGACCACAACGTCAAAGTCAGACTCGAGTGTCCTGACTCTCGGTTCTCGCGACTACGACACCAAGTGCACACCTCCGGGCGTCTGAACTGTCGTCTCTCTTGCCTACAAGTCAAGGTCAAGTGTCCGTCCTCCTTCGACTGCAAAGTAAAAGCTTCCGTCAAAACAAATCAAGACGAGACAAATAAGTGCGAGAGTCTAACCTGTTCCGGGTGGGTGTAATCCCTCCCGTTAGATAAAATGAGTTAGATTACTAAATTTACAAGTACAGTAGTTTTTTGTGGGAGTGTCTTTGTGTATCTTATTACGAACTAGTTTATAGACCCGTGGGACACGGGTTAGTTCAAAAGCGTATTTTAATTGGTAGTATTATTTACCTTATCTTCATAAAATATATATAATGACTTAAAAGAAAATGGAGTCCGAGGTCGTACCGAACCGTACCGTGACGAGTACAAGAGAATTACAAGGGATGAACCGTGTGATAGGGAACTTCCTTTCATAGTGTCTTATAGTTAGAGATGAGGAAGTCACGAACGGTATGCGGTATTTGTTTCATTTCGTGTTATGTACGCATAAATTGACCATAATACTACCATCAGTTGACCACACCCTTTCGTTCTAAAAAGGTAGTGCGATGGTCGGTGTATTTAAAGTATTGTTTGTTGAATCTTATGGAAAAAAGGAAAACCTACAAAGTTGGTTGTAACGCATTGATAAATTAGTAATCTTGATCCAAACGTTTACTTACCTCGGATCACTAAAAGAAGACAAAAGATACCTACCTTCAAGTCGTCGACATTGGTGTCTTTACCGTCAGATCTCATTAATGACTAACAGAGTGATGTACAATACTTCTAACAATAGGTACGATACGTTTGATCTTCTGATCCAGAGTTCCTAACATTAATCGAACTAGAACTACGTATAAAATTCCCGTTACCACTGTACTGTGTCACGATTAAGACAGGTTCAAGGTTGGAACTGTATCAAGGTAATGACGGGGGTGCCATTAGAGGGAGTCTTTCTGTCTTTGGATTTGGTAGGTCGTAGTAAAAGAACTTTACATTATATGTGAAAATTATGTAGACAATTGACATTTGTTGATCAAAGGTTAAAACTTAACATATCAATGTGGTTTTACGGTACTTTTATTACTGAAAATTTTATAGACCTACGTTTAGTTCACGGAAAGAGGTTATTTAATTTACAATGGACTTCAGTTCCACTTTATTGGTCGTTAAGTTATCGTAACAAGATCAGTCCTTTCCATTGGTATCGTTGTATTAATAGTTGAATGTGTAAAGGAGTAAGGAGGTAAAACTAAGACTTTTCCGTTAAACTAACTTAATCAAAAATACGTACAAAAAATGTTAGACCGAAAGATGACTATGCACACAATCGGACGGTCCGAGGAGACAGTTACCTTAAGAAGTCAGTTCTTATGACTTCACCCAACGGTAAGGGAAGAGATCCCCTAGAAGGGTCGGTCACTAGCTTGAACTCAGAGGGTGTAATATCCGTCTAAGAAATGGTAGACTCGGTGGTCCCTTCGGGGAAGATAACTATAATCGAAAAATAAGTTCAGTCCTCATAGAAAAGGGGATAGGTGTATATAAGACTTCACTTTTTAAAAAAAAAATTAAGAGAGGTCAGACAGGATCCTGAGACTAACGGACTGTCTATTAAACGATTCGAACGGGAGAAGTAGGAGAAGTGCACATTTGTACCCCTGTTTACACAGTTATGTTAAAATCTTATAATTGACTACTTAAAAGGACGTCCTAAAGAACAATGGGAGACTGGAAGGAGATAAGTGGTCGATCCGGTACTCAGTGTGAAACAAAGTTCCTTTATAAAAATGTTTTACTTATCAGACATTGTTCACTTTAACAGTTTATAGACGGAAATTAACACATTCACCATTAAGTCCGTATTCTGTGTTACCTAATATATTCACCGTAGTTTTCATTCCGTAGAGATTAAGAACAGTACCGGTCTCTACCTCTTTCGTCACCATTGGGTGAGGTCACAAGAACGGATCTCTTAAGACACCTGTTTCCTCGGACCACCCGACGTCAGGTACCCCAGGGTTTCTTACCCTGTGTTGACTCGTTGACTTGACTTGACTGGCCACCCGAACTAAAATAACGTCCTAGTAAGAAGACCAGGACAAAGATCTAAAAAGTACAATTATGAGTCTGTGACACGTCTTTCAACGACATCGAACCCCACTACAGGAGAAGAAGGTGTTTCGTGACAGAGATGAGGGAACCGTCCGTTGACCTTAATCCCGTCCAGTGAAACTAGGATAGTTCCTCAGAGAACTGGATTATAGTCAAAAGTCTAAAACTTTTAGAGTCGGATGAAGATGAAGTGAGGACGAGACTTTCGTCCCCAGTCCTCTATCAAACCCCATACACATTCCGGGGAGAAGGACCCATCGGGACTTTGGGTTAAAATACAGGAGTCTTGGTACTCTAAAAATTTAGAAATTAGTGTAAAAAAAAGTGTTGTAAGTCGATTTACAGAAGTAGAGAGTGAATCAAGTCAGTGAGTCAGTACAGGCTGAGAAACGCTGGGGTACTTAACGTCGTACGGTCCGGAGGGACAGGTAGTGGTTGAGGGTCTCAAGTGTGTCTGAGTGCACGTAACTCAGTCACTATGGTGGGTTGGTAGAGTAGGAGACAGCAGGGGAAGAGGAGGACGGGGATTAGGGAGGGTCGTAGTCTCAGAAAAGGTTACTCAGTTGAGAAGCGTACTCCACCGGTTTCATGACCTCAAAGTCGAAATCGTAGTAAAGAAGGTCTCTTTGGGGTCCCGACTAGAGGAAGGCTTACCTGACCAACCTAGAGGAACGTCAGGTTCCCTGAGAGTTCTCAGAAAAGGTTGTGGTGTCAAATTTTCGTAGTTAAGAAACCACGAGTCGAAAGAAGTGTCAGACCGAGAGTGTAGGTATGTACTGGTGACCTTTTTGGTATCGGAACTGATCTGCCTGGAAACAACCGTTTCATTACAGAGACGAAAAGTAATACGATAGATACAACCAGTATTGAAAAGAAGGTTCCTCATTGACAGAAAATTAAAGTACCGACGTCAGTGGCAGACGTCACTAAAACCTTGGGTTTTTTTATTTCAGACTGTGACAAAGGTGACAAAGGGGTAGATAAAGGGTACTTCACTACCCGGGTCTACGGTACTAGAAGTAAAAGACTTACAACTCGAAATCCGGTTGAAAAAGTGAGAGGAGAAAGTGAAAGTNCAAGTCAAGTCAGTGAGTCAGTACAGGCTGAGAAACGCTGGGGTACTTAACGTCGTACGGTCCGGAGGGACAGGTAGTGGTTGAGGGTCTCAAGTGTGTCTGAGTGCAGGTAACTCAGTCACTATGGTGGGTTGGTAGAGTAGGAGACAGCAGGGGAAGAGGAGGACGGGGATTAGGGAGGGTCGTAGTCTCAGAAAAGGTTACTCAGTTGAGAAGCGTACTCCACCGGTTTCATGACCTCAAAGTCGAAATCGTAGTAAAAAAGGTCTCTTTAGGGTCCCGACTAGAGGAAGGCTTACCTGACCAACCTAGAGGAACGTCGGGTTCCCTGTGAGTTCTCAGAAAAGGTTGTGGTGTCAAATTTTCGTAGTTAAGAAACCACGAGTCGAAAGAAGTGTCAGGTCGAGAGTGTAGGTATGTACTGGTGACCTTTTTGGTATCGGAACTGATCTGCCTGGAAACAACCGTTTCATTACAGAGACGAAAAGTAATACGATAGATACAACCAGTATTGAAAAGAAGGTTCCTCATTGACAGAAAATTAAAGTACCGACGTCAGTGGCAGACGTCACTAAAACCTTGGGTTTTTTTATTTCAGACTGTGACAAAGGTGACAAAGGGGTAGATAAAGGGTACTTCACTACCCGGGTCTACGGTACTAGAAGTAAAAGACTTACAACTCGAAATCCGGTTGAAAAAGTGAGAGGTGAAAGTGAAAGTAGTTCTCCGAAAACTCAAGGCGAAGTGAAAGACGGTATTCCCACCACAATAGACGTATAGACTCCAATAACTATAAAGAGGGTCGTTAGAACTAAGATCGAACACGAAGAAGGTCGGGTCGCAAAGAGTACTACATGAGACGTATCTTCAATTTATTCGTCCCACTGTAATATGTCGTGATTACATGAGGAAAAGGATAAACCTTGGTCAGACAACAAGGTACAGGTCAAGATTGACAACGAAGGACTGGACGTATGTCCAAAGAGTTCTCCGTCCAATCCACCAGACCAAAAGGGTAGAGAAAGTTCTAAAAGGTGTTAAATAACACTAGGTATGACATTTTCCGAAACCGTATCAGTTCTTTCGTCTTTATCTACAAAAAGACCTTAAGAGAACGAAAAAGTTAATAGGTGGCCTACCACCGTTAAACTAGAGACCAAGGAGACGGAAAAGATTTTGGTCGAACTTGCAGACCTTCAAGTGCCAAGTACATAACGACTTCGGACCGAACTTCTTAAAACTCGTAATGAAATGATCGCACACTCTACTCACGTTAACACGCCATGAAACTCGTAAGAAACCGTAACGGAAAGCAACCCTAACAATCCAGGTATGGTAAAGACAGGAAATAGTTCGGGTAGAAACGTTCTTTATAAGGGAACCATATATGTTAAAAGAACTTCTCTGGAGATCAGAAAGGGTAAGACAAGAAAAGGAGATAAAGAAACGTAACTAACGACTCCTTTCGAAATATTAGAGAAGAACGATAGGAAACCTTGGGACGTAAGTCTACGAATATAGAAAGGAAAAGAGGAAACGAAAAGTGAAGAGAAGAAAAGTGTCTATAAACATTCCGGAGAGGTCTGTCGGTAAAACGAAAAACTTAAAGAAAAGGTACCCCTACCAGAACTAGGGACAGAGGACATGTTACAATACTTGGAGTCAGGTATCAAGTAGTCCGTGAGATAGATAGTCTAGATTCGGGGATTTAGAGAAAGAGTAAAGGTGACATATTAGTATTCCTTAAACTAAATCCAGTATGGACTTAACGGATCACCAAAAGGGATGAAAGAAGTTAAATTCGGACTTAAACCATTATTCCTCAGGTACTAGACTCGGTGTCAGTCGGGGACCAGAACAAAAACGACTGACATATCTCGTAGAGGTAGAAACCGACGTTTCTTATATTAGTTAGACTAAAACGACAACTGGTAGACCACTACAGGTACACATCTCAGAAGAGAACACAACAACCTTCTCCCACAAACGATACTGGTCACGTAAAAGAACCGTTTTGAGACAATCGGAAACAGGACGAAGTGAGGCGTAAGGTTCCGGTTTAAACGGACAATGAGGTCCACAAAGAACTGAAGGAGGAAAACGTAAGGTCAGGGGATATTACTTTTCCTGTAGAAAAAACCCACAATCAAGATTTTCCAGAACATCCAGAAGTATCTTGGCAAGTTGAAGTCGAAGAAGTCACAATGACCAACCCCGTAGCTGAACCTAATGGTACTATAACTTACCAAACGGAACCTCTGCTTGTCTCTAGTAAGACAGTAAAAACTCTAACGTAGGTTCATGACGTAAAGCCTGAGAAAGCAACTGGTATTACCGACGAGGTAAAGAAGACTCCCTAAGGACGGGTGTCATCATCTACATTACCAGTAGACTCAATTTAAGTGGGTAAGGTCAGGTAAAATCCAGTGACTGAGGATCTTACAGCTGCAAGTGAGAACGGTAGAGAACAAACTGGTGAAGGTTAAACGGAACTAAGTACCTGGACTGTAAGGTCCAAGGATACGTTATAACGAGAAATGTCGTAACCTGGAATGAAGATAGTGGTCAGTGTAGGTGTTCGCCCATAACAAAAACGAAACCGAGGTAGGGAAGTAAGAAAGACCTCAATAAAGAGGTGACTAGTGGTCATCGTATAACCCGTGGATGACTGGACCCCTCAGGGAGAAAGTCATAGGATAGTAAAACCGAAAAGTACGACAAGAGAGTGAGTCCCATCCACTTATTAGTCTTTAGATAGTTCTCCTTTTTTCCACGGTGATACTTTTTTCATACCTCCAAAGAGTTTTACGACTTCTACCTTGATGACATACTGAGTCGTTAAGGAGAGGACTCACATATAGGCCTTCTTTATTTTGTGTCTAAGTCTTTCTATGTACACGGGGTTACAAGTTTTGTCGTGATTAATTTTAACAGTTTTATGTCTCCGTTGGATTCACAGGTAGTTGTCTACTTACCTATTTCTTCTACACTATATATATACGTCGAGTTGGTATTTTATTTCCTACTTTATCGCGGTAACCTTCGTTGTACTTTTTCTACTGAGCTCCGTAATACGATTCACTTTCTTCAGTCTCGTTCTGTTTGTGACACACCATAGTGAATGTACCCCTTAGATTTTTTATGTTGGTTGATTACTTAGATTGTTTCTTCTTCGTTTGAGTATGTATTACTCTTGTTCAATAACCGAGGGACACCCCTCTTACTTCCTACTTCCCTTTTAAATTCATACTCTCTCATTCTCCTGTTTGTTAATCCATTTTTTGCTCGGTGCCACTATATAACGTGTTGTGTCCTCTAAATCGTTTATAAAATGTTATGAGTATTCACCTCATATTAGAAATTTTTAACCCTTAGTGACACAACATATGGTCATTGTATACAAAACACGTAGTCGACATGAAGTTACTTTTTCTCCTTTGTTCAAATTTTCTACGGTATTATTGAGTATTAATCCCTTTGTTTTTAGATTTACTGTGAATCTTATATAATTGTAGAGAGTCTAGTCCTTTTGAAAATCTTCAACATGTTTTGAGTAGCAGTCCCACACCAATTTGTCCGTGTTGGTACATAACGTTTCACCTTATTTGGAATATGCCCTATAAGCCGTTATAGAGACTTTTAGTGTATACGTGTGTGTGTTTGTGTAGTGTATGAGTATTTGTGAAACTAGGTTTTAAAAAGGAGATCCTTATCTCGAACTAAAATAAAAAATAAAAATAAAAATAAAAAATCAAGATGGTCAAATAACGATGGTTGGGTAGTGGGAGGTGGCAGTACGTGTGTACGAGTCAGTACATTGGGGTACCTGACGTCGGACGGTCCGAGGAGACAGGTACCTGAAAAGGTCCGTTCTGATGACCTCACCCAACGGTAAGGGAAGAGGTATCTCGAACTAAAATTTCGAGTGTTTATACTTCGGAACACACTTGTTCCTATATTAAAAAATTCACTTTTTCGGTCTACGTTTTGTCACTAATTAAGAAATACACAGTATTATCTTTCTTTTTATGTTTATATGGGTAAACAAATAAAAACGTTTTTAATTCAAGACACACCTATTTCTTCTTTCATTATTACCCTCAGTCTTCCATTTACTAATGTTCTGAAGAGACTTATATGGTAAAAATATAAAAATTAAAAATTTACCTCACTTATAAAATGTATTAGTTTTTAATCATTTAATTTTATTTTTTCCTTTTATTGTAACTTTTTGTTTGTTTTTTTTGCTTTGTATTGTAGTTCAGATATATCCAGTTTAACCATTGTATTAATGTATTCTTTATTAATAAAGTTCTACAAAACATTATGTTACAAGACTGAAAATGTATGAATGTAAAAATCACCCTATATAAGTTATCTGTTTCTCTTGATGTTTATTTAGAATTTTGGAGTAACTTACTAAAGTGGCTATTGTTGTCATGATAATATAAAAATCGTACATATAAAAGTCCTTTTCATCTGTGTATTTTTATGGTTAAACACTTCTTGGATTCATAAAGTGACGTCTGTTCTCGATAGTTTTGTTCCTTTAAGATGTTTTTATTTGAGACAACAATTTAAATTTAATCCTTATATTTATGTAATAAAAATAAAATATATAAATAAAAATTGATTAGTGTCTTACCCAGATTATCGTTACAGTGGATGACTTATGGGGTTTGTGTGTCTAAAGCCAAACGTTTATTTTAAGGGGTCCTCGGTCCAGACTGATCCTTTTCATATTCGATTCTAAACACATAAAACATGTATTTAGACTCTTTACGATTTTTGTATTTACTTATATCGGTTTACTATCGGATAGTGATGAAGAAAAGAGTAATTATATTTTACGTCAAATATCATACAAAATCAATATCGTCAATATATCAATATATTTATCGTCAATATGTCAATATCGTCAAACATCGTGTTAAAGGAGCGGTTTTTACAAATTAAACTCACATTATGTCAGAAAACTGAATTAAGGTCAAATATCCTTTCTCTCCTCTGTATTATTTTTTATTTATCGTCGGGTTGGTTATATATGTGTGTTGTTCTTATTTCGTTTACGTCGTTTTTATTATTTCTGACAATTTAGATTTACTAATCACTAAAAAAATTAAATAACAAAATTAATTAAATAAAATTAACCTCCTATTAATGTTACGACACAACCAAAGACGACATGTTATTCCGTTTAGTCAGTATATACTACGAGGGAGAAGTTGGAGGGAGGATGGGGGTGTAAGATAGGACCTAAAAATAAAATAGTAAGGAAATTAAAAAAACGTAAACCCCTTTTAGAATGTCATTTATAAATCCCTTATATTTATTTAATGGGATCTTAATAGAGAACACCTAGACTCGAGTGACACTGTAAGTCGTCTTCAGCGTCCGATGACCAGGCCACAAAGTGATTTCCTCTGTAACAATGTAGTGTTCATGTCGACGAGGTCCCCGCACCGTCTGTCGGGGTAAGTCTGAAGGAAAAGATATGAAGTCAGGGTCCAGTACAAAAGTGACAGGTCTCTCCTTCGTAGAACCTCATCTATGGGTATGACGATACGAAGTGACTTAGGACCAGTGAAAGTCTTGTTCCAGGTTTGGACCTTGTCTTTGTCGTACGTAAGGACCTAATGTATAAAAGAACACCCATGTGAGAGGGGTTTTGCCTACTACGATATTGGTCTGACTTGTCGAAAGAATAGGGACTTTGTAAACGAGGAAGTGTGCGCCACTGAGACGAGTACGAAAGACTAGATTACTTTTCAGGAAAGAACAGGGGTTACCTAATAAAGAGATATCGTACATTTTGATTAGTTCCTACAGAGACGGAACTCAAATACACGAGTGACCCATCGTGAAAGCAAACGTTAATTTTTATTCGGATAGAGAAACAAAGGATTTATTATTGGATAAACTTTCATTCCTGAAACATAAGAACCGTACCTCATAATTCATACCGTGTATACGAATTTAAAATAATAAATCGGGTTTATAAATGAATCGTGTGCCGTCTGTTCGTGAGACGGTCGGTAACCGGTGACAGTTGTTCTTACTTATTTACTTACTCTTCTACGGGAGTGCGGACGAAGTCTTTCAGCGTGAACCTTAGGAATATTGATATTAATGTTGTTACTTGAACGTACGAGTCAACACAAGTTGAGAAACTCCGTGGTGTCTGACATCCGACAGTCCGAGGAGACGGTTACCCTGACAAGACCGTTCTTATGACCTCACCCAACGGTAAAGAAGGAGGTCCCCTAGAAGGACTGGACCCCTAACTTGGGCACAGAGGATTTAGAGGATGTAAAGTGGTCCATCCAAAAAATAGTCGACTCGGTGGTCTCTTCGATGTAATATTGTTGTTTTTTACTCTTTCGGTGTACAAGTGACACTCTCGTGTGTCCCAAAACCATGAATCGTGTGAGTATCGACGGTATACGTCGAAGGGTCCACCGTGATCACCATTTCTTGGGCGGACGGTTACGTCCTCTGTATTCTCTATGTCTAAGGTAGAAGGAGGTCCTCCTCCCGTACCGTTGGGAGAGGTCACAAGAACGGACCTCTTAGGATACCTGTCTCCTTGGACCGTCCGATATCAGGTATTCCCACGTGTCTCAGTCTGACTTGACCTCGTTGAATTGTGTCTCAACGGTATAGGTCAAAGAGTTGATGTTTACCCTAAGTGTACGTCTACTGAGTGCCTCTGTTACTCGCTACTAGACTTTAGCTGTGTGAACATTTTGACCGTACGTTTCGGTGGGGTCGTTTCACGGACAAAGGCGTTTCCTTTCGGAAGAGACTCATCGTTACGACTGACAGTGTCTGTCCTACGACGGAAGGTCTCGTGTCTTTTACTAGCTACACGAATTGTTGGTGTTAACCGTCACTTTTACGTGTTTGCGTTGGACAAACCCGGAACAAACAAGGTCGTTATCGGGAAGAAGGGACGTCGCAAAACTCGTATTGATAAGAGCTCTAAGAACGGTACCATAAAATCTTAGAATAGCGATACAAAGGGAAGTGTGACAGGTTGACCGTAAAAGTGTTCAGTAGTAAACGAGGACTAAAGAACAATAATATTTACATAAATAAAATTAACCTCCGATTATTGAAATGTTATAACATAACCAAAACGGTATGTAGTTGTACTTAGGCGGTGCCCACTTGTGCACAAGGGGTAGGACTTGGGGGAGGGTGGGGGAGGCGCATGGTAAACCTGTAAGGGAAACGTAACGTCGTACTTTTCCAGGAGACTAAATTCTCTGGTCCACACCTTTTTAGTCCACTTTACTACAGAGCTTCTTTCACTTTACTATGAAACGATACAAATTCAGTGTGAAAAAATATTTCGTATTACGACCATATGTGCTCCGGAATTTTTTCCGTTCCGTACTGAGGATGGTGTTCGGACTTTTGCTGCTGTCACATCAATTTTTTTTGATCTACTACATATTTACTATCTACTGATCTACCTCACACCCGCGTGTCATCTGGTATTATTTGCTAGATTGTACCCTAAGATTAGTTCGGTACTTGTATGTCCTCTACTTCCCGATTGGATCGTCCCTCTTTGACACCTTCCGACTCTCCGAAAAATTCTAATAAAAATACGGAAGGATATAAGTCAAATTACTTTGAATACGGTACCTTCATCATATTTGCGTTTCTTCTGTTGGCACTAATCCTCCGAACCAAGACTTTGCGAATCATCTTTAACCCAATAAAACCCCGTTGAGTGTCGTGTTTAGAGGAAGGTCCGGTGTCGGAATAAGGTCGATAGTCAAGTCAAGTCAAGTCAAGTCAGCGACTCAGCACAGGTTGAGAAACGCTGGGGTACTTAGCGTCGTGTGGTCCGTAGGGACAGGTAGTGGTTGACGGTCTCAAGTGAGTCTAAGTGCAGGTAGTTCAGTCACTACGGTAGGTCGGTAGAGTAGGATACAACAGGGGAAGAGGAGGACGGGGGTTAGGGAGGGTCGTAGTCTCAGGAAAGGTTACTCAGTTGAGAAGTGTACTCCACCGGTTTCATGACCTCGAAGTCGAAATCGTAGTAAGGAAGGTTTCATTAGGGTCCCGACTGGAGGAAGTCTTACCTGACCCACCTAGAGGAACGTCAGGTTCCGTGAGAGTTCTCAGAAGAGGTTGTGGTGTCAAGTTGTCGTTGTTAAGAAGTTACGAGTCGGAAGAAGTGTCAGGTTGAGTGTAGGTATGTACTGGTGTCCTTTTTGGTATCGGAACTGATCTGCCTGGAATCAGCCGTTTCATTACAGAGACGAAAGTTTATACGATAGATCTAACCCGTATTGAAAAGAAGGTTCCTCATTCGCAGAAAATTAAAGTAACGATGTCAGTGGTAGACGTCACTAAAACCTCGGGGGGGTTTATTTCAGACTGTGACAAAGGTGACAAAGGGGTAGATAAAGGGTACTTCAATACCCTGGTGTACGGTACTAGAAGCAAAAGACTTATAACTCGAAATTCGGTTGAAAAAGTGAGAGGAGAAAGTGAAAGTAGTTCTCCGAAACATCAAGGAGAAGTGAAAGACGGTATTCCCACCACAGTAGACGTATAGACTCCAATAACTATAAAGAGGGTCGTTAGAACTAAGGTCGAACACAAAGAAGGTCGGGTCGCAAAGAGTACTACATGAGACGTATCTTCAATTTATTCGTCCCACTGTTATATGTCGGAACTGTCTGAGGAAAAGGATAAACCTTGGTCAGACAACAAGGTACAGGTTAAGATTGACAACGAAGGACTGGACGTATGTCTAAAGAGTTCTCCGTCCAGTCCACCGGACCATAAGGGTAGAGAACTTCTTAAAAGGTGTCAAATAACACTAGGTGTGACATTTTCCGAAACCGTATCAGTTCTTTCATCTTTATCTACAAAAAGACCTTGAGAGAACGAAAAAGCTACTAGGTCGCCTACAACCGTTAGACTAGAGACCAAGGAGACGGAAAAGATTTTGGTCGAACTTGTAGTCCTTCAAGTGCCAAGTGCATAACGACTTCGGACCGAACCTCTTAAAACTCGAAATGAAATGATCGTACACTCTACTCACGTTGACACAACATGAAACTCGTAAGAGACCGTAACGGAAAGAAACCCTAACCTTAATTTTGACTGGAAAAGGTCAGGACACCGGTGACGACTCAAAAGGTTTAAACGACCGTATAACTCACGTGGTGAAAGTGTCGTAGTAGAAAGTCCTAAACTTTATCGAGTTGACCCTAAGGTAGTGGAGACGATCGAAATAAGTATTACTATGAAAGATTCCGGGTGAACTGAAGTGTAAGGTCCTACAGACCAAGATCTTCTCACTAGTGTGGTAGCACTACTAGGTCCAGGACTTCTAGAAAAAACATATCAAGAAGACACATAAGAACGGTGGAGAAGAATTATAGAAGACGAAGAAAATCCAGGTATGGTAAAGACAGGAAATAGCTCAGGTAGAAACGTACTTTATAAGGGAACCATAGAGATTAAAAGAACTTCTATAGAGATCAGAAAGGGTAAGACAAGAAAAGGAGATAAAGAAACGTAACTAGTGACTCCTTCCGAAAGATTAGAGAAGAACGATAAGAAACCTTGAGACGTAAGTCTACGAATATAGAAAGGAAAAGTGAAGAGAAGAAAAGTGTCGATAAAGATTCCGGAGGGGTCTGTCGGTAAAACGAAAAGACGTAAAGAAAAGGTACCCCTACCAGAACTAGGGACAGAGGACATGTTACAGTGCTAGGAGTAAGGTATCAAGTAGTCCGTGAGATAGATAGTCTAGATCCGGGAATTTAGATAAGGAGTGAAGATGACATATTAGTATTCCCTAAACTAAATCCAGTATGGACTTACCAGATCACCAAAAGGGATGAAAGAAGTTAAATTCAGACTTAAATCATTATTCCTCAAGTACTAGACTCGGTGTCAGTCGAGGACCAGAACAAAAACAACTGACATATCTCGAAGAGGTAGAAACCGACGTTTCTTATATTAATTAGACTAAAACCCCAACTGGTAGACCACTACAGGTACACATCTCAGAAGAGAACACAACAACCTTCTCCCACAAGCGATACTGGTCACGTAAAAGAACGTTTTGAGATAATCAGAAACGGGACGAAGTAAGGCGTAAGGTTCCGGTTTAAACGGACAATGAGGTCCACAAAGAACTGAAGGATGAAAACGTAAGGTCAGGGGATATTACTTTTCCTGTAGAAAAAACCCACAATCAAGATTTTCCAGAACATCCAGTAGTATCTTGGCAAGTTGAAGTCGGAGAAGTCGAAATGACCAACCCCGTAGCTGAACCTAATAACACTATAACTTACCAAACGGAACCTCTGCTTGCCTCTAGTAAGACTGTAAAAACTCTAACGTAGGTTCATGACGTAAAGCCTGAGAAAACAACTGGTACTACCGATGAGGTAAAGAAGACTCCCTAAGGACGGGGGTCATCATCAATTTCGTAATAGTTGGGTTTAAGGTATATTCTTTGTGACTACAAGTCTCAACTAAAGTACACGGATTCCAGAGGACTGACCGTTTATGTCCCATTCCTAAGTCAGAGTCTAGAGTACGGTTTCCCTCAAGAACGAAAAAGAATATTTTGAAACATAGAATACTTTAATACACACTTACACACATACAGAAGAGTACACACACATCTTAATACACTTATATATATATGTGGACACATGTACAAAGTCCACTACACAATTATGTACTTATGTTTAGTTTGAGATTGATTGACCAGATGTATCTATAAGATTCAATGATATCTTTCTAATGTTCCGGTGCTTCAGGTCGATGATTAAAACGTGAATGATCGACAGGATAAAGTCGGTTCAACAAATTTAAGAGACACTGAGTCAAGATAACAGACACTTGACTCCTACGGTTAGTGTGTCCGATAAGACTAATTTACTCAAAGGTATAGATTTCATGATTCTATATTCGTGAAATATTAACAATATACACCGTGTTACATTAACGATATACACACGATTAAACGAAGTCAATACAGACTGAGAAACGTTGGGATACCTAGCATCGGACGGTCCGAGGAGACAGGTACCCTGAGAAGTACTTCTTATGACCTCACCCATCGGTGAGACAATAGGTCGCCCATAAGGGATGGGTCCCTGAATTGGGGTCAGAGAATTCAGAAGACTTAACCGTCCGTCCGGGACATGGTGATCGTGGTGGACCCTTCGGGAAGAAAAGAGGGATTCAGAAATAATAAATCTATTAATAAACCAAAGAACAAAATAAAAGTACTCCTTTGTGGTCGTCCAAAACATTTCGGTTTAAATAGCTTTCGTCACTATCTCAGTTGGTGAAGGGTCTTATCTTTAGAGTAAATAACGGGTCTTATTCCGAAGAAGTGTTAACCGTCTGTGGCGTCATCCCATTGTGTCGTAGTGTCACGATGCACGAATACGGTGACACCCGAAAAAAAGTGAGTGGTTTCTTACCTACCACTAGTGTTCCTTCTCCTCCGTAGACAGGTGTGTCACAGGTGTCACCAGTAGAGTGTCTCACACGAGTCGTCTTGAAGGGTTCCGGGCAACGGTCCGAGTGTTGACTGGGTGTCGTCAGTGTCCGGTAACTCAACTTAAACTTGTCATATTTAAGAGTATACATACTAAGATCTCAGGTCGGATAGTTGAAAATAGAGGTCGAGTATTTTGGAACGTTTGGATAAAAGATGAGTTAATTGATAAATGATAAAAGTCAAAGGGTTATTAGGTTTCATAAAGTTGTCGAAGGAGAGTTACAAAAGGAGTACACGTAAACTTGTCGTCCCAGGGACCCTGAGACTCTTCCTGAACAACTTTTGAGTGTCATTTAGCTAAAGTCGAAATATCACAATTTTAGCCAGAGTCGGTCATCTTTTAGTATAAGATTCGTTTTCACTCAAAACATCAAAAGTCTTGTTTTTAGTAAAAATATACCTCGTTGGTCAAGACCCACGAGTCTTCCCACGGTATTTGACGAATTCTTTTATGTTACTTTTTTTTTTTTCTTCTTCTTCTTCTTCTTCTTTTCTTTTAATTGAGTCCAATTAACACGTAAGACAGAACTTTGAACACCTTTCGGATCGAACTTTAGAAGGTGTACATCATACCGTCAGAACTGTTCATACTCTTAAAGTAAGGATTGAATCGGTTATGTGTGTGTATGTGTCACACATGTGTATTTCCGTACAAATACATGTGTGTATGTACGTTCGAGTGTGTGTATACGTATACACTTGAGTGTTGATCCTTCCCCTGTCATCTTGTATGTGGGAAAGGGACGAAACGGTGTCACTTAAGGACTCTATACGACGAATATGTTCGACTAATAAAAAGATCTAGTGTAGAAACAGGAAGAGAATAGAGGAGATAGTATCAGTGTCTTTTCAGAGTTTTTACTAAAAGTGTAGAAAAATCCTCCAGTTTCAATGATTGTCTAACCTGATATATGTTTAAAGATAAAACATTGGGTTTTACCAACACCTTTGTTAAAGTATAACAAGTTGGATTATACAACGACTGAAATTAAATAACTTTATATTAAATGTACATTATTTTACGTGTCGACAATTCGGATGTCAAGCCACCCCAAATTGTTTACATGTTAGACACGTCGATTCTATGTTCAGTCACATATTTTGATAAGACAGTGGAGTTTTTTCAGAAACGAAGAGAAACTCACCTAGGGGACAAGAGGTGGTGACGGTAATACTAAAAATACTTGTGTCAAATCAAAACAAGTAAAATACTAAAACATTTTTATTTCGTTGTGTTTAGGGAAATGTAGACCAAAGAAAGTAAGTTTGTAAAGGCTTCAGGTGTCTACAATAACTTACACAATCGTCTGTAAGGACGGATAACGAGACAATTATAAGGTACCTTGTCTGTTAAATGTCTAGAAATAAGATGATAGTCACCCTTAGATCTGACAAGTGTTAAACCCCTATGATATATTATTTACTTACGACGATACCTGTAAGAACTTTTGAGAATACATCTGTATACCATAGTAAAAAGCACTTGTTTATGAATCCATACCTTAACGATTCAATTCTTCCATAGATGACTGGCCTCGTCGTCGCGGTCAAAAGTCTACCTACAGATGGAAGGGTAGTCGTGGGACAACCTCGACAGTGACGGTCTGTGGGCGTGGTTGTGATTAATGATAGTCAGAAGTGTTGACTTGTAAGATCACCCAGACTTTGCTATAGAGTGACTTGAGGGAAGGACGTATGAAAACAGTTCGTGATAAGTACGTATATATACATATAAAGAAGTCCATAAGGTAAGTCGACTCTAAGTCTGTTACCGATCAACCAAAGACGTACACTGGTTTCGTTATTGTACGTTTAAGGCCTCCACTTGCACCCTAGTAGTCATAAAGGAGTGTACTTGACTCTGATTGGGTTCCCTCCAGACGTCTTATTCTCTTTATTTCTTCTTTACTCGATCCTATCTCATAGTACCCCTAGAGTTCCCAGGTCACTACAGAAGTCAAGGTAAGGATTCAGAGTTGACGAAAAGGCTCCCACACGATGAAGTGATATTCAAGGGAAGAGAAGGAATTTGTGTAAGTTATTTCACAAACAACATTAGTTAGTTTTCGTTGAATTTCTTACGGTTTTAATAAACTGATAATCAAAAAAATGTGATAATGTACACAGGTAGAAAATGAAAGACGAATAACCGTCAAAGTCTTTTCTAGAAAGAACTTAGATTGTCGTCCGAGAAAAATGACTTTTCTTTACTTCGGATGTATATACCGGTGTGTGAGGGAAGTCGGACCTACATCGTAAGGTTAATAGAAGTTTCTTTGTTACAGAGAAAACGTCTAAAAATCCTTTATTATGTGAACCAACTTTATCTGTTTCTTACTCGAACTTTTAATTGTAAAAATCCAGGAGTTTAAAATTACATAAAACAATTAAAAATTCACATTAATCAGTAAAATAACATATTACCCTATCAAAACATTAAAAAAAATCAAAAATTGTAAAATATAGAATAGACAATTGTTTCTATCAAAATAAAGAAGGAAAGGTTATACATGAGAAAATTAAAAAAAGTACTGAGTGACGTAATTGATTCTAAAGGTGACACTACAACTTATCCTCACCATTCTCCTCTGTAGGGATGGAACAAGGACTAGAATCCCTCTTTCGTAGATCGAAAAGTGAGATTCCACTTTATAGTCGAATGTCCATAAAAAAAACATTTATAAGAAATAATATAAGTCTTTCAAAGGAGATAAGGATCAAATGACCTTCACCAAAACACTTATACACAATCTAGAAACATTAAAAAGGGAAGTAGACAATTACACTAGTATACTAAAAATAATTTTTGGGAGAATCGGTTTTAGAATATAATAACATGTTCTAGGGATAACACTGGCATTCCACACCTCTCTTCCTTTTGTAATACACCAGGATATACTCCAGAGTCAGAAATATTATTCAGACTTAACCCGTAAAAGGAAGGGGGTATATTTCCGATCTACTCCGACCTTAATCCATAAATGGTGGGGGTTTTATCTAATCCAAACGGATTTTAGGTTCATTTAACCCGGGATCATTTTATCAAAGGGTACTTTTATCCGGAATAATTCTCTTGTCTTTCAGTCCCATATAAAGTGTTACTAACGAAAAGAAAGAGGAACGGACTTTGAGACCCCATAAAAGAAGACTAGAAGTGACACTCTTGGACCTTCCTTAAGACCTCCATTTGAGTATTCTCACCCTTGGGATGTTGTGACTCAGAGGACCTCAAAGATTGAGTTGGTGTGACTAGGAGGTCACGATACACCTAGTGTTCAACTTCGAAGACCGGAATCGAATCCCGAGACGAGGACCTGAAGAGATAAACTAAAAGGTATAGAAGCATAGAAAGGTCAAATCCCCCGTAGTCAAAATGGACACTGTAGTTAAAAGACTACCTATATTTTACTCAACAACTAAAAGTCAAACAAGTCGGGAAGAAAAACAACACTCCAACCCTCACTACGGAAGGAAGGTTCGTAGAAGGTACAGTCGAACCTTGGGTCTTCAAGAGATGAAAGTTAGTTATAGATCTCGATACGGAGTATTGTGGACCCGTATAAAACCGTTCAACCGTAAAGACTAAGAAAAGTTATTTAGTTGAGACAAGACTTCCTTCTCAAGACGTAGTCGGAGTTTGGGTCCAGAAACAGAAAATAAGTGTGTGGTTGAGACCACTCTTATATCGTAATTTAGAATCTTTGGCTGGTAATAAAACTCTATATGGTCACCTCATTTACCAAACAAAGACTAGTCCAGTAGTGTATAATAGTCTCACGATAATCCCCGTTCCACAAGATTCTAATCTTACTACAGTTGTTAGATAGTACTACTTCATTTCTTAGAGAGGATTACGACCTCACTCTGCAACCAGTTATGTGGGTATTATTTTACGACTAAAGAACTAAGTTGTTTAGAGTTCAGTCACAAGTAATGTCTACGATTCAAGGACCTATCACTCCTGGCACCAGCGACGAGATACGGGACCTGAATCATAATCTTACCGTGTCTTGTCGACGAGTTTCGTTAAATTCTCAATGTATTTGCTTTTTTATTTATCCCCTTAAACATATAGGTTAATCTTCGTAGACTTCAAATCGGATTACTGTCTCGGAATCTTAAGATCTTTGACGTCTTTCCGACAGTCGTGTACACAAAGACGTCATTGAAGTAAACCTTCCCCTGTAAATCCTTATCGCTTAACTGTGTCTTTTAACGGTAATAAGTCTTACTGACCTATAGGGTCTCTAGATACGTCTAAAATCATCTTATGTCTCCCATAACAAGCGAAATAGTTATTACCCTCTTTTCTTTCTTACTTAAAAAGTTAAGGTTTCGATTGTATACGGGTAGTCAGTTTTAACTCGACTTTGTTCGTCTGTGACGTAGACGATAGGTGAAAATCTTTAGACTGAATGAGACGTTGGTCCACAAGATACGACCTCAGATGCCTACCCGAACTCCTCAGGAACTTAGGGGTCTATAAAACACGTTTATAAAACCTACATACTTAAAAATACCTTCTTCATAGTACCGAAAGTAATCGACGACTGTACTAATACATTACACCTCTTTGTCTTATCATTTTCTTCGTTCCCCCACGGGGTTCTTGATCAGGGGTGGAAGTCTTCAAAGAGAAGAAGTCCACTCATCTATAGTCTATCGTCTCTTATATATAAGACTCTTTTCTCTCTGTCCGTCTGACTGGACGTGTGTAGAATACAGCTCGTGGTACGTCGGAGTGGAGAAGTAAAGGGGTCGGACTAAGAATCCCTACTTCGTCTTGTCTGGACTGTTAATCGTCTGTTTCCAAAAATCTAAATTCAGACAAACTCTATCATATAGTAATCATAAGTAAATACATCGTCTATTAGTTAGGAAGGTAAAGATAAAACTACGTTTCATAGATAACTTAAGTAATTCGATAGTAGTTGATTACTCGTTAGTAACAGTAATTTGTCGACGTAGTGTCTTTATTATCTCTCTTTTTTAGGTTCTAGACATCATAAAAGTAAAAGTGGTATTAATTGTGTCTCCGAGAAGACTTCTACGGTCTAGGGACCGTAAAGGTCATTGTAAAGTGCCTCCGACTGAGGAGGACGAAAGAACGAGGGTGTTAGAGAGTGTGAGGGAGAAGAAAGTGGAAATGGGAGACCCCACTTTTCCTCAGTTGTAGAGAACTGAGAGAAGTGAATCGTTTCCCATTCGGACGTTTCTCTTAGTTTATATTGTCTGTAAGTCGTATCCTGAGTCCCGTGATCCTGCCTTCCACAAAAACGTTTCAGTCTTCCTCCACCCTTTAGGAGTACGGTCTTTCCAGTCGCGTAGGAATTGGTACCGTCAGTTTACGACCGAGTGATTAACCTGGTAAATGGAGGGTCTTGGTACGGTTTTCCACGAGTAGGTGACAAGAGTCTGGAAATTTGTCGAGTCGACCGTCCACCGAATTTTACCTTTCTACTACGATTAATCACGATTAACTAAAGTGTAGGAAATGTAAACGAGTGGATGTCCTACGGGAGACAGGACTGTCCCCTCCTCCCGAAACATATAAACCAACCATTGTTCTTTCGGGATTTAATTAATCCCTTACTTTCGGGTACTAAAATCTTCCTTTTCGTCACAGGTTCCTAAGGAGAAGACGATAAGACTGAAGGACGTAAAGTGTCAGAAGACGACCCTGTCAAAGAACTATACGGAAACTCTTAAGTGGTGCCCTTCGGTTCCACACAAGAGCTGTCTTCACCCTTTGGTGTCTCGAGTCGAAGTCGGTGGTGTCAGAAACTAATAATCTGTTTCGACAGATAAAGAATCCTTTAATTTTGTACATACGATCCGTACAGAATAACAAATATATGTAAAGAGGGTCTTGTGCTACAAAATTTTAATTACCGAAATATATAATATTTTGAGTGTGAGTAGTGTTAGGACTAAAGAGGGAGAATACACTAACTTCTGTATTCATGGGTTAAAAAAATAGGAAGATTAAGAGTGTAAGTAATTGTCGTCAAAAAGGGGATCGTTCTAAGACGTGTTCTCGTTTACTTAAAACATATAAACTGTTTACAAAGAGAGACCGTACTGATTTGAGTTTCTGTCGTAGGATTCACTTGTCATGGTCCTTTCCATAAGGTCTCTTTTCATTACGTCTCTGTCAGAGGTATAGATTTTGTAAGCCTCTTCGATTTTTGAGTAATCCCTAGGTCGTTGGACAGAGGGTTTTGGTAGGTCCGGATTAAGCAAAGAGTCATAGGGTAATACAACGAATACTCCAGAGTCTGTACCCTCGACCAATTTCCAAGTACTCCAAACTTCGGAAGTAGAATTACTGAACCCCGAGTCAACGACACGTCTTCGTACAATTCTATCGAAACCCTCTTGTACAAAACCATTTATAGACTTTTCTTGAAATCTTTTACAGATAGAGACCTATTTCTAACAAAATGGAAAGAAGATGATAAATTAGAAAATTTTATAATAAACATTGGTATTCATTTTAGATAAACGTAACATTCCTCCTTTTGGACATTCTTTATATGTCTCGAGTGTTGTCGTTTTATTACCTCTTATCCCTTTACTTACTGGATTTTACATCTGGTGTGCCCTGAGACGGTCAGATTGTCGGGTGTCACTCGTTTCCGAGAAGTCAGGACCCGTTTGTCCTTACCGGTGGTAGGAAACAAAGTAGGAGATGACTTTTCCACTCGAACAGGGGTCGTACACCGACAGAGAATAAATAAATAAATAAATAACTCTAAACGTCGAACCGTTGGTTAGACGAGTTACTTCACAAGGAAACGTAAAGAAAAAAAAATTTAAAAAAAAAATAAAAATAAAAAAAAAATGAAATGTTATGACATAACCAAAAAGGTATGTAACTGTACTTAGGCGGGGCCCACATGTACTCAAGGGTTGGGACTTGGGGGGAGGGTGGTGAGAGGGGTATAGTAGAGAGAGACCCAGTAAGGTCACGTGGTCGGGGTTCGTAGGACATAGGACGTAACTTGGATCTGATCACTAAGCAAAGAATGTACTATCATATGTACAAAGTTACGGTAAGAGGGTTTAGTAGGGTGGGAGAGGGAGAGGGTGTCTCAGGTTTTCAGACAAGAAATGTAGACACAGAGTAAACGTCAGAACGTATGTCCCAATAGCAATGGTAGAAGGATTTAAGGTATATATACACAATCATATGACATAACCACAAAAGAAAGACCGAATGAAGTGAGACATATTAGCCGAGGTCAAAGTAGGTGGAGTAATCTTGACTGAGTTTACATAAAAAAATTACCGACTCATTATGAGGTAACACATATACATGGTGTCGAAAGAATAGGTAAGAAGACGACTACTGTTTTTCCGTTCTTATATGTTACCTAATTTCTGTTAGAGAAATTGTTCAACACGACCCTTTTGACTAGTTAATGAACATTTTCTTACTTTGGTCTTGTAAAAGATTGTGGTAAGTGTTTTTATTTGAGTTTTACCTAAGTTCTAGATTTACATTCTGGTCTTTGATATTTTGAGGATCTCCTCTTGTATCCGTTTTGTGGGAGACTGTATTTGGTGTTGTCCTAGGAGATACTAGGTAGAGGGTCTTATGACCTTTATTTTCGTTTTTATTTGTTTACCCTAGATTAATTTTAATTTTCGAAGACGTTTCGTTCCACTTTTCTGTCGGAAGTCTTACCCTCTTTTATTATCGTTTACTTCGTTGACTGTTTATTGATTAGAGTTTTTATATGTTCGTTGAATACTTCGAGATAAGGTAAAGAAAAAATTAATTACATATCAACTAATGTAGTAATGTTATAACAATCAAAGTCCATATGTCCTTTCACTAAGTCTATATGTATTATATCTATGTGTGTGTATATGTATATATATATATATTCGAATTTAATAAAAGGTAATATCCAATAATGTTTATAAATCATATCAATAGACACGATATGTCATCCAGGAACAATAAATAGACAAAATATATATCATCACACATACACAATTAGGGTTTCAGAATTACATATAGAGGAGGGAGGGAAAGGAAGACCATTGGTACTTAAACAAAAGATACAGACACTCAGAGAAAGATAAAAACTTATTCTAGGAAACACAGTAAAAAGAAAAAATCTCAGGTGTATATTCGTTGTAGTAAGGTTGACACGATTTACTCTGTAAGTTGATGGACCTGTCTCAAGGTGAACAAGTCAACGATTTAGGACAGACTGAGACACTGGAGAACGTGACATTGTGAGGTCCGAAGGGACAGGAAGTGAGAGAGGACCTCGAATAAGTTTGAGTACAGGTGACTCAGTCACTACGGTAGGTTGGTGGGGTAGAAGACAGCAGGGGAAGAGGAGGACAGAAGTCAGAAAGGGTAGTAGTCTCAGAAAAGGTTACTCAGTCGACAAACGTAGTCAACCGGTTTCATGACTTCGAAATAAAGTCGTACTCAGGAAGGTTACTTGTAAGTTCCAACTAAAGGAAATCCTCAGTGATCAAACTAGAGGAACAACAGGTTCCCTAAGAGTTCTCAGAAAAGGTCGTGGCGTTAAGTTTTCGTAGTTAAGAAGTCGACAGTCCAGGTTGAAAGTATAGGTATGTGCCTACATACACTGACGACCTTTTTAGTATCGAAACTGATATGTCTGCAAACAACAGTCTCATTACAGAGACGAAAAATCATGTTGTGAATACAAACAGTATCGATAAGAATGTTCCTCATTCCCAGAAAATTAAGTACCGACTTCAGTGTCAGGAGTCACTAAAATCTCGGGGGTTTTTACTTTAGACAGTGTCAAATGTGAAAAAGGGATAGATGCACGGTACTTCAGTACCTTGGTCTACGGTACTAGAATCAAAAAATATAACTCAAATTTCGGTAGAAAAAGTGAGGGGAGAAAGTCGGAGTAGTTCTCCGAGAAATCAAGGAGAAAAGAAAGACGGTAATCTCACCATAATAGACGTATAGACTCCAACAAGTATAAAGAGGACCGTTAGAACTAAGGTCCAACATTAAGTAGGTCAGGCTATAAAGTGTACTACATAAGATGTGTCTTCAATTTATTCGTCCCACTGTTGTATGTATGAGAAGACTGTATGACAAAAGGGTTAAAACTTGGTCAGGTAACAAGATACAAGTCAAGATTGACAATGAAGAAATAGGTGTTTGTCCAAAGAGTCCTCTGTCCATTCCACCAGACCATAAGGATAGAGAAAGTCTTAAAAGGTCAAACAACACTAGGTGTATCAATCTCCGAAAGAACATCGGTTACTTCTTCTTCATCCATAAAAAAACCTTAACGGAACGCACGAACAAAATACTATGTTGTCTACAATCGTTAAACTAGAGACCAAAGAGACGGAAAAGATGTTGGTCGAACATGTAGACCTTCAAGAGTCAAGTACATGACAACTTCGGATCGAACTTCCTAAACTTCGTAGGGGAACGATCGTACACTTCACTCGTGTTAACATGTCATCAAACTTATTAGAAACCATAACGGGAAGAAACCCTAACCTTACTTTTGACTGGAAAAGGACAAGACACCGGTGACGACTCAAAAGGTTTAAACGACCGTATAACTCACGTCGTGAAATTATCGTAGTAGAAAGTCCTAAAATTTATCGAGTCGACGTTAAGGTAGTGGAGGTGATCGAAATGAGGACACAATGGATTCCGGGTGAACTGAAGTGTGACGTCCTACACACCGAAGTGGTGAAGACATTTTACCAAACGGGTGACTTTACTTGTCTACACATTACTAGTTCTTTGAAGATCCATTTCGTCGTCTCATCCGTGTTCAGATTAAGAGTGGGAGAGTCTCTTGGTAACTTTATTATCGTATTTCTTCTCTTTTGCGAAGATCTACGATCTTCAGTCTTGCCGCTCTGTCCTCGGGTACCGTCGTGATAAGTGTTATCGGTCCTGCACCCTCGTCGGATTTACAGTAACTGTCTCCTCACCTATGCCTTCTACACCGCGTGTGTATGTCACCTTATAGTAATTGTGGGTCAGTACTTTTCTTGTTTCACTACGGTAAACGTTGTTGTACCTCCTTGGATCTACAATACTATGGTTCACTTCATTCAGTCTGACTGCTTCTGTTTGTATACTAGTGGGTGTACATTTTAGATTATAAAATTTACTATATTTACTTGAATAAATATTTTGTCTTTGTCAGAGTGTCTAAAATCTTTGTTTAAATACCAATGGTTTCCCCTTTGGAACCTTCCTCACTATTTAATTCTCGAACTCTGAATGTATGTATGTGACGACGACGATTGAGTGAAGTCAGACACACTGGGGTGTCTGTCGTCGGGTGGTCCGAGACGGTAGGGACCCTAAGAGGTCCGTTCTTGGGACCTCACCCAACGGTAAAGGAGGAGGTTTCGTACTTTCAATTTTCACTTTCACTTCAGTGAGTCAGCACAGGTTGAAGTGCTGGGGTACCTGACGTCGGATGGTCCGAGGAGACAGGTACCCTAAAAGGTCCGTTCTCATGACCTCACCCCCCGGTAACGGAAGATGTTATGTATGTGATGATATATATTTGTCTATTTGTTCCTGAATGACATAAAGTATTCCTTGAGAGATAAGTCATAAAACATTATTGGATATACTCTTTTCTTGGACTTTTTCTTACTTATTTACATACGCATACTTAGTATACGACATATGGACCTTGATTGTGTTATAATATTTAGTCGATATAAGGTTATTTCAAAAAAATTTTTATTCACATATTTATTTAAAACTACGTATGACTCGTCTACCCCGTCTCAGTTTCTCTCCTCTTTCGTCGAGAAGTCCTTCCTCCTTTCTCTCCGGTCTCGGCCTTCCCTCCCAGACCTGTCACACGGACCTGGGTTCTTGTGGAGGCTCTCACTAGCTGGACCCGACGTCCCCTCAACGGGTGTTCTGTAAGACTGTCTACATAGATCTTTACCGATACAGGGATGGTGTGACGATACGGTGTGGTCTCGGTATTTCTACGGTGTGTCTTTACTTCTAAGACTTGACTTTTAATTTATATGGTATTTAAATTTGTAAAAGGATAGTTATTCCTTCGACCTATTTTTGACTCAGGAACAAACTTCCCGTATCTGAAAAAAGAAATTTTCATATTAGATCTGAATAGGAATTTTTTGTCGATACTCTCTGAAGGGACCACTAGGTCACCAATTCTGCGACACGAAGTTTACGTCCCCCGTGTTAGAACTAGGGACCAACCTATTGATTCTAGGGTGTACGGAACACCGTACCAATTTATTTTTATTATTTTAATCTTGTTTTAATTTCTTTTTTACAAAAATTTTTAGAAACTTTATTCCCGGTTTTACCTCTTTAACTATGTCCCCAGAGACATTTCAAAGAATTTCTCTTTGTGTTCCTTTACAGTATTTAAGACTTAGGATATTAGGTGTAGGAAATTCCGGGACACTACATATCCTTTGGTATGTCTGTCAGTACCTCTACTTCGATAGGGTCCAGCCTTTTCCGGTCGTCTTTACTCTTCTGTACCAACGACTTTAAGTTTTGCTTTGTTCCCGCTCCTGACAAGTTAAGCTATAAGTCTTCGACTTATTCGTTCATATTGTACTCACACACTTTAATAGGATTTGGAACCCTATTCCTAGATTTTCATAATTACGTATGTATTTGTCCTCTTTGTCTCCGTCTTTTAGGTAGGGGTTATATTTCCTCTTCCACTTTTTTCTTTGTTATTTCGTTATTAGTTCCTTGAGTCACGGTGAGAGGACTGGGTTTCGGAAATCCCCGAAGGAAAGAAAAGATTTCCTTTAGGTGTCGGGACCGGGTCGGGTGTCCGGTGGGAATCCTCTAAAGACCAAGGAGTCCCTGGTGGAGGGAGGGAGGGTTGTAGACGTCACCGTGGAGGGGAGAACCCCGAGTGGGGGATGGACGGCCCCGAGTCGTGTAGACACGGGACTGGTTACTGGAGGGAAGGAGGACCGAGGGAGTCTCGGAATCGGGAACGAGTGTCTGTAGAACGACGGTCCGAGCCGAGACTCAGAGGCGTATCGTGACGAGAGTCTCTTGAATGTTACCTAATCACACTAACGAATAGAGGACAGAGAAGAGTTAGTGGGTCCTCCCGTCCGTCCAGAAGACAAAATAAGTGGACACGTGAAAAGGATTAGTCTGTGTCAAGACGTGGGTTTACCTGGAGTCCGTTGAAGGTCTTTATAAAAACTACTTGTGGTGAACCCCTCTCTTCCCTACAATGACCGTAGGTGAACCACCTCCTGTCTTTTCGATGGTTTGTCGGATTTTAGGTGTCCTGTCGAGGATGAGCATTTCTTAACAGGTCAGGATTCACAAGTGTCATGACTCCAACTGTTTGGGACCGGATCCCATAGAGGTCGGGGATCTTACATTGTCCGTGTACCATTTATACCAACTTGATTACTTACCTACCTTACAACTTACCTACCCATCCACCTACCTACCTACCTACCTACCTATACACCTTCTCACTTAACTTCGATTAAAACGACTCGACTTATACCAGATAGTTCTAGTTTTTTCTCTAGTCTTTTCCTATTGTTTAATAATTAAATTACCTCCCTTTTGTTCATACAGAGGTATCTGTAGGATCTTGAAAATTTAATGTTTAAAATTTTATTAATATCCGTAACTCCATCCCTTTTTCAACGGTCACCTATATGTCTGTTTAAAATTTTTAGTTTTACTCAGAGTCTAAAGAAAGATTGTGTCAACGGTTTTCTGTTGGGTATCTGCAGATGTATAAAACACCTTTTACTGGTCCTCTCTACACAAAGTGAGGACCACTTCACCACGGTACACACCGGTACAACCATCCCTACTTTACGAAATTGTAAGGTTTGCCCATTAAAAAGTTTCTATACAAGACCAATTGGTTCTATATTCGACTTATTAAGTTCTAACCCTCCACGACTGGGTCTTCTAACAGGGTCTCTTTACTATTTCAATTCATATCTCGACACACAGACTTGTAACACTTGTCCATTACTTTGAATTTACGTTTACATTTTACATTGTGAACTTACTATTTTCATCTCTTTTAAACCCCCTTTTTTATATGTATACTCTATTTTTACTTTGACTCTAACTTTAGTAAATTTATAATTTTCGTAATGTGTGTAGTCTTCTTTTATGTCAATTATAGTTGTCTAGAGTCCTTTCTTTTGTCGTAAGATGCATAGTTATGTTTGTCTTTTCCCCTTTTCCTTTTTTTTTAATGTTTGGGTTAATCTGTTTTAAAATCCTGACTACACTTTCATATGAAATGTCCTTGTTTACCGTTTAGTATTTGATCTTTTTTGTCATCCTCGTATACAAACACACACACACAAACCCTCATATGGTATCATAGGGAATTTGTGACCTTTGTTGCGGAGAATTTTTACCTATTCTTTTTATACACATAGAGGCTTCTTTCAATTTTGTCTCCTTTATTTACGTGTATATTTGAGTTTACCGGTTATTTATAAGAATTTTACAAGTTGTAGATGATCATTATATGATCCAGGGGTATGATAAAAAGGAGCCATTCACTTTTGAAAATATTGTTAACGTTATTAGTAAAAAGAGTCATGACCCCTCATATCCCGTTACCCGTGATGGTATAAGAAGAATATTTTCATATTAAATCCTGTTTGACGGACCTCCCGTTAATCCGTCGTACTCCTCTTTCGGAGTTTTTTCGTCGTGTGTGCAACTATTTCCTCAAAATAAAGTTCGTTTAACAGGATTCTTTAGTTAGTGTCTACAAATTTTTCTTCGTACTCGTTACGACAAGAGGTGTCGTATTGAATATTGTCACTTTTTAACCCTTGTTGGATTTACCGACGGTTATTCTTTAACCTAAAATTTTATACCTTGTATATTTGATACTACTTTAAGTTCTCTTACTAATCGTCGGTACATGTTCTTATGGTTTACTTTACCCCTTTGCTGTCACTCTCCGGAACTGAGTTTATTACATGTCACACTGGATTTAAACCAATTTTATACACGTTTAAATTACGATTGAAATGTATATTTTATACAAGTTCTTTTTCCCGACTTTAGTTTATACTGTAATACAATAACCTCTTATTCAGTTGAAACGTTTTCTTCTCGTTTCACCTTCCTGAACGGGACGGTTTACAATTCTATGTGAACTTCAGAACCATTTTATGAACGTATATGATCGGAAGTTCTTGTCAGACGTCCTGCTACTTAGTCCATCTCTGTAGTTTCTACCTAACTAAACTTATACTTTCAAATTGTGAACTATTTCTACGGTGGTCTTAATTTGTCTATCTCATACCCACCAAATTCTTTTAACCAAGTAATTTACTTCTCTTTATTTCTACAAATGGATTGATTTCAGTTTATATGTTCACATAAGACCGATATAATTTCTGAAGTTCCATTTTCATTTAAAAGTTTCAATTATCCTTTATAACATCCTCTTATAAAAAGACTTACTCTTCCCTCGTTCTGTACTTCCTTTTGACGTTTGGAATAGTTTGTCGTACCACTTAAAGTAAAATTTCAAATTAATTAAGAGAATCTAAAGTCGTCGAAATAACTCCTCATTAATCACCTGTTTCATGATATGAAAAATCCCGGTGTCTTGACCTTTTCCAGTCAAAAGTAAAGTGAGAGTTTCTTTCCGTTACGGTTTCTTACAAGTTTGACGGAGTGTTAACGTGAGTAGAGTGGACGATCGTTTCATCATAAGTTCTAAGAGGTTCGATCAGAAGTCGTCGTGTATTTGACTCTTTAAGGTCTACAAGTCCCACCTAAATCTTTTCCGACTCCTTAGTCTTTAGTTTAACGGTTGTAGGTGACCTAGTATCCTTTTCGTTCTATTAAGGCCTTTTTGTAGACAAAGACGAAGTAACTGATGTGATTTCGGAAACTGACACACCTAGTGTGGTTTGACCTTTCAAGACTTTCTCTACTCTTATGGTCTTGTGGAATAGACGGACGACTCTTCGAACACCCGTCCAGTTCTTCGTTGTCAATTTTGGTCTGTCTCTTGTTGTCTGACCACGGTTTATCCTTTTCCTCATGCAGTTCCGACATATAACAGTGGGACGAATAAATTGAATATACGTCTCCTGTAGTACTCTTTAGGACCCGACCTTCTTCGTGTTCGACCTTAGTTCTAACGGCCCTCTTTATAGTTATTGGAGTCTATGCGTCTACCGTGGTGGAATACCGTCTTTCACTTCTCCTTGATTTTTCGGAGAACTACTTTCATTTTCACCTCTCACTTTTCCAACCGAATTTCGAGTTGTAAGTTTTTTGATTCTAGTGCCGTAGACCAGGGTAGTAAAGTACCGTTTATCTACCCCTTTGTCACCTTTGTCACTCTCTGAAATAAACCCCCTCCCCGAGGTTTTAGTGACTTCTACCACCGACGTCGATACTTTAATTTTCTCCGAACGAGGAACGTTCTTTTCAATACTGGTTGGATCTATCGCATAATTTTTCGTCTCTGTAATGAAACGGTTGTTTCCAAGCAGATCGGTTTCGATGCTAAAAAGGTCATCAGTTCAGACCTACACTCTCAACATAGTATTTCTTTGGACTCGGGACTTCTTAACTACGAAAACTTGACACCACAACCTCTTCTGAGAACTCTCAGGGAACCTGACGTTCCTCTAGGTTGGTCAGGTAGGATTTCCTCTTGTCAGGACTTATAAGTGACCCTCCTGACTACGACTTCGACTTTGAGGTTATGAAACCGGTGGACTACGTTTGTCTACTAACCTACCGTAGTGGCTGAGTTACCTGCACTCAAACTCATTTGAGACCCTCGACCACTGTCTGTGTCTCCGGACCGAACGACGTCAGGAACACCAGTGTTTCTCATCCTGTACTGACTCGCTGACTTGCTGTTTACACCGCGATCACTATTTCTTGGACAGACGGTTACGCCCATCTGGATTCTCTGTGTCCCAGACCTTCTAGGGGACCTCCTCGCGTACCCATTGGGTGAGATCATAAGAACGGACGTCTCAGGTTCCGTCCGACGTAAGGTATCCCAGTGTGTCTCAGGCTGTGTTGACTTCGCTGAATCGTGTGCACGTGGAAAAAAATTACACACGTTAGATACTCAAACTTGTGTATGTTAACGGGTACTATAGTAGTACTGGTAGTTCCCCTCTCTGTGTGTCGTGGAGGGTCTAAAGGGACCACAGGGAAACATAAACAAAACACCATAATTGTGAACTGTATTTTAGGTGGAAGATTTGTGTAAAACTTCACGTGGTGTTACAAGACAATTGGTGGTTGTGACATCAATTGTGTCGTCTAAATGAACAGATCCAATGAACTTTGAAACAGGGGTTAGTTGTATAAAGGAATTTTGTAGGTTGACCCCCTTCTACACGGGGTCACTTTCTTTAATTAGAGAGCTTATTCGTTATTTTATAACGTTTATTATTTTGTTAATGAGATTAAAAATCGTTTTTGATACTTCTATTAGTGTTAACCGAGACATTAGAATTTTCAGATATGTTACACTTTTCTGTAAGTTTTAACTTATACACCCACACTCATACACACACACGTGAGTTAGAGTAGGTTGACAAACACTGGAGTACTTAATATCGGGTGGTCCAAGGAGACAGGTACCTTAAAGGTTCCGTTCTTATGGCCTTACCTACCGGTAAGGGAGGAGGTTCCCTAGAAGGACTGGGTCCCTAACTAAAGTGTAGAGAGTGTAATCATGGAAACGTGGTGGACCTTTTGGGAGCTTCAACTTGTCATTAGTTTATTTATGTTTAACGTCGTTTTTTATTACATAACGATGTGTGTTTCATCTAGACCTTTTGAATCCGGTTGTCCTTACCTCAATGTATATACCTTCCTTTGGTCACACGTGATGACCCTTTTCAATCTAAGGGTTTCTGGAAGAACTTTAGTCAAGTCGTCGTGACTCAGTTCAGTTTTTACGAATATTAGATGTCTTACAAGTGACGACGTGTATTAAGGATTTCTATACGAGTGTATACCTACTCTTTTATACGTTTCTTTCACCTTCCCCGAAATGTTTCAACGGTCCATATCAAAATATTATTATGTTTATCACTCTGATTGCCTCTTTATAACTCAACGTTAGGTTTCATATGTTGAAATTGTTATTGTCTGTTTTCTTAAATTCTGTTTTACGTAAATGTCTGTATTTCATAGTTATGTGTTATTTTCTTATTATCTTATCAACCTATTTAACCGGTAAACTGAAATCCATACGTAAATAAAAGAGACAAATCGAAAGAAGACTTTATGAGTAAAAAAAGAATGAGTGAAAATTTTCTAAAACAAAGGTCACAAATGCCCTGTGATTTTATATGAGGGTTTATGTGTGTTTGTATACGATTCTTTCCTGTACGACTCCTCAAGTCTCCTCCTTCGCAAGTCCGTCTCAGTGCACACATGTTCGACACCGTCCTTCATCCCGTCTTCTTCTGACCGGTGTGTGTCCCCGTCGTCTTCTCGTAGTCCTCCACTCCAGTGCACCCGTGTCCCCAGTCCGAGCTAACCGGGACGAAACCTCCTCACTGTTACTCCTCCGTTCTTACTGACGAAGTCTTACCTATTTGTTGTTCCAGGTGTCCCTTGACATAAGTTATAGAATACTATCCAGTATTACCTTTTCTTAAAAAAAAATTAAAAATTTAATAAAATTAACCTCCGACTAATGAAATGTTATAACATCACCAAAAACGATATATAAGTGTACTTAGTCGGTATCCACATGTACACAAGGGGTAGGACTTGGGGGGAAGGGGGAGGGAGGGGTAGGGTAGAGAGTCCCAGTAGGGTCATGTGGTCGGGACTCGTGGACAGGGTACTTAGTTTGGACCCGACCGTTAGATAAAGTGTATACTGTTATATGTACAAAGTCACGACAAGAGAGTTTAGTAGGGTGGGAGAGGGAGAGGGTGGCTCAGGTTTTCAGACAAGAAATGTAGACACAGAGAAAACGACAGAACGTATATCCCAGTAGCAGTGGTAGAAAGAATATATACATAATTATATGACATAACCACAAAATGAAAGACCGAATGAAGTGAGACATATTATCCGAGGTCAAAGTAGGTGGAGTAATCTTGACTAAGTTTACATAAGAACAATTATCGACTCATTATAAGGTAACGTATATACATGGTGTCGAAAGGATAGATAAACAGACGACTACCTATAGATCCAACGAAGGTACAGGACCGATAACATTTGTCACGACACTACTTGTAACCCCATGTACACAGAGAAAGTTAAGACCAAAGGAACCATACATACGGGTCCTCACCCTAACGACCCAGCATACCGTCAAGATAAAGGTCACAAAATTCCTTAGAGGTGTGACAGGAGGTATCACTGACATGATCAAACGTAAGGGTGGTTGTCACATCTCCCAAGGGAAAAGAGGTGTGGGAGAGGTCGTAAATGACGCACATCTGAAAACCTAGCGTCGGTAAGACTGGACGTACTCTACCATGGAGCAATACCAAAACTAAACGTAAAGAGACTATTACTCACTACGACTCGTAGAAAAGTACACAAACAATCGGTAGACATACAGAAGAAACCTCTTTAAAAACAAATCAAGAAACTGGGTAAAAAACTAACCCAGCAAATCAAAAGACCATAACTCGACGTACTCGACACGAAGTAGGTCGGGTCGCAAAGAGTACTACATGAGACGTATCTTCAATTTATTCGTCCCACTGTTAGGCACCACCTAAGTACAGTTACATACCGTTTTGGTTATGTCATAACATTTCATTTTAATTCATTTTTATTTTTAATTTAATTTTTTTTCTTTGTGGACCTCATTGTCCGTTTAAACCGGAACCTCATGTCTTACTTCGTCCCGTTTCCGATTATCTCAAAACGGTTCTCTTGTGTGACCAGTATCGTTTGTGGGAGAAGGTTGTTGTGTTCTCTTCTGAGATGTGTACCTGTAGTGGTCTCCCAGTTGTGGCTTTAGTCTAACTAATATAAGAAACGTCGGTTTCTACCTCTTCGAGATATGTCAGTCGTTTTTGTTCTGACCCTCACTGACACCGAGTCTAGTACTTAAGAAATAACGGTTTAAGTCTGAATTTAACTCCTTTCATCCCTTTTAGTGATCTGGTAAGTCCATACTGGATTTAGTTTAGGGTGTACTAATATGTCACTTTTACTCTTTGTCTAAGTTCCTAATTTAGACTATTTCACGGACTTCTCGATACCTACCTCCAAGCACTGTGACATGTCCTCTGTCCCTAGTTCTGGTAGCGGTTCTCCTTCTTTACGTTTTTCCGTTTTACCGACAGACCCCTCCGGAATGTTTATCGACTCTTTTCTTCTCTTCACTTTCCGTTTCCTCTTTTCCTTTCTATATGGGTAAACTTACGTCTCAAGGTTTCTTATCGTTCCTCTCTATTCTTTCGGAAGGAGTCACAAGTCACGTTTCTTTATCTCCTTTTGTTATCTTACCCTTTCTGATCTCTAGAGAAGTTCTTTTAATCTCTATAGTTCCCTTTTCTTATAAAATTTTTATTATATATATATCCATATTTCCTCAGCGAAACGACATGTCGTCTCTAACCGTGTCGTAGCATTCAGTTGATATGAAGTTATGTAAAAAAGAAATTTCTTATTGGAGTTCTACGAACTGGACTCTTTTGTCTCAATAAAGATTCACCACTTCTCCCCTTGTGAAATCCCCTTTCCCAGAATTCGAACCAACACTTGTCAAACTCTATACATAGGGAGTAGGTTCACCTCTACACTCAAACGACAACTTAGATCTAAGATTATATTTGAACTTTACGGTACACATGTATCACGAACCTCTACCAAGGATTACGGTACTCCAAGATACTCTAGAGACCCCTCCATTTATCTCTTAATAGTCCTCTTCTCAGACTCGTCGCTCGGGGTCCATGGAGTTGTAAGTCTCTATCCCTGTGTTTGTCTTGGGTCCTTTTGGACTAGGACACTCTTGTCTGGTGTGCTAGAACCAATCCTTCTTTTGGTTCACTTGTGTTCATGTTTCTAAATCAATCCCATTATTTGACTTTCTGTCTTTATAATAGATTAAGTGTAAGTCACTTAAAGTACTGTATATTTCCCGATACACTCAAAAAGAAGGAAACTAAGTAAATGGACGAGTGTTTCTTTGACTGAAAAGTAAAAAACGGATCCGAAATAAACAGAGATATACTCTTCGGTGGACAAAATCGTTATTCTATCTTTCATTCAAGAAAAATTTTAACGAAATAATAAGAAATAAATGAATAAATAAATAATACTAATAACTATATAGATCTTTTTATTTTGATAAGTATGGAAACTTATTAACTAAGGTAGAGAGTTTTGGTTGAGTATAATCTCTCTTATCTCCATGTTATAGGTATTTCTTTTGACTCGTGGTCACTTGACTACGAAAGTTTAACACCACGACCTCTTCTGAGAGTTCTTAGGGAACCCAGTAGAGTCACGGTCTCCCTACCATACCTCTTGCTCCTCTCTCCCCCCAAGTCCTACCCCTTGTGTACATATGGACACCGCCTAAGTACAACTACATACCGTTTTAGTTATGTTATAATATTTCATTAATTGGAGGTTAATTTTTATTTAGTTAAATATAAAAAATTTTTTTCTTAGGGAACTTGACCGTTCCTCTAGTTTGGTCAGTTAGGATTTCCTTTAATTACGACTTATAAGTATCCTTCCTAACTACGACTTCAAAGTCATGAAACCGGTGCACTACACTTCTCGGCTGGGTGACCTCTTCTGGGACTACAACCCTTTCTAACTTTCGTTTTCTTCTCCCACCGTCTCTTACTCTACCAAACTATCGTAGTGACTGTGCTACCTATACTTAAACGCGTTCGAGCCCCTCTATCATCTCCTGTCCCTTCGATCCACACGACGTCCGGTGCCCTAGAGTTTCTCAGTCTGCCCTGACTCGCTGATTTGTGGTTGTCATTAAGAGTGAAGTCGTAATATAGAGTATCACACTTTGACTTTTCTTTTGTATTTACTTTTTTAAGTTTCCTTATCATTTTATTTAAATCTTTAGGTGAGTAATCTTTAATTTCTTTTAACTGACATTTTAGATACGACATGTCCTTTTCGGTGTAATTATCTTTTACATCTTTCGGACTTTTATGTCTTTCGTACTAGTACTACTAACACATACGTACCAGGGAGTAAGTACGGCCGACAAACACTGGGATACCTGACATCGGGTGGTCTGACGAGACAGGTACCCGAAGAGGTCCGTTCTTATAACCTCACTCAACGGTAAAGGAGGAAGTCCCCTAGAAGGGTTTAGTCCCTAGGTTGCTTAGAACAGAGGACTCCGAGGACGTAACATTTTCGGGAGGAAATGTATTTTTTAACCCTGTTCTCCGTGTCTTTCTTCAAATTACAAAAATCGAGTACACGACTCTCAAAGACAATGTCACAATCTCTACAGACCCAAAACGGAGAAGGAGGACATCATTAAATAGTTGAACATAGAGATGTCGACTCTACGTTCAGGTACTGAAAGTTTAAGTTTCATGTAATAATCGAATTTTTTAAGACACGAATTCTCGACACAAGTCACTGCTACATCGTATTGTTAACTCGGACCCAGTATAGAGTGTTCTTTCCGACGTATTAATTCAGTAACTTATGTTGTACTTTTATGAGACAAGTATTTAGTCATATTACCAACCTGACACTACAAAGATAAGATGTCAGTCCTTATGCGGGGTTTCTTGTATTATCGAATATGTACCTGTTGTGGAGGGTTCGTCAGTACAAGTCCGTATCGTCAATCCATGTCCTCTCCGAGGCAGAGGTTCCTCTGTCGAAGGTGGCGACAACACAGGTTCGCGTCGCCTTGCAAACTCGTTTTGGAGACTATAAATATAAAGGTTATTTTCTACAATTTACGATTGTAGAAAAAATCGATGTATTTTACACCTTAAGCACTAAATGAATCTAGATTCATTAAACTTTATAGTTTCAAGGTTCTTACTCTCTTCTCTTACTTTGTATTCTTATTTCCCTCTTTTTCTTGGTTAAAGTATGAACCACAAGCGTCTTCGGAACTGTCGGAGATTCCAGAATTAACTGTCGTAAAGAGGCAGATATTGACTTTTACCGTTACGATTCTTCAGGATCAGTTAAGTTCGTTTTTATGTTACCTCACGTGCATCTTGAACTTTAGATAGACTCCCTCTGTTGCGTTAGTAAGAATGATTTGGGTGTCGAATAAAAGTTCACTCGAGACCGAATCACCTACCTCTCAATAAAATACTTTATCCTCGAACTTATTTTTTTGTCCTTTTTCATCTATTACGTACGGGATCTTCACCCAAACGGTCTTAGTTAAAAAAAGATCTAACCTTTCACTAGGGGACCCGGTCAAGGAGATCTTACACATTACGGAGACGAAAGAAGGGAAAAGTACACTCACAGATCCTTACCTTCTAATTTCATAATTGTTCACCCTTTTTTAGTGTTTCACTAAGGTCCTTCTGAATGTAATCTAAGAATTTCATCTAAATTTCTAAAAGGAGGTTTCTCATGTTTTCATAATCAGTTCACATCACGTATCGTAGGCTCCGAATCATGGTTTCATAAAATTATAATCCTAAACGAGGGAACTAGTTTGAAAATGTAGACCAATCTCATTGACCCTCTTTTTACTGAGACCCCTTACATTAAGCTTCTCCTTAGAAACCTTCTTACTGATCATGTTTGTTTTGGTTCTTCCCATCTTTTGGTCCTAGTGGTCTGTTGTCTTTAGGTCCATAGAAGTCCTCAGAACTCTCATCCTCAAAGTAGTATCAGTAGTAGTATTTGTTATTGTTATCATTAACGTCGAGACTAGACAACCCCCTTATGATACATTGTCCGTAGTGGGATTTACCGGACGAACTTACAGTGATTTAAGAGTGTCACAGGGACACTCTACCAATCATAATAGAGTAAAACTCCACTGTTTTGACTCTGTATTGATCTTCGAAGAATGGTTTTAGGTGTCGGAGATTCACCGTCCTTTGGAGTGAGTTCGTACTAACGACAGTGAGTGTTACTGAGTAAGTTACCGTGGCCCTCTAAACCGACCGGGGGTGGTACGAAAGGTAAGGTGGGGATGTAAGTTCCGGGTTTCTAACCCCACGTCCCCCCTGCGACTCTGTACCTCACAACCCTCGTCCGGAGGTATTTCCAGTATTCCAAGTTCCGGTGAAAATACGGACGGAATACTCCAATATGGTTTGGACTGTGTGATGTCCCATAAAGTGGGTTAAGCAAGACAACCAATGGTTTTACACAACACTCAACTTCCATTTCTCAACAAGACAAAACAGGTTCGTTCCGAAATAACCCCCGGGACGACGTCGTTCCTCCGGCACATTTGTTTGTAGCCAAGGGAACGAACGAATGAGGGACGGCCCCAGATCGAACAAGAAATTAACCCCACTCCCACCCCCACACAGGTCCCCGTCCGGTCTCTCCACCGAATCCACCAAACGGGTAGGAGTACTACCGGAACACACGTCCCCAGTGTGTCTGGGAAGAAAACGAGGGTTGTGGGATAAAAACGAGGACCGAGAAGTCTTCACCATTATCTCAAAGAGACTAGAAAAACATAGAAAACAGGTCTTAAACGGGGTGACAGGTACGTGTCAATTAAAATCATGGGATATCAAAGAAACATAAAACAACGATCTCCTCTCGATGTTCGTAACGTCCTGACGTTGTTTCCCAGTGTCCCAGGTGGGACAGGGTAAAGGGGGACTCTGTGAGATCTGGGAAAAATTTAACGTCATATCAACTAAATGTTACGACACACTCAAAGTTCACACGGGGTTTCACTACACACACACACACACACACACATGAAGTACACGAGTCAGTGAGTCCGCACAAGTAGAGAAACGCTAGGGTACCTGGTGTACGGGTGGCTCAAGGAGTAGGTACCTTAAAAGGTCCGTTCTTATGACCTCACCCAGCGGTAAAGGAGGAGGTCCCCTAGAGGGGGCGGGTCTCTAACTTGGGTTCAGAGAACGCAGAGGGTGTAACCGTCCGTCTAAGAAATGGTGATCACGGTGGACCCTTCGAGAGACCGTCTAAAAGTCTGAGAAAAGGTAATCTTTAATAATGTTCTATGACTGATATCAAGGGACACGATATGTCGTCCGGGAACAAAGAATAAAATATATATCGTGACATATAGACAAGTAAGGTTCGAAGAGTAAATAGGGGGGAAAGGGGAAACCATTGGTATTCAAACAAAGGATACAGATATTCAGATAAAGACGAGACATTTATTCAAGGAAACATAGTGAGACTTTCTAAGGCGTATATTCACTATCGTACTATAACCCGAAAGAGACTGAATAAAGTGTGAATCTTACTATAAGACATCCAGGTAGGTACAACGACGTTTGCCGTAAGAGAGTAAGAAAAGTACCAACTCAGTATCAGGTAACACGTATACATAGCGCAGAAGAAATAGGTAAATAGATGGTATCTGTAAGTCCAACGAAGACAAAATCGACAACATTTGTCACGACAATATTTATAATCCTACGTACATAGAAAAAGTTTAATCTAAAAAGAAGAAAAGGTCTATTTGTGGGTCCTGACCCTAACAACCTAGTGTACCATTATAATAAAAATTTTACAATTCTTTGGAGGTAGGACAAGAGGCATCACCGAAGTGGGTGTGTCTAAGTAAGAAGTGACGTCTTTCAACTAAAATATGAGAAAGACAGAGAGACAGTGTACGTGTCTGTCGGCTATTCGCCTCGTGTGGTCGGGGATTGACGTAGACCGATTTAGACCTCACACGCGTTACCGTCTATTTGGTTTCCCGACTCCCCCTCGTGTGTCTCGAAACAGAAAGTTCCCCCTTGTGACACGACGTGTTTTTGTAAGAGTAAGGGACAAGTTTTTTGGGTCCTTCTCCCCATACTGCTTGAGGGAAAATATCAACTCCCGTAGGACAAATCTCTCGGACTCTTCGACGGGTCCTACTGTGTCGGTCAGTCCCCTGGGTCGTACTAAAGGTGGACCACAGGAAACGACGATTTCGAGTGTGGAAGTGACGGGGCTCGTCCGTCACACACATGGACAGTCGTCAACGCCTGCTAACGACGAGGTACGACAGTCACACCACCGACTTGGTAGAGGATGTGTTCCCGAGGTTAGGATTAAATGGTAAAATCAAAGAAAAGGTGTTCCTCTTCGACCGTTACGGTAGGGACTTACGGGTGCGTATTGGGTCTACCAGGGGGTTCTCGGGTGTCTTTTCGTCTCTCTTTCTTTTGACCTCGGTTGATCAAGGTCACCTGTCTGCATAAAGGTAAAAGGGTCTTTCTCAATCACGTATAGGTAGGGAGGACGAAGGATAGACGACAGAACCGTGGGTTGTGGATGAGAGAGTAACACGAGAAACTAATGAAGACTCTAAAGTCTCGATATAAATGTAAATAAAGAGTTAAGATAGATACCACGACGAAAATCTGATGTCCCACAATTGTGTCTGTGTTCGAACTTTGGTTTTGACTTCGGTTTTAAAAGTATATATTTCCAAAGACGTAGTTTCTAGGACCCCTCCATTTCTACCTACACGTTAATTCCTAAACTTGATACCCAATTTAGGTCGACTCTCGACTCTCCCATCCCCACCACCTCCTGAGGTCTCCTCAATAGAACCACCTAAAGTAGTACCGGTTGTTACTTTCGTTTCATTGGGGTCGGTCGGTAGACGTGAACTCTCACTACGACTGGAGTTCGGTACTCTCCCTTCTTTATACCGTTATTTTACAACTTTTAACAATCTCCATTTAAACTTGCCTCGAAAATTCGGTTTGACGTAATCCAGACTTCCCGTAGAAAAAGAGAGAAGAGTTAAAGTGAGAGGAAGACCGGAAGGTCAACCCGAAAAATTTAAATCGGTATTAATATAGAAATGTGATGTAAAAGGACATTAGATTAAAGAGGTGAAGACAAATCTCGAGGATTGTTTTTCAGAGTGATACGTCAAATTTCTCTTTTACCGTATGGTGGGGAGGGTGAACGACTGTCTCTAGGATCTCGTTACTTGGGTCACCATCCGAATCGCAACCCCTCGTCTCTGGGAGGCACCTTTGCGTTACGATACTAAAACCTACGCCTCGGGTTCCTCACAGGTCCACTCCCCTCGACGTGGGACGTAACGGAGGTGAGGCACATGGAGAAGTCAGCCAGATAACGACTGAGCGGGTAAAAGTTCCTTTTGATTTAGGTCGGTTGAGTCTCACAGGGTACACCGGAAGACTAAGGTGGTCTGTGCTGGCTACGACAGTGAGTCAGACTAAGTAACTCTTTCTTTTTGGTTGACGAGAGGGGTGTCGCCCTTAGCCGCGTCAATAAAGAATCGTAGAAGGGGTAGTAACGTTGTTCGTAGATCGGCGAGAGGAGACGGGTCGGAGAAGTACGCAAACGAACGAGGTCTGGTAAAAGAGCCGGACAAAGTATGACACAACCTTCAAGACTCGTAGTAAGAGTAGGAGTGTCAAACGGTCCAGTAGTCGGGGAAAGTTTTTTCTCTGAGGGATCTTGTCGAGACAGATTACTTGTATGTCACTCTCAGTGTGTCCCTTAAAGTTGAGGACGATCGGGGTAATTTCTTTTTCTTTCTCCTTGACCAAAATTAGGATATAAGACAAATTAAGTCGTATAAGTTTCGTGGTAAAGTTATACACTGTACTCGGTGAAAAGTGTCCGAATCGTAGTCCGCACCGCCACCGAGGACGTCCCCGTCCCGTCGGATCCCTCACGGGACGAGGGTCCAACCCCCCTGAAATACAGATAGTGGACCATCCATAGTAGCAGAGTGGGTGGTAGCCTTCGACCTTCGGTCCCTTCAGCACACTGGACTGGTGCATTGGGTCGAACATTTGGTGTCTCGACCTAAAACTTAAGTCTAAACTAGGGTTTCCCGTACGTAAAAGGTAAAGTTGTGCATAGGGGGCTTTAGGTTTTTTCTGTCTGAGTGGTTGGACCAGGTCCCCGGTCAGTAAAGTTTCTGTGTCCTCATGAGGCCTAGAAGAGGAGAGGTTTGGTGTTTCATCCGTAGTCAATGAGGGAGGTTACAGAAGAAATGTGTGTGTGTGTGTACGTGTCTTGGCAGAGACATTTGGTTGAACTCGGTGAACTTCTTCATAGAGTCGATGTTCAAACAACGAAGTGAAACCGAGGGAGTGGACAGGACGACAAAGAGTCGTAGGAATTACGGACACAGTGCACGAAATAAAAAGATGGGGAGAACACTTTATAAAACCTCCAGAGTCCAGTAGGAAAATACGGTATAGTTTACAAAGAACAAACAGAAAAGGAGTCCCGGTACGTGAAACCATGTAGTTTTTCGTCCCATCCCCTGAGATCCGGCCGTCCTGAAGTTGTTCATTCGATAGTCCTGGGCCTGTGTCCCGACGTCCGAGAATGTGTCTCATTCCGACTTGGTCCCACTCAAAACGTATGACCTAAGTGTCCCTCGGGACGACAATCTTGTGTCCCTATTCCGTCCGACGAAGGGAGGAGTCTTGCACAGAAACACAGGGATCTCGACGTTCTGTTCAAAGTTTGGTGGACGTCCAGAGACGGTAGACTAGACCGGGTCTACCCCTCTCTCTGTGTCCCTTAGAGACGAGGTACACGTTTTCGAGACTTCAAGGGTCTAGACGGAAGTCCAAGGTGTCGGTTGAGTCCCGGGTCTCCGGTTTGGATTCCTATTCCACATACGGATGAACCTCCCAAACTCATGCTTCCTCAATTGAAAAATTTCAGTACCTCTATTTGTCGTATGTACACATCATAATTATGTATATAGCTTATCATACAATACATTATATTTTTCGTAGAACTACTTTGACTTTCACCTCTCACTTTTTCGACCGAATTTCGAGTTGTAAGTCTTTTACTTCTAGTACCGTAGACCAGGGTAGCGAAGTACCCTTTATCTACTCCTTTGTCACCTTTGTCACAGTGTGAAATAAAACCCCCCGAGGTTTAGTGACGTCTACCCCTGACGTCGGTACTTTAATTTTCTGCGAATGAGGAACCTTCTTTTCAATACTGGTTGGATCTGTCGTATAAGTGTTCGTCTCTGTAATGAAACGGCTGATTCCAGGTAGATCAGTTCCGATACCAAAAAGGTCACCAGTACAGACCTACACTCTCAACCTGACACTTCTTCCGACTCGTGACTTCTTAACAACGAAAACTTGACACCACAACCTCTTCTGAGAACTCTCAGGGAACCTGACGTTCCTCTAGGTTGGTCAGGTAAGACTTCCTCTAGTTGGGACCCTAAAGAAACCTTCCTTACTACGATTTCGACTTTGAGGTCATGAAACCGGCGGAGTACGTTTCTCAACTGAGCAACCTTTTCTCAGACTACGACCCTCCTTAACACCCGTCCTCCTCTTCCCCTGCTGGCTCCTACTCTACCGACCTACCGTAGTGACTGAACTACCCGCACTCAGACTCACTTGAGGCCCTCAACCACTACCTGTCCTTCCGGACCGCACGACACTAAGTACCCCAGCGTTTCTCAGCCTGTGTTGACTCTCTGATTTGACTTGACTCATATACGCACGTATATTTGTACGTACCATGTAAAGGAATTTTTTAAGAGTTTAAAGGTATTGATAAAGGTAAAGGTTCTATTCGGTTGGAAAAACTGTAATCGTTCTCAAATTATCTACTATAAAGATTTTTTCCATTTTTACCCTTTTAGACTAAAATGACGTGACGTTAAATTAAGAAGGTGTCTGTTACCCAGATAACTAAAAGGAGATATGTTACTTGATTTACTAAGACTATAAGTCAACTATCACTTTCGTGACTTCTTTAGATGATGTTTTCACAGTCTATAAACTAGTTAAAGTTTACTTTTCGTTATATTCTTTTGATCTTTTTGGTCTATCCGACATTTAAGGAAAGAGAGACTTTCTGACCGACCCGTTTCCTCTCAGAAGACCCTCTTCTAAGTTAAATATTTAATTTTATATTTATAAAATAACGAAAGACGATATTATAGACTAATACTGGTTTCTACCGTTATATAGGGTATAGTTCTCTATTTCTTATTTTCTTAATCCCCTCCGTTAGACTCTTTTTTTGATCCTTTCACGTCTTCCCACCTTCTCCCTTCCTTTCTCTCTTTCTCTGCGAAAGTCATTTTTCTCCGACGTAAGAAAGTCAGGATTATTGTATGATCTACCATAGAACCCTTTATTTCTTATACCACTACGTTAATTATCTTTTTAAAACTTGTTACTCAACGTTGAAACATCAACTTACGTCGGGTCATCCTACGGTCAAATTTTCTTTTATTCTCTCTTTCATTTGAATAAACATAGGAATTCTACATGAAATTAAGAAAGTCAATCAACTAAATTTACTGTCAATACCTATTGATAACTCAATATCTACAGGTCGAGCTCTTACGTTCTTTTTGGACTGAATAACCAAGAAAATCTCTTTTCTACCATTATTAGAGAGGGAGGAAAGAGTATTCGAGCCGACGGAAACACTTTATAGAGACAGAGGTAGAAGTCTCTTCGTTACACATACGTTGAAACTTTCTTTCTGACTACACCCTTTCGGACCTGATCAAATAGCTTCGTCAAGGTGTGTGACGGAGGGAAACGTCGAATCGACTTTAAGGACCTGACGACTTTACCGTCTCTATCTGAATAACGGATTTCTACAAAAAAAATACGACTTTAATAAGAACGTTTAACTAGTATATAAATAAAGGTCCTCCTTACGGGTTCTATAAACCTTTCCTTAGGGGGTAGTCCTCTATAACTACCTGGTACCCGTACGGAGACCTCAAATGAATTCACAGAATACGTCTTTTTTTGTCGTTTCATCTACATGAACCACCTACCCGTCATATTTTACGGTTTTACGGAAACCTACCAATAAGTAGTCGAAACTTTCTATTCCCGACTTTAGAGTCCTCGGGTGAGGTTAAACCTTAATCTTTCGAAGGAAGATTGTAAGATTGGTCTGTAAACCATGGTTCCTACACGACCGCCGGTCGACTTCCCGGGCGACCTCGTGTCTAACTATTCCTCTCGTCACCCTCCCGGTCCTTAGACCTTACGGGGAGTGTCCTGGCTACATCGACTGTGGAACTGTCCAGAGGCGGAAGTCGGTCGGACGTTTATCGGTGTCCTTAGGTATCCTTAGTCTCTAAAACTCTGTTCTCTGTGTCACAACAAGTTCCAGTTTCTCATTCTCTCTTATCTTTAAAGCTAAAAGAAAAGGGGGGACTCCGGATACAGCTTCGTCTAATTTTGACAATTCGAGTGTTACTGGTCCCATCGTCCCAAACTCGCCGTGGACCAGATTGTCGGGTCCCTTGAAAATATCCTATAGAAATTTTTCGGTAGGGTACCGCGAAGTGGTCTGAGAATGTCCGTCATTACTTTCACGGACTTACGTCATCATAAAAGTTATTGACTTTAAATTTAGGTTCTCTCAGTTATAATACAATAAATACAAATATTCATTTTTGATTAATTTCGGTGAATTCAAAAATCGTTACCCGGACCCTTACATTAGCTCACCAAAGTCTAAATCGTCCGGTAAGTAACTCAAGCGTTATTCCTAGGTTTACTTTTTACTTAGTTACCGAAGACCCAAACTCGGGTAAACCGGGGTGACAAATGGGTGTCCGTCCCTCCTTCGGAGTCCAAGACAGAAAAGAGACGGAAGAAGAGAGAGTCGGGGACTTTTTGTACTTCTGTAGTAAAAAGAAAATTAGGTAACAATCCTCGAGAGTCTCTACCACGAATCTAAGTCGCACAAAGGTTAAGAGGTTGACCCAGTAATAAAAAACCCTTATACTTACCACCGTTTACGGTTAGTACCCTGTACTACTTACCCTTCTTAATCAGTGAACTACAAGCCCAGTGAAAATCGAAGTAGAAAAAAGAAGAAATTACGACTTATCTTTTATGAGGTCAAGATAAAATTTCTATGAAACGTAAGTGTTTTCCGGTACCGTGTACGAACGACGACCGACGACACTTCCTTTTAAGTTTAAGACCGTTTGACGACGAAAGTAGACCAGGAACTTTTTTCTGTGAGAAAATTTTAAGACTAACGCAGAACCCGTTTTATTCTGTACGGGGGTTTAAATCTTTTATTTAAATCGAATAGCGGATTGGAGACATACTTGTCGATCATAAGGGTCCCTTTCCGTCTCAGGGACACGGGAGTGTGTAGGACCTTAATGCTATTATGTGTCTAGTTCTCGTCGAAAAGGGTCTCGACAACACGAGAGGTGATGTCCTTCGGTTCGAGTGGTCTAGACCGGTCGACTCGAGGTCACCGTGGTCCGTTCAGCCATAGTGCGACCCCTTTCCACCCGAACTTAGAGTCTGACTGTGTAAAGTAGAAACGAATGACCTAAGGGTGGTTGATTAGATCGAAGAGGACATCCTTTATACGTGTATCTAAGTCTTGTTTTATTAATAAGGAGGGACGAATAAGTAAAAATGTAGACGAAATGTTTGTTCACGGTAGTTCCTGTGTATAAAGGAACTAGTACAGGACAACGGGAACCGGGTACTTTACGGACCGACAGAGGTGAGTGACCTGAGGGAGACGGAGAACAAACCTTCCTGAGTCACTACTGATCGCGATGACGGGTGTCCGGATACTGAGAACTCTCAAGGAACCTGACGTTCCTCTAGTTTCGTCAGTTAGGATTTCCTTCAGTTGGTACTTATAAGTACTCTTCCTGACTGTGACTTTGTGGTTAGGAAACCGGTGGACTACGTTTCTCGGCTGAGTAACCTTTTCTGGGACTACGACCCTTTCTAACTTCAGTTTTCCTCTTCTCCCGCCGTCTCCTACTCTTCCAATTTATTGTAGTGACTGAGTTACCTGTACTCTGTTGAGACGTCAAACTCTTTTGAGGTCCTCTATCACTTCCTGTCCCTTCGGACCACACGACGTCAGGTGTCCCAGCGTTTCTCAACCTGTGCTGACTCGTTGACTGGTTGTTGTTACATGTAGGGGTGAGTGTGTTAGATTAAGGTACATGTTGTAGGTAGACGGGGTGTCTCACCCTTGTACTATTCTTTTCCTGTCACTTATAGGTCCAACGACACACTAGGTTCCTTACGGGGTCCGTCCTCCGTTCTTTCACTTTTTTTTTTTTTTTACGACTAATCTACATATTTCTTCCAGTTCAACTAAAAATAGGATACTAATCTAACGTTGAAGGAACTCCAATGTTACGATACAATACGAATGTATTAAAATAAATTAAAAAAGGTTTAATCACGTCATATTATAACCCACGACTCTTTCACTAAAACTAACCGATAAAGTACTCTTCTTATAAAGGGTAATCTAAGACGTAATAAAAACGATTTTCCTAACAAGGTTATGTCATCAAAGACCACAATATTTAAGATAAACCTACATTGGGATTAGTGGGTACCATAAACGTTACTCTTTTATTACAATTCCGTATCCAAATTAGCGTCACAGACCCTTTGTCACTCGTTTGGATCGCCGATCGGGCTGTAAGGACAGAGTGGCACCAAAACAAACATGAACTATATCCAGGGGTAGGTTAGTAGTATCGTCTATTCCTCTTATGTCTGATTCACAATAAACGTTCAAACGAGAACTTCCAGACTTTTACAGTTCCAAGATCAAGACAAACGGAGGTTGTATTTGTCTACGTTTTTGGTGTAAGAAGTCACACACTAACAGACGGTGGGATAAGTTAGATGTTATCTCCGTAAAAGCCAATAAAAGAATGAAAACTTCCCGTACTCTGTATTATGTGTGCGTCGACAGTAAAACGTACATCGAGTTTAATTGTGTCTCACCGTTAAAAATGACGACATGTGAAATTTTAACTATTCCGAATATCCTTTGGGAGGTATACTGAATAATTATATATCGGATGTTTAATTTCTATTAATCCTATTGAGACTAACTTAGACCGACTAAATGAACTTACTTCTTAAAGAGTTGGTACCGTGGTAAGTGTCAAGCTTGGGTTATTAAGAATCAATACCCCAGACAGTAGAGGTAACACCCTGTCCATCGTCGTAGACCAGGTATGGATGCGCTACGGTCTTCGTGATGAGGACTGAAGTGTTTACAGAAGTCTGTAACAATTCACAGAGGACCACCCTCCCTCGTTTTAATTGGGCCAACTCTTGGTGGTGAAATAACGACATAACATCTTTCTTTCGATTTGTTTATTACCACCACCAAATCAGTGATTCAGTACAGAACGCTGGGGTACCTGACGTCCGACGGTCCGAGGGGACAGACACCCTAAAGGTCCGTTCTTATCACCTCTCCCAACAGTAAAGAAAGAGGTGCCCTAGAAGGGTTGGGTCCTTAGCTCGGACTCAGAGGACGTAACGTCCTCCAAAGAAATGGTCGACTCGATGTTCCGTTCAGTTACTGTTGTCCCGACTTTATGTGTCTTACGACCTGAGTCGTAGAAACATTGACACCCACGGTGACTGGGTGAGTACAGTCGGGCAAGACTAATCAGTCATTTCTTTTGGAGTCACGGGAAGTCCGTCTGTAGTAGATCTTGTCGTTAACGTGGATTTTCATCGGTCTCAAAATTTTCGGCTATTCTGAAAACGATTTAACGGGACCTTACGAGTTACCAGTAGTGTGTCGTTGACTTGTAGAAAGAGATATGACAAATGAATCAAATAAGAGAAAGTAAGAAAGTGTTTCGGACGTGTCCTTTATTACAGTCATGAACAAACGTTTACCCGTTTTTCGGAACCCCTTCATTCCCTAAACAGGGTCCTACGTGTCGCTCTCCCACTATGATCCACAAAATCCCAAGACATGGTAGACCAAGGTTCAAAACACAAGATAGTAAAAGTAGCACACTATGGACGATTGGACATCAACGGTTTGAGCCTAAGTTCAGTGACTGTGTACAGAACTTGAATTCACCTCTTCTACGACTACCTTCAGCTCCTCTCACAGTCTCCGTCCTGGAGTAGGGAATTCGTTGAGGTGGGTGGTGAGACCCACGGAGGTTTGCTTCTTGGGTGGTCGGGGGACCTCAGACACGGGATACTGAAGGGGGTATAAAATAGAGTCCTTTCTGTCGTAGCCTTTTTGACGGTAACTTCAGATTTGGAGTTGACGTGGTCACCCTCCACTTCTCTGGAACTGGAAATAAACCGGAGAAGAGGATCCGCTTACGTGGGGAAGGAGAGGACCTTCTGTCCCCTGTGAGAACCGAGTCAACACGTCGGTCCATAAAAGGACTACCTCTCTTCCTAAAAGAGTAGGAAATACGGTTCATGAGTTATTGACGACGCGGACCAGGGGTGGGACTGAGACGAGAAGGAACATAGCACTACAAGGTGAAATTGCATTCCCGGAAAGGGGTACACTGGCCGTCCACGGTAGTTGTTCTCTTCTCGTTCCTCTTTACCTCCTGTCTCGGGGGTGCCTCGGGCAACGGTCTTGGGGTCGGCGAGACAGGGAGTCGAGACGAGTGGTCGGTCCTCAGGGGAATAATTGGAAGTCAGAGGAAAGGGTAGTCGAGTTCTAGTTTCACTCCCAACAGGGTAATCCTGTCCTACTCCGGAACGTGGAGTCAGGGGACCCGTCGTGGTCAATGACTCGTAGTCTCGGAATCCGCCGGAGTCTCTTACAAGGGGTCTTGTGTCAATGAACGGCCCTTCACTCCTCCAACCCAAGGTAGTTCAGTTTCACGAGAGCTCGAGGTTTTAAGGTAGATGTCGAGTAGTCCGACACGATTAATCTCCTTCGTTCGGGTCGCGTTAGACAGACTGATTACTACGACACTCTCTGCCTGGCTCTCTAGTCCAGTCCTTTGGCCGAAGGACTACTAGCAATCGTATACGTGGACGTCGACATATGGACCAAACCGACGTGTGTCTGCTCGAACACAAAGAGAGACAATACGAGACAATGCGAGAGACTCGTAATTCCCAACGTACCCAGGTGCGACCGTAAATCTAACACAACACCGAAGTCAATACTGTAAAGGGAAACTAGACTCGTAGAAAGCGTTTAGAAAGAGGAGTAGGATAGCCACGAGAAGTCTCTGATATCCGGGATCGATGAGTGTTACTCAGGGACCTGGTCGTTGTACCCGTAAAGGGATCTCGAACAATTCTTTCGTCTAAGAGTGTGTTTCTCTTTTCTGTTGGATACCTTACCCCCTTTTATAAACGTTTACTACGTCAGTTATTCCCGACGTAAAGGTTTGTATGCTTGTCAAGTACGTCGAATTATTGTTTTTTATTCGTTAGGTTAAGTTTTCTACCTGTCTTCTGGATGTAAAGAGGTTTCTTCTGTCCACCGGTTGTCTGTGGACTTTTCTACGAGTAATAACGACAAATAATCTTTTTACGTTTAGTCTTGATGTTACTACATGGTGGAGTGTGTTCTTGTTTATGACCTCTCCCACACCTTCTTTCTCGAGAGTGGATGCGACGACCGTCCTTACGTTCAACCATGTCGGTAATAACTCCTGTCCCACTTCCAAGGGATTTTTGATTTTTATCTCGATGGCAAACCAGGTCGTTAGGGTGAAGTTTTTCTGTGTACATGGGGTTGAAAGTATCGTCGTGATAAATGTTGTCGGTCCTGTACCTTTGTTGAATTTACAAGTAACTGTCTACTCATCTATTCCTTCGACACCTTCTATATGTTACTTTATAATGAATCACTATTTTCTCTTACTTTATTACGGTAAAAATCGTTGTACCTATCTGGTTCTCTAATAGTATGATTCACTTCTTTCACTCTAACCCTTCAAAGTATACTATAGTGAAGACACACCTTAGATTTTATACTATATTTAATTCTGTATTTTTTTGTTTACACCAATATTGTCCCTTCTCCCACCTCCTCCCTTCCTCACCCGCAAAGCTTAATCGTCTACGTTCGATCATATAAATCTTACCTATATGTTGTTCCAGGATGACATATTGTGTTTCTTGATGTAAGGTATAGGATATTATTTGGTATTCCTTTTCTTACATTTTTCTTCATATATATATATATATACACACACACACACACATACATACACACACACACACACACACACACACACAGAATCAGTGAGTCACCACAGACTGGGAAACACTGGGGTACCTGACATCAGGTGGTCCGAGGGGACAGGTTCCTTAAGAGGTCCATACTTACAACCTCAACATCGGTAAGGGAAGAGGTCCCCTAGAAGGGATGGGTCCCTAACTTGGGCCCAGAGGACGTAACGTCCGTCTAAGAAATGGTAGACTCGGTGGTCCCTTCGGGTATATATATACATTTATATATAAATAGGTTCAGTGAAGTAACATCTCGTCTTTAATCGTGTGATATTTGGTTGTTATAAAGTTATTTTATTTTTAAAATTTTTCTTTATGTCTGAGAGTCAGGGTGGGGTCTTAGTGACACAGTCCTAGATGTAAAATTCTTGTGGGGTCAGTTAAGAACCCGTAGAGTCTCAAACCAAATCTAGTCGTGTAACACCCTCTCCAACGGTAGGGAGACACTCTTAGACCACCTTTAGAACTATATTAATTTAGAATTACGTTAAATTGGGGTCATCTTTGTCAACAATACACACTAGGAGTTTTGAAGTATACTATTCCAGGATTGGGGATCATGGATTCTTACAGTTGAATGAATCTATATCCTAACCATCGACGTCTACCTTAATCAATTCAACTCCAGTAGGACTCCATCCCACCCGAGGACTTGATTGTACTGGCCACAGGAATCTTCTCCCTTTTTTAACCTGTGTCAGTGTTTGTGTCCCTCGAGTGGTATATTACTACTTCTGTCTCTAGTCCTACTTCGAAGATGTTCCACTTCCTACGGTGTCTGACGGCCTCCTGGTGGTCGTCGACCCTCTCTCCGGGTCCCGTCGAAGAGTCTCCGGAGTCTTCCTTGTTTGGGACGACTGTGGAACTAGAGCCCGAAGGTCGGAGACTTTGACACTCTCGTATCTGGAGACCAGACTTCGGTGGGTGGACCAGCATAAAACAATGTCGACGGGATCCTTTGATTAGGTTGTCATCTCTCGTGACTCAGTCTTGTGACTCGTTCTGTGCCGACGAGACACGGTACTGAAGGACAGAATTTTTGCCCCTGGATCCTTCCCCATGTGCGTGGTGTCACAAGAGACGTCTTCACAAATGTTCTCGGTTCTGTACCTTCGTTGGATTTCCGGGTAGTCGTTTCCGGACCTATTTCTTCTACACCATGTATATACGTTACCTTATAATGAGTCGGAAGTTCTTCTTACTTTATTACGGTAAACGTCGTTGTACCTACCAGTATCTCTAACAGTGTGATTCACTTCGTTCTCTCTCTTCGTCTTTGCAGTATACTGTGAGGAATATACGTCTTGGATTTCTCTGTAGTGTGTTTCCTTGCATAGACGTTTTATCTTTGTCTGAGTGTCTGCATCTCTTGTTTGAATGCCAACGGCCGTCCCTCCTACACCCCTTCCCTATCAATCCCTCTGACCCTACCTGTACGTGTGTGACGATGTAAATTTTGCGTATTGGTTGTTCAGGGATGACATATCGTATCCCTTAAGACAAGTTACAATACACCGTCGGACCTACCTTTCCGTCAAACCCCCTCTTACCTATGTCCATATATATACCGACTCAGGGACACGACAGGTGAACTTTGACAGTGTTGTAACAATTATCCGATATGAGGTTATGTTTTAATTTTTCAATTATTTTTATCCCTGGTACCCAAAGGAACAGGACCTAACGACACCCGAACCTCCTTCGTACATAAATCTCGACTAGTCTACTTGGGACGTGTGTCATACTCACACACACTAACTAAGGAGACGTTCGGCTTGAAGAGACCCCGTTTTAGTCTTCTCTACTGGTGTCGACGCATTCTTCAGTCGAGAGATGGTTCTATAAAGATCCGATCTTAGTTGTTCGTACTCACAATCATACACAGATGTTGTGTCTCAGACTTACAATGGTGTGTCCTTGTCAGGTCCGTGGACTCCTATGGGAATATGAGGGTTGGGGTCCAGTGGAGTCCCCGGAATCCCTGTAGTAGTCCGTTGTAACGGGTTATCTAACAAGTTCATGTGTGCGTCGAAGAGCAAGGGGGTTAAGGAGCTCCTTAGCGAGACCCTGTACTCCTGAGAGACGGAAGTCGTGTGTGTTGGTGTGTTGAGAAGGACGTGGGACTCCTCGACGGTCCTCCGTTCTGAACACCACGTTTAGGTCCTCTCAGAGCCCGGTTTACCCTATGTACCCAGTGTCACTACCCACTCAACACAGGGACATTTAAGTGTACTTGCTTCGGAGTAGAGGGTCAGGGGCTCTGACACTTGAGTAGACTTCTACCAAATACGTCTATATTCATCGATTCTACTCCAGTAGTACCGGGGATTGAGTTACATTGTCCATAGTAATGCCGTTCCCTTTGAACCCTCTGTCAGTACGCGTCCCTCTGGAGGTCCACTACTGACCCTACTTTGACGGGACTCGTCTTCCTATTGATCTCCGTTCGTCTCCCCGGCCCTGGTCTAGGAAAGAGTATCGGTCTCTTCTTTGGGTGGGACGAGGATGGAACTAGAACTTGAAGACCAGAGGTTTGACACTCTCCTATGTAAAGTAACGAATTCGGTGGGTCGTCCACCACGAAAGAATATCGTCGAGAACGTTGGGTTGGGTCAGTGGGATTGACTCTAGGTCAGGTCTTCGGACTCTCTCCATTTTGACTGTTTTTAGAGGAATCCCCACGACGTGAGGTACTCCTAGTCTCCCCTTTATTCTCGCTTCGAAGGGACCAGACTCATGAGACTCGGCAGAGACGGGTCTACCCGAGGAGTCAGAGAAGAGAAGTGAGAAAGGAAGAGTCTCTAACACACATTCGGTGTGAACAGAAAAGATACACTAGTAGTAAGAACGTTTCGGGTGACGACGAAGCAGTCCTACCTCGGCCCCCGTCTTACTATGCCGTTATTGTCACCTCATATTTCTACATTAGGGTGTCGGGTCCTGTTCGACCGCCCTGGTCTAACGTGCGTTTCTCGTTCAAGACACATCCCTTCTTTGAGACTGAAACACAGAGGTCATAAAGAACGAGCAATGGGACAGTGTCGCTAAAGTTGGGAGTAAATAATAAAGACTCCAAGTTTTTCACGGTCGACAAACAGTGAAATCTTTTAACAATGTGTGGTCATAGTACGGCCTCTGAAATAACTTTATATCAACCAAATATTACAACACAATTTCAACGCGTCGTTTCACTAAGTTAATATATATATATATATTTTAGAAAAGGTCTAAGAAAAGGTATGTTCCATAACTTATATCAAGGGGTACGGTATGTCATCCAGGAGCAACCAATAGATAAAATATATGTTATCACACATACAATTAGGGTTTGAGGATTCAATAGGGAGGGACTCTCTGAAGTTAATATACTTTTTTTATTTGATCAAGAATTCTATTCAGATGTTCAGATGTAGGTGTGAGTAAACTATACACTCCTTAACTTCTAGTTATTCTATTCACTCAGGTCTCTGGGTCCCCTCCAGAAACCTTGGTGACCGGGTGACAAGAAAAAAGGAGGGGCACACTCAATTTGGTAGAGTGACTGTAGGCATACGGGTGAGGATCGTAGTGAGAGACTATTGTCTTCCGTGGGTTCTTTTATCAAGTTCATGTACCTTTACTTACCTCTTCTCCTTTTATTAATTCCCAGTAGAGGGATAGGGGTACCCTGGGACCCTTATTTCTGAGAAGACGTTCCGTACCTTGCCTTATCCCTGGGCTCCGACGAGCAGCACACTTGGCATTCGTCAAAACCCAGTTGTCATCGTCAATGTCGACGTTCCCGAAGTCCACCCATCAAACTCGTTCACGGTGATTTTCGGACCTCTCCCCTTCCTGTCCACACGTCTCAGTCCCATCACTCCGGGGTCGAGTCCCCGACGGGGAGGTGGGTTCATGAGGGGACCCTGTGACCCCTGAAGGAGAGCGAGAGGACCCTACGACCCTTCGGTACCCCACCCCCCTTCCCCTTCCCGTCCCTAATTCCCGTGTCTGACCGTAGGTCCGTGCCGAGGTGTGGCCGAGGTGACTGTGCAGTTGAGGAGACACGCAGTCAAAGGAACACACTTTTTGCTCCAGTCCAGCCACGGGTGTAGTATGGGAAGAAGACTCTTAATTTAACACACGAAACGGACCTCGGTCCCGGACGTCCTGACGAGTCCGGTAATCGTCGGGGACATAGAGACCTCGGGAACGGTCCTCTGACACGGGAGGTCCCTCCCTGACACACCACAGGATTGGGACTCCTTCTGGGATGACACACGGGACTTGAGTCGTGGGTGGGGTGTCGGACTCTACAGAAACTAAGGTAAGTTTGATTCGGAAAGAAAAAAAAAAAAAATGAAATAAAATGAAATGTTATGACATAACCAAGAAATTGATCTTTGGGCTAGAGACGAAGTGAACTGACGTGACCGTTGGTAAAAGGGTCTCTAGCACCTTGAGTCTGGGACATTTATGGGACCGGAGACCGGAGGTGACGGAGGGATCGGACCGGAGACAGTCCGGACTACGGACCCGACGAGAACCTGTTGACAAAAGATGGACGAAGAATTGACTGGAATTCTACACAAGGTAATGACTTTACATATCTCTTCTTTACTGGTACGAAGAAAGTATTTAACGGTCGTCGACCTCAAGTTAGAGGACGGTCGGAAAGACAACATAAAGAAACGGCAATCCTTCAGGTAAAGACAGAAAGGGGTTCTCAAGTGTCCAGTCCCGTCTGCTCTCGTGGTACGCCGCCCAGGAACATCCTCAGAACACACCCCAGGTCGGTACATTAGACTAAGATTTCAGACTAAAAGTTCGTCATTACTCGTCAGCCCAGGATTCTTTTGGTCACATTCGGCACCGGAACAAGACCCCTTGTGTAAATTTAGGTTTGTCTTTACACCCACGTGCAAACTTATTGACACCCTTCCTTTACCTCGAAACCAGGGTAAGGATTGAGAAAACCAGGACCTTCACCAAGTTCTTGAGGAAAGAGTGCTATATTGAGTTAAAAAAAAAAAAAAAAAAAAAACCATTTAGGGGAGACACTTTCTTAAAGTTACAGTCACATCTTAAAAGGATGACTATGAGAAGTCAATGTAAAAACACACACACACTTTGTACAAAGGGAGTTTGTCCTTGTATTTGACACTTCCGTATTTCAGAGGAAAATTCACTTTGCAATTTTCCCCAGTACTTAGTTTTAGCGAAGCTTACAGACATCAGAAAGTAGTGCCGCGTAAGTCTTTGGTAAAAAGAAGTAGCTTATATAAATTCGAACAGTAGTCTCCCTAAGATCATTATGGTCTATAATAACCCAGAAGGTTCAGCTGTTATTGAAGTCGTCGTGGTTTTAAATGTGGGAAACGAGTCGAGAGAGACCGGAGGTTTCTCCTCCAGAAAAACATTTTCTTGTCACCAGGTATTCTCATCTGCCGTAAAAAGACCGGTGTAGTCAACCTTGTCCGTCGGACACAGACGAAATCACCTTCGGACAAGAGATACGACAAAAAAGTCCGGAGGACAGGGGCGCCGTCCTCGACGGATGGGGACAAGACCCAGGAAGAGAGACGTGGTATTATAAGGTAAGAACGAGTCTTTCGTAAGAGACATTCATTTATGTGACGGCAGTAAATGCATCAAAGTCAGGGAATGACATTGTTTTTGTCCTAAAGGGAGAAAAAATTACGGAAGGGATCAGGAACGCACCCACGTACGATTCGGCGAAGTCAACACAGGTTGAGAAACGCTGGGGTACCTGACATCGGACGGTCTGAAGAGACAGGCACCCTAAGAGGTCCGTTCCGATGACTTCACCCAACGGTACGGGAGGAGGTCCCCTGGAAGGACTGGGTCCCTAGCTTGGGCGTAGGGAATGTAGAGGACGTGACGTCCACCTAAGAAATCCCGGTTCGATGGTCCCTTTGGGGCGAAATTCAGTATCCGTCCACATTTCGGAAAGGGAACGGGGGTCCCGTAACAGTGTTTCGGAAAACAAGAAAAGAGAGGGCAGGACCACCGAGTCTTCCATTTCGCAGACGGACGTTACGCCCTCTGGCCCCAAGCTAAGGTCCCAACCCTTCTAGGGAACCTCTTCTTTTACCGTTAGGTGAGGTCGTGAGAACGGACCTTTTAGGGTACCTGACATCGGATACTCCGAGGAGTCAGGTACCCCAGCGTTTCTCAGCCTGTGTTGACTCGCTGAAGTTAAAGTGAAAGTGAAAGTGAGGGCAGAATTAGGAGTCTGACCGTTAACGAATATAAACAAGTTTCAAAAACTGGGTAAAAATAAGATTATAAGTTCGAGAATAGTTATGTTGTATCCTCTAGGAAAGAGGAACTGATTCGAACGGTTAAAAAAAAAGTCGTTTCGTAAAAATAGAAAAATTAATTAAAAATAACTTCATATCAACTAAATGTTACAATAAATTAAGGTCCATATGTCGTTTCACTAAGGCTATATATGGATATATATATACATGAAAAGATCTAAGAAAAGGGAATATCTAATAAGGTTTTGTGACTCAGATCCAGGGACGCGATACATCGTCCACGAACAACCAAGAGACAAAACGTATATCATCATACACACACAATGAGGGTTTGAGGGCTAGACAGGAAGGGGGCTGGAAAGGGAAAACCATTGGGAACGAAACAAGAACTACGGACACTCTTTCGAATGAGTGGTCCTTCCGTCGTTACGGAGCGTTGTCTGGGTCTCGTACTTCTGAGCCCCGACTTGATCACACCCGTCCCCGCCCCCTCTCGTGCGGGTACCCGTAATGATAAGGATGAAGTCCGAGTTTGGGTTTCAGTAAGTAGTGGTCCACCTCCACGAACTTGTCTAAAAAAAAGAAAAAGGGAGTAAGAGCTGATTCGAAACCGTAAATACTCTGTTACATACACTTTACACATTTTCATAGAAATTGTATAGTGTGTTTGTGTTTTATATAAAGATACATAGTACGTCTACCTTTCAATGTGTGTCAGATGTGTGGGTTCCCTGTAAACACACACCCCCACTCACCTCGTCCCCTCCGGGTAGACACATGTGCTCTGTCTGGTAAAATGTAAGACCTATAGTAGTAAAGTACTAAATTCTCCTTACCGACGTTTACTTACCTTTAGATATGTTGTAGATTCTCTTTGCGATATAAATCAGTACAAAGACTTAAATTGAAAATTTATCATAACTACACCTTAGAGGACGATGGAAACTTTGAGTGACCATCAGTCACGTCTCGTAAGTATTCGACTTTAGAATAGTAAAATAAACCAAATCGAAGGACCCTCCCTTTTAAGAACGGTTTTATTTTTTTTTACACGTAAAAGGTTGGATTTAAAGTTTGGAGTACAATAGTCCTACACCTGAGACCCTCTATGACTTCGGACCGTGCGACATTAGGGAACCTAGTGTCTCAGCCTGTGTTGAATCGTTGACTTGTAATCCTATACTTGGATTTAAAGATGTGTTAACAAACGTTGAGATCTCTAACTATAGTTAATAATTACAAAACCTTCAGTCCTTGTAGACAGTTCAACATTTTGTCGAAAGATTCCTTCGTGTAATGGACCTCTGTTACTGACCCTTTACAGAATGACGCGGAGACACGGAAAGAAGTGGACCTAGATCTCTGCCGACGGAGACCCACTGTAAACTTTAAGAGATAAGGAAGGAAATTTTTTTAGGTTACTTCCTCTATGTTCAAGTTAGTCTTAGAATTATAAATTTTTAATAAGAAAATTGAAAAGACGAACGTTTTAAAGTGTACATTTCAGGTACTTTGACATTTGTATCCATTTTACAACTTGTCATACCGTATTTTGTAGATATTTATACTGTGAATCCTCGAGAGTCACAGACTGAAATAAATTTTATTAGAAAAAAAAAATCAAGAGAAATAAAATAAAAAAACAAATAGACAGTACTAGTGTGTCGTACACTCTAAAATGAAGGGTCGGACCCCGAGTTTGAGTGTGTAGTACGTAGCCTTTCGTCTCAGGATAAATGACCTGACGGTCCCTCAGGGAGGTTACAGGTCATAAGTTCCCTTCCCTGTCTGGTAGGACCATTTTATGAAGGAAGTGGACGTCCGTTTATAAGTGTTCACAGCTACCATGGTAGTCCAGTTACAAATTGACGAGAAATCTTGACTTTAGACCATTTTTAATCAGAGGGGGACCCTCTGTCCATATCCAAGGTTAAAGAAGAGATAGTGAATGAGGGGATACTTGAACCCGTTCAAAGAATTAAAGACTCAGTGTCGGAGGAGTAGTTATTTTCTCGATTATCCTTCTCGTTTATGAACCAGTGTTCCACCAACGTTCCGAAATTGTTCCATAACGGATGTTTTATGGACTTTCAATTCTTTTTAGAGTTATACGTCATCGATACGGATCTGAGTGAACACAGGGTACTCAGGGGATCGTTACCTGGATGGTTCAGGGTCCTGACACCAGACATTACTGTGTTCAAAGTAAAAAGGGTCGGCGAAGGGAAACCAGAGTCTCCAAATGTGTAGGTAAGGTTGTCATCGATGAGTCTAGGAAAGGTTTCTCGGAGAATCGGTGACACTAGTGGGGTCGACAAGGTCTAGTCTTTGTCAAAAGTGAGAATTTTTACAGACGAAGGGACTCTTCGGACCAGTGTTCGGATTCGTATTTTCAAATGAAAAATTATGTCATAAATAACGTTTTGTTTCCGAAGACGGTCCACGGGGTAGTCTTGTTTCGTCGACGGATTAGACTCCGAAGTTGATGACCTCTTCCCCTCACACCTGTTCCGGTAGTATTCGAGGAACCTTCGTAAGACTGAGGCCAGGGAAGTGGATTGTACATCTTTCGTATAATTTGGTATTCACTATTATCTCACTCCACTCTACTCAATGTCAATTGTTCGACTCGGTGACAATGTAAAATATCCGTTCATTCGGTGACAATCTAAACAAGTAAAAATGACACAGACAACCCGGTAAACATAACGGTATTTGTTGAACGTGGAACTGGAGCTAGAATCGTTGTAGAAAGACCTAGACAGAGGAGTTCGTTCCCTTTGTTTTCGTTTTGATTTGTTTACTCTGATGTAGTTTGATTTTCAGAAGATGTGTCGTTTCTTTTGGTAGTTGTTTTGTCTTTGTGTTGGATGGTTTACCCTCTTCTAGAAAAGTCTATAAGTATATAGTCTATTCCCCAAGTGTGGGTTTTACATAATTTCCGAATCTGTTGAGTGGCTCCTTTTTGTTCGTAGAACTAACTTTTAGCCCTCTCCTCGACTTATCCGTAAAAAGGTTTGTTATGTATGTCCACCGGTTGTCGTCCTACTTTTTTACAAGTTGTAGCGATTAATAGGCCCGTTACGTTCGTTTTTAGTGTTACTCGATAGTGGAGTATAGAAAAATTTACCGACAATAACTTTTTCGTTTTTCACCGTTTACAACCGTCCTGACACCTTTTTTCCCTTGTGAACGTGTGACAACCATCCTTACATTTAACCCGTCCTTAAAACTTTTTGTCATACCTTAAAGGAGTTTTTTAATTTTGATCTTGAAGGTATACTAGGTCGTTAAAGTGAGACCCATATACAGACTTCTTTTACTTTTGTGAATAAGTCTTTCTACATACGTGGGGTTATAAGTGACGTTACAACAAATGGACTCAGTCCAGTACCTTTGGTACTCACACGGGTTGTTATCCACTCACCTCTTTCTACACTATGTCTCTATATCTGTATATACACGTATCTATATATATATAAATAACGATAAACTTTTTTTTTACCTACCGGAAACTCATACAATACGATTCACTTTATACAGTCCACCTGTTTTTTTTAACATATTAAAGTGAATATACCCTTAAAAAAATTTTTGAAATTTTATTCACTTGTTTGGTTTGTTTTGTTTCACCAGTTGATTTCCCTTCCCCGTTGCCCATTCCCACTTTACTCAATTCCACTAGTTAACTTACCATTATCTACCTTTAAGTTGAAAACCATGACTCTTGTGATCTCATATAAGCCTTCACTCTTGTATTATAATATTTGTATCATACAATATATTACATATTACATATATATATATTATATTACATATATATTACATTATCTACACATATATTAAATAATATATTATATGTTAAATAGATTACAATATTCGGTTACAATGAAGTTAATTTTTGTTTTTCGTATAACGAGGAAAGTAACTGTTTTAAAACGGTATTAAAAAAATTTCGGTCAACGTAATTCGTCCAAAAACCACCTATTGACTAAATATAAAACCATGTGTAAAGAAAGTGTGACGTGTGACCATTGTTCGTCTAGGACCGTCCGTCGGGTAGGAGTCTTGTACACAACTCACGATTACAGAGTCTGTCCTGACACAGAGTAACGTAGTGAAGACTTTACGAGGAACCAGTGGGGGTTCCTGGATGCTGTCTTGTAAAGTAGGAGTAGGACATTTATATGTCCGTGGACATGTGGTTTTCGGGTTGGTTATAAAGGGGTTTGACACACCTGGATTCTTCATAATCCCCTCGAAATCTTGTATACCTAAGGTCTCAAAACAATAGAAATTAAATCATCCCAAAAGTGTCCCGTACCCACAACCGTAAAAATTGTTCATATGGTTCATTAAAAGGTCACCTCTGGGTACCCTAAGTGACAGGAAGTCCGACACGACAGTTTTCTCGGGGTACCGACTAAGTACGACTCCGAACTGTCTTTTATTTTTTTTTAAGCCATTTCGTTGATAGGAAGTTAATTTTTAATTTAATTAAAAATTTTTTCTTTTCTTTTTTGCACATGGACGACGAAGACTCGTTTCTAGATTCCTTTACCATTCCTTATTGTTCCAGTATCTACTGGGGCCTCGGCCCTGGTCATAGTCGTGATTGAGGAAAGAGAGGTCTCAAGTGCAAGTTACCCCTTTACGTTTGGTGTAAGACACCACAAAAGGACGGTAAACGTCCGTTCGTCTTAGGTGCTCTGACGGGGGACTAATGTTCCCCGGTGAGACAAAGTGAGAGAGATGTGTCCGAAGAAAAATAGAAATTTACAAATAATGAGCAATAAATAAGTAAAAACCGACGGAGTCGTCTCGCCCGAGAAACAACACCGTACATCGGGAGAGAGATCAACACCACGCACCCGATTCAACGGGGAGCCGTGCACCCTAGAATCAAGGTTCTAGTCCCTAACTTGGGTACGGGGGACGTAACCTTTCGTCTCAGAGTTGGTAACCTGGTGGTCCCTTCAAGGACGACTGAATAGTCTGAAATAAAACAAGGACCATTTTTAACAAGGAAGTAAAATATAGTAAAAGGAGCACGACCAGACAAATTACCCATCGGTAGCACGGAAAGGTCATTCAGACTCACTGAAACCTTCACGAGCGTCTCGTGGTCGGTGCACCTCTCGTGACACACACGAATCAGCGAGTCGACGCAGGCTGAGAGACGTTGGGGCACCTGACATCGGGTGGTCCAAGGAGACAGGTACCCCTAAGAGGGCCGTCGTTATGACTTCAGTCAACGACACGAGAGGAGGTCCTCTTGAAGGGTCGGGTTCCTAGTTTAGGTCCAGAGGACGCAACGTCCTTCTAAGAAATGGTAGACTCGGTGGTCGCTTCGGCCACCACTCGTGATTGAACATAGAATTCTCCGGTCCTACCACTAGGGGCAGTTGGGACTTGGATGGTGGACAGTGTAAGGAAGTCGAGAGGTGTGGCCCCAGAACGCTAAGGAACTTAAGTGGAACGACAACGTCCCGGCAAAGTCAGGGACGAGGACTCGAAAGACGAGGGGTCGAAAGGGAAGGACAAGTGGTGAGTATGCAGTCTAAAATCACACTGACGTAGGATGGGAGTGACGTATGGGGTCATGGATTACAGATTATAAGGGTGACCTGCGACTTAAAGGGTAACTAGGATCAATACTGAAGTAACTAATGACCGATCAACCAGAATATGGGCGGTCGGACCTATCGAGACGAATACGAGTTATGTCTTTTTTTATCCAACACAAAGAGAACAACTGACTGATCCACTCACGGCCGATTCAGCGAAGTGAGTACAGACTGAGACACACTGGGATATCTGACGTCGGATGGACCAGGTGACAGGTACTTTAAGAGGTCCGTTCTTATAACTTTACCCAACGGTACGGGAAGAACCTCTTAGAAGGACTGGGTCCCTAGTTTGGGTACAGAGAGTGTTTAGAGGACGTAATCGTCTACCCAAGAAATGGTTATCGCGGTGGTCAACCATCGACTGTACACCAATCATTAGTCAGTTCGTGATAACTTACTTTTTCTCCGATTTATTCGTTTTCTAAGTTCAAAGTGTTGGAGACCGACACTGAAACTTATTACCGTGACAAAGGACGGTAAGAGGTCTCAAGAAGTAAGAAGTCTCTACAATGAGGGTGGGGGGTTACGAGATTGTCGTCGAATCTTGTCCAAGTAATGAGACTTTTTATAGAGGACTTGGTACGCCTTGGCGTTGTCGTCGTCACCGTCCTCTGGCTGGCAGAGACTCCGTTGTCCTAGGTTCTCCGTAGCCACCGAGACTCGTGGATCTTTCGTAGGTATTGTGGAAGTAAAAATAAAAGGATAGCACAGACCCTTTAATGTAAAAACCGTTTGTCTAATAGACACTTGGGACACTGGGAGTGTGACTAGGAGACAATGTTTATAGTCGTCTTTTCATATAGTGCAAATTTACTTTTGGGATACTTTACTTGCCCCTTGTTGAGGGGGCTAGGTTCAGTCCACCTCGCGATCTCTGGACATCGTCGTCGCCACCGTCTAGACCCAGTCGTCACCCCGTCCGACTCCCAATCTACTGAAACCTTCCACAGACATAGGGAGCCAGGGTATAGGCATTTATACCGCACGTAAATAAATCCTATTTCTGACGTCTCTACTAAGATTTCGTGTAGACTCTCAGAAATACGACACACCAACACGACACGAGTTAGTGAGCCAGTACAGGTTGAGGAACACTGGGGTACCTGACGTCGGGTCGTCCGGAAAGACGGGTACCCTAGTAAGACTGTTCTCATGACCTCGCCCAACGGTAAAGGAAGAGGTCCCCTAGAAGAATTGGGTCTCTAGCTTGGGGACAAAGGACGTAACGTCCAGTCAAGAAATGGTAACTCGGTGACCCCTTCGCGAATTCTCAGAAATGAACAGGCGATAAGTTGTTCAACAATGTGAAAGACACTTCAATTCAATTATAGATAGTGGAATGTATTAGTCTTTTTTTAAAAAAGAACACTACTCAGGAAAATTGTAGATAGTAGAATTGGTAACAATTTATACGTTACATCACGATATTTGATATCGGTGGTACGACATGTAGTGAAGACATACTAAATAAATAAAGTATTGACCTTCAGACACGTAAAAGTGGGGTAAGTGGGTAATGAGGGTGAGGTATGGGTGACGAAGACCGTTGGTAGTTAAACAAAAGGGATAAATACTCAGACAAAGACAAAACAAAACAGGTGGGCAAATAAATGTAAAGGGTATATTCGTTTTAGTGTGTCATAAACGAAAAGAGATAGCCTATAAAGTGAACCATATTACAGGAGGTTCAGGTAAGCAAAGTAGTGTTTATCATTCTAAATTAAGAAAAAATACTCACTCATCATCAGTAGAAAAAATGAACAAGTAGACGACTTCCCGTAAATCCAACAAAGGTATAGAAACGACAACAGTTATGACAACGATTACTTGTCACCCCATATATATAGAATAATTTAATTGGAAAATTAAAGTACACCCATTTGTGGGTCTTCATTCTAACGACCTAGGATACTACGAAGATGATTTTTCGTCTCTGTAATGAAACGGCTGTTTCAAGACAGATCAGTTTCGATACCAAAAAGGTCATCGGTACACACCTACACTCTGAACCTGGTATTCCGTTCGATTCGTGGTTTCTTAACTACGAAGACTTGACACAACCTCTTCTGAGAACTCTCAGGGAACCTCCGTTTCTCTAGTTTGGTCAGTTAGGATTTCCTTTAGTCAGCACTGATAAATAACCTTCCTGATTACGGCTTCGACTTCGAGGTTATAAAACCGGTGGACTACGTTTCTCGACTGAGTAAACTTTTCTGGGACTACGACCCTTTCTAACTCCCGTCCTCCTCTTCCCCCACTGTCTCCTACTCTACCAACCTACCGTAGTTACTCAGTTACCTGTACTCAAACTCGTTCGAGGCCGTCAATCACTACGCGCCCCTTCGGACCGCACGACGTCAAGAACCCCAATGTGTTTCAGTCTGTACTAACTCTTTGACTTGACTTTACTACTATGTAGATAAAAATTAAAAAACTCCTTGGTAGTATCACAAAAGGAATAGCTAACGTGGCCAAATGTAAGCGACTATCACGTCCTGTCAAGGAAAAAGAGGTGTAGTAACGGTTGTGAATAGAGAACAGAAAAACGACTACCGGTAAGATTGTTCAGAAGAACACCAAAACTAAATATAATATATGAAAATAGGAATAAAATAGGACGTGGGGTCTTTTTTTCTTTTATTATGGTCTCCGTTTCCTTTGTTATTAATTCCTGTGATGTTTTTAGAGGGGTCAACAGGTACATGTCTATGGAACTAGGTCACAAACAGTGTACTAAAAGAGTCCCTTATGTACGTCAGATGCTAGTGACGTCCGTTAAAGAAGTAAGAAAAAAGTGAGTTAAAACGTATACGAAAGGATCTTCTCTAGACTTTGGTGAAACCAACTTATTTGAAATTTTTACAACGACGATGGTTTCTTTTCCATAATTTTACTTTTTATTTACGACGTCTATTAGGTGTATAGTGTTGAGTATAGTTTTTACAACCTTCTGGAATAATGACACTAATTTCTCTTCGTTCGTCCTTTCGTGTAACATATTTTAGGTCGGAGTAAAGTATTTCTTCTATAAAAGAGCATTACTAAAAGACTGTTTTAATTGATTACGGGTCCGGTTACGTAATTTTTTATTACTGTAAGAATGGTACTATGAAAGACTGGTCCTATGCTGAAAGGCACCCCAAAATGGGTACCCTCTCTATTAAGTGACCGACCTACGACATCCGTCAACATAAAAAGTAAAATATTATTAATTTTAATGAAAAGACTGAAGGTGTGTTCTTTTAGTTACTGTAAAGAAGAATTTAAATTAGAACTTTTTTCCTTTTCGGGAAAATAAAGGTCTGGGTTCACGTAATACGAATCTTTAAAGGAACACACAAGAGTCGTAGGGTGAGCACTCCTTATTGTTGACCAACAAATAGGTAGAGGGGAAATATTCCGACGTATCCGACCACCTCCGTCTTCGGTCTTGTGTCCTACACAGAGGTTATTGTGGGTCTCGTCTCGTTATATAGTTTCAATCAGGTTTCATCCTCTTTGACCGACAAGTTAAAACATAGTTTCAGGAACTCCCTTCGAACTACCTCACTATTATTCACGGTAGACGAAAAATAGTACACATATTGGTTACGTCGCATGACAGAAGTATTATTGGTATTTTAAAGGAATTATACACCTGTAACTCAGAGACTCACCAACCTTGGGTGATCGACATACTATTAACTCGGTGCCGACTTGTTAGAGTCGGAGAGCCGGTGAGACCCCTAGAAAGATCAAACGTTTACAGTGAAGAGAGTAGGTCTCCACCTCTCCGGTTTGTGTCTGAGGTTTGTCCTTCCCCTTCTCGTCCAAACGTCTCTCTCTGCCCTGATCGTCGCCTGCAAGTGTCCCGTATCTACAAGTCTCCTTTATCGATTCTTTCCGAGTCCGACAGACAACGGTTCCTGAGACACGATGGACGAAGTACAGTAAGATTTGGAGCCCGGAGTCGGGTCCTTTAGAAAACCGGAGTGAGTCTTAGGTGTAACCTACCGGTTTTTACACGTTAAACATGTAGTCTAGAATTTTAGTTTTTGAAAACTCAGGAGTCTCAGCACACGATGACTCATACGTAGGTCCCCTGAACTTAGGAGGGTCCTCACCCAACTTCGCTTCCTCCTTTCTCGATCGTCAATGTTTGTGATTACCCATTAACTTGACCCAAGATGTCAGCGTATCGGGAAATAGAAGGACTTACTCTTTCAGAACAGAAAGGACCTCAGACCTCGTTAATGATCGACTTGGTCGTGCTAAGCAAGATCCTCCTACATTCCGAAGTGTATCTTTTCGAGCAAAAAGTTTAAGAAAATAGTCTGGGGGACGATCTAATGAGAGGAGTTCGGAATTTTCTTTCTTCTAACTTTGTGCTTTACGAAACTCCAGTCTTCTCCGGCACTACTTATCGCTCCATTCTTTCTAAGAAGGACCGAGTGCAGGGAGCCTTGTTCTTGAGAAAATGTACTGAAGAAAAATTTGATTTTTATTATGAAGGGAAAAGAGAAAAAGAACGTTACTTTCGTTATTTATAAGTAATGTCTTCTTAATATTTCGTGTCTCTGCGAGTTTCTTACTGTCTTTAGGTGTAAACATGATGAGACTATCCATTGTAACCATGAAATAATAAAAAAAGGAATACCAAAAAATAAAGACTTCACACACACACACACACAAACATACACACACAGACACACATATGCAAGTTTTTTATTACTCCTTTTTGTCCCAAGTAGAGACCACTAACCCGAACTCTTCTTTACATCGTTCCCTCTGCAAGAACCGCTGTCCCTATCGACCGACTGGAGATCTTCACTACCTCGGTTACGATCCAACGCACCACACCTGAGACAACGTCGTAGGGGTTTGGTCGAGGTAAAAGTGGGATTGCAGTCGTTTTAGAGAGACGTTTACGGAAGAGAATCAGTGTAAAACCGACCTTCCCTTCTCTTTCTCCGTGACATTAGTTGAGAAATCAACTCAAGTTCACCCATCTTAATTAAGGTGTGAGTGTCTTCGTTTCAACGTTTCACCTCCTCCTTTTAAGGTAACAACAACAAGTAAGCGATCCAACATAGGCTGAGAAACACTGAGGTGCATGCCGTCGTACGGTCCGAAGGGACAGGAAGTGGTAGAGGGTCTCAAACGAGTTTGACTTGTTTGTACAGGTGACTCAGTGACTACGGTAGGTTGGTAGAGTAGGAGACAGTGGGGGAAGAGGAGGACAGGAGTTAGAAAGGGTCGTAGTCCCAAAAAAAGTCACTCAACTGACAAGGGTAGTCCACCGGTTTCATAAGGAAGGTCACTTATAAGTTCCGACTAAAGAAAATCCTAAAGTTCAAATTAGAGGAACCTTTTAAGGTATCTTTTGAGTTTGACTGACCCTTTTTACGCTCGGAGGGTTACTAGGAATTACTAAACCCCTTTCTCGGACCCGGGGAATGAAATCCTCTCTGTGTAGAGTAAGATCTTTTGTAAATGTCCTTCTACCGAGGTCTTTACAAATCCTGAACCCCCGTGTTTCAGTGAATCCTTAAAGACTCCAGAGGTCTTCCGGTTACAATTCCTACCATGGGGTAAGATATTTGTCCTACTCGGTCCCTGGTTTTTATTAAGTTTCATGAATCTACAAGTACGTTCGAAAGTCTCGTTGTTAGTCACCCCAAACTTAGGCCCGACACTGAAACCCTGTCAATCACAGGAGAGACTTGAAGTAAAGGAGGAAACATCTTACCTCTATTTCCACGTGAGTGTGGTTGCCAACACCTGTGTTTGGGTGAGCCCAGTAGTTCGTGGTCGGAGCACGAGCGTGGACAGACCCCTGAGTGTCTGTACCTACAGGTAGGGAGGGAACCACGGGACACAACCCGAGTGAAAGTCCTCACAGAGGATTAATGGTACGGGGTGTAACCTCAAGGGGTCACATTTCAGAGATCGAAATATAGAGTCGAAGTCTCCGAGTCCTGGAACGTTCCACTGTCATAGTTTTAAATTATACAGAGAATCGGTATTATGAGGTCACTTTCTTCCGAACTCGTAGTGAAGGTCTGAGTCTTCGGAGGTCCACCTGATAGTAAGACAAGTACAAGTTAAGGTATGTAACCTCTATGGATCTTCCCGATCCTGTTCGAATCCCCTTTCTTTTTCCTTCTCCTTCTAAGTTTCAAACGAAGTTCCCTCTCTAAATGTCCCTAACACGACTCCCCGGTTCTCTCCGCTGGTAACGGAAGTTTCTGGTACTGGACCCTACTTAAAAGGTTATACGTTATAAGTCTCTAAAAGGTAATCCTGTACCACAGATACAAGACATTCTCGTATAATGACTAAGTGTGCCACCAAAGTCTTCGGTGACCGAATCAACGTCCGGGTACTCTTCGTGTCGACTTTAGGTCCCCGAGGGTCTTGGTCTAGGTCTCGACTTCCTTCCGTCGACTGGAGCGGTAAGGGACAGTTAGGTACCTGAACTGTAATAATATTGGACACTGAATTCCTTCGATGTGGTAATGGGCTGACGTTTCTAGTCACTACCAAGTTTAAGATAGAATGAAAAAAAACGGAGGTATACTGTGTCCTGACTCCCCCTTTTAGAGAATACGTCTTCTTTCTTGTTAGAATCAAACTAAGGATAATAGAGTTCCCGACCTTGATCCTTAGGACTGATGTTCTGTGTCTTGTATCAATACGAACAACCCTTTTTCCTCGGTTTCTGTGTCTTCCTGGGTGTCCGACTCACTAGACTCATCCTTCATTCGAGTGGTGACCTACGGACGTTCGTTTCGTTACATGGGGACGTCGTCTGTGGACCAGGTCCCGTCACACACCGGAGCCCACCGGGACGACCCGTTCGTTCTAAACGGATAATCAGGCTCTCAAGTGTATTAAGACTCCTTCCCTGGAGTTTCCCTTATGAAGTTTCGTTCATCGTTTCTTCCTGGAGTCTTACGGGACACCGTCTGTCGACACACCCAGTCCAGGTCACCGTAAGGGGCGTGGTGTGGGGAGTCCGATGTCACACACACCTTAGAATGGATGTCACGCGTGGGGACCCTTGGTGTGTGTCTTTCCGCAGTCACGACCCGATCCTCCTGTGACTGAGGGGTCTAATGTGCTAGATCCTTTACACCGGGTCTTCCTCTAACTTTACACAGTCAAGTCGGGAGGTCTTAGACACAGGGTGCCTCTTCTTAAGTAACGTCTAAGGTTACAATAAGAGTATAAATAGTGGTCAAATGTTGAGGACCTATCGTACCTCGTTGTCCCACAGTCTTATTTCCCAATACCTCCGGTAACTTGTCTCGTCCAAAAGGCAACAGTTACCTTTTCTACTTTCTTGTTACTATCTAGAGAGATATTACTTACTCCATGCTAATGGAACTACACGACAGACGGACCTCCCCGACACGTAAACCTATTGAGAAGTCGGACATAGGGGTTGTAAAAGATTTTGCGAGAGGTCCGAGTAAGTCCTTTCTATTCTGTTCAAAAGGGAAAACACGGGTCGACTTTACGGAGAGATAAAAAAATTCGTAGTCTTATAGTTATCTAGAATTCAAGTCGGGTACGGAGGGTGTGGTGTCTCCACCGTTGTCCCGTCCACTACAGGAACTCGACCCCACTACGAGTAACCTTACAGTAGGGGTGACCTTCTTAATCTGTAACGACTGTGAGTCACGGCCGAGATCAAACGAGTGAAGGTTTACTTAAAGGAGTCGAAGGGCACTCGTAAGACTGTCGGAGGTTTACGGTCTACGTGCACACCCTTCGACGGTCCTCCTCCTTGGGTCCGTTCAACAGGGTGTTGGGACGTAGGCGTCCATGGTCGAGAGTCTTCTCGTTGTCGCGGTGGGCTCGGGAAGGGACGGTTTCGTCTGTCGAAGATTTTTGTTTTTCGGTAAACCATGTAACGCAGTAAAGACGTATTGAGGTGACCGAATACTTTACACCGTGTCCGAGGTAACAAAAAGGAAACAAGAATAGGTCGTGTTACTCACAAAGTAAGGTAATCGGACGTCGAATCCCGACCAAAGTGAGTAACAGGTAAATCCCGATTGTCACAAATGGGTCCGAAAGTGTCCCAGAGACACATACACACTCAGACACACACACACACTGTCCGTCGTCTTCGGTCGGATCGTTGACATCGATTGCCCGAGTCTCGCTCGGCAAGGTCACGTTTGTGACGAGTGTCGTAGAGGTCCGTAAACCGAGTCTTTTTAGTTTTCCAAGAGTGTTTCCTTTTATTTGACGGTCGTTGGTTCCTACGACTCCTTTTATTGGTCTTTGTATTTCTTTTCCTGATCCCGAGAGTCGTCGGAACTTACTCCTCCTCCTCCCTCCCCCTCCCTCCACTGTCTTGGGTAAATAGTCTGGTCCTGTCACCCTCGACTACAGACCTGTCTCCCTGAACCCCTCCGGCGGAGGTCTGTGAACGTCTCTAAGTCTCTACAACCTCGGTCTGGACCACCGACGTTGGAGTACCCGGGGCGGTGGGTGTGTGAGGTGACCCTGATGGAATACGGGTGACACACGTCCCGTCGGTAGACCAAAAGCACGAGACTGGTGATCTGGGAAGTCACCGTGTCTCGACCATTCGATTGAGGACCAAGAGGTATCGTTTTGGGTGACCGCCAGCCCAAGGGTCTTATAAGGGAGAAGGGAATGTACTAAACTTCCTCACTTACGTAAAACAAAGACAAGTGTAAGGACTACCAGCTTACTTTCCTGCAGAAGGACTAACTAGCGACCGTTAAAGTCTGTGCCAGTTCGGACACGAAACCCCGTCGTCGTTCCAAGACACACAAGTGTCGTCAGTGGACTACGGGGTTAGTGTACGATTGATTTGTCCTTAAAAGATCCTTTTGGACAGCAATGGAAACATGTCTTAAAGTCTATGTAACCTAAGAGACAATAGGAATCGGAAACCAGGAGAGGATGGGTTAGGAGTCCTCTGGTAGGAGTAGTATCTTCAGTTCCAGTCGGATGAAGGGGTGACGGCACAGATTAAGCTATTGTTAAACCAGACGTTTGGGGAGTACCCTTATAGCAAAGGACTAACTTCCACCAACTGCCGTACAACTACCGTCCCGTACAAGAGTTTGAGGAACTTTCGACACACCCCACCCTCCCCCGTAGGGTCCCTTCTTTCTTTGAGGACACCCGTCCCCCAGACCCAGAGATCTCTCGACCCGGAGTCCCCAGGTCTCGGAGAGTCCGAAATGGGTTCGAACCAGTAGTGTCCGAACGTTTCCTACCACAAACAACGAGAGACATGAATGGTAGAAGGACAAAGGACAGCTTGTAGAGACCCTAAGTCATAGGAGTAGGAATCCTGACCTCATCACTGTACGGATGAAGTGCCTCGGCACTACTCCTATCTTACTCTATTACGGACTCGGGCTCTGTCGGAAAAGGCCGTCTGGGGGCCACCGGGACGAGACGGTCGCCCCGACTACGTCAAGGGAGGTGAACGGGGGTTCTCGCTCACTCGGTCCTCGGTGCCGGGATGACGTCGGTGACCCGGGGAAAGAGGGAAGGGAGGACTGTAGGCGGAGAAGGCGTAGTCCTATTCCGTTTAAGAGTGATAGGGAGAAGGGTGACGTCTCAAAGTTCGACACGAGCCACGGGTTTGATTTCTACGCAAAGACGACGTCCGACTGTCTGTAGGCGAGGACTCTCGAGTCTCAACCAGGACAGAGGCACGGTCACCTTTTCGGAAGTCCTACACTCCCTTCCTCTAAACGAAGACGAGACACCAGGTCCGTCCCTCCGTCTCGTGACACCGTTGTGTCACCTACCCGTCGGACTGGGTCCTCGTCTCGTCTAGGGACGGACCACTCGTCACGGGACACACGTGGTGGGGGGCGGTGAGCCCGATTTGTCCCGGTGGTCTTCCCTCCACGACAGTCGTCCGCACTCCCCTCGTCCCGGGTCTCTCTACGAGCACGACTCCCTCCCGGTTTCACGTGGTCTCGCCCGTGGTGTGTTAGGATCGAGGCGCGGGTGACCTCGACTCGGACTGAGGTACTAGGACAGAAGACTAAAGGGAGGATCCCCTTATGCGGTTGTGAACTACGCTTCTTGACTGAGTGACCTTTTCTGGGACTACGACCCTTTCTGACTTCCGTCCTCCTCTTCCCCCGCTGTCTCCTACTCTACCAACCTACTGTAGTGGCTGAGCTACCTGTACTCAAACTCATTCAAGGCCTTCGACCACTGACTATCCCTTCGGACCACACGACGTCAGGTACCCCAACGTTTCTCAGTCTGTACTGACTCGCTGACTTGACTTGACTTGACTCCCCTTACGCCTGCTGGCGTCACGGGGGACCTCCAACCCAAGTCCGTCCTCCCTGTGGGTCGTGAACCATTTGGTACACGACGCGACAGCGTAATCAGTACAGGTTGAGACACGGGCGGTCTGAGAAGACAGGTACCCTAAGAGGTCCGTTCTTATGACCTCACCCAACGGTACGGTACAGGAGGAGGCCCCCAGAAGGTTGGGTTTAATGGGTACCGAAGTACGAGAAGTTCACCGACCTTCCGGATGTCAACTGCCCCCTTCCCCATACGTACGTCCCTCCGAATACAGTATCTGTCTACGTTTTCCAAAGTCTCGTTGTTTTACTGTCGGTGGTGTCGGTGGATCGAGGGAAGTTGAGACTCTACGACTTTAGATAGTAGGCCAGACCTTAGATGTCCTCGAGACCGACGAAGTCCGGGTCGGTCCCCGTCTGGCTCGACCCGTCCCAACCAGGACCGAAACCGTCAGACCTACCGGACTCTGACCCCAGGGACACGTCTGTCGGTTCTCGTCGTGAACCGGAAGTGATCACCAGGTCTTAGTCCCTCGTCCCTCGAGTTGTCACCCACGTCGAGTCTCCGGTACTACCCGTCCCTTTTGTCGTCCTTCTCAACTCCTCTTTAGAACTCGTCTAAAGTCTGGGTCCGTCCACATGAGTCGAAAACCCCTTAGACCTCTTATCTCCTTTCCCCCTACCTCGTCTCCACATCTCTGGTTCTGTGGTCCGGTTCGACGATCCTAATTCGTAAAGGTGTGAACATGTCTCTTCACCCAACCCCCCTCCGGTGTACCCCTACTCAAAGGTCTTGACCCCCGGTGTCGAGGATTGTCCTTTCCCCCCGTGAGGACAATACTCGACTTAAAACAGGAGGGTGTGAGTGTATAATCTCGGAATTGGGGGACTGACATAAACCTCTGTCCTGATACGGCCACATTTCTACTCGGTATCTTTCGGTCCTTCCAGGATTAGGTTATCCTGTCCACAGGAATGAGCTTTCACCTGCAAATCTGTACGTGTGTGTCCCTCTACCAGTACACTTCGGACCAACCTACGATAGTATTCGGTCCCTTGACAGTCTTCGACTCTCTCACGGAACGTCGACTAGGAAGGGGTCGCGCCCGTGTGCGGCGTCAGAGTTCTGAAGATCGAAGGTCCTGACTCCGTCACTGAGAGAAACGAGACCCTCGACGGGTCGGACAAAACAATGTCGTCGGTCTGGTCTAAGTACGAGAAAACTCGAACGAGACACTTACCCCGACCTAGTTCCGTCCCCGTACGCTCCGGACACACCTGGGACGTCTCCCGCGGACTAACTTCTCGTCTTGTCGGAAGGGACTACAGACCTGCCCCCTCCCTCTCTGAGATTTCTCGTGCACCTTGGTCTTTATAACGGTACCGGTGAAGACCTTTTGTCGAGACGACGTCAGACGGACGACCCAAATCATCTCTACATAAAATTACACAATTGTGTAATTCTTTTTAAGATTCACCACCCACATATAACCTTATCAGTCTCGTTTCCAATATCTTTTACATTAAACGAGACAATTGGTGTCTCGTTCATTTTTTTAATAAATAATTGAAATCGTTTCCTTTTTTACGACGGTAAGGTAAAAGTCAGTGAAAATGAGACTTGTTAGTCGAGAGTGATCTGAATTGAGTAAGACGTAGAGTCAAGGTAGACAGAAAAGAGATATTCGGGTATAAATTTATTTAAGGTGGGTTCTTACTAGGTTGTGAAATCTTCTTATGCACGTCACCCGACAGGTTACTAGACTGGACCTTTTAAGAGAAGGTGTACTATGTCTCTTAGACTCTAGGATATTTCAACCCTTATGTCTCGAACGACGAAATTACCACCGTAAAATTGCAAGAGTTTACACCAGTTCGTTCAGACGAATAATACTGAGATTTAAGACAGGAAACCAAGTCATCCTCTCATTTCTACACACAAAGGAGGAACATTGTGTTCGACGTACGACTCGTGGGTTGTCGCTACGTGTGGATGGGCTAGGGACGTCGGGGTCGAAAGGGTCCTTCGCAGTAGGAGCCGGTCTTTCGACCTCCTTTCACTCCCGTCTCGTCAATCTAGTCGGAAAGGTAGCCGCGATAGACGCGTAACACATTTTCCGTCACGTCGGGACTTTACACCGCACTTTACACCGAGAGTGAAGGGCGGGATTCGGGGTACCGGTCGGGGAGGGGTCCCCGTCATGACCCTCGGGTCCCTCTGCTCACATACATAAACGTGAAAATGCACTGACTGTGGTCACTCGTGTCCGACGTGAGTGGATGGACAAGTGTGAGACAAGCAATGAACTGTTGCAAGGAACCTATGAAAACCAAAATCAACGATTTTTCGACGGACCACGGGGGTCACACCTACGGTGGTCCTGGTCCGTCGGTCAGGGAGACGTCTACACCAAAGGTAAGAGATGTCCCGACGAGAAGGAACAACCCGCGTCGTCAAGACCCCGTAGTATACCGAGACCTTTCGGGGGGTGTCTCCCCAGGAGAGCCCGTCGGACTGACGGAACCACCTCAGACCCTCCGGGGCAAGAAGGAGATCTCGACGCCGTACCCTACCTCCCTGCCCGACCCCTTTTGAGCTGGGGGAAGAAGGAGATCTCGACGTCGTGTCCTGCCTCCCCGCCCTACCCCCTTTGAGTCGGGGAAAGAAGGAGATCTCGATGTCGTCTCCCGACCCCCTTTGAGCTGGTAGTGACAAACCACCCGGGGAGACTGTGAGTCTTGCTAGTCTCTAGGGTCCGAGGTCCCTTCCGGTGAGTGAGGGTTCAGACGTGCTTCCGGCTACAGAGACAGGTGGAGACGCAGAGTGAGTCCGTACCCGTCGGTGCAGACCGGGGAACCCCGGACAGTAGTTCCGAAGACGTCCCAGACCCCTGGGGACACTTGTTCGCGGACTACCCCCGGGTACGTATAGGAGAAGGGAAGTACGTCACGTCAGCCCTGTGTCTGTCTTCGTGTCCGAGGGACTCCGCCACAGAGGTAAAGAGGAGGACCTTCCGACGCACCCCCTGCTTTCTAGTGTCGGAGGACACTCCCAAGGACATCGGGACCTCAGGCGCGGGCACAGACACCCAGTCTCGTCCCGAGTCGCAATCTTAATCCCATTCCCAGTCCAGTCCCAGTCCCGATCCTAACCCCAATCCCAGTCCAGTCCCCGAGGGGACCACCGAGTCTACCATTTCTTAGACGGACGTTACATCCTCTGGACCCAAGCTAGAGACCTAGTCCTTTTAGGGGACATTCTCCCTTACCGATGGGTGAGGTCATAAGAACGAACCTCCTAGGGTACCTGTTCTCCTCGGACAACCCGAGGTCAGGTACCCCAGTGTCTCTCGACCTGTACTGACTCACTGGAGGTGGTGTGTCAAGTCCCAGTCCAGTCCCACTCCCAGTCCTGGTCCCGTCACAACCTGACTCCGGACCCTTACATCACTGACGTTCCAGTAGCAGGAGACTATGGTTACGGGACGGAAGGACGAGACAGGGCCTTTCTGAAGACCCTCTTGACTCGTCCTTTTCGTCGGGCTTTACCGGGTCACACCGTAGAAAGATTTCGTCCGTAACAGTTACAATGGGATCAGTCGGAGTGACTGTCGACGGGTCTCATGTCCTTCATGGACGTCTTAAGATTAGGCAAAACATCTTGTCTAGTACGAAAATCTAGGGTTCAATTTACACGTCAATGAGTCGAGAGTCGACGAAGAGTCCGCCTCGAGACTCCCGGTAGGACCCACAGTCCTCACAACCAAACACCTCGTCCCCCAGATTTTATACGTAGACGAGACACGGGACACGACGGGACAGACCGAGTACAACCAGGATGACAGGGCATCGTAGACGATTGCCCCGGAGGGTATCCACCCGGCGGACGACCCGTACACCCAACCGTAAACCCTACCCGGAGTGGAAGAGACGGACAAAGGGTCCCGGATCGTGTGTAGGACGTTTCTGGAGTAGAGACCCGAGTCGTCGGAAGGGACGTTTGTACACCGGGATTTCTCAGACCTCTTCCCGTACGGTTGGGTGAGGTCATAAGAACGGACCTCTTAGGGTACCTGTCTCCTCAGGGTACCTGTCAGGTACCCCAGCGTCTCAGCCTGTACTGAATCACTGATCTGGTGGTGGTTTCTCAGTGCATTCCTACCCTTGACACCAAAGGACAAACCTCCTGTCTCCACTATCGGGAGTGGGAGGTGCCTAGAGACTCTAAGAGCTACTACGAGTCGTATGTCCCGCGACAGGGTTCCGACCGTACCGTTCCCCTTGTCAGGTGGTGGGACCAAGGGAAGGGAGTGGTCGTAGGGTTCGTTAACAGGTTTACAAAGATTGACCTGGAAGTCGTAAAACCCCAGAGACGAGTCTGGGGTGGTTGTGGAGGGACGGATTTCTCTTGACAATCAGTCCGTTGAACTACGTTGTAAAAAAAAATTTTTTACTCAAACTTCATTGTCTTATGTGTTTTCAGTTTTTAAGTCGGGTCTCACGAAGGGCAGAGGTCGAGACTCTGTCTTTCGGAGGCTGTATAACAACGAATCAGTGACCCTTCGTATCCCATCCGTCTACTGTACGACTTCTCGACCATTTGTAAAAAGATTCGACGGACCGGTACGCCTTTATAATAAAAAAATATAAAGACACTATTTTTCGAAGTTCCAAGGAACCCAAAATACTCTTGAGTCTCAACAGACCCTTCAAAGACATTTGAGGACGAGTATTCCCGTAGTCGATTGTGGTTGGAGGGTCTTGATGTCGACTGACACCCCACCCGTTCTGACAATAGGGTCCTCTTAACCGATTTAACCTAAGTACACGTTAAGGGTTAAAAGATTGTGACGGTCCCTCGAGCGAAAGATTTAGACCTGGAGCGGTGAACGTCGTCCTATTCGACCTTGGTGTCGCTACATTGCGCCACGGAACCCCTGAGCGTGTCGACACTCGACCCTCTACCTCCCGACCTTCGTTTGGGGACTCACGGGCCCTGGACCGTCCTTGAGGCGTAGGTAGGGGTACTCTCCGGGTACACGTCTCACAGAGGTACCGCGGTAGTGACGGGTGGTGAAACGGACCGAGGGACTCTGAACGGCCCAGTGACGAGTCCCAGTGATTAGTCCGAGACTCGACGTGGAGGGAAGGATATCGGGATAGCGAGTGTGACAGAGGAACGAGGAGAAGGAGGGAGAGTGGGTGGACTACGAGGGGAGTCGACGTGGGTAAACGTCAGAGTATTGAGTCTGAGAGTTCTTGAGTGGAACATGTTCACCTGACAGTATAAGGTCGTCAATAGGTTAGTAGGATAAAACTCGTTCCGAATAAATCTTTTCACGGTGGGTTGCCTTTCACTTAGTGTATAGACTGTAAGGTTCTTAGTGTAATTTTTACACTTCTCTTTGTCCAATATTTTATAACATTAAAATATGATCAGTTATTTTAATTTATAATAAAATTTAAAAAATAAATTTTTAATTATTGTAAAAATCGGTTTGTACAGGTTTTACAATATTAAAGTGTATATATATATATAATATATATATATATATATATTAGAAACCCTCAGGGGTCAACCGTGACCACCGTGGGGTTGTTTACGTCCTCTGAATTCTCTACGTACAAACTAGGTACCCAGGTCTTTTAGGGGACCTCCTCTTTTACCGTTGAGTGAGGTTATAAGAACGGACTTCTTAGGGTTCCTGTCTCCTCGGACCGTCTGATGTCAGGTACCCCAGCGTTTCTCAGTCTGTGTTGACTTCGCTGTATCGTCGTCGTCCTCGTATACGAGAAATAAAGTATAATTCAGATTCAGGTCACATATAAAATGGGATGCTGAGTAGAGTTAAACAGGACCAGTGTAAGGGTTACGAACCCTCGGGGGGTCCTGGGTCACCGGTAGGAGGCCCCGTCCCTTCAAGATCTTCGGTCCCACCGTCTCTCGTCTGTCCCTGGGGACAGGGTCCTCGACGTTAGAACAACCCCACCACGTGTCGTCTTTGTGTCGTCATCAATTCCTGTGCTAAGTGTGTAGTGTGTTCTGACGTGAACTTAGTGTCGAGGCTCTGACCGGTCAACGGAGTGAAACCTGGTCAATAAATTGGGGTGATCCAAAGTGCACTAACAGAGATGACTGTTATTCTCAATTCGTGCCTCTGTGATAAACTCCGTTCACCCTTTCTAATCACGGTCTCATAGTCACAAAGACGAGTTTCCGAGATAAATGACAAGGTTACGGAGGAACCCGTCGTCCTACAAGAGAAAGGCACTTCGGAACGTAGTAGGTGCAGTCGTGGTACCAGAAGTCGACACGGGTGAGAGGTAGACTTAGTGGACCCTTCGAACTTTGGTGTCGACGGACCGACGACGGGGGTCTCAAGAACCGAGCCGTACAGATCACACTCCTGGTCTTAACGTAAAGATGGTTGAAGAGTGTACTCCGACTACGACGACCAGGTCCCTGGTCGATATCAAGGGGTGACGTGTGACCTCATTAAACAAAAAAAGAAAAAAACAATTTACAGGTACAAAGAGGGTGGGTCTAGTTGATTTAGGTTCTGACACCGTGACCTTTCGTTCCATAACGGGAGTGTTCATACGAGTTTCGTAGAGTCTTATAAGTTTACACGTCGGTCGTGACTCTTATGGGGTTTCGGTTGGTCATCGTCCTCTGAGTCGAGGTCCCGGTGGTTGACGGGTGTCCCCAAGAGTATGGAAGTGTCCAGGTGCCGAAAGTAACGACAAGGACCACTCCATCCTTTCAAAGGTCCTTTGTCTGTAGACACAAGGAGACGAAAACCCGTCGACTCTCTACTAGGGAGGCGAAGGAAGGACACGGGAGGACATCTGTGCGGAGGAGGTGGACCCGGAAAAGAGAGGTAACTCTCCAAGACCCAGGTGTCCCTTTCCTCTTCTGTCTACTTCTGGACACTCCCCGAGAGTCTGTGTTTAGGGTCTGGAGCTTGGGATGTTTCCCTTCCCTTTATCCGACCCTCCAGGGACGTCGGTGGTCCTTCCCTAGCCCAAATTGGTCCCGACGACTGACGGAGGTTTCCCACCCAACTTTATAGGTCCCAGTAAGACGTACGATACGAGACTGGTCCTTGTTCCAGTGACACCAACGTCCCGAGTAGATGTTTGATCTGACCCTTTCAGTCCTTCTGAACTTGATACTAGAAACACTTGAAAATAGTAGAACGTACAGAAGAAAACATAGAGTTCAGGTTACTGAAAAAATAATCCAAAAGTTCTCTTAAACACAAACACTCAACTGTGACGACACGGGAAAAGAACATATAGAAACTCCAGACTTCAAGTCATCCTGTGTCTTTATCATTAGTACTAATTTTATTATTCCGACGGTAAATGACTGTTATGGGTCATGTAAAATCATCGTTTAAATCCTCATTTGTTAGAGTACCTTACAACAGTTTTAAGAAGGTCTTGATGTCCATCATACAGGTTCGTTTTATCATGAACATGTAATCTGGTTAATGTTCTTAGTGTTACTGGTATATTACTACTTTAACTATGTCGTCTTACAAGAGTTCACTCTGGTTGTGTGGTTTTACTGGGTTATGGACCAATTTTTGTATTTACGACCTTGGAATGGTGTTCAGATGGTTCAGTCCACAGGATCCTACTCTTGGTGATAGTTCGTAATGTAAAGACATGATGCATCCTGACTTGCGTCAGGGACTGTGGACAGGGATGAGAGTTGTGAAGGTCTTCGGAGAGTTGCACGACTAAGGGTAGAGGAGGTGCAGGAAGTGACTCAGCCAAAATGACGTTTAATAGTAGGGAGTGGGGTGTCGACGGTGTTGTGTAGTCTCCTTGGTACGACGGATAAAGGTTGGTGGAGGAGGGAGATAAGAAATGGAAGATCTGAGAAGAGTCTCCACGGAGTTTCTCCTGAGCAGTTTCGTGATTAGGTTGAAGGGAGAGGACTTTCTACTTTAGTTAAATAGAGTCAATGTGATTCTAAAATGTATTACGACCTGATCCAATATTTTCGTATATCCGCCTTTTATAAATATCTGACCCTCTAATAAAAATTTAAGTATTTTTCATTAAAAAAATAATTATTTTTCAACAGGAAGTCAGTTGTTTGTCCTGTTGTGTACTGACGTTTTTGCAGGATGGGATCCGTTGTCCGTGGTCCGTGGTCCGCAGACATGTGATGTTAGTAAAGTCCCTTCTCGTCTCGTCGTTCTTAGGATTAACTCGAGACAGAAAACCAAAAGTCTTTGAACTAAAGGAAACTTTTTACAAGAAGGGTTAGGTTCACGAGTAGTGGTAGACGTAGGGATTGTGACTTCGTCGGTCTCCGAGTGAAAGGGACTGGGTCTGATAAATTTATCACGGTCCTCCCAGCAGGTACGGGGTCCGTCCTCATGGGGAATCTCTATGTCGGGTCTAGTACAGTGAGTAGGTAGTATAGAGGGGAAACCGAAAGGTAGATTGAATTTTTTTTTTTTAAAAAGGGAAAGAACGGAAACTCTAACATATCTTAGATGGAAAGGGTTCTGGGGTGTCCCACAAAGACAGAGCTCTCTCGGGGAACGAACGACACAAGGTCGGTGTGACCGAATAGTAACAAGTGGGGTTGGTCGTGGGTGGAACGACCTTCCAGACCTGTGTCCGGTAGGGATGGGTCCTGTGGGAGCGTACCGTCGAGGGACCGACGAGGGACCGGAGACAAGTTTCGACTCGGAAAGCACTCAGGGGTGTGGGATATTGACAGAGGTGAAGCTGACGTCGCCTCTATCAAGACGTAGAATTGTGAACGGTCGTGGACTGTGTATAGGAGGGACTTTCCTCCTGTAAAATAACAAGAAACAGACCGGGACTCGTGGTCGTCATCTAGGACCTTGTTCTTTACACGAGATCTTGGTGGACCTCTTCCGTCCTCTCCTCTCTCTCGTCTTGCATCAACCTCTATTAAACACTAACGGAGGGTCTGCCGGTTCTTAAACAGGAAGGATTCCAGTTCAATGATTCGTTAAATGAGTCAAAACACCCTATAAGTTATAGGAAGGTCACTAAAAAAAAAATTGTTTTGGGTTCGGGTGAATGTCCTGAAACTCGGTCAGAGTTTCGGTCGTGGATGGGGACACGGAAGGTCTTGGGCGGAAGAACAATGGACCTAGAAGAGCCGGAGAGAGAAGTCCACTACCAAGTGTGAAAAGATGTTTAACGGGCAAAGTGGAACGGTTAGAGGAATTGTGAAGACCTAGAGTCGAGTTAGGTGTCGGAGTATCTCCAAAATTATTCGGGAGAGGATTGTAGCAAGACAATCGTAAATACTTATGTAGGTCACTTTATTTTATGTTTATCCCTCTGTTAAAGTATTCCTACTTCATGGTATTTCATGTCCGTGAGCAGTGGAAGTGAATTTCTTTCTCTTTTTCTTTTTATGATTCTGCTAGTGGTTCCGTCAGTTTACCCTAGTCAGTTGACCTTAAAAGGTGGAACGTCGAAACAAATGTAATCGTACTATTTTTATGAAACAAAACAGTAAAAAAGATTTTAAAACGTTAAGTATGTTTAAGAATCCAGATGTCAAATTTCGTAAACATATTTCAAGTTCTGATAGAATTTCTTTTGACCTTATAACATAGTGTAAAGGGAAATCCGGAAAGATCTATCTGTGTCTGTTCCCTTTTACGAGTACGAAACTAAATGGTCGTGAAGTGACTAACCTTATTAATAACCTCCTAGTAGTGAAATTAAAAAGTGTTGTTAAAGATTTACTAGTATGGTATGTGTGTTTCCCGTTATAGAGGAAGAGTCTTTTATCACACAAAACTCCTCGCGCGGAAGTCTCCACACGGACAGCATCTGACGACCGAAACCCCCACTTGCAGGATGAGGCAGGGAGGCGCCGGGTCGTCGAACTGAGACACGTAGTCCACCGTACGGACTGTGATGCTTCTGTACCCCTCCCAGGGGTCAATAACCCTAAGAGGTCCGTTCTTACGACCTTACCCAACGGTACAGGAGGAGGTCCCGTGGAAGACTCGGGTCCCTAGCTTGGGTTCGGAGGACTTAACGCTCGTCTAAGCAGTGGTAGACTCGGTGGTCACTTCGGGTTCTTATGATCTCACCCATCGGACAGGGAAGAGGTCCCCTTGAAGGGTTGGGTCCTTAGTTTGGTCCCAGAGGACGTAACGTCCACTTAAGAAATGGTGGACTCGATGGTCTCTTCGAGGAAGGGGTGGGGTTAATAGAAGGGGGATTAGGAAGGTCTACAAGTTCGACCAAAATCTTTTTCGTCTCCTTGGTCTCTAGTTTAACGGTTGTAGGTGACCTAGTACCTTTTTCGTTCTCTCAAGGTCTTTTTTTGTAGATGAAGACGAAATAGCTGATACGGTTTCGGAAACTGACACACCTAGTGTTATTTGACACCTTTTAAGACTCTCTCTACCCTTATGGTCTGGTGGACTGGACGGAGAACTCTTTGGACATACGTCCAGTCCTTCGTTGTCAATCTTGACCTGTACCTTGTTGTCTGACCAAGGTTTATCCTTTACCTCATACAGTTCCGACATATAACAGTGGGACGAATAAATTGAATATACGTCTCAGGTAGTACTCCTTGTGACCCGACCTCCTTCGTGTTCGACCTTAGTTCTAACGGTCCTCTTTATAGTTATTGGAGTCTATACGTCTACTGTGGTGGGAATACCGTCTTTCACTTCTCCTTGATTTTTCGGAGAACTACTTTCACTTTCTCCTCTCACCTTTTCAACCGAATTTTGAGTTGTAAGTCTTTTGCTTCTAATACCGTAGACCAGGGTAGTGAAGTACCCATTATCTACCCCTTTGTCACCTTTGTCACAGTCTGAAATAAAACCCCCCGAGGTTTCAGTGACTTCTACCACTGACGTCGATACTTTAATTTTCTGTGAATGAGGAACCTTCCTTTCAATACTGGTTGGATCTATCGTATAACTTTTCGTCTCTGTAATGAAACGGTTGTTTCCAGACAGATCAGTTCCGATACCAAAAAGGACACCAGTACGTACTTACACTCTCAACCAGACACTTCTTTCGACTCGTGGCTTCTTAACTACGAAAACTTGACACCACAACCTCTTCTGAGAACTCTTAGGAAACCTGACGTTCCTCTAGGTTGGTCAGGTAAGACTTCCTCCAGTCGGGACCCACAAGAAACCTTCCTTACTACGATTTCGACTTTGAGGTCATGAAACCGGTGGAGTACACTTCTCAACTGAGTGACCTTTTCTGAGACTACGGACCTCCCTAACCCCCGTCCTCCTTTTCCCCTGTTGTTTCCTACTCTACCGACCTACCGTAGTTGTTGAGCTACCTGTACTTAAACTCACTTAAGGCCCTCAACCACTACCTGTCCCTCCGGACCGCACGACGTCAAGTACCCCAGCGTTTCTCAGCCTGTTCTGACTCGCCGACTTGACTTGACTGACTTAGGATGGATCAGGGATTCCCATTTTATTAAATGAGAATAAATAAGTCTCAATTAAACTGACCTCTAGGATACNGTCAGGTAAGACTTCCTCTAGTCAGGACCCACAAGAAACCTTCCTTACTACGATTTCGACTTTGAGGTCATGAAACCGGTGGAGTACACTTCTCAACTGAGTGACCTTTTCTGAGACTACGGACCTCCCTAACCCCCGTCCTCCTTTTCCCCTGTTGTTTCCTACTCTACCGACCTACCGTAGTTGTTGAGCTACCTGTACTTAAACTCACTTAAGGCCCTCAACCACTACCTGTCCCTCCGGACCGCACGACGTCAAGTACCCCAGCGTTTCTCAGCCTGTTCTGACTCGCCGACTTGACTTGACTGACTTAGGATGGATCAGGGATTCCCATTTTATTAAATGAGAATAAATAAGTCTCAATTAAACTGACCTCTAGGATACTATGACTAGAAAAGTTGACTCAACCAAGAAACGAGGTGATCAGTAATAGTTGGAGTTCCATAGTGGACTTGTTCACTTTAAAGACAGTGGACCCACCGGACAGTCGACACGTCGTGACGTGGGTGGAGGGTCGGTCTTCCGTCCAAGAGGGAGTCGGAGACAGAGGGTTTCACTGATGAATTATTAACCCCTACTAAGTCCCACCCATACATAGACAGGAACCAGGATTACAGAATTGAGTGAATCCCGACCGGTAAATTTTTAGTTTAGGAAAAGACCAGTCTGACACCCTGAAAATGGTGGTTGAAGATATGGACCTCACCCGATACGACCACCGTGTCTACCGTCTCTTAAGTGGACGTTACGTCTGTGGGTTCAGGGTGGGGACTCAACTCTTCTAGGGGACCTCTCCACTTACCGATGTAGTCATAAGAACGGACCTCTTGGGGTGTCTGTCTCCTTGGACCACCTGATGTCAGGTACCCCAGTGTTTCTCGACCTGTACTGTCGGTGAAAGTGAGTGAGAGACGGACCTGCAACTCATCCCGGGTCCTATAGAATATGGTATTTAGGGGACGATTCAGTGAAGTCAGTACAGGCTGAGACACGTTGGGGTATCTGTCGTCGGGTGGTCCGAAGGGGTAGGGACCCTAAGAGGTCCGTTCTTGTGACCTCACCCAACGGTAAAGGAAGAGGTTTATTTAGGGGATTGTGTTCAATTTATACCAAATAGAAAGAGTTTCGTTTTCGTTGTACAAGATGTTATTAATTTTGAAATCTTTATTGAAGATGTATTTAGAGGTTCCGTCTCCTCTGATAGAAGGGTTCGTCTCAAAAACCAAGGGTCCTCCCTTTATCCTCCCTCGTCTCAAAGATTAGGTCCCTTTGGTTACGACTTCGGTTTGTCGTAGGTAATTCCCAACAAGTCCCTTTCTTTATTAAGAGGAAAGTCTAGGAGAGGATCAAGGGGACCAAGAACGATTGTACCCTGCGTCAGTCGAACACCTTACATCGACGACGGACCTCGGAACAAACCGTCGGTTTCCGTCGAGTCAGTTTAATTTGTCCAGTAAATTGTTGGGTTGCTTGTCTTACCACGAGTGTCGGTCGTTCCCTTAATCACGTTTCGTCCAGTTAGACTTGTCCGTGGTCGGAGGGGGTACACCCACCTCCCTAGACTTTTACCGGTTGGAAAGGACCCTTCCTACCCACTGTCAGGGGTGGGGACTATAGGCCTTACGGTGGGTGGGTGGCGAGGGGGTAGTGGACCCGGTCCGGTCGTGTGTGGGTGTCCCTCAGTGTTTACTGAGTGTTTTTACCCAGTGACCCTTTTTAGCTTCTGATCGTAGTTCATTATAACAATACTGTACAAATGTCGTCAATCTACCGGAAGGAAGGGAGACTCTTAGTCTCGGGAGTCGGAACACCTCCGTGGCTAAGACTCGTAAACTTCCTGGTCTTCCGTAGAGTAGGAACAGAGCCCTGACAGTGAGGTCGAGGGCTCGAGTCTGGGAGGTGTAGGGTGGAAGAGAGGTAGCGGAGGGGACGCCAGTGAAATATTGTTACACGAAGGAGGATGACTGGACTCTTTCGAGAGTCTTATTTGACAAAAGAGTACTACACTTAGAGAAGACAAAAAGGAGTACTTAAAAAATATTAATCTAAAATTTTCGAACGGGTCCACAAACCGTGACCGATTCGGTCTGGTAAGTTTCTGAGGAGAAAGCTGTAAAATGACACCGACGGGAGGTCGGAGAGTCTCCTGAAGAACCGAGACAGTAGAAGTAAGAGACAGAGGAAAAATTTAGTCTCCAATTATCTATCAAAGACATAGTCAGACCGAGAGTTATCCTTTATCCTAATAAACTCCTGTCGAAGAAAGAAGTCCGTCCTGGTTAACACTCTCACACCCATACCTTATCCCCAGGAGTCCCGTCTTCATCTAGGGGGTGATAGGGGTCGTACCCCTCCTTCTACCTCTCTCCTCAATAGTCTTGGGTCTTTAGTTCTCTCTCCGAGACTCTCCACGTCAGCGAAAGGGAGGATGTCTCGTCCCCACACCCCACGGGGGTGTTCCGACGTCTAGACCCGGTCATGGAAGACGACTAGGACCGAACCTTCCCGACCAGAGACGGGAGGTACCTCCAACAGTCCTCTTTCGGGTAGACTCGGCAAGAAGACGGATTCGTAGAAAGAGAGGGTACAGGTCACAGGGGAATCTCGGACCGGAAGTCAAGATACTTGAAAAAAAAGTTTTTTCCAGAAGGATTTGAGATTAAACTTTTCTGTGTACGTGGGGTTACTAGTGTCTTCGTGTGAAGTGTTTTTCGTTCGGTGCCTCTGTTGGTCGCTGTCTCCTTACCTATTTCTACTACACGATGTAGTTACGTTACCTACGATCAGTCGGTGCCTCTCCTCGCTCTATCTCGGTCAAGGTCGTCGTGCCTACCTGGATCTCTGCTAATGTGCCTCACGTCATCGAGTCTATCTCCTTCTGTTTGCGGTACAGTATAGTGAGTCTACACTCTGGGTTTAGTGCTGTGTTTGCAGAGATAGGTGTTTTGTCGGAGTGTCTGTATCTTCTGTCTAAGGCCAACGGTTCCTACCCGAACCCCTCCTTTACCTGACCCTCAAACGCCAACCATCTATGTTTGTTAATATCTGTCTTACCTATTTGTAGTTCAAGGATGACATATCGTCTCGTTTGATATAGGTTAGAGGACCCCATTCGGTATTACCTTTCCTTGTACTTTTACTTATATATATATATATACACTCACGTATTGTGCCAGTGAAACGACATGTCACCTTTAGTCGTGTCGTAACATTTAATCGATACAAAAGAATTGTCACAGAAGGATGTTACGACCACCGGAACGAGGGGATTCATACTAGGGGTTAGGATGAAACGTAGCAGGGAAGGGTAAAAGGACGGTGATCACTTTTCACTTTCACAATCAACGAGTCAGCACAGGCTGAGACACACAGGGGTTCCTGTCATCGTGGTCCGGGGAGACAGGTACCCTAAGAGGTCCGTTCTTATGATCTCACCCTATCGGAAAGGGAAGAGGTCCTCTAGAAGGGTTGGGTCTTTAGTTTGAGTCCAGAGGACATAACGTCCGTCTAAGAAATAGTAGACTCTGTGGTCCCTTCGTCTTTATGGGTTAAAGAAAGTAGTACCTTGTAAGATTGACAAGAGGTGAAGAGGACTCCCCTTCCATGGGTCCTTAAGTTCAGTTCGAGACCCACGGAGAGAGGGTACTCAAAACCAAAAAACAAAAAACAAAAAACCAAGAAAAACCTGTTTTCTACACGTTTGGACTGTATCGTTAATAGATGTCTATGGATTTTAGCCACAGATAGATGTCGTATGTGACATTCCTCCATTGCCCACTGGGTTTCAGTGTGACTGTTTGGTAAGGTTCCCATACCACAATCTATAAGAGAAATTTAATTTCGTACTTATTCTTCGGTCGGCGGAAACTGGGGTGTGGGTATAACGATGTCCTAGAAACGACACGGGTGTCCTAACGCCTACGTGACATTCTCTGCGTCTCCCATCTTTTCTGCGTAAAGGCACAGACCCCTGAAGACGGTAGGGGTCCCGGTGTCTCCGGGGGAAGTGTGGTCGTCCGTAGAATGTCGGGGTCTTTTATTCGATATTTACTCACCGGAGTGGCTCCTCCGAATTTGTGACGGGACACGACGTACTCCGGGGTCAGATAAGTGTCTAGACGGACAGTCCTCGGGTAATCGAGATTTCTTTCGGTCGGAAGAGGTGTGCGTATTGTGGAGTCGGAAAACAACCCCCCGCCCCCCGTGTCGAGCGGCCCGTGGGAAGGGTCGTAAACCGGAACCGAAGGGAGAGAGAAGTAAATATGTAAAGGAAAACGAGACGGAAGACATATTTCGTGTTGAAAAGGGGAGAACAATTTCTAGGGGGGGGGTATAATTTGTCTACCCGTGGACGGAGAAGAAAAAGGAAATAATGACCACAAATTAAGTTCCGAGTACACTTCGGAAAGCCGTAAGAGGGGGTTCAAACGGTACGTGGAATGTTCCACGGAAAATTTTCGAAACGTCTCACGACTCGTGTCATTTACGTAGCAAAGAGACGACAAATACAAACCCATTTACTTTCGAAAACTGTTCTTCGTTTGGAAAGGTTCGGACCGTAAATACCAGTTAAAGACATCGATAATTTGTTCCAGTCTTTGAAAAACCTTTTCAGATGGGTGGACACTGAAAGAAAAAACAAAAAAAGGTTGACTATGTCAAGCACTAACGACTCCAAGAAAAGACCACAGTACTTATTATGTGGTTCCTATTACCTACGAGAGACAAAAAATGAATACTTGGGATCTAAAAACCGTGCTCTTCCTCTCGAGTCAAAAAGATATCTTCCTTATAGTGGTAGCCCGAACGGAGGTAGTATAGGTCCTTGTGTCCGTCGAGTAGTCTTTGTAGTCTACGTCCCAGTATTGGAGACACGACGTAAATACTTCCTGGTTCATCGTAACGTAAGTCCCTTTTAGGGGTCTTTATCCATGTGTGGTCTTTCTTCGAAAGACTTGTAAAACCTCTTTTTCATTTTATCAATAAAGGTTAAAGTAGTGGAATCGCAAGATCTCAGGTGATCGGAACATAGAATTGGGTGATCGTACCGGTAGTGTTGGCTTTAGTCCGGAATCTTTATCTTTACTTCGTTTTGTGTTCGGTATTACGACGAGTCACGCACTTTGCGAAGACTAGGTACGAAATCAGGAAGAAAAGACGACAGGTCGGTACTGTGTCTTCGCTGACCTGTTGGGTACTTCTTGGTTTTTGGGTCGGGTTCGAGTCACCGGGTCTACGAGCACTAGGGCTACAGCTCGGTTGGATCTGTTCGATGTACGTGGAAACCCGGAATTAACACCTCTCTTCACCTGTTAGGGACCAAAAGGAAGTCAACTGGGTTCCTATGACTCGACTACTCTGACTAACTAAGGAGAGAAGACCTTCACATATATGTTTGACTCTGCCCGTTCGAAGGACCCGAAGTCGAGACGAGACGCTCACCAGGGGACCCTAGCTTTGCGCTACGCGATGCGGTCCGAGACTGGGCACCGGTACACGACGAACAGAGTGGTCGTGGTCGTTTACAAATGAGATTATGAGTTTTAAGTAACACTGCCTTCACGGGAATTCGACGTCCTTACTACCACGAGTATTTTTGGGTGTATATCGGAACGAGTCGGAGAGTGATCTCTACCGGAGATCCAATCAGTCTTCTTACGTTTGGTGTCCCTTCTTGAGTAGAATTAAGAAGGATTAAGTGAGTGTTATCGGTTGTTTTAAATTGTACGTGTCGTAGGTCGAGAATCTCGTCTGTACGATCCACCACTTCACCTGTCTGAATATGGTGTCGTGTTTAGTGTCAGGAACGGTTCGAGGTCAACGGACGGGAGGAGTTCCCAGAACCACCGATAAGACTAATCATAAGGGGACCTCACTACTGTTGACTCCGGTCAGGTGGTTCTACCCGATGAAACGTTCCACTTTTCAGTTCTTTCAAGAGATTCTTAGTTTCGTTCTATTGACGTCCAGATAACAACAGTACTGTGGAGTTTTTCGGGATCCTTCTTTATTATCCTTTCGTTTAGACACTCTCTGCAATTTTTTTTTCTTTTTTTTAGTACAAAAGAAATTGTAACAGACAGAGTGTACGAGTGAAGGTGTACGTGACTATTTTGGTGTGGGACAGGGAGGGAGATGGGAACTGGGGTAGGACGAGAGCCTCAATTAGGCGTGTAAGTTTCGACTTCGGAGGAGGGTCACCTAAAAAAGAGTGGTTCATGACTGAGTCATCTTAGTCCGAGGGTAAGGAATAACTAAACAAAGAAAATAGAATAAATCTCTTCGTTATAAATCATTGAGACTTTGGTTTCTTCCTTCGTAAGGACATAACGTGAATCTACTCTGTCGTAGAGGGGTACCAGTGTCTAAAAGGGGAAGAGAAAAAGAGAAACAATCCAAAACGTCAAAGGACATTCGGAGGATCCTTTAAGAAGGTTCTAGGTCAATTACGTCAGGAGTCGTCTTTCTTCGTGACAATTTTAAGACTTCCTTTTTAACTAAAGGAGAATCCATGTTGAACAGTTTCCGATGGACCGATGTTTCACGTTCTCGGACCCGAAGTTGAGTGTCGAGGACGGAGGTTTAAATTACAATAAGGTGGGACCTAGTATAACAGAGGAGTTGTGATTATAAAGTCGTTTTCTAATAACTCACGAACGACGACGACGATTCAGCGAAGTCAGTACGGGGTGAGACACTCTGGGGTATCTGCCGTCGGGTGGTCCGAGACGGCAGGTACCCTAAGAGGTCCGTTCTTGTGACCTCACTCAACGGTAAAGGAAGAGGTTACGTACTTTCACTTTTCACTTTCACTTTTCACTTTCACTTCAGTGAGAATCGCTGGGGTACCTGACGTCGGGTGGTCCGAGGAGGCAGGTACCCTAAAAGGTCCGTTCTCATGACCTTACCCCACGGTAACGGAAGTGACTCACGGATGATACACGGTTTAAGACTCTATGCACGACCTTAAGTTTCTGTTTATTCTCAAAGTAGGGACAGGGTGTTGGAGTGTCTGGGATTGTGTTCCACCACTCCCCCGGTCTCGTGACGATCCTCAATCCTTGTTCGCATATACTCTATTATACGTTTCATGGGTTTTACCCTTCGTCGGGTATCTAAATAGAAGGGATTTTGTCTATATATTTAACAATATTGGGATGTTACTTTATTGTGTCTTGTTATTTCATTTATTTGTTGTGTTTTAAGGTACATAATTAGATCATCTTCATTATAGTTCTTCTTTTCTTAGATATCCTGCTAAGGTGAAGACGTCACGTTTCAGTCCCTCTTGTCCCGTACCAACCCTCAGACGTGCCCATCCACTACTCGTCATCCATTTCAGTCCTTACCTCCATGTACCTATAATCCTACCACTAGGGGAGGTTGTTCCTCTTCCGGCGGCACTACCGACGACACGACGACACACGACCGTAGACGTGACGTCGGGGTCTCGCCGACAACGTCAATCTTCCCGAGTCATTTGTCGGTCTCGACACGTCCGGACCGAGGCCGCCCGAGTCGTGAGCGAGACCCCGAGGAAGATCGTCTAGTCGTACCGGCACACGGAGGTAGAGGTCCGGTTATAGAATACAGAGGGTGAGGTGAAACGTGAACCAGAAGTGTCACGGTAAAGGATTAGAGTAAAAAATTAAGGAGAAGAAACACTTGTGACAGAATTCAGGTAGGACCTTGTTTCACCCCTCCTTCGTATTTATCTATCAACTGGTTTACCTTCAGTACTCCAGGGGGTCTTTTTCTCCGACCTTGGAACGTCCGATGGGATGAATAGTAATAGATTCAGTCGACGACATGGAACCTTCCGAGTCTCTCTCTTTCGACGACATGGAACCTTCCAGTCTCTTTCACTCAGTGACTCGTCCATCGAGAGTACTTACCAGGTTCTTCCTCTCGGGAGGAACCCGCCCCCCTACCACCCCCCGCCGCGAGGTCCACTACCGTCCTGTCGGTATCCGGAAGATGCTGCCCGACGGGAGCCCCCAGGACTTAAGTCGTCGTCTCGGGTCGGGGAGTCCGGTGACGGGTGTTCTGTATCTCCGCTCTGGGTCGGGTACGTGGGGCAGTCTTGACCTGAAGATTTAGGTGACGGTTGGAAGGATCAGGGTAATCATTGATTCTTGAGTAGTGGAAGTCAAAGTTCCAACGAGAGCCGAACTTGAATCTGGAGACCTTAAGCGTGTACCGCTTCAGAACACCGTCACAACCACGTCCGTGGGTGTCGACGACCCACCCGGTGTGTCTTGCCCCTTCCTGAGGGACCGTAGGGGAAATATGAAAAGGGACCAGTCAACAGGTCCTTGTATGTGGAAGGTGAACTAAGTAAACTCTTAAGAGAGGTACTAGAAGGTCCTCCGACCGAGAGGGGTAGAATTTCATCTTTTGACAGTCCTTTAACATGTACGTCTTGAGACGGAGAATTTTTGAGGGGAAACGATCCGATCCTTGGGAATCTCTCAACTTAAAAAAAAGGAGGATTTGGAGATCCGGTCAGGACCCTGTACCGTCGGGGATTGTTTCTACGTCCCCTCTGTCTCTCACCTGATCTCGTGACAATCCCTTTAATGTACTCGTCAGAACGAATCCGAAGTCGCTGTTTCGTCTCGTCCGGAGTCTGGAACGCAGATTGGACGGACCTGTGACGGGCTGACCCTCACCGACCCTCACTACCGGGCGACACTCACACTCTGAACTCGTGGTGTCCATTCTACGCTCTTCTTAGAACTCTAACAACTCTGGCTCCTCCCCCGGACCGGTCGGTTCGGAGTCCGAATCGTCGTAGGGTTCAAAATGTGTTGCCTTGTTTGTCGTAATAGTACTTTGGTCTCGACGTCAAACGAGTGTCTGACTACTAGTATAGTCAAACGTAGGACCCTAATATTCGTCCTTGGGGTTTGACGTGAGAAACTTCAGAGTGGGTACCTCCCTGGGAAAGGGTTGACGTTGAGGTCTGCACGAGACTGTGTCCTGAAGGGTCGCGACTAACTCAGACCTACAACCAGTTTTGGGTTAAACCACTACATAGGAGACGAGATAAATAGAACGAAAATTACAATCATATAACTTCAATTCGATCTATTAAGAGGTTATTTATAACCATAATAAATAAACATATCTTGGTCACCGAATGAAACAATTGTTTAGGAAACTTGGACTCTCCTTTCACTTTTGAGTCATTTTGTTCGTGCCCAGGTTCCCGACGTCGGCACCGGTGTGTTCCGTGCGGGGGACGTCGGGGGAAGGACTACCGTGCTTGGGTGGCCGATGGGGCCCAGGGAGGACGCGACCTGGAAGTCTACTTCACAAAAGGTCTAGGTGAAAAGTTGTTTGTGGTCACTGATGAACTTCTCCTGTCACCAAGTGCGGACGCACACAAATTTCTTCGTTTTTCGCAACACACGTACACGCAGACCACACGGTCGTCTTTCAGACGGATCTACCTTCCCCGACCTTGAGTGCTAACTTCGACGTCAGGAAAATTCGGTCGTGTGTGCCTCCACCCCAGTTCACTCCTCACCTCGCCACCCTCAAGACTCATCCGCCTTTCGTCTCAGTTTGTCCTTTGAGACGATCAAACCGTCGCATACCTTCCAGACAGAAATTTTAGGACTTTGATTGAAGACTCCTTACTCCGACGTCTTCCGTCCCTCCGCAGATCGCTCGACTCCCGACCTTCTGGAACGAGGGGTGGGGATTTCAACCCGGAGGATCCGAGACTCCTGTCGCACCCAATTTTCCTCACTAACAAAATTTAACCTGATGTATTAACGAAATGTTCGTAAGACAATCAAAGTCCACATGTCGGTTCACAAAGTGAATATGGATATATAATTTATAAAATACACATTATACATACATATATAATACTATGTACATGGATATAATACACAATAAAAAGTCTAAGAAAAGGGTATATACAGTAATGTCACATAACTCATCTCAAGGGGCACGAAATGCCAGTCGGGAACGACCAATAGATAAAATGTGGGTCTTCACACAGATCCAATCAGATTTTGGATTTTCCTCTTTAGAACTAACATTTATAGTGGTTTGTAGTTTATTCTAAGTGGTTCATAGTTTATACCGTGGCCAATGTAAGTCCTATTGGTCGGACGGTGCCGAGGACGGATCTTGGACGACGACCGTAGGCTGGTCCACCCGTGTCTCTCGACCGACCCGCGTGTGGACCGACGGGTGACTAGATACTGAGCCCCCTCAACGGATTGCCACAACGAACTCAAAACAGTTGTCATTCTACCTCTGTTACCAAGTAAGAAGTGTCCCAAAATGTTCCGAACTCAGTTATGAGTTTTACGAATTTCGCCCGCATTGTGTGTTTTGCACACGTCGTCTCAATCAGGAGACGGTCGGTGTGAGACGTGGGCCAAAGAGTCAGCGTAGGTTGAGAAACGTTGGGGTCCCTGACATCGGGTGTTCCGAGGAGACAGGAACCTTTCTAAAAGGTCCGTTCTTATAACCTCACCCAACGGTAAAGGAAGAGGTCCTCTAGAATCTGATTTCAGGAGTTTGAGACTAGCGTTGCAGGGTGCAACATTTTACTCCAGTCAAGGTTGAGTCCCAGGACGGGTGCCAGGTAAGGGCGGAGGGTCGGGGTGTGTGGAGGTAGGTGGGGTGTCGGTCGACCTGTGCTGACGCGGAAGTAGGTTCCGTTTTCGTGGGTGTGTCCGTGGTCAGGGGTACGGCTGTCGAGGTTTCGATGGAATCGAATAAAGGAAAGGTAAAGACACCTTAGACTTTTCCTTTAAGTCTTTACGTGTAGTTTTGATGTTATTTCATGGTGAAGTGTGTTCGGTCTTACAGGCAAAAAATTTTACAGATGTTTATTCTTTACGATCTCTCCCATATCTCTTTTGCCTCGGGAGGATGTGACAACTACCCTACATTTAATCACGTCGGTGATACCTCTTGTCACGCTTCCAAAGAAATTTTTGACTTTTGTCTCAACGGTACTCAAGTTAAGTTAAGTCAACGAGTCAACACAGACTGAGAAAAACTGGGGTACCTGACTTCATACGGTCCGGAGGGACAGGTAGTGGTTGAGAGTCTTAAATCAGTTTACATACAGGTAGTTCAGTCACTATGGTAGGTTGGTAGAGTAGGAGACAGCAGGGGAAGAGGAGGACGGGAGTTAGAAAGGGTCGTCGTACTCAGTCGTTTACTCACTCGAGAAGCGTAGTCCACCGGTTTCATAACCTCAAAGTCGAAGTTGTGTCAGGACGGTTACTTATAATTCCTGACTAAAGGAAATCCTAACTGACCAACCTAGAGGGACGTTAGGTTCCTTGAGAGTTCTTAGAGGAGGTTGTGGTATCAAGTTTTCGTAGTTAAGAAGCCGCGAGTTGAAGGAAATATCAGGATGAGAGCGTAGGTACGTACTGATGCCCTTTTTGAATCTGATCTGTCTGGAAACAACCGTTTCATTGCAGAGACGAAAAATTATACGACAGATCCAACCAGTGTTGAAAAGAAGGTTCCTCGTTCGTAGAAAATTAAAGTACCGACGTTAGTGGTAGACGTGACTAAAACCTCGGGTCTTTTTATTACAGAGAGTGACGAAGGTAACAAAGGGGTAGATAAACGGTACTTCGTTACGCTGACCTACAGTACTAGAAGCAAAAGACTTACAACTCGAAATTCAGTTGAAAAAGTGAGAGGAGAAAGTGAAAATTCTTCGTTGGAAGACAAGAAGAAGCGAAAGACGGTATCCCACCACAGTAGACGTATAGACCCCAATAACTATAAAGTCCTCTCAACGGTATACTAGGTCGTTAGGACGGGGACCCGTGTATAGGTATTTTTTTGGTATTAAGTCTATCTGCGTACGTGAGGTCACAAGTGTCGTCGAGATAAATGTTATCGGTCTTGTACCTTTGTTGGATTTGCAAGTAGTTGTCTCCTTACCTATTTCTTCCACCACAAGTGTCTATGTTACCTTATAACGAGTCGGTATTTTTCCTTACTTTATTGCGGTAAACGTCATTGTATCCGGGTCTCTAGATGGTATGATTCACTTCATTCAGTCTTTCTGTTTATAGTGTAGTATAACGAATGTACACCTTAGATTTTATGACGTTTACTTAAATAGATGTTTCGTCTCCGTCAGAATGTCTGTGTCTCTTGTCTGAACACCGACGGTTCCCCTTCCTCTCTCCACCCTCCCTCTCTGACCCTCAGACCCAAGTCGTTTTCGTTTGATAATATATGTCCTACCTATATGTTCCAGGGTGACATATCGCATCCCTTGACGTACATTATAGGCTATGTCGTATTACCTTTTGTTATGCCATTTAATATATATATATATATCTCTGTGTGTGTATGTATATATATATATGTGTATATATATATAGGTTATTTCGTATTACCTTTTGTTATGCCATTTAAAATATATATATATATATAAATGTGTGTGTATATATATGTATGTGTATATATATATGTGTATATATGTGTATATATATATGTGTGTGTATATTCCTCAGTGAAGTGACATGTCGTCTTTAATTACGTTGTTATATTTATTTGACATGAAGTTATTTTATTAAAAATTAATTTTTTAAAATTTCTTCCGTTGAGCCTTCGAATAGGGTGGGTCTTAAATTTCCTGTCTACAATGTTCCTAAAAGTTCACGTGACTGAGTAGGAGTTGAGGGAGTGCAACATTACCCTGTCAGTAGTAGTGCGGAACGAGTCCCTACCAACGTCTCTAGTCCACTCCGTCCGTACGGTCCCGAACCACCGACCACGTGTCGGGTGTAGACTACCTTGCGCCAAGAAGGTAGTAGCACCACGTCATACGAGAAGCTTGTCGAGACGATAGAGAACGTGTGTGTGGCAAAAGGTTCCTGTTCCTGACACACACAAGGAGTAAAACTATAGATTGTAGGATGGATCAAATTACATCATTAACCACTTTTACTACGTTAGTATGTTAATTTGACTTATCATATAAATATATTAGACGGGACAGACAGGAGTTGAGGTTGACATGTCGACTTAGAGAACTCATCGAATATTTTCAAGGACACTGTCGAGAAGAGGGGTCCGGTTAATTTGGTCTTGGAGTTCCCCTTCGAACGTCCGCAGACACACTATCGAGGGTCTCTTCAGACCTCATGTCGGTCTCGTCTCTTCGAGACAAGAGAGGAAGTGTCGATGGATGATACACGGTCCGAGGGGACACTTAATGTCACTGTGTCCATAACCGTTCCCCTCAGAACGGAGTGGTAGATGTCTCTTACTACGTATTTATTTAGTAATTATTTAGTCCCCTGGTGTGTGCGCGTTCCTCTATCCTTCAAGTAAATCTTCTCCTGTACAAGAATTTATTCCCTCCCTTAATCCCTTTTACTGGAAGTTACTTAACTAATTGTAACGAACGGAAGTCACAAATGAGTCTTGGGAGGGATACTCTGTCCTGAGACACAGACTTTATTTGTAGAAGGAGACGTACTGAGTTGCTGGGACGACTTTCTCAGAGAATCCTTTGAAGAAAGTCTCACAGCAGAAACGAGCCGTCTTGTTTTCGGTGTAAAAAGAGGAAGAAGATTTCCACTGAAGAATTCTGTAAAGAATTCGTAAAGGGATAGACGAAACTTGAGGTCTTCAAAATGTCTGTCCGAGGACACGTAGCCACTCAAAACACAGATGTCAATACCGTCTTGATGAAAAAGGAGAAAACATGGTTGCGAGAATATAAAATTTAATGAAGTTTAAGAGTAAAATCTTTTCTACATCTGTTTAATAATTTACATTCACAGTAACCAGATATCAGGAACGTCTTGTTTCGCAGATGCTAAACGTTAGGAGTCAAGTCGACGTAATCTTACTCCCGCCCCTTCGTATAAATGAGTCGTGTATCGTGCACGGTTTAAACAATGTACGAAATGGTTGGAATAGATTTGACACAGAGTATTATTAAAACGTTGAAACCGTGATTAGTGGGTAAAATGTGTACGTCCCCTGTACCCCAAGTCACACCTACCCAGCCTCCTGACTCTTCGTCGGGAAATTCCTCAACTTTCTAAGAGAATCACAGTCCAAGTAATATAGAGCTTAGCCAAGGAGGAGGAGAAGGTTTGAAATGACAAAGTAACAGTGTCTGGAGTCCAGGGGTGAGGTCACTGAAAAGTTTACGTTTAGGGTTCAGAGTCGTAAAGGCGTAGTACATGGACGAGAACAATTAAGTTATGTAGTTCAGATAAGCGGTTCCTGGTAGGTCCTCCTACTTAGTCTTTCTCTACTTAGTCTTTACGGGAGACGTGAATGCCCTTAAATATTTGAAAATCTCCCTCATTTTGTGTAGTATTAATTTTCTTTAAGCAGTCACGTAGGGATTGGTTCTGCTCCTCTTCGACTCTACAAGAGACAGGTGGCTGCTGTCACTTCCCACCTCCCCTCTATTGGTCCTAGACCTCGGTTCCTCTCTCCTTCTCTCGTCGCCGGGTCTGTCTGTCTGTCTTGACACTCCAGGTGTCTGAAGGACCCCTAGAGGAATTTCTGACCGATACCCGGGTCCCAGACGTGAGGGTGTTCGTGTCTCCACTCGGACGTGGTGTAAAATTCGTCGTTCTCAGGTCACTCCTAGTCGCACATTTCACGTGTCACCCGTGCCCCTCGGATCTTGTCCCCCTTTCGGACTTCCGGTCCCTCTTCCTGTTCGTTTGTTTGTTCCTGTTCCCGGTTCGCCCCTCCCGTCCTCACACGGGACAAGTACCGCTCACTTGCCAGTGCGGTGTCTGAGTGACGGCGAGGAGAGACGTCCGACTCTTCACCCGTTCAGTCGGTCGAGTTTCGCAACATTCCTACCTCACCTGTCGGTGAGTTACGAGAGTCAATTTTGTTAGTTGGTTGTATTGGACCTCTCCCTCGGTAAGGACCTTTCTGTTACTAAGTCCGGAGTGGTCCTTTGGGTTTGCTCGTCCCCGTGCACTTGTGATGGACAGTCAGACAGACGGGACGTCGGACGGCCAGCAGACAGAGGTACCGACAGCGGTACGTCCACACAAGCACCAGGACCTCCTGGTTCCCAGAAACCTGCGTAGTGACGTGACTCCAACTACAATATATTACCGATTATCTTTAGAGAGAGCTCACTTTCTCAGTCATGTTTTCCCACACACTTGTGTTCAGTAAACCTAAAAAGTCTTATATCTCGTAATGTGACAAGGAGTTTACCTTCTCTTTTTAGTTGGAAGACGGTCGTGTGTTCACGGTAATAAGTAAATCGTAATCACGTTCAGATCGGTTCCGATACCAAAAAGGACACCAGTACATACCTACACTCTCAACCTGACACTTCTTCCGACTCGCGGCTTCTTAACTACGCAAACTTGACACCACGACCTCTTCTGAGAACTCCCAGGGAACCTGACGTTCCTCTAGGTGGGTCAGGTAAGACTTCCTCTAGTCAGGACCCCAAAGAAACCTTCCTTACTACGATTTCGACTTTGAACTCATGAAACCGGTGGAGTACGTTTCTCAACTGAGTAACCTTTTCTGAGACTAAGACTCTCCCTAACCCCCGTCCTCCTCTTCCCCTGCTGGCTCCTACTCTACCGACCTACCGTAGTGCCTGAGTTACCTGTACTCAGACCCACTTGAGATCCTCAACCACTACCTGTCCCTCCGGACCGCACGACGTTAAGTACCCCAGCGTTTCTCAGCCTGTTCTGACTCGCTGACTCAACTTGACTCACGTTTATACTGACTAAAGACCACAAGAAGGATAACTGTTAAACCCTAAAACTTAAGGTTAAACCTTAAAAAAAAGAGAATGACAAACCAACATACACTCGTACGTCTAACCGATTAAAAGATTTCCTTAGACTGAAAAGTCAAAACTTAGTATTATCCTTTTTACTGTAGAACCTATTAAACTGTTTTATCTGGGAACGGATGTGAAGTGTGTGACAGAAGGGTTCATCTGTAAGTTTTCAAAAGGAGGTCCTCGAGATTATCCTCTTCGGTTCCCGTGAATCTGGTCTTTTCTCTTTGGGGTCGACAGGGTCTGGTCGTCACGGATGACCCACTCATGACCCGAACACTTTCGTTCGTCGATGGTTGTGTAATGATTAAGACCCCTTCGTTTGAACGAATAGTTCAGATCGGGAAGTGAGACACACACGAGTCAGTGAGTCGAAACTGACTAAGAGACCACTGTGTACCTGACATCGGATGTTCCGAGGAGACAGGTACCCTAAAAGGTCTATTCTTATGACCTCATCCAACGGAAAAGGATGAGGTTCCCTAGAAGGACTGGGTCTCTACCTTGGACACAGAGGACGTACCCGTCCGTTCAAGAAATGGTGGTCACGGTGGGTCCCTTCGAGCTTCATTGTTTTCTTGTTTCTTTTTAACGGAACGAGGTCTCAGTGTTCGATAGACTTAGGTACTATTATCTCTAACGGAAGTCTTTTCCAGGTTCTTAAGTAACGTTTTAGATACACTCCCTGTGAGACGACTGTCTATGAAACCCCAGGACCGTTAAACCAATTACTCTTATTGTATAGAACGTCAGAGTTCGGTAAGCGAGGGGAGTTCGTATGTCACATTGTCCCACACACGAAACCTCCTCCTGGGTTCAGTTCTCTTGGAGTTCCTGTGGCGAACCTAAACTTTTAGGTGCACCCGTACCTACTAGTGCCACACTGTCACTCGGACCGACCGGTCTGCTCTTCGGGTTTTTAGAGTGCATCAGCGAAGACGGAGTCCGTGGTTCCGTTCTTGTCCCACTCCTTGTCCTCTCACACTATAAAAATCAGGGTAAAGAGTCAAGCTGGTCACTGATAGTGAGAGGTCTGAGTCGTCTACCGTCTGGTCTGTCAAGACAGACTACTCGATTAATCAAAAGTCGTGGAGTAATAGTGGAGTGTTACCTTGGATCTTATTTTCGAATTTCACGTCCTACAAATTCCCCGAATAAACTTACGTCACTTCATGGAAGAAATTCAATTTAAGAAAGGAGTCTTTTCCCGAAATAGACACGTCCTCTGTACACTTCTCTTACTGATAAACTCCCCTTTTCATAAGTATTTCATCCGACAGAGGTTGTAACTTTACAACAGTTTTCACACTACACGTAAGGTCTGTTTTATGTCTATTCAATATAAAACATGACTTTTTCTTGATCTTTGGTCTTCTCGATTTAAGGTCAAATTAGAGACGACGATTAATTGTCTCATCGATGTCCGTTCAGTTACAGAGACTCGAGGTCAGAGAGGAAATGGTTCACTTTAGAAATTCCCTCCACCTACTTGAGACATCAGGAAAGGTCAGGCTTTTAACAGGACAAAATGTCTGTCAATGAATTTCAGTCGAGACGTCGGAAGATTCCGTGTAAATACTCTACATTAAAAAAACCTCTTTTATTAAAATTTTTAGTGATTTGTAATTCTTCGAAAAAAATAAAGAATCTCGTAGTAACGAAACCGTCGAGGTGGACAGAGGTTGTTGTCCTTGATTGTATGGTACACGCACGAATATACGATTCCACGATGTCAGTACAGACTGAGACACGCTGGGGATACCTGATATCGGGTGGTCCGAGGAGGCAGGTGTTGTAAGAGATAAACTTTTATGACCTCACCCAACGGCACGGGAGGAGGTCCCCTCGAAGGACTGGGTCTCTGACCTGGACACAGAGAAGACAGAGGACTTAGTCGTCTACCCGCGAAGTGGTCGTCACGGTGGACCCTTCGGGTACAGACACGGGTTTACGTGACCCACTCGATCGTTGGGGACTCAGACTAAATATCTTCCGACTCCCGACCCCCTTCTCCCCCAATCTATCATCGGTTCGAATTTGAGGAAACGACCTTTGGTGTAATTTCTCTTGATGATCACGGACCCTAAGGGTCCCGCGCACCGTGTGAACGACTCTTACTCTCTTGGGTTCCTGTCCACGACTTAGAAGACGGAAGTGACAGACTGAGGGAGGACGACGACCTATTAACAACGTTTCTCTGTACTATGTTTCACAACGTCACAAATTTTACGTGACTCTGTATCGTAAAAAGGGACGACCTCAATCAAGAAAAGACTATACTGTATCTTCGATAATTACTTGTGTAGGTTTACCGTTTACAGAGTGGTAAGTATCTCAGACGTCGCGGGACCAACCATCGGAGATCAGTGTACGTGGTGAATTTAAGTTTACACTTAACTAATTATAATCAACCTTAAATTTAAGTGAAGGAGTCAACGTGGTTGGTGTAAAGTTCATAGGTTATTAGTGTACACTAGCCACCCATGGTATTTCTTGTCACGTCCAGATCTGGTAAAGGTAGTAGTATTTTTCGAGATGACCTGTTTTGACCACATCCGGCTGGTAAGGACTATGGTACTTTAACGAAAAGTCAAAATCAAATCTCTTGTTTTGGTTGTAACTCTGTAAGAGACACCCAATGGTTGTGACAGTCTTAAGATAACATACAGTAGTCCCCGACCCTTCTACCCCGTTTTGAGTCCGGATCAAATCGTTAAAGAATAACAGAAACCTCCTTGTGGTTCATAAGAGTGGTTCATTTCGAGATTCTAGTTGATTTTGACTCCTTCGTCTCCAGTCTCAATCTGAACCATTTCTTTTTATATGTCACTTGTTTGACATGGGAATTTTAAAAAAGGATTGAACTTCGTAGTTCAAATAAGTGTACAAAGTACATGAGCGTAGGAGAATTTCGACCAAACATTTGACACCTTCTTCTTGGGAGGAGTGTTACTTAAGAGATACAAGGACGCCAAGTGAAAATATAGAATAAAATCAGAGAATTTCAGGGAAAAAAAAGTACTAAATTAACTTTTCTAACCAGAAACGACTTAAAAAAGTCAAAAGAGTAATGTCTCAACAAAGAAAGAGGAAAACTGGTGAGAAAGATCTTTTCCAATTAAGTGTTTCTTTTTCTTACTCGACTACAAATATAGAGGTATCGGTGGCTATGAAAAAGACGAACTAAAGGAGGGAAACTTTCTAAAGGAAGGACGAAGAAATGAACGATAAGAAAAATGAAACATACACTTCATACGCCACCACCAAATGAGTGATGCAGTACAGGATGAGAACGTTGGGGTACCTGACATCGGACGGTTCGAGGAGACAGGTATCCTAAGAGGTCCGTTCTTATAACCTCACCCAAAGGAAGAGGTATAAACTTCATATCAAAAACATTTATAATATACAATGTCCACATGTTATCTCACTAAGTGTTAAAATTTCCGATATGAGATAAATATCAATCTTTTATTACCGCCTTAAGGGGTACAACGTGTTAGAAATGTCGAATAAAATACATATTACCAAACAGGGAGAATTAGGGGATGACAATGTGACGGAGGAGGGGAAGGAAGAGGGGTGACCATTGGTGATCAAACCAGAGATATATAAACACTCAGACCAAGAAAAAATATAAGTCATCAAAAAAAAAATAAAAAAAATTGAGGTGTGTATTCACTATAATATGTCATAAACAGAAAGAGACTGAATAAAGTAAATCTTATTATCGGAGGTTCAGGTAGGTACAACAACGTTTACCGTTACCAAGTAAGAAAAAATACCGACTTATTCATAAGGTGACATATATACATGGTACAGAAGAGATCGGTAAGTAGATGGCTACCTGTGAATCCCATGAAGGTATGGAACCGTTGACATTTACTACGACGACACTTGTGACCCCACGTACGTAGAAAGACTCAATCTGAAACCCCAAAAGAAGTCTATATATGAGCACCACCTTAACGTCCCGGTATATCTCTTTGGTAGTATGTTCAAATGTGTCACCGACGTGACTAAGTGTAAGGGTGTCTGTCCCTTGTTTCCGAGGAAAAAGAGGTGTAAGAGCGACTATAAGTAACACACTCACACACACACACACAAAATACTGCCGGTAAGATTGTCCGCACTCCTATAAAATTTAGTCGAAAAGAAATCACTAGTTGTCACAGCGTATAGAAAAGTAGACGGACAACCGGTAGACATACAGAAATCTTTTGACAGATAAATTCAAAAGATGTGTAAAAATTAACGTAAAAAAAAGACAACTCAACAACTCTACAAGTGCATACAACCTATCATGGGGGAATAATCACTATAGTGAGTGTCTATAAAAGGGTAGGTCATCTGCAGAGTAGTAAACCGACCATTAAAGGAAACGACACGTTTTCGAAAATTCAAATTAATCCAGGGTAAATAAATAAGTACGAAAATAAAGGAAACGAAATTCTCTATCTAGGTTTTTTATCACTATGTTAAATACATTTTCTTACAAGACGGATGTAAAAGAAGACTTCAAAATATCGTAGTCCAGAATGTAAATCCGGAAATCAATAGAATTCACATAAAAAAATATGTCGAAATTTTTACATTAAAGTAATAAAACGCACATTGACAGGTTTAAAGGGTCGTGGTGAATAACTTCTCTGATAGAAAAGAGGTGACATGGAAGAACGGAGGAAACAGTATCTAATCCACTGGTATCCGAAAGACAGGACAAGGTGACTCGAAATAAAGACAAAAACACGGTCATAGTATGACTAAACTTCCGACACCGAAACATCATATCAGACTTTACTCCCTCGCACTAATGAGGTCACGAGAAAGAGTTCTCGTAAAACGGATAAGTCACGGAAAACACAGAGGTATGTTTGAAATTCCACAAAAAAGATCAAGACACTTTTTTTACGACAACCATTAAACTATCCCTAAGGCGACTTAAACGTCTAACGGAACCCATCATACTAATAAACTTGTTATAGTTAATAAGGTTAGGTTCTTGTACCATGTAGAAAGGTAGACAAACACGACAGAAATCAAAGAAAGTAGCTATAAAATAGTAAAAGGTTTCTGTCTAGAAAGCGGACGAAGTCAAGTCAAGTCAGCGAGTCAGTAAAGGTTGAAAGAAGTTGGGGTACTTGACGTCGTGAGGTCCGGAGTGACAGGTAGTGGTTGAGGACCTCAAGTGAGTTTGAGTACAGGTAGATCAACCACTACGGTAGGTCGGTAGAGTAGGAGACAGCAGGGGAAGAAGAGGACGGGGGTTAGGAAGGGTCGTAGTCTCGGAAAACGTTACTCAGTTAAGAAACGTACGCCACCTGTTTTATAACCTGAAAGTCGAGATCGTAGTAAGGAAGGTTTCTTGTGGGTCCTGACTAGAGGAAATCCTATCTGACCAACCTAGAGGAACGTCAGGTTCCCTGAGAGTTCTCAGAAGAGGTTGTGGTGTCAAGTTTTCGTAGTTAAGAAGCCACGAGTCGAAAAAAGTGTCAGGTTGAAAGTGTAGGTATGTACTGGTGACCTTTTTGGTATCCGAACTGATCTACCTGGAAACAACCGTTTCACTACAGAGACAAAAAATCATACGACAGATCGAACCAGTATTGAAAGGAAGACTCCTCATTCGTAGAAAATTAAAGTACCGATGTTAGTGGTAGACGTCACTAAAACCTCGGGTTTTTCTATTTCAGACTGTGACAAAGGTGACAAAGGGGTAGATAATGGGTACTTCACTACCCTGGTCTACGGTACTAGAATCAAAAGACTTACAACTCGAAATTCGGTTGAAAAAGTGAGAGGAGAAAGTGAAAGTTAACGGAGGAATCCATACAAATAAGGATCCACAAAATCAACTCCAAAGAATAACCTTATTATATCGTGTAGAAACATTGGATCTAATGTACATCTTTAAGGAATTTTAAAGATCTGAAGGAAAAGGTTTTATCCCTTAACTTTTTATGATCAAATATAGTCTTTAATAAAGTTAAGAGACTTACCAATAGTAGAATAAGTCTTATTTATAACCGATATACACCAATAACAGTAGTCGAAGATCAGGGAAGAAAGTCATCGTTGAGGGACCAAAAGAGACCCCTAGGTACGGAGGAGAGGAGACCCTCCGGTTCGTCTTGTAGGGTAAGTAGACCATTTCCCCACGTAAGTTTCTACCGGGGGGACTACTAGTTTTGGGTAAGCCCTGTGGTTGTTGAAGTCAGATTGGGAAGTTGAACTGGACCCCTTCTGAGTCTGGTTGAAGTACGACACAGGTGTTCCTACTTATTTCGGTCCACGTAGTCTCATTCTTTCTGTCCGATATCTTTGACTCTTTGACGTCCGACCACTGTAGAAGACTCCGGACTTAAGTCGGTCGGATCGTTGACCGAGAAATCAGGTCACAGGAAGGGTCAGGACTCTGGATTTTATGTATACGTTAAAATCACCACGAATGAAAGATATCTAATATGTAAAGAAGTATCTCACATTAAGTCAACACTTTTAGAAAACTTTTTATAGAATTAAAACATTATTACGGTTCGTTTAATAAAGACTTTAGACCGTTCCTAAAATTGTCTCCTTTTGAAAAGAGTTTGATAGGCTAAAAATCGTCGTGTTCGTTTACTAACATTCTTAAACGATATTAATTATCCGTGTAACAATTCACTTAATACGTCATAATTTTATAGTGGTTCCCCTGTCTTGATCTCTATTTACAGGAGTAGACCTGACCTACCTCGAGAAGACTCCTTCGTGCAATATTTCAAGAAATTAAATTTTTTAATGTAAAGGTCCCAGATTATAACAGTCTTTCTGTTTATTAGACCGAGTCACTCTTTATATCTAAATTCCTAACATGATTCCCGGATCGTGTCTCTAACATGTAGTAACAGTTCACCTTTCATTAGTCCTGTTCCTTCGGCGTATGGACCAAGATGGCCCACTCTCAACTATCTTTTTCCGTAGGAACTCGTAGATATTTAGAGTCTACGGACTCAGGTCGGAGGACGACTATGTGACGACCCGTGTGAGTGACAGAATTATACCCAAAACATTAATAAATCTTACCTACTTCGGTCTTTTAGTACTTTACTATAGATAACCTTTGAATTAAACAATGAGTGTCAGGGGTTCTCCTTCCCCGTACGGTGCGGTGTTTCTCACCCCCTCCCCCGGACCTCTTCGTGGTCCCAACCAGTCCTGTGGCTCTCACTCTTGGGACCCCTGTTGATACTAAAGAGGTCTTTTCTTACTCCGCGTCGTCCCACTCGACCGTATTCTGACAAATTAAGTCTAGTAAATTCGTCCAAGATTCGGTATCTCTGACAGGAAGGAACAGACTGTGGATACGGGGTCCACTACCCCCACCACTGGGTCACACACTCTCGGGGTCCTCGTCCACGACCCCCAACCCGAGACCTCACCAACTAGGTCAGGGAAGTCCCATCCGTTTCGGGGTCTCCAGTTTCGTTGTCGTATGTCCCTTTTTTTCTACACCAATTATGCGTGTCTCAACGACCGGGTGGTATCCCACTGACCGATACAGTGGTCTCCGGGACGATGTTCCCTTCCTTCGTCCCGGCCCCGACTCCGGTCGCTGGTTTGAGACGGTTCTCGCCCCGGTCGAACAAATACATTCCACGGGAAACTTCTTGGAAACGAGGAGTACCGGTAGTGTACAGGACAAGATCTGTGGACCTTACGTGGTCCCATAAGAGAAATTTTTGTAAGTACGACACACCTAAGACGTCCACGTGGGTCCGTGTCAGGGAGTGAGAGACGGTTTCGGGAGGGCTCTCCTGGAAGTGTCACAGGATTTGACATCTCTATCGATCTCGGGAAGGGACGTTCTCAGAGGTCGGGAAAACTTCGAAGTTTTCCCAAACACTTCTAAACGTCCCGTCCCTTCCTCCGACGGACGGAGTGACAGTGTCCTTCTGGTTCCCGAGTCGTGGGTTCTCTTTCGACACGTCCTCTCGTGCACATCGGGGTCGGGGTCCGAAGGACTCGTAGTATGTTTGGTGAGAGAGAATGGGACGACTGGGTCCTCTTTGAATTGGGTCGTTGTCGAGACAGTACCCTCGAGACGTTCCACAAAGACTTTGGTTAGGGTGGAGGCAAGGACGGGGACCCTTTCCTGAGAGGGGACGACAGTCTGTATGAACCTTACCGGGAGTGTGGAGACTAAGTCTTTCGTTTTTACTTGTTTTTTTTTTTTTTACGTCGAATAGACGTTGATCACTTCCGGGACACGGATCTCGGACACAGGGTCTTGTTCTCTTCGGTGACGTTATTCTTCAGATACGTATCGTTACTTCTCATTAGGGTTGAGTGGTCTTGTTCTCTTTCGGGTGTGTGTCGTTACTTCTGGGTCACGGAGGTTTTTTATTTTATTTTATTTATGTATTTAATATATATATATATATATATATATTAAGTGTCAGATACTCGAGTATTCTTGGACAAAAAACGGGGAAGTCGCTCCTTCTTTTATTCTTTTTAATTGAATCAAAGGGGAACTTGAGTGGGGATGGGGTTTCTGGGGTCATCGGACTCGTTTCTACGTCGTCCTTTCTCCTTCGGGTTCAGTATGCCCCGAGTAATTTCACGTCCCTCGGTCTGTGGGTTCTCTGGTCTCGTCCTGCTTTCCTCTCGGGACGTCGTCCTCAGGGTGCTGGGTGCGGGGACAGGGGTTCTTCGTGGGATTTTCCAAGATCCAGTGAAGGAGTCCACAAGACTGAGACAACCATACCTGCCGTCGTACCCACAGTCTTCAAAGTTTCCGAGGGGAGTCTCAGATTACAAATTCGGTTCAACTCTTCGGGTAGATATTCTTCTATAACGTTTTGTAATAAAGACTAAGAAATTTGCATTATTTCCTTGACCTTTTGTCTTAGTTGTCACCACTCAGTTCTTAAACATTAGTCCTCCCGGTTTCCCCTATGAGGAAGTGTTGTCTCTCTTCGTATGACTCTTCCTGTTAGCAAAAGTGAAGAACTCATTTACGAATAGACGAATGTGTAGTCCGTGACAATACTCACGAAATGTGTATAAGTGAACTGATGTGAGTTTTACTCGGATACTCTAACCAGGAAAATAATAAACGGAAGCTTTCTGATCACTTGACGTCAACCATAACCCATTTNCTCTCTTCGTATGACTCTTCCTGTTAGCAAAAGTGAAGAACTCATTTACGAATAGACGAATGTGTAGTCCGTGACAATACTCACGAAATGTGTGTAAGTGAACTGATGTGAGTTTTACTCGGATACTCTAACCAGGAAAATAATAAACGGAAGCTTTCTGATCACTTGACGTCAACCATAACCCATTTGTAGATTTGTCAAGTTAGACTAAGTTTGTAGGTTTGTTACACTCCCTTTTCGACTAAGAAAGGTTGGATTAAAATCACACCTGTGTCTCGGGGTCTCAGAACCCTATTTCGTCTAAGACTTCGTCCTCCAGTCCTAACCTCGGACCTTAAGACGTAAAAAGGGTTCTAGGGACCACTATTAAGTCACCGTCGTTCCTCTCTGTATTGAACATTTATTATTGTCCCGAAGTCTCTTCTCTTGTCTTCTCGCTGTTCCTTTTCATTTCTTTATTAGTATCTTCTTTTACAGGGACTCGACTTTTTACGTAACTTAAAAATTAACTTTACTGAATAAAAGTTAATTATACCCTTAACTCCTTTCACTCGGTGAACCGTTGGTACTCATCGGGGGTGGTCCCGGGTCTCACTGGTTTCCCGAATGTTCCGTTTCCCGTTCTCGGGTTGTACTTTCGACTGTTCGACGGTCCCGACTTGTACTCCAGTGTCACGGTCCTAGTGTAGACGCCCTGATTCTAGGAAACTGTCTACGACGTCGGATCGTGCCCGAGTCCTTCTTCCCCCGACGAGAAAAAGACTCCTTTAAACGATACCTTCATGGGTAGGTCCCTTATTATGAGACAACTTTGTTATGAGAGTTTCGTTTTCTTTGGTCTTTCCCGTCACTCAAAATTCTCTATTACAAAAGTGTTTTTTCAGTATTACGGGACCAAATTGTATCGTCAGTTATCGTGACCAATTTACTTCTGTTTACTCGAGGTACAAAGTCCCTCTTCCATTTTACTCTCCCACTCACTTCTACCCTTCCCCGTACTCCAAAAATAAATTAAAGTACAATAAGAATTAATCAAAAATATCAACTAAACGTTATCACATAATCAAAGACGATATGTCATTTCACTGAATCAATATGTAGATGTATATGTGTCAAATAAAAGTGATATTTGATACCTTTTAAGACTTTCTCTACCCTTATGGTCTGGTGGACTGGACGGAAAACTCTTTAGACATACGTCCAGTCCTTCCTTGTCAATCTTGACCTGTGCCTTGTTGTCAAACCAAGGTTTAGTCCTTTCCTCACGCAGTTCCGACATATAACAGTGGGACAAATAAATTGAATATACGTCTCATGTGGTACTCTTTACGACGTAACCTACTTCCTGTTCGACCTTAGTTCTAACGGTCCTCTTTACAGGTATTGGAGTCTATACGTCTACTGTGGTGGGAATACCGCCTTTCACTTCTCCTTGATTTCTCGGAGAACTACTGTCACTTTCTCCTCACTTTTTCAACCGAATTTCGAGTTGTAAGTCTTTTGATTCTAGTACCGTGGGTCAGGCTGGTGAAGTACCGTTTATCTATCTCTTTGTCACCTTTGTCACGGTCGGAAATAAAACCCTCCGAAGTTTTAGTGACGTCTACCACTAACGTCGGTACTTTAATTTTCTACGAATGAGGAACCTTCCTTTCAATACTGGTTCGATCTGTCGTATAATTTTTCGTCTCTGTAATGAAACGGTTGTTTCCAGGCAGATCAATTCCGATACCAAAAAGGTCACCAGTACATACCTGTACTCTCAACCTGACACTTCTTTCGACTCACGACTTCTTAACTACGAAAACTTGACACCACAACCTCTTCTGAGAACTCTTAGGGAACCTGACGTTCCTCTAGGTTGGTCAGGTAGGATTTCCTTTAGTCAGGACCCACAAGTAACTTTCCTGACTACGACTTCGACTTTGAGGTTATCAGACCGGTGGACTACACTTCTCGATTGAGTAAACTTTTCTGGGATCACGACCCTTTCTAGCCCCTACTGTCTCCTACTCTACCAACCTACCGTAGTGACTGAGTCACCTGGACTCAAACCCACCTGAGACCCTCAACTACTACCCGTCCCTCCGGACACTACGACGTCAAGTACCCCAGTGTTCCTCAACCTGTGTTGACTCGTTGACTTGCCTGACTATGTATATGGGTGAGAAAAAATATAATGAAGGGGTATGTCCAGTAATATCTCATAACTCAACACAAGGGACACGATATGTATCCAGAAGTAATCAATAGATAAAATATATATCATCACACAAATACACCTCTACCTTTACCGTTGGGTGAGGTCATAAGAACGGACCTCTTAGGGTACCTGCCTCCTCGGACCGCTCGATGTCACGTGCCCCCAGTGTTTTTCGACCTGTGTTGACTCGCTGAAGTGAAAGTGATCACACATATACAGTTGGGGTTAGAGGGTTAAATAAGAAAAAGGATGAAAGGGGCGTCATTGGGATTAAAACAAAAGATATAGATACTGAGATAAAGACAAAATATTCATTCAAGGTAACGTGATAATAAAATCTAAGGTGTATATTTGTTGTCCTAAAATTAGTCGTTGTACCCCTCTTTCTTCGTCACACCGAGGAGTCATTGTCTCCCTTCTCTCCAGGACAGAGAAATCCTCAAACTATGACTGAGAGAGTCTCTGAGTTGGGGAGGGGTTTTACGTCGTACTGGAAGATGGGAGACAAAGGTAGTAGAGTTATCTACTTCTGTTTCGAAAACTATTTTAAGTTGTAGGCAAATAACATTTTTGAGGGGTCTTTCACCCGGATCTCCCTTGGATAGAGTTTCATTGTTTCTGGTATATACTGTTTGCGTGTCGTTTGAATTAAAAGTTACCACCCTTCGATTTTCGGAAAGGAGATACTAGTCCTCGTTCCGTTCCCACAGGTGAGAGTGGTGCAAAATAAGGTGTATCAAAATCTTCAGGATTCGTACCGTTAGTCTCTTCTTTTCCTCCATTCTCCTTAGGTTTAACCTTCCCTTCTTCATTTTAAGAGTGACAAACTTCTACGGCACTATGATATATCTTTTAGGATTTCTACGGCGGTCTTTCGATGACCTCGAGTAGTTTTACTTAAGTCATTGTAACTTCCTATGTTTTAATTATGTGTCTTTAGACAACGTAAAGATATATGATTGTCGAGGATGAGAGATCAAATTGACTTATACTATCACCTGTCTCCCTCGGTCGGTCAGTCTTTCCTCGTCGTACCTGCATAGTGTAGCAGTGTGTGTCAGATCCAGTGTTGTGACCCGGTCGCTGTGATTTGTTCTTGAGGTACCGGGTGTTATTGACAGAAAGAGTGTGCAAACGATTAGTATTATAATTTTTTCTTTTAAATCTACAAGAGGACAGTAAAGTGGTGAGATCGTGTTCTTTATTGAAAATAAACGGAAACATTCACATAGGTGTCCATATGTATCAAAAAGGTTTTACGCATACGTTAAGAAAAACAAAATAAAATGGGAAAAAGTCTAAGACTGGGTCAATAATCTCAAAATTACTGATATATTATACGATATTAAATGAATACATTTGAGTCCAATGACTTATAAATATGATAAAAGTTTTACCTCAAAACGATTCGACTCTTTCCGTCACTGTCTCCTATTTCGCGAGAGTGACCTCCTAAAGCAACCAGAACTCGAGTTTTGGTCGTCTCTCGACTCTTCGGCCCCATTCTTGTGACTTGACCTCTAAGTTCCCAGTCCGACTTCGAGACACTGTTCTCCGGTGTAAGTTTACACTGGTCCAGGACCCCGTAATAGTCTCTTTTCGTACTCACACCCTTCCACAGTCCTTGACCAAACCCTTTCAATCCCGTCCAGGGACTCTGTCAGTCCACCCGTTGGACCAACCTACGGAGACTTTGACCACCAGTCCTGTCACCCGTCGATCCGACGAGGTCAGGAGGACGGGAAGGTCCGAGGTCGTCGTGCCGCAGAAGGAAACGTGGGACCCACCGTCCGACGTGTGGTCTGTGTCTAGGCACACGTCTGTGAGGTACAGTCCTCCGTGGGTACACGGGTGGGACGTCGTCCGCGACGTGTCGTTGCACTCGTACTGGTCGGGTGGGGTGTCGTGCTTCCCGTCGGGACCCCTCGAGAAATTGAGTCCTAAATGATGTTACCTCCTCTTAAACAACTCTTAAAGATATGAATGTTCTAACCTATTCTTTTGGTCTGTCAAGTCCCATGTAATTGAAGAGGGATTCTATTAAAAAACTGTAGGTGTTTCCGATCCAGGGTTCTGAAAGTCTTTAGGGGTTCAAATACTTGTGTAGTTACGAACCTGACAGAAGGTCGAAAGAGACCTTTAGTCAAAGATAACACGCACGTATGAGTCAGTGAGTCAGCACAGACTCAGAAACGTTAGGGTACCTGACATCGGGTGGTCCGAGGACAAAGGTAATTCTCGGTAAATAAAGGACCCTTAAAGGAGTAAGACGGACGATTGGTAGAAAGTTGAGAGTAATTTAAAATAGAGAGTGAATTACTCGTACCCCGTCTCACCTGACCTTTAGAAGAAATTATCAAAGTGGTCGCCAACCGACAGTGAACACCCGACCACCGGTCTCACTCCGACCCAGAACTCGTGAGGGTCGGAGGGTTCCGACTCCAGGACCGGGAAGACCGTTTACGAACACAACATCGAAGCCACTCTACTCCTTAGGGGTGGTTGGTAGGGCTTGGGGTCTCTCGTCAGTTTACCCTTTACGACTCAGACACCCATTTGTCTTCGAGGGACTTCCGACGTCTTTTCTTTTTGACTCGTCACAGATGTTGACCTACTTTAGGTTCTCCGGTGAAGTTAAGGTAAGCCATGGTTGGGGTAAGTGTGTCAACAAGAAGACGGGTTTATTCGTGATCAACACACAAAATTTAGACGGTTGGGGTATACTTGAAAGAAAGGGAAAAAGTGTGACGAACCTCCCTCCTCCTCCTACCTATTTTAAATCTTTGTATCGGGGAATGGGTATTGACGACTTAGAAGACGAATTTGTATCCCAACTGGAGGTTGGTCCGACACAAATGACACACATAGATTGGTGTGGGTAGTTGGTCCTGTGAAGTGGACTTCCACAACCTATGTAACGTTCACTAGAACTGTACTCTGGTTTTCAAAGGTCTTCTCTCCTTATCACCGCCCCCCCACGGACGAGTAGTCCTACACTACGACATGAGACCCTCAGTCGTGGGTGAATCCCTCCGTCCCAACTGAGGTCCATTCTTTTGTGGGTCACAGACCAGGTGGATTTGTCTGGAGGAACTCTTCCTAAAGGACCCTATAGAATGGGGACGTGGAGACGTTGCACAGGGAGTGAGGTACCGAGGAGTCGGGACGTGACCGGGGAGTCAACCCAGACAAGCAGGTGACTCACGAAATGGCTCTTTACAGACGGTACCCGTACAATCATCTTTTTCACCGTACCCGTCATTGGGGTATTGTGGTAAGGTGGGTCAGAGAGACGAAGAGTTCCGAACCACTCGGAGTCTATTTTACTATTTTATCACTGACAAACAATTGAAAACCGAAACTATATCAACGAGAAGAATTATAAAAAGTATACAAGTAAATATAGAACTCACAAATAATAAGATAATTTTTGTGTCATCCTTATATTACTTCTAATGGATTTGTATTTTAGTCATTTAATATAAGGACCCTCGTTATTAGAATTTCCCTGGATTCCTCCTAAGAATTTCTTCCTTTTCTATGACTAAGGTCCGGATTCGATCATACCAGTTACCAGGGTTAAAGTCCTCCTGTTTCCGGGAGTTCCGATACCAAAAAGGTCACTAATACATACCTACAACCTAACACTTCTTTCGGCTCGTGGCTTCCTAACTACGAAAACTTGACACCACAACCTCTTCTGAGAACTCTTAGGGAACCTGACGTTCCTCTAGGTTGGTCAGGTAAGACTTCCTCTAGTCGGGACCCCAAAGAAACCTCCCTTACTACGATTTCGACTTTGAGGTCATGAAACAGGTGAAGTACTCTTCTCAACTGAGTAACCTTTTCTGAGACTACGACTCTCCCTAACCCCCGTCCTCCTCTTCCCCTGCTGTCTCCTACTCTATCGTAATGAAGGAAGTACCTGTACTCAGACTCACTTGAGACCCTCAACCACTACCTGTCCCTCCGGACCGCACGACGCTAAGTACCCCACCGTTTCTCAGCCTGTGCTGACTCCTTGACTTGACTTGACTTAACTTCCCTACAACATAGTTACAGTTTTGTTACAATAGAATGATTTATGCACAAATTAATCGTGGGTACTACGTATAAGGTATCCGAACATTCGGTAAATTGAGTCGGAGACACTTTTTCGTTCTTAAGATAAGGTTTGTGACGTCGTCGAGAGGACCTTAAATTGCTCGAGGACCCCCACGACCGACCTGTTACCACTGGTCGTGTTGTGACACAGCACACACAAGGCACGACATCTCGGTCCGTCCCTCCGTCTCTCTGAAGAGGACTAGCGCTAAAAAGTCCCAGAAGGAACCCAAAGAAAAGAGACAGGACAGAGGTTGTGACAAAAAGGTGGTTTTGGTAGAGAGTCTGTGAGAAAGTAGAGGTGTATCTATCAAGGGATAGATTAGAGAAGAAGGAACCGAAGTATGAAACATACTTTTATATAGGAGTTATTTACGTGGGTGAGGTCTAAATAGGGAACTCGAGGGTCGAAATTGTACGTTGTCAAATCACCTGTAGAGAGAAACCTACGACGTCTCCGAGAAGTTAGAGTAGTTAAAGGGAACTTTTCGATACTGGAACAGACATACCCCAGATGGAATAACTGAACATGGGTGAAATGATTTCCACACTTAGACCTAAATAAAAAGAAAGGAGGAAAAGAGATAGAGTATGTTAATGGTTCTAGAACATTTAAAGTCCAGAGAGTCTCGAGACATGACAAAACAAAATGACCTTGGTGGTATTGAGTTAGAAAGTAGTAAAGAGGAAACAAATAAGGTTGTCTGAAAATTGAAAGGACCAGAAAATGTCGGACCTAGAGAGGTTTAACGGTCTTCTTACTTAAAACACAGAAAGTCTGTACAATAGTGTACAGATAAATTTTAGGAAGAGACCTCGGGGGTTCGAAAGTCTTATTTTAGACTGTAGCACATAGCTTGTAGAATCTTGGAGGTTCTAGAACAGGACTCTCAGAGACATCGGAACGGTAGTAACATTGGGAGAATGACAAGGTCAGAAAAGTAGAAATCTGAGTCAAGGAAAAAGGGTCGTAGACGTGACCGAAAAGGAGATTATTCCACCCCAATATAGATGACTACTTGTTAACTTTCGTTAACCACTCGAGGTGACTCGTCTCTTCCTATCTTTTATACATAAGCACCTGGATTTAATACGAACGGAGACTGACGGACTGTTCCCGACGTCTCCCATTGTGTCAGTTAAGTAGTCTATATCAGTAAAATTTGTATAGGAATTTTATGCATTTTATATAGGAATGAATCGAAATTTTATGTACTTTGTTTTGACTGTCTTTTCTTCCCTGTTTATTTGACAAGTTGTCATTAACCTCCGAGGTTATGAGGCGAAAGTTTATATGTGTTGTCAATCTATCTTCTAGTTGTTCCCTTATTTTCCAAACTTGTTATGGCTGATCGGGTTGTCTATCTTGGTGTCGTCTTACATACAAGGAGAGTTTACATGTAGTCTGTAAGAGGACCGATCTGGTATACAATCCTGTATTTTGTTCGAAGTCATTTATATTTTACTACCTTTTGGATTTTACACACAAGGGACTACTGTCCCCTTAATATAATCTTTAGTTCTTATTTTTTATACCTTTAGAAATTTTATACACTTTTAGTTACGTAGTTTCTTCAGTGTTCTTTTTCATCTTTTATTAATCTCCATTCACTTTTTTATGATTTTAAATACCTCTAGTGGATTTCTACACGAATTTCCCTTTAAAAACTGACATTTGTATTAAGTTTTTTCTTCTTTCTAGTACTTAATTATTAGATTGACAGGTAGAATTCTTTTGACTTTTTNGTGACCGAAAAGGAGATTATTCCACCCCAATATAGATGACTACTTGTTAACTTTCGTTAACCACTCGAGGTGACTCGTCTCTTCCTATCTTTTACACATAAGCACCTGGATTTAATACGAACGGAGACTGACGGACTGTTCCCGACGTCTCCCATTGTGTCAGTTAAGTAGTCTATATCAGTAAAATTTGTATAGGAATTTTATGCATTTTATATAGGAATGAATCGAAATTTTATGTACTTTGTTTTGACTGTCTTTTCTTCCCTGTTTATTTGACAAGTTGTCATTAACCTCCGAGGTTATGAGGCGAAAGTTTATATGTGTTGTCAATCTATCTTCTAGTTGTTCCCTTATTTTCCAAACTTGTTATGGCTGATCGGGTTGTCTATCTTGGTGTCGTCTTACATACAAGGAGAGTTTACATGTAGTCTGTAAGAGGACCGATCTGGTATACAATCCTGTATTTTGTTCGAAGTCATTTATATTTTACTACCTTTTGGATTTTACACACAAGGGACTACTGTCCCCTTAATATAATCTTTAGTTCTTATTTTTTATACCTTTAGAAATTTTATACACTTTTAGTTACGTAGTTTCTTCAGTGTTCTTTTTCATCTTTTATTAATCTCCATTCACTTTTTTATGATTTTAAATACCTCTAGTGGATTTCTACACGAATTTCCCTTTAAAAACTGACATTTGTATTAAGTTTTTTCTTCTTTCTAGTACTTAATTATTAGATTGACAGGTAGAATTCTTTTGACTTTTTTTCCATTTAAGTTTCGTTCGGGATATAAATACCAGATAACTAAAAAAGTTGTTCTACACTTATGTTTAGCTACTCCTTTCTTACTAGGAAAGTTGTTTACTACACTTTTGACCAAATGTGTTCGTTTTTGTTACTTCGATCTGGGACTAGAGTGTGACATGTGTTTTCATTAAGTTTACCTAGTTTCTGGATTTATACTTTTAATTTTGATGTTTTTCAGATCTTCTTTTGTTTCTTCATTTAGAAATATTCGAACCCAATCTTTTAAAGAAAACACCTATACTGAAGTTTTCGTACTCGTTAGAAAAAAATTTTCTATGTAACCTGAAGAAGTTTTAAATTTTACATACACGCAAGTTTCCTGTGATACCTCTTTGAGTTTGTGTATCTTACCTTCTTTCGTAACACAACCAGTTTTTCAAACAAACCTAAAACCATTCTACAATACTTTGTTGAGTTTACTTGAAAAACCGTTTGAGTTATAAACTTTTAGTATATAAACTATTGTAGGAGAAATGTCTTATAATATCTTTCGATATTGAGTTCTTGTTTTTATGTTTACTGAATTAAAATTTACAAAGTTAACAAACTCATGGACATAGAGATTTCTTTTATACACACACACACACATACGTCTATATTTGTTCAAACACTCTTTTCGAGTTTCAGTAATCACTAATTCCTTCACGTTTAGTGTTACTGTATGGTGAAGTGTAGGTGATCTTACCGATTTTATTTTTTCTATCTATTATTGTTAACAATCACTCCTATGTCTCTTTCACTTTTGTAATGCGTAACGACTACCACAACATTATACTACGTGGTGTAACCTCCTGTCAAACCGTCGAGGAGTCCTACATTTTGTATCTCGAAGGTATACTGGGTCTTTAAGGTAAGGAACCATATACGGACTTTATTCGTACATAGGTGTGTTTATAAACGTGTGTTTATAAATTTCATCGTAATAAATAGTTTTTCATATTTGGTATGTTTACAGAAAGTTGAATACTTACCCATTTGTGTATAATACAGAGATGTCACCTTATAATGAGTCGGTATTTCTTCTTACCTTATAATTAAGTACGATGTTGTACCTATTTAGATTTTAGGAACTGAATCTGATCTGTGTTTTCTAATGTGTGATATACTAAGGTTGTATGCTTTACAGGTCTTATCCATTTAAAATGTCTCTGTAGTCATTTCGTCACCAACGTTTCTCGACTTTCTTGTTTACCCACGAAACAAAGAAAACTCTCCGAAGGGACCACCGAGTCACCATTTCTTAGAAGGACGGTTACTTTCCCTTCGTTCAAACTAGGGACGTATCCCTTCTTAGGGACCTTTTGTCCCTTGAGCGAGGTCATACGAACGGACCCTTAAGGGTACCTGTCTCCTCGGACCACCCAATATCAGGTACCTCAGTGTTTTCAGTCTGTGCTGAATCGTTGATTAGTTGTTTGTTGTTAAAAAAAAAAAATTCAATCTATCATCATTACCAAAGTGTCAGGACACCTATACGGGGTCTGGTGATTAGAAACGTGAAATTTTCATTCTTAACCCCTCCTCCCGCTCATTTGAATAGAGTTACTTTGACAATGGTTTTTTTTTATCTTTAACCGGTATCTTATTTTTCTTTCAATTGTATCCCGGTACACTTGGGTCCTCCGTCTCACCTAGTGGAGAGTCCTCTGTGTAATAAATGTTAAAGTCCGAGTAAAGTCCTTAGATGGTGTACGGTACAAAACAACCATAAGTAAAGAGGTCTTATGTAGAGAAAGATGGAGAAGATGAAGGTCAATTTAGAGTGACACAGGGTCAATGGAACCTCGAGTACAGACACTAGTCGGTCGGTGGCAGAGAGACACCCTGGTAGGGTCGTGTGAGTCCAATATGGACGTGTAGTTTTGATCCCAAACTTGTACCCAGTCTCGGAACCGGAACCGGTAGAGTAATGCACTTCCGAAACTAAATTTCAAAATTCGTTTCGGTGAAGTGACAATGACTCCAAAATTAGAAACGTTGTTACTCGTCCAGACAGAAAGTACCCATCCTTACGGTCATCCACATTGTGTGTCGGCGAATTCACTGTACCCGTACACACCTCCTCTCCTTGTCCTTCCGGTCCGGATAATACAACACAGTCTAATCTGAACCGTCCAGAAAGACCGGACTGTTACTCTGGTAATATAACAGACTTTCCCACACACAAATGAGTCAGTAAGTCTACTACGTCTTACATGGACTTCGACTGTTAATCATTTGTTGTGTCACGAAAAACGTTTCTTCGGTCATAGCACGGTCCTAGATTTTTATCTTTATGTCATGCACCGTGTTTACGGGACCTCTGGTTGAGTCTTCGTAGAGACGTAACGTGAAACGAAGGAACCTGGTGAACAACGGAGTCGGACCGGGACGCAGACAGGAGTGGGTCTGACACCTTTAGATTAACAAAGGGGCGGACGTAGAATTTGGGACTGTGACCAGAAGAGTGTTAGAGATCTGTGTAGACGGGGTTTTCTTGTTACAGTGTTAGATGTCATAATACGTGTGTGGTACCCGTTTCGGGAACAAGAATCGTAGGGACAACTCGGGTGAGCTCTACGACAAAGAATGTCGAGACGTGGACCGGCAAGTAAGTGACCGGTGGTGATTCTTGGCGTTCTTTCCGGAGAGTAGAAGGGTCGTTCGACAGACGAACTGTCCGTCCCTGCTACTTATGTGTCAACCCGAGTCCGTCTACGTTCCTCACCGGACCGGGCGGGGCGCCACACGTCGGAGTGGAACGGTGACCGTCGGGGGTGTCGTAGAGGACACGAGAGCCCCTGAACGTACGGGAGGCTCGAGGAAGAGATGGACTCTTTGCGGAAAGTTCCGGGTCAGTTCGAACTCGAGAGGAGACTGAGGAGGGATCGGGGAGGCTCCGACACCGACTTGAAGGAGGAAGAAGCTGGACCCAAAGGGGTGTTAGTCCTGGTGGTGACAGTAAGACTCAATACACCCGAGTCTTTGAGACCGGGATCCGGTAAAGAAAAGGTAGCTTCATACTCCATACCACCTTTATCTCATTATAAAAACCTTCTTTACTTACTTCTCTAGTAAGGTTGATAAATAGTGACTACTCTAAAAGGACCGTGACATCATAATGGAACTTTAAATATTAAACCTCATACTGAATAAGTCTAGTTCCTTAAGTACCCAGAATTTTAACCTTATATGACATGTTCGGTACACATTTAAAGGAATATTTGGAGAGTCGGTCAGACAAACTCTTAAAGGTTCCTACCCGATGAGACGTGGGGTGTCCCCTAAGTAAGGAAAAAAAAAAAAAAAAAATTCGTTGACCGAAAAAAGTCAAGAATTTTACGGGACGCAGGGAAGGATGAGTCGTCCCTCTGGAGAAACGGACTCTGTAGGAAGAGGGGTACTAAGAAGAGTTTCTGCTGAACGAGTCCCTTCGTAAAGGACTTGAAAAGGAGGATTTGTCCAGTCCTCGGGGGTAGTGTTTGAGAGTCTCGAGAGACGTGACGGGGACGTGTCTAAGTAATGACGTCGTTTATTTGTTCTAAAGACTTGGACCAACCCCAAAGATAGAGTGAATCTGAAATTCGTCCAGGTCCGCTAGAAGTGGTGGTGACACAAGGGTCCAGACTCGGGTTACGAAACGTAAGACACAAGTGAATTATAGTACATACTTTACTTACTGATCCATTTTAGTGGAAAACTTTTACATAAGAATGTAACTCGACCTTTGGTGAAGGAGAAGTTAAGAATTACCTGAAGTATAGACACAAGGGGGTTTAAGTATGTAATTTTTCGAGGTTGGGGGTTACACTACTATCATCCTCCTTCCCGAGAACCCTCCAGTAATCCAAATCTACTCCAGTACTCCTCCCGTCGGTCGGTATACTTCTGTGTCGGTCTTCCGACATCAGACGTTTCGGTCTTTCTTTCAGAGTGGTCCTTGACTTGACTGGACGTGGAACTGGAACCTGAAGGTCGAAGGTCTCCACACTCTTTACAAAGACAGGGAATTCCGTGGGTCTAATACCATAGATCAATGTGTCGAACTTGTCTGTTCTTGTGAATGGTAGTCACACACGCACGTATGAGTCAGTGAAGTCAGTATAGGTTGAGAGACACTAGGAGGTACCTGACACCGGGTAGTCCGGGGAGACAAGTACCCTAAGAGGTCCGTTCTTTTGACCTCACTCAACGGTAAAGAAAGACGTCTCCTAGAAGGGTTAGTTAGTCCCCAGTTTTGACACAGAGAACGGTGAGGATACAACGTCCGTCTAAGAAATGGACGTATCGACGGTCCTTTCGGGAATGGTACTCAGGACAATCAGTTTAATAGGAGATCACCGTTTTTACGGTTATGACCCCTCGACCGAGACAACCAATTCAAAAGTCGCCCCGGTCTCGACCCTCCCATTACACAGAGTAAGACTAACCTCTATACAGTGTATAAACTGCACCCGACTCAAGGGTGATGTAAAATGGACGTCCTTAGTTACGATGTGGGTCCTAGACCAATTAAATCCTACCGTGGAGGTCCGGTTCGTCGGGTCTACTGGTAGGGAGTTTGGTGTCCGGAAGGGTCCTCTTGGTCTCGGACGAGGTCACAAGGACCTGTCCATCCGAGTACCTCTCTCCAAAACTCTCGACAGAGATTATTTTACGGGACGTAAATTTCTAATCTCTTCATGAAGAGCGGTCTTTTTTTTCGTTCGACCTCAGAAGATCTTACACACGTCGGAGAATAAAAAGAAGGTCCAAAGATTTTCGTGATATCAGTCGAGTGTCCAGAATTTTCTCAGGAAGATGATCGTGTCTTTTTTGTCTGCGTATACGAGTTATCGTGATTAATAATCCCTTTACGTTTAGTTTTGGTGTTACTCCATGGTGGAGTGTGGACATTCTTACTGGTAGTAGTTTTAGATTTTTTTGTTTACGATCCCTCCCATACCGTTTCCTTTTTCCCTCGGGGGGGACGTGACACCCACCCTTACATCCAACCACGTCGGTGACACCTCCCATCATACGTTCAAGGAGTCCTTCGATTTTTATCCTGATGGTGTACTAGGTCCTTGGGGTGACGACCTGTATGTGCCTCTGTTTTGAGATTAGGGTTTGTACAAGTATTCGACGTGCTAAGTGTTGTCCATTGTGTACCTTTGCTAGATTCACAGGTGTCTGTCTCCTTACCAATCTCTTCTTTGCCCCGGATTTATGTCTCTTGTTTGATTACGGTAAACTTCGTTGCACCTACGTGGGCCCCTAATAGTCTGATTCACTTCATTCAGTCTCTCCTTCTGTTTACGGTATACCATGATGAATGCGCGAGTCAGATGAATGCGCGAGTCAGGTGAATGTGCGAGTGAGTCGGATGAATGCGCGAATGAATCAGATAAATGCGCGAGCGAGTCAGATGAATGTGTGAGCGAGTCAGATGAATACGTGAGTCAGATGAATGCGCGAGTCAGATCAATACGCGAGTGAGTCAGATGAATGTGCGAGCGAGTCAGATGAATGTACAAGTGAGTCAGATGAATGTGCGAGTCAGATGAATGTATGAGTCAGATGAATGTGCGAGCGAGTCAGATGAATGTGCGAGTCAGATGAATGTGTGAGTCAGATGAATGTATGAGTCAGATGAATGTGCGAGCGAGTCAGATGAATGTGCGAGTCAGATGAATGTGCGAGTCAGATGAATGTATCAGATGAATGTGCGAGCGAGTCAGATGAATGTGCGAGTCAGATGAATGTGTGAGTCAGATGAATGTATGAGTCAGATGAATGTGCGAGCGAGTCAGATGAATGTGCGAGTCAGAAGAATGTGCGAACGAGTCAGACGAATACGTGATTCAGATGAATGAACGAGTCAGAAGAACACACGAGTCGCGAGTCAGCACAGACTGAGAAACGAAGGTCCGAGGAGACAGGTACCTTGAAAGGTCGATTCTTACGACCTCACCCAACGGTAAAGGATGAGGTCCCTCGTACGAACTGGGTCCCTAGTTCCAAAGTAGAGAACGTAGAGGACGTGACCGTCCATCTAAGAAATGGTGACACGGTGGCGCCTTAGGGCACCATGGGGACTGTCCACCTTAGATTTGCTACTACGTCTACTTGGACAGTGGTCTGTACCCTAGACGGTCACTGAAGGGGCCCCCAAAGGGCGGAGAGTTTGACACTCTTTATTTACAAAGGACAAATTCGACGGTCGGCACCGCGTAACAATGTCGTCGGCCTCCACTAACTCTGTGTCCGCCCTCTGGAACTCCTTCAGGACACTAGAAAGGGATGGTAAAAGAGTGGTTCCTCGAGGTAAGAGGAACAGCGAGAGACTCCACGAGTGTGTCCCACGGCGTAACACCCCAAGGAATTATTCTTGGGGTTTGGGAACGAAAAATGTATAAGAAGACCAAAGGAGGTAGACGGTTGATATGTAGTGTCTGTGAAAAGAGTCTGTCCGGTCGAGAAGGCACTAATAGACACACAGGGACTCTCTTACAGAACTTCAGAGACTGGATCTACCAAGAGTAGACATTTTACCTTTAATACTATGGACGAGAAGTCCTAGGGACGTGCAACTACAATGTAACGAGTCAGACCGTGTGTACTTGGGGATGTGGAAACGACCTTTGTTTTAAAGAACCAAGGATAAAGTCTTGTCTTTAACTGTGATGCCAGTGGGGACAGTGCAGTCAAATTATGAGTCCTGAGAGAGTTCTACTAAATTCAAAAATTTAAGAATTTTCTTAATTTTCTACTTTTGAAGGACAAAAATTCTATGTCTTTTAGGATTCCTGTGTGGACCCTCATGTGCAGAGGTTGTCAGAGGGGTCGTCCAAGGTTCCTCGACCACCTTTAGGTCCGGTCCGACCACCTCGGTCTCCACTCTTAATTCGTAGAGGTACTCCTACCAATCTTCCTAGTAAGTGTGAACGTTAAACTCAGGATGTAAGTGGTACACACAAGACTTGTCTGCGACGAAACAGCACTCCTAGAATCCGGTAAATATCACAGAGGAGGTCCCCCTGGAACCCGTCACCGGTAGGACTTCGAGTGTAGACAGGAGTGACTCGACATCCGACCTCCTACTAAGTCGGGGTCCTCGTAAGTGCCCCTCCCCTCACGAACCAACTCGTCACGCCGTAGGACAGCCTAGAGTCTTGGACCCCACTCGTGACGGACTGTCCGACGTCCTAGTGTCCCGTCCCGTCTTTGGACCCGAATCCCAAGTTTCGTCGTGCGGGTGGTTCCCCTCAGACCCTCAAAGACCTCCAATAGGTTTATGGGAAAGTTTAAACGTAAAGTACCTCACATTTTCATAACCTGAAGGGTTCACCGTGATCAATCACTATTTCTTGGACTGACGGTCACGTCCTCTATATTTTCTCAGTCCAAGTTAGGGACCGAGTCCTTCTAGAGGACCTCCTCCCGTACTGTCGGGTGAGGTTATTATATGTTGAAAAATCATGTAAACCTCTTCTGTCTTTTCAAAGAAATACGTGTCTGGTAGATTCTGGGTGGTGACTTTTATTGGTTACAATTTAAGACACGAAGAAGGGTCATATAAAGAAGAGGAGGAGGTGGAAGAGGAGGGGGAGGAGTACGAGACGGGAGAGGAAGAAGGGACGACCTGGTGACAAAGTCGGTCCTTTAGAGACCACCGTTAAAATGCACGGGACCCATGTGAACCGTACCGACTTCTACAAACCCCTACAGTCCCTACGACGTCGATTTGTAGGGGTGTGCACATGTGTGTGTGTGCATGGGTGTGTGTGTGTTTGTGTACACGGCGATTTGTAGGTGTGTGCACATGTGTGTGTGTGCATGTGTGTGTGTATGTGTACGACGTCGATTTGTAGGTGTGTGTACATGCGTGTATGTGTACACGTGTGAGTGTGTACTCGTGTCTGTGTGTGTATGTGTTTGGTTCCCAAATAAACCCGGGTTGCAGTTGCACGGTTCCAACTCTAGGAGAGAGGATCTGACACGTGACTGGAGTAGACCATCCTGACAATTTCGTTCCGACGGTCTGGCGTGGGGTCTTAAAGACCAAGGTGTCCAGACCCACCCTGTGCTCCGAACGTCGAGGGTTCCCACCGTCTACGACAACCGAGTGTGACTACTCACCCTTCTTGAGTAGGACCTCCCATTGAGAGGTCAGAAGGAGGGCAAGGGACAAGTGGGAGGGGTTTCTGTACGTCCACTTGGACGGGACACCTCTTCTCGTCGTTTGTCCACAGGTGAAAGGAGACGGTACACCCCTATCTCCCAATTTTAGACTGCCGGAGACTCGGACCGGAGGTAGACATCGATCCCGAAACTCCGTAGCGAGAGGAGACCGGATGTACCTCCACTACCTGTGAGACGTCCGTAGTGGACAGGACTCCCGTGTACGGGGAGGTGAAGACGGTTTGACCCGTCCTCCTACTCCTTCGGACGGACTGGATCTCGGGTTGAGCCGAAGACAGTCGGGTCCTGAGGGTGGCACTCGGGGGTAGAGTGGAGAGGGTTACAGACGTCTGAAGGTCTCTCAAAGACTTGGGTCTGTCCTTGTCCATGTCGAGGCCACAGGGACATCCGAAGTTGGGTCCCTAGTACCTGACATTTCACTTCTCATCGGAAAGGAATGTGTCTCGACCCACTCCCACGTCTATTCCTCCACGTCCGGACGGAGACGGCCCGGACCTTCTTGTTACAGTGTACCTCGAGGTCCTCACATCGGGAGGACGTCCTCGAGGTCGTCGACCAACCCGGTCCACAGGTCCAGGGACCGACACGGACATTTTCTGGAGACCGATTAAAAAAAAAAAAATGAAAAATAAAGTATAACCCCATATCGGTTAATTGTCATAATACTATCAAAGTCTACTTGTCGTTTCCCTGGGTCAGTACGCACGTACGATGCAGGGAAGTCAACACAGTCTGAGAGACATTGGGGTACCTGATATCGGGTATTCCGAGGAGACAGGTACCCTAAGAGGTCCGTTCTTGTGACGTCACCCAACGGTCCGGGAGGAGGTCCCCTAGAAGAGATGGACCCTAGTTTGGGCGTAGAGAAGACAGAGGACGTAACCGTTCACGCAAGTACGCAGGTAGAAGGGGGTTTGAGGGGAGGGTAGGTCCGACAGTATATTGTGTCTGGTCTCAGGGGTCCCGACATGTCATACGGGAACGACCGATGGGTAAAATTTATATCGTCACACAGGTCGTGAGTATTCAAGTAAAAGGTTCAAACACTCAGAGAGAGACAAAACATTCATTTAAACAAACATGGTAAAAAAAATTAAGGTGAATATGTCCTACAGTATACTATAAAGACGAAGAGACTGAATGAAGTGAGTCATACTGTCGGAGATCTAGGTAGGTACAACGACATTCTCCAGGGACCGATAAAAACTTTCCACGTTTGAAAATTTTGACGTCTGTTCGTTAAAGATAGTTCGGACTCGGATACTTCATTCTCTTTTTAATCTAATTTCGAACTAAGTTTTTCTGTTGCCCGAAAACTCGGTAACCACACCCTTGATAAAAGTAAGAGAACTTACATAAAAAGTCAGTCCCGACGTCCGAACCTGAAATTTATCGACACAACCAAGTAACAGTCTCCAGACGTCTCTGGGTCGAGACCGAATGTTTGGTGGTGTCGGGTCTACGGTTAAGGTGTCCACTCGGGGTTTACGAAAGTAGTCAAGAGTTTACAAAAACACAGATGTCTCTTGTGTCGTGCGGATGGGTGGGGGTAGGAACCCAAACAGGTGTCTGTACGACTAGGTATTTCCGAGTCGTCCTACACTAATTTGTTCGTTTGTTTATGTATAATTATTATACGGTGTCCGGTCAGAAAACCGAAATTCCTGAGTCAGTAGTTCTTTACTATTCGTAACAGTTCCTCGTCTATTACTGTGTTTCTGGTCTAATATGTCTTCACACTAAAAAATTATTCTAATTTATTAATAGTTTTCGATCTCTTCGAGACCCTTCTCTCACATTAAATGCGTAAAGGTCCTTGGGACGAAGGGACCCTTTCGTACTCTCCGACCTGACCCGACTTTGAACTAAAACAGTAACCAACAGTCCTTTCTTCGTTGGCACCTACTTTCCCTTTCCAGACTAATTTACCATCTTTTTTTCTTCCCGGGGAGTCCTCTTCCCGACACTTAAATCCCGTCCGAGGTCCGGGGACCCCTTTCTCCTCCGTTCTGGGGGAGTTTGGGTTGTCGGTACGATTCCTGGTCTCTTCCTGTCTTACACCGACAGACCCCCGACCGGCGTCCTTAAGTCGTGTCTTCTTGCTAGTCCAGGGTTTCACTGGGGTTTAATTGGGGTGGTACCCTGGGATCCGCTACCCCACTCAGGGTCACCCGTAAAGACAGAGTCCTTTTCAGTCTCGTCTCTCCTGACCTACCCAAACCTACCGCTTACCAAATCCATCCGGGTCTTTAATTATTGAAGTATAAAAAGTAGAACCCCATAGGTACTAGTGTACATGGGGTTACAAGTAGCGTCGTGACAAATATTATCGATCCTGTACCTTTGTTGGATCTACAGGTAGTCGTCTACTTACCTATTCTTTCGACACCATGTATATGTGTTACCTCATANGGGAGTTTGGGTTGTCGGTACGATTCCTGGTCTCTTCCTGTCTTACACCGACAGACCCCCGACCGGTGTCCTTAAGTCGTGTCTTCTTGCTAGTCCAGGGTTTCACTGGGGTTTAATTGGGGTGGTACCCTGGGATCCGCTACCCCACTCAGGGTCACCCGCAAAGACAGAGTCCTTTTCAGTCTCGTCTCTCCTGACCTACCCAAACCTACCGCTTACCAAATCCATCCGGGTCTTTAATTATTGAAGTATAAAAAGTAGAACCCCATAGGTACTACATTTTAGATCTTTCTTTTGTTCGTAGATCGGGGCTTTCGGTTTCCTCTCAAATTCCTTTCTTTGGACGAAACCTTTAGGACGTCTTTCCTACCTTGACCGTATATTTACTCGTCCTCTCTCCCGTCCACTGGGTCGGTCACCGAACCGAGGACACTGTCAAAAGTAAGTATTGTCTTTTCCTGACGGGAGGAATCTCCCCGGGTCTTCGAGCCGCCAGTGGTCTGGCCTTCGTCCACACCCCTGTTCTACAGGACCTCCTCTGTGCCGGCAGTCCACTATACTGGAGTAGACCCGATACAGGTGAGGGGTGTGACTCGGGGGATCTTGAGTGGGTCATGACGTTCCTTTCCTTCCTTTAGTTCTAATACAACCTAGACTTTAATCTCGGAAATACACCCATTCTAATCTGACTCCACGGGCCTTTCGTCCTCCTAGACGGACCCACTCGCACCCTACACACCACGTCCACCACTGTTAAGCCTGACCGACGTTTCTGTTTACCAAAAGGACAGTGGGGGCGTCCAGGACGAGTAATTTATGTGTCCACTAAGACCTCGTCCTTGAGACTTCACGGGAGTGGTGAAAAGAGTCCTACAGAAACTGACTTACGTCTTACTTCTCTCCGACTGGTGTGTAATCCTTTCACGGTCTTCAAACCTTATCATGACATGGAGTCCCTCCTCCTTTTCATCACGACACAAGAGACTCCCTTAAAAATGATCGTAGTTAGCCGCATCTCTGGTTCTAGTTGGACCTGCCCTCACCTCTCCTGCCCAAACGACCTCCCTCGAACCTTCTAGTAAGTACTGGACCGGTCCAAGATTGACCTCTCGTCCCGACAAATTCTCCCGAGGAACTCTCGACAAGTGACTCTCGTTAAGACCTGGTACTGAACCAGTTTCTATTGGTACCAGGACTCTCCGTCTTCATTTTATCTCTACTTTTAATGACTTAAATTCATCCATTTCTTGTACTCAAGGGCATCTGTAATTACCACGTCCCACTCTTCGGACCCCAGGAAACGTCTGAGGAATTATTTACATCCGTTTACTGAAATCCCACAAACCACCGTCCCTCCTCCTTCCCTATAGTCTGAGAGACGTACCCCTTAATCGTGTATCGGTTCTACCGCAGTCAGTACGAGAGTGACGTGCGGGAGAACGGGAACCTGCGAACGGGGTGTAGGATATTTGTTACTGAAACGTACCGATATAATGTCGACTCTAGCAAAGACGGTGACACGCACGCACAGTACTACGTGAACGAACCGGTACCTGGTGAAAACGAGATATTTGGATATATCCGGGGTGGACTCTTTGGTGAAAACGACGACGAGGTCGGACCTCTTTTATTTGTACAGACGTCAAGGATTCCGAAAGTCTCAAAAGAAGATCGAAGGGTTGAGTACGGAACGAATGGGACCCAAGTCTTTTGTCACACTCGTCGTTCTGTGAGACTTTACCCTTTTTCTAAGAAACGTCTCCGTTCTTCTTGGGACCTCAAACATTCCCCCTTCAATCCTCCTGTTGTGTAAAGGGTGGTCCGACCCACGTCTACCCCATCTCTGTGTACCAGTCCGTAGAGGTTTCCTGGCGATCCCTTCACCACGAGAGTTTTCGTTACGTCAAAGGTGATTCTGTTCGTCGACCCTCTTCGTATATTTTCGTCGTCCCTCTTGCGACGTCCCGGGAAGGTCCCTGTCTACCGGGGTGGGGGTGGGGTGGTAGAAGGAGGCAGACGGAGAACAAACATCGTCTTGAAATCGGAGGGTCCGCCAGAGGTTTAGGTTTCTTATTTAAAACAGTCTCTTCACTCTTTTACATCTTCGGTTCCCCTTGTCAATTGGTTCTATTATTATTATTAAATCAGCAATTTGTTTAAGTTCCTGATAATCAAGACAGAGTTCCTGATATCTATTATATTACTTGGTACAGGAAATTCTAAAATGTCTATGACTTTGAGGGTGGTCCACCCTCTTCAATTGACATACGACGGGTGTTCGTGTATCTGGAGTTTGTCTAACTTTGGTCTTCCAATTACTCGGACGGGAATAGTGGTCGGTCAGCCTTCTTACAGGCACTCGACTAGTACGTGACGTTGGGGGATGAGTAGGATAGAATTTTTTGGAAAGGGACTTGCGATCGTCCCTCTGAGGAACGAACCATGGACGTTATTTGTGACGTGAAAGGAATTGGTGCTGGGTCATAGTCATCTAACCGAAATGTCATACGTTCACTCACGTAGATTCAAACCAAGTCCTCGTGTCCCTGGTTCTACTTCTCTCTTTTTACACCAACAGTACGTGTCACCTTTCCACTCGACACTGCCACACTCAGTGTACGTTCTTCAGACCTTTACAGACATTTCTTTCCTCGTTTCTCCTGTCTTCTCACTTCCGTTAACGTCCACACCTTAGGAGGTTTCTAGATCCTGACGTCCCGAAGACATTATAGGAGCCAAAGACTCGGGGTGAGGTCTGTACCTCCAGATCCTGGGTTGTGTCCCTGAGCATTTGTACCGTGGGACAGGTGACCATACCCTCCTTCCCAAGTCGCAGATGAAATTTAAGTGAGTTTCAAAGTTACTACCTCTAGGAAAACCGACCATCAGTCCTGTACAATGAGGAGTCTGACTGTTCAGGAAAGAGGGCCTCGAAGAGGGAGACGTCCCTTCGGTCTCAGTGTAGAATACCATCTCACCTTGTCAACTGTTCACTTCTAAGTACGATCCCTCCTCGAGCTTGAATGAAACTACCTTTAGTGTTGTTAGTGTTGAAAAGGGACGGAAAATGGTATATCTGTCTATGTTGGTGGAATGTGTACCGCATACTTAGGTTTATGCAAATGTACGAAAAGTGTTCTGTTAGTCGGAAAGTCTTAACGATTTTGACCGTCATGGAAACATAGTTATGACTGTCGGTCGGGTAAATGACCTGGAGTGTTAATACAGGGTTACGAAGTAAGAAGTCTATTGGGATGTTTCCGGGGTACTCCGTCCAGACTGAGAGGGGTGGAGTGTCCATTTTTATGGCAGACAAAAAATTAGAATCAAACTGACATGGTGTACCGTGTAGACACGGGAGACGTCGCCTTCGAGCCTCGGGATTGGTGACCTGGTGGTCCCTTCAGGCGTTTTACGATAGAATAATAGGTGTTAGTATATCGACTACTCACAGAGGACTGAACTTTGAGATAATGGGGACACAATAAAAAGGAGATATAAAGATTTTACGTAACGGTTTCCTTGAGAAGGTTTACATTAAACTTTATTCTTCTTTTTTCAGAAAGCAAACTTTATATCAGATTCGGGAACTTACACAATACTTTCTGTAATTGGGATCCCCCTTTTTTTTAACTATAAAGGTAGGCAACTTAGTGGCAGACAGACCTCCGACTCACGTGGAACGGAGGGGGCGGAAGTACGGTTCACACTCGTGTGTTAATACGAACGTCTCTTGTCCTCAGTAAGAGGAGTGGAGGGTGGTCTTCTGAAAGTGTAAGTGGTCCTTTGCTATTGTGAGAGACTGTTAGACGAATAAACGTTTGTTACAGAAAAGTTTGGTAACGTCTATCTTCATAGTAGTAAAGAAAGTTTCTGTTCGTTATTTCGGTCTACTGTATAGACCCTTTCCGTAAAGTAAATTTTCTCTTAGTTTCTGTAAGTCAATCGGGAGTACGTTCTCCGAGGAAAGATCTTATTCCAACACAAATAATGGGAAGACCCGACTACACCGCACCCTTAGTGACCTCGTCTTATTTACACTTTCCTTTGGGGGAACTAAAAGGAGAGATAAGCAGACCGACCTACTGGTTCTAGTCCCCGGCCGAGGTCGACACTTTAAACTTTTCGGGTAAAGAGGGAGGAAGTAAGAGTAAAAAGGTCCTAAGGTGGGATTAACAGGTTGAAATATTAATAAATATTCGTACGACCGGTCCATTTAAGTGAGTCATACAGTCAGTCACAATGGACTCGTCTTTAGGGAGTCCCTGTCTCTACGTCTGGGAGTCTCTGTGGGGACGTGTCTCTCCCCTCGTTTCAGTTCCCTTTATCGGTCGTCCCTTGGAACCCCACCCCCCACAATGAGACTCTGGTAGATAAGTCGGAGGACAAAGACGGGTCTTACCAAAGTAGATCCCGAGGTAGAGGTATCGTGGACCACCTCGAGGACACACGTGGGTGTACCAACCGACAAGAATTAATACTTGATTCCTACTTGTTACTCGTTTGTTTTTTTGTAGTTTCCCTTTTCCCTCTTTAAAACGGAGATGAAGTTGGAACACACTGTTCCTTGTCCGGTCTTCCGCCTAACAGGAAACGGAGACAGGGGACGAAGCGACGGGACGGAGAAGACGAGACGTCCCGAGTCAGGATGGGTGGTTCGTCAGTAACCCAGATCGGTCAACGACCACCTGTAGGGCAGGGACAGAAAGGCGGTGACGAGAAGTAAAGTCCTCTTGCGTACGGAAGGAGTCATTTGTGTAACCAGTATCGACGGAAGTGGTCTGACACTCGACTAGACCCCTAACCTGACTTGTAAGTGGAGAGTTCCGGTACAAAAAACAAAACAAAACAAAAGAACTCCGTATCGTTCTAGAAATCTGATTTAGGACCACCAGGGAGAATTTGGTACATTGAATATAACCCTGAACTTAGGTACACGGTCCTGAACTTGGACCGGTTTTAGGTACCAGAAGGACTCTAATGACTCTAATGTGGGCCGGAGTCTTGAATTACTTTGAACCCAAGAGCTACGGAGTAGTGTCTTTTTTTAAGTTACTCTTTGTTTCGTTATACGTTCTTAAATAAATCTCTCTTTGTATGAGGTGCCTGTCTCACACCCGGTAGAGTCTTCCTCTCTCGTCGTGGGCCCACACCTCGACAGGTAAAATATCCCGTCCATTGAAGTATCCGATCCATCATCCTCCCCATGAGGTTGATAAAACCCTTCCCCGTCTCTAAAGGTCCGTACCCCGACGGCGAGTGAAAACTCGGAAACTACCAACTGGAGTCTTGACAGTACCGGGGGTATCCCCACAGTAAATCGAACGACTACACAATGTTACTTACATATCACTCCGAATTGTAGATGACTTACAGTTGAACAGGTGGTAGAACCTGGTTACACCAAGATCAACCTTCGTGACCTCGACTTCGAGGTTCTGAAAGTGGTGGACTACACTTCTCGGTTGAATAACCTTTTCTGGGACCACGACCCTTTCTAACTCCCGTCCTCCTCTTCCCCTGCTGTCTCCTACTCTACCAACCCACCGTAGTGGCTGAGTTACCTGTACCCAAACTCGTTTAAGGTCCTGTACCACTTCCTGTCCCTTCGGATCGTACGACGTCAAGTGCGTCAGTGTCTCAGTCTGTACTGACTCACTAACTTGTTGTTCAACTACAACACAGGAACCCGACACAGTAAGAAAATTTCCCAGTACGGGACGGGGAAAGGGAGGACGAAGTAGAGACCGGGAAGTAATGTGACTAGGACTATTTTACCTTTCGGAAAGGGGTTATGAATGTTCATAAACATAAATTTTATCATGTGATACTCCAGGGTCCCAATCCTTCGACGTCCAGACAGAAACCGACAGAGTACCCGACTACTGTCAGTGTGGACTCAGTGTCCACCTCCACCGTGAAAAGGACATACTTAGTAAAGAAGGAGTCATACCGGTCCTCTGGGGCCCCTTGCCACAGAGTAGAGAAAATTTATGTTTTATCTTTCACTTGATCTTCTGAAAGACGAACGGGTGAGTCTTTCCTACGACTCCGTCTCACCTATCCTAGAAACTTCCTGAATATCGACCTTTACCCTAAGTACCTACGGTCCAGACAGAAGGGGAGGGAAGGGGGAGGGAGAGTGAGGGAGGGATGGAGAGAGGCTAAAAGAGACGTCACGGTAAGATGAATTTTTTCTCGAAAAAGATGTACCATCAGTTTATCAGGGATCTTCAAAGACGTAGTAGAATACGGTCTAATCGGTGGGATAGAGTAGTAAAAAAAATTAAATACACAAATAAAATTAACCTCCTGTTAGTGAAGTGTTGTGACACCACCGGGGACGGTGTGTAGTCGTACTTAGTTGGTTCTCGTGTGTTCACGGGGGGGTAGGATTTGGGGGGAGGGTGGAGGGAGGGGTTGGGTTGGGAGACCCAACAGGGTCTCGTGGTCGAAACTAACGGGACGAAGCACGTCACTCGAACGTGATCAGTAGATAAAATGTCTACCATTATGTGCAAAGTTTCGACAAGAAAGTATAGTAGGGTGGGAGCGGAAGAGGGTGTATTAGGTTATCGAACAAGAAATATAGGCACAGAGAAAACGACAGAACGTATATCCTACAAGTAATGTCAGAAAGATTTAAAGTATATATACGTAATTATATGACATAACCACAAAGAGAAAGACTGTATGAAGTGAGACATATTATCCGAGGTCAAAATAATGGAAATAAAATAAATGAAAACCTTGTTTTCATAGTCTTAAATAAAATATTTTATCTGTAAATGACTGCCAATCAAATTTTTTGAAACTTTAAAATAATTGAGTTATGGTAACAGATAGTCACTCCGTAAGTCCAAAGAACTTTTATATTTGTTTTAGTATAAAAATTTTTGTGGGAGTCGTATCGACATCCGAATGACTTGTAAAATATTATTATAATTATTATTTATATTTCGTGTAAGTATTTCGGAACACTAAAAGACATCTTGTAGTCTGATATAAGTATCCGGGAATAAACAAACTTATGATACTTTACAATTAAGATAACGAAACGGACACGTAGAGTAGTAATAAGTTATAGTCATAGGTAAATAAATTGTTTGTCAGTGACTATTGGAGACAGGGTCCACGAACCTGTTACAGTCATAATTTTTTTTTTTTTTTTTTCTGTTCTTTATTCTAGTTTAAAGTCCCCGCCTTTGTGTAACCGGAACGAACAAAATAAAAATTAAAAATATAGGAATCGAAATTACTTAGGAGAATTGTCAAGGTTCTTAATTTTTATAATGGGGTTCTTCCTGTATCTTCTTTGAATTTCGTTTCGGTTACTTCCTGGAACTCCGGTTTGTACGACACACAATCTGACCCTAAGACTTCTGACTAAGCATACGAGGGGCGGGTGACCTGGTCCTACGACACTGGCCGGTCCGGGCCCAGAATGTGGGTAGGAACTCCATATTCTTCTTTCCCTCAACAACGATTCCGAGTATCGGGATGGTCGGTGTTCCTTAAACCGTTTCCTTTCATTTTTTGTCTTACTTTGTCTTGTACGGGTCCTGTGGTGGAACGAAGGTTTGGGGAGAGGAGAATCCGGGACGTGTAGGAAGGACACCCTAACGAGAGTTGACGGGGTCCCGAACCGGGGCCGAAAGTGACGGGGGCTGGGACACATTGAGGACGTGGGTACGTCCACTGTTTACTGTGGACAGAAGTCCTGGTGACCTAGAGGAAGTCTGGACCAGTGGGAAGTCGTCGCAACGTGGGGGTAGTGACCCGAACCGACATACGGGTTAACGGACAAAATGTTCTTCTTTGAACCCTTCGGGTCGGAGACCGAAGGTAGAGGTTCCACAACATACAGTTCCTACCTCTCTTCTGGGTCCGACCAGTTGGTACCGCACGAATCGTTCCTTGACCCGGACACCGGTACCCCGTATACACTGTGAGGTCTCAGGTTTCAATTGTGTGTGCCACAAAGGGGCGTTCCAGCAAGAGACCAAAACAACTTCACAACAAAAAAAAAAAGAACAAAACCGAACCACATTACAAAAATTAAGAACCTCGACAATTGAAGAATTGTCGAAGTAGAAGTATACAGTAAAGATAATCGGTACAAGACACTTGAGTCGTTTTGAAACAGTATCCAATGATTAGAGGACTTATACAGACCCAAGTCACAAGTTCCGATAGGTCTGATTTGGGTTCCGTACCGATGACGAGGTGGGTTCTCATGGGTAGTGTACGGTCCCAGTGGGTGGGCAGGGGACCCAGAGGGGACCCGAGGAACCGGTGGTCTCTAAGACCCCGTGAGGGACTGATTAAGAGACAAGGAAGTCGGAGTACGAGGGAGGAGGGAGTGGTCCGTGAAACTTTCGACCCGTATCCACACACGATTCGACGAAGTCAGTACAGACTGAAAAACGTTGGGATACCTGATATCGGGTACTCAGAGGAGACAGGTACCCTAAGAGGTCCGTTCTCACGATCTCACCCGACGGTAAAGGAGGAGGTCCCCTAGAAGGGCTGGGTCCCTACCTTGGGAACAGAGAATCCCGAGGACGTCACCGTCCGCCCAATAAATGGTGATGACGGTGGACCCTTCGGGATCCACTTTCGACATAGGACGGTCTAGAGGTCGAGACCACCGAGAGTTAGGAGCCTCGGACGGATTTCTACCGTGACCTATACTCTCCGGGGAATCTAACGACAGACGGACCACCTGACTCACGTGTCGTCACGGGGAACTAAACACTAGACACCAACGACAACGACGAAGTGTTATTGAAAATAAAATAAACCTTTCGTTGTACGTCAGTGTCCCTGAAGTCTCTGACGTCGTTTCGTAGTTCTTTTTATATTGTCTGGGAGCCCTACGGTCACCGACCGAAACCGGAAGGAGGACCTGTGACACTTCGAGTGACTTCGACAGATCCAAACGAACCTTAGTCCTTTGGATCTTGGTACACCGTGGAGACACCGGTGGAGACCGTGAGGACGGTAAGGTCGCCCGTAAGTGGACTCGCGAGAGAGTGAGAGACAGTAAAGTCGTCTTCATCGGTTCGGAAGATTTTTCTGTTAAGGAAAAACGTTTTCAAGGTGAACAGCACTTTCGGACTAAAGTCTCCTTTCAGTGCACGATCGAGAACTACTCCTCTGTAAATGTCTGTGTTGTAGACTCTCCCTTTTTATATGGACGGACGTTAGTTCGTACGGGTTTAGTTCAAATGGACAAAATCTTCACCTCAGTTTCCATTTCTCTTCGACAAGAGTAAAGATATAATCCAGAGGTAAAGGTCTTTTTCTGATAGAGTACTCAGTTTCTCCCTCCGTTCTCCCTCCTCCCCTCCCGTCCGGTCCAGGTCTCTACGTGGTTTTGGGTATCGAGGTGATTCGAGACCGTGTTTCTTTATCGGATTCTTTCGTAAACCCGAGTTTAAAGTCATAAATTAAGGAAGGGAAACGTAGTTTTGTAATCAAGGTATAGTTCAGAGGGTTCTCGCGAACTGGAGTGCGTCCAAAGGTACCTCTGTCAGGTAGTCCTCTCTCTACTCCGTCGTGTCCGAGGTCGGAGAGAGCTACGTCCTGCCGGTCGGGGTCAATCTGTACCTGCGCCTGGTCAGGACGGAGGGGTCGGCGGTCGACGGGGTAGGGAGTGGAGGTGGAGGTGAGTAGGTGAAAGTATAAACCCCCGTAAACAAATCGTTTAGAGTACAAGAGATCTGTAAAAATTAGTCCGCCTCGTCCCAACCCTAAAGGTGTACACGACCTACTTAACCTGTAATGAAGGGGCGAAAATTCATTAAAATGGAAGTCCCAGATGTAATCGATAAAGTTCAAACACAACGACCTTTATGATCCCAGTTATCTACGAAATTCTCTTTCTGTCCCACCCTCCTTTGTCCTCTGTCTCTTTCTCCCGTCATCTCCTTCTCAACAACAATTGTTAAGGGTCCGAGAATCTCTGATCTCTAGACGCGAAACGTCCATCCGTTCATTTCCGTGACTTTCCGGACACGACTCATTTAGACAATTGTAAATGTATAGTTTTACGGGGAAAGGTAAACGTATTGTGAATGTTTACCTCCTTGTTAGTGTCTGGTTGATTTTGGTTCTCCAGTGACCGTACACTCCCATTATACGTGAGTAGGAATGTATCTCCTCTCGTGGTAGTGTTAAAACACTTTTGGTTCGACTTTTATAATTTAAATTTTTTTTTCGTTTTAGAGACGATCCAGAAAAAAAAAAAAAATTATCGAGATACAACCATGGTTTCTTCAAGAGATTACTCAGGTACGAAGACATCACGGTATGGGTCCTGTGGAGACCTTTCGTCTACTTACATTCACCAGTAGAGATAACACTCACAACGTCGATCCTTTTACTATGTTACTTTGGAGTTTTTACCGATGGAACTTTATGGTTGTGGGTACATCACATAACAACAGTTGACCCCGAGTCGTTTGAGAAAACATATTCGTGGAGTCTCTGAGTGTGTAATGTGTGCATCTTAATCGTGGTCCCAGGAATCCCTTAACCCGCTCACATATTTTTAGTAAAAGGAGATGAGTCAGAATCTTTAAGTTCCAGTAGTGGTCCTGTGTTTCCCAAAGTGTTATGAGGGAAGGGGGAGAGTGTGAGAGCAGAAAAGGGGACTGAGGAGTGACCGTTTTCTCCCTGCTCTAATCGAGTGGAGACGGTTAAGGTTTCGGTCACCGTGACGGTCGCAGACCCTTACTGTGTAGAGGTGCCATTTGGACCGTGGCGACAGTAGTGCACCCGGAGGGGTGTCCCAAGGCCGAACTTGGATCCCGACCCCCGCGGGGGACCCCGGAGAGGGACGGGCGGGACGTCTTAGGACTCCGGTCGTGTGGTGGACGCCGGAGTCAAGACCACGAAAGACAGAAGCTACTTATCAGGAACGAAATCTCGAAGAACACAGGTAGAAGAACGCAGGGAGACGAAGGTGAGACTACAGAGAACGGGGACCTAGAGTTGGAAACTGAGCGGAGAGTTGTTGTTTCTGCACAGTAGAGGTGAGGACCTACCGAGATAGTATATTCTTGTTATGTATTTGTTTGTTTGTTTTTTTTTTTTTGAATGAAGAAGGGAGTTATTCACCTTGTGTCAAAGGGGTAATTGACTGGGGTGTTCGTGTAGTTTCAGGGGAGTCTTATGTCGTCCCCATCCTTTGGGTACAGTTCACCTTAATCTGGTTTGGGATCGGACCACTCCCTCCTCCTGAAAGGGTGTTCAACCTTAAATTACAATACGTAAAAGAAACGAAAATCGAAAATTCTTCGTAAGGTGACTCCACGTGAGTCTCCAGTTGAAGTTTCGTCACAACTGGGTCAGTAATTAAAACGTCACTTGCGTATAAGGTACGGATGACCCACATCTGAGCTCCACGGGTCGTCAGTTTTTCTGAGCCTGGGTGGAATATCCGTTCGTCATTCTCGCACTTTACAAAAGTGTCGAATTCTGGTGGTTTCGCTTTGAGACACCACCAGGTAGACCACTGTTGATCTATTTGTTTCTTCAGATCTCGGTTTCTATTTTATTTCGCAGGGACAATATTAATTAATGTTTATTGGAGATATCTCACTTTACATATAGAGTAAAACCAATTTTCAGGATTCAAGTTTTCGATTGAAGAGGTGATTATCGATTAGTTGAACACAGGGTCTTACCTGTAATCATTGGGGATTAAGACTTTCGAAGGTATTTGTCAGTCAGGACTGTTGTCTAGGAGTTCCGTACGCTTTCTTTTGTTTAGTGGTATAAAAGGAACAACACTATCATTAAATCCGTATACGCTACACTACACACACGAATCAACGGGTCAACACAGGTCAAGAAATGTTGGGGGTACCTGACATCTGACGGTCCGGAGAGACAGGTGCCTTAAAAAGTCCGTTCTTATGACCTCACCCAACGGTAGGGTGAGGTCCCCTAGAAGGGTTGGGTCCCTAACTTGGGTACAGAGGACACAGAGGACGTAACCGTCTGTCCAAGAAATGGTGGTATGTTGGACACTTCGGGAACCCGTTTATGGTGCTTACCTTTGATTTTATTTTAATCGCCCACACTCAAGTCACTCTTTACCCCATAAATGAACCGGAGTTTTACAAAAATTGTTCAATAAATTTATTTTTTATTATTTATCATGAAAACTCTCCTCTTTACCTTACTTTTGATCATAGTGGTTATAACCCTGTTTGGTTGAAATACTTGGGACACGATACTAGGTGACTCCTGTGTTGCAGTGAATGCTTTATTATGGTGAGTTCGTACGTGATAGATGTATGGTTCATTTGTGTGACTCCCCTGTATGATCTTTATTGACCTAACATAGGTTTTTACTGTATTTTCTGTTTCCGACTCCCACAGAGGGTCCAATATCCTCAGATTTCTCTGTGCCGTTGAGAGGCACGTACACCCCGGTCTCCGATTTAACGACATTTTGTGTAAAACCTTGTTGACGTTCCGACCTTATACCCGATATCAAAACTGTTTATTGTGACACAGTTACAATTTTTAGGGACTTAAATTATTGACATGATACCAGTACAATCTTTCACAGGAACTAGAACCCTTTGTGAGACTTCACAATTTCCTATTTGCTATACTGTGTACGTTGAATGTGAGGTTACCAAACTCTTTTAATCTATCTAGTTTATGATCAATTTTATCTATCTATCTATTTTATCAATTTTAATCAATCTTTTATCTTTGTATCTGTTCTCTACGTATTTATTATATCTCTACTGTCTATTATCTGTCTATGTATCTATCTATTATCTTCTATCGATGATCTATCCATTTATTATCCATCTATACCTATCTATTCATCCATTTATTATCTATGTAGCTACTATCTACACATCTGTCTACTATTTATCTATATATTCTCTGTCTATGTATCTATACATCTGTCTACTATTTATCTATATGTTATCTGTGAACCTATGTATCTATTGTCTACTATCTATCTGTTATACTTTATGTTGTCACTGAGACATATTTTCCGTGTCTCCAGAGGTAATAGGACGATGACAGAGAGTACATCTTCACTTTAATAAGGTTGTAAATGTTCCCTTCCTTACTGTCTAATGTGTAGTTTGAAGTCTCTCAACCAAGAGTACTTTGACTTAAAAAAAAGAGAGAGACTCAGAGTCAAAGAGATACTCATGTTTCCCTTTTATTGTTGTGGGGAGAGGACCTGACCATTCCTCGAAATCGTTGTACTTTTGTGGTTAATGTCCCAAAGTGTGCATTATTGTACGTAAGTCTCCTACGTTCAACTGACGTTTTATAACTCATGAACAGGGGTGTCGTATCTATTTCCCTTTGACCTCCTAATGGACGTCGAGTTGGAAACAATGCTTGTTTTCTTATGACGCATGGGTCTGTAAACGGGCAGGTCCACTTTCTCCACAATAAACGAAAGGGAACCGTTTCTACAAAGGATAGAACCGAGTCAAAATATGATGTATATTTATACACGAGTACTGGTTACGACTGAAGTTTTTCACAAGTTACACACTCGTCGGAGATTTAATTTTATTATTGTGTTTTGTGTCTACACGACTCGAACTGCAACTTGGCGTCGACGCATCTTCTGGGTCGTCACTAGGTCTGCTACTACAGGAGTGTTTCTTGTCATGGTTACAAACCTCTTCTGGAAGACAGACTCTCCAAAATTTGTTAATTTGTCTTTTGTTTTATATAAAGACTTCACACTTCCGCCATCTCACGTCGTTCTTGGTCGTAATGGGACTCGATTATGTCCATCCTTCTTATTCACCTTCATTTTTAATGTGTCTCTAAAGGTCCAGGTCACGAGCCTCTCTTCCCTAGTAATGACTCGGACTATGGACCTTTCGTCCACCGTGTGGGTGGTCCGTTACGGTGAAGGAGTAGAAGATCCACTCCTTTCACGGAAGCAAGACGTAGTGTGGCAACGATTCAGTGTGATAAGGACATTCGTCTCCAGAGGATTGAGTGTCCCGGTAAAAGAGAAAGACTGTAGGTCTATTCCCCGTGACTTTAAGTGTACGACAACTCAAACGGGAGACTCGAGTGTGTCCGGGAAGAAAAGGGAGACGTGGGGAATCAGAGGAATTATGACATAATGACCAGACAAAGACGAGGGTTCTTCTTCCGTCACGAATCCCTTTTAATACCTGGTAGAGGAGACCCAACGAAATAAACAGAGGTCGTCACAATGATTCTTTGAGTCTAAGGACCCAGTCCTTCTAGGGGATCTCTTCCTTTACCGTTGGACGAGGTAATAAGAACGGACCCTTTAGGGTACCTGTCTCCTCGGACCACCCGATGTCAGGTATCCCAGTGTTTCTCAGTCTGTATTGACTCACTGATTCGTGCACAGTGATTCAAAAGGACCTCCGTTCCTGGGTTATGTCTCTCTTATTTTGAGGTTACCTGAACCCTCTAAACGTAATAACCGGGGTTAAGTACGTGGTAACGACTAAAACAGTGGGATATTGTACCTTCTTGAACTGGTACATGAGTAAATTGAGAAGGTTGAGTCTTGATGATCCCTACTGTAGTGGGGTTCCGGGAGGTTTATGGACCGGGACTCTTTGGTTGACTCTCGACTGTTTTTCGTCTTTCTCCCACCAAGACCTGATATATTGGTATCCCGTCTGGTCTTGAGATCTGGGTCGCAACTCGGTGACGTCCAAAGGGTCATTGGTCTTACTGTGATACTTTAACGTCTAAAGAGTTGTCACCTGTCGCTCCCGACCACCGATTTTGTCTGTAGCTTGTCCTTCAATAGGTAACCTTTACACCGAAACTTATAAAAATGAAAGATATTCGTGTTACAGTTAAGTAAAAGTCTCAGTGTTTTTTTAGAAGGTTTTGTCATTCCGTTTCTTGTACGTGTCGACAGAAGACCTTTCTTAATCAAACGTCCCCAAAACGTCAGAAGGTTCTCAAACTAATTCGTAGTCGAGGGCACAATGAGGGTGTCCATCTTTACTAATGGAAAATACTCTTTTGAACCCAATCTTCGAGTCCGAGTTTCCACCAGTCGACCGGTCACCTTCGGTCAAAAGACGTAGGTAAAGAAAGAGACGAGGAGGTATGTCAAACCAAGAGGATTTTCCTCAAAACTGGTTCATTTTGACGTCGGAACAAGGTTCTATAAGACGGGGGCAACAACGAAAATCCAATCTCGTTTGTATGGGACAAACGTAAAAGGTGTGAGTCCCGTCCTACGACACGGGACACTGGGGATCAAACAGAGAAACCCTTCTCCAACCGGTGGAGACATACTCCTTGGAACAGAATGGAGGGAGAGCACTGTCGGAGTACATCTTTGGACTAATGAGGAGAGAGAGAGAATTAAATTTAGGAGACACCGTAGTTTATAAAAATTTGACTGTTATTAAAGGGAAAAGTATTGTTTCGTCGTCAGTCAACTACCCGACCCTCCTGCCGTGAAGGGTAAACAGGTAAGTAGAACTGATTAATCGGCGTTCATCCTCATTTGTCGGGGTACGTTTTCTGACTGACATTACACAAAGAGTTTAAACTAACTCGTGTCTTCACGCAGAAACTTTGTAGGTAGAACAACAGTGTCACCATTAGTCCTGTGTCCCTACGAAGTAATGTGCCTCCGTCTCGGTCCGTCAATCTCCGTAACGGTTACTACCCGGGGTGCCTATAAGAGACTTTTGTTCCTTAGTTGTCAGGTGGACGACCTCGGTGAATCTCAGACAAAGATTTACAAGGACGTCAGAAGAGTTCTGTTCATTTTACTAAAGAGTTCGTCAATCCACTGGACCAAGGGTTTGTGTCGACGATTTAAGGTCTAGGTTATCATTTACCCTATCGAGGTCCCAGACGATCTCCGTCTGGTCACCTGTCAGACGATCAACGTCTCGTCACCTGTTAGTCGGGACCCCTGTCCAACGACTGCCGAGGCAGGTACCTTCGCAGGGGGGTTCCTACCGCCCCCAGTCCGCACACCTCTTCTCAGGACTTACGGAGAGTCTCTGTAAGGACACCTCGAGCCCCAGGTGCGAACCCGTGCGGCGGAGGACCCAGTCGAGGTACCCCGACGTCCTTGTTTCGACGTCACACGCCGAATCTGGTGTGTCTCCCAACAGAGGACTAGATCTCCGATCTTCGAGTTCTGTCTCCGCGCCGTCCCAATCAGGGAGACGTCGACTTCCTCCCTAGACGAAGCCGGGAAGAGGAACCGCACACCTGAGGGAGGGTAGGGGGACAGGAGCCCGGCGGAAGGGAGACACGACGGATGTCGGTCCACAGGGGAAGGATCCTCAGCGGGATCTAATTCACGGGGATAGTCACTGGAGTCATTGAACTCAATGTTCAATTCACAGTTCATGGAGTCAGTGTAGGACTCCGGGGTCCGGGCCCCCTGAACCTAGGTCCTCAAACCCCCCGTGTTGGGTGGGGAATAGGACATGGGGACATGGGGACTACGTAGACGGAGCGACCACTCCGTACCCACAGGTCACTCACCCGTGTCAAAAGTCCTGTGCTTGGGGTGGGGGGGGGTGTTACAAGATTGCAGGGTTTAGCGGAACCCCTTTTCCCGACGACAGACGGGAAACGGGTCACGGTCCCTCTGGGGTCCTCCGGGTCACTCCCCCTTGGGGTCCTCCGTCGCTGTCAGGGGGGTAGGGACAGGGAGGTGGGACCGAAAATTTTGGTCACGACAGTGGAAGACACTGTAAGTATCGACCTCGACCTCGTCCCCTGGGTCTGCACTTGCTTCGGGAGAGGACCACCCGACCCACTGTTGGACGTGGTGAGAAGGCAGTCATGTCGGGAAGAATTACAGGTGGATCTCCGACACGACATTGCCGGTGGGCGTCTCCCCTCTTGTCTACACAAAGACGCTGATGTGGTTAACAAGTTGACTATTTTTATTCTATCCACGAAACGACCTTCTAGATTGAACCTCTCTCGAGAAAAGAAAAAAGAAAAAGACATAAGTGTTAAACGGAAACTTATGGATGTTTCTAAGGTCAGAAAGGGGTTGTAGGTCACACTAATGTAGCGGGATGTCTAGTAGTCGTGTGGACCCTCACTCACCAAATGACGGGCACCGGTCCTTGGTATAAGTGGTCGTTAACTCTAAATTCTACGTCTCGACCTCTACCGTAATCGTCCCACTGAGGAGGACCGTGGAGACGTTGGAAGGAGGATTACCGTGACCTGCACCTCCTGTCTCTTTACCCAAGTTCGTGTATGTTCGTCATGTTCTTGACAAAGAAATATCCACTTATACCAGTACGTACATTTGAGTCTCTTTCATGATGTCTAGGAGCTTTATCGTGTCCTAAACTTATTGTAACATCTGTTTGATCAGGTTTAGTCGTTTGTCCATGGGTATTCCTTCTTCCTTCCTCTTCCCCTGCTGTGTCCTACTCTATCAACCTACCGTAGTGGCTGAGTTAACTGTATTCAAACTCGTTCGAGGTCCTCTACCACTTCCTGTCCCTTCGGACCGTACGACGTTAGGTACCCCAGTACACCCTGTGCTGACTCGTTGACTCGTTGTTGTTGTTGGGGATTCCTTTCACTGTAAAACCTGTACATCGAATATGACCGACCTAAAGAATTTTGACCTGACTTTGGACCCCTCTTCACTCCTGGTAATCAGGGTAGATCCGGACCATGGATTAGATTCACCCTTGGTCACAGTCGGTCGTAGAGACCCGGGACTGCGGGAGGGGGTAACGTGTATATACCGGGAGTATACTGTCCGTTCACGGTCCTTGTGATGGGAGTTCCTTTAGTCTCTAGTCACTCCCTTTGTCGTAAGTTAGTATGTACATTAGTTATAGTGACTCAGTCATAACGATATCCGGTGCCTTATGACTCAACTATAACAATATCCGTACCCGGGGTTCTCCTGTGACCCACAATCTCCCGATCCAGGAAGTAATTAAGTTGTCGAAGCGTGTCTCGGACTCTTGCAGGGGTCCGGTTGAGTCAAGTCCTGGTCCGTGTTTCTGTCACTGGCCTCCTTTTCGGGTCGACGACGGAGTCCCCGGAATCTGGGAACATCTCTTCTGTCTACTAATTGGTTTGTTTTGGTTCATACTCAATGTTGAGTTGACTTAAAGTCACAGTCTTTGGTACTATGAATATACGGTACTGTTTTGTGGATCGTATCTCCTTCGTGAGTTTCTTTACAACGAACAATAAAGATTGTTTCATTTGTCTAAGGGGACACACTCCTCCCTTGAATATTTGTTGTCCTTCAACATTGTTAAAGTCCTCGTTTCGTCCAATTGGACCGTTCTGTACTACCCAGTGCATCGGAACTCAATTCACGTTCTGGGAAGTAAGGGTAGAGACGCCTGAGGAGAAGTAGGTCGGGTCGGATTAAAAAGAGAAGATTAAAGTGACTGATCCTCTCGAGTAATTCTCTAAAAGGACTAGTCTGATTTACAGAGAAAGGAATAAGGTGGAGTAATACGAAGGTTGTGGGGACTATGACCGGATTTGTAAACTTAAAGTAACGAAGCTAATTACGTTTATCTTATAGTAGTTTCAGATTTCTAAGGATCCTCTCGACTCTACCCTAGAGAAGGAGACTTATGTCTTCCGTCGTAGGGGAACCAATAAAGGAAACGAATGTCACAAAGGAAGCCAGTCTGAACTCTAGTAGTCAAAACACGTCTTACTTACTTAGGGAAAGGCTAAGAGGTTCACGGACTTCTCGGGTCGAGGGAATTAAGTTGAAGTCCGGGTGGACACCACAAATACTACTCTACTCCCTCCGTACTCGTCGTCGGACGTGTCTTAAAGATTGAAAGTTTCCATTAACTATGAGTTCAGTTTTACTTCTAGATGCTTTCTCTTTTTTTAAATTTTTATCACTCTCTAGTGACAGTTTTTGTACCCTACTCGTTCTTTGGTGGTGATGAGGTATTTCCCCGACCTCTTCAGGTCTAATCACTCTCGTTTGCACCCACACTTAGGAACAGAGTCAAAAATGGTCGGGTCTCTGTAACTACCCCAGTCATTCGTAGAGAAACGGAGACAAGAGGTAGACTCTTTTTCTCCATTCTGAGGACTAGAGTCTACTCCCTCTTAACTCACTACCGTCTCGTCTACTTACAAAACGTGTCTACGCCTCTTACCTATTTTATAATACGTTTCTTGGTCTCTACGGTGTTCCTAATGTAAAGACATTGTGGTAAACGTCGTTGTACCTACCTGGATCTCTGTTAGTGCCCGAAGGGATTATCGAGTCAAGCATTTCTTAGGTGGACGTTTCGTCCTCTGGGGCAAGTTAAGGACCCAGTCCTTCTAGACGACCTCCTCCCAACCCGATGGGTGAGGTCAAAAGAACCCGAAGGGAACACCGAGTCGACCATTTCTTAGACGGACGTTACGCCCTCTGGACCCAAGTTAGGGACCCAACCCTTCTAGGGGACCTCTTCCCTTTCTGATGGGTGAGGTCACGAGACCGGACCTCTTTAGGTACCTGACATAGGTACCCTAGTGTTTCTCAGCCTGTGCTGACTCGGTGCAAGTGACCAGTGACTAGTCTCTGTTATTATGATACACTTCATTCAGTCTTTTTTCTGTTCATCGTAAAATATAGTGAAAAAAACCTTAGATTTTTATACTATATTTACTTGAATAAATGTCTTGTCTTTGTCTGAGTGTCTGAATCTCTTAATTAAATACCAATGGTCCCCCTTTCCAACGCCCTCCTTATCTAACCCTCAAACCCTGACTGTACGTGTGCGACGACAGAAATTTTACCTTTCGGTTACCCGTGGATGACATATCGTGTCTCTTTTGAGACGAGTTATAATATATTGTTGGATTTACCCTTTTCTTGAACTTCTTTATCTATGTAAATATATACTTTGTTCGAGTTATAATAATTAGTTGATATGAGATTATATTTTATTTTAAATTTTTATCAAAGATACTCTTATATACTATTTTAGAAGACGATTATTTAAATCTTTGAATTCATATTACCTGTTAAAAACATTATTATATTTAATTATGTTGACTGGGTTCTTTTTCATTTGTCTGTTTTATTCAATTAACAATTTCTTTGACTCTGCTATAAGTTATCGGATATATGAATGAGTTGTTTGTGTATGTTCCTAGTCCTTTCTCAACTAAACCAAGAATGTGTTTAACTTTATTCTTAAAAATTTCCGACTTTTTGTGGGTTAAGTAATAAGTCGATAATACTCGAATTATGTTCTTAAATTTTTCTATCACGTTCTCTTGTATTAATCTCCAGTTAGAGTAATTGTCGTTTATCCGTTTTTGGTATTTTATGATGAGTGTTTAATCAAAGGTGTTATGTTAATTAATATAATTTTTTGGTACTACTGGTTCATCAAGTCAAGTCAAGTCAACGAGTCACCACAGCCTGAAAAAGCTGGGGTACTTAGCGTCGTGCGGTCCGGAGGGACAGGTAGTGGTTGAAGGCCTCAAGTGAGTCTGAGTGCAGGTAACTCTGTCACTACAGTAGGTCGGTAGAGTAGGAGACAGCAAGGGAAGAGGAGGACGGGGGTTAGGGAGAGTCGTAGTCTCAGAAAAAGTTACTCAGTTGAGAAGTGTATTCCACCGGTTTCATGACCTCAAAGTCGAAGTCGTAGTAAGGGAGGTTTCTTTAGTCCCGACTAGAGGAAGTATTACCTGACCAACTTAGAGGAACGTTAGGTTCCCTGAGAGTTCTCAGAAGAGGTTGTGGTGTCAAGTTTTCGTAGTTAAGAAGTCGCGAGTCGAAAGAAGTGTCAAGTTGAGAGTGTAGGTATGTGCTGGTGACCTTTTTGGTATCGGAACTGATCTGTCTGGAAACAACCGTTTCATTACAGACATAGAAAGAGTTTTGGTGTTTGTCCGAAGTTGTAGGTTTTAGTTAAAATTATTATGAGGGATAAAAGTCTAGTCTCTTCTTTTTAGATACTAATAAAGGTTACTACGTTTTTGACCATTTCAAATTATAAATAAATTAATTTTTACGTGAATCGTTCGATCGACATTTATTTTCTCTAATGGAATCAGACCACTCACACTTTCAGTAAGGCAGCACAGGCTGAGAAACACTGGGGTACCTGATATGTCAGGTATCTTTAGAGGTCCGGTCTTATGACCTCGCCTATCGGAAAGGGAAGAGGTCCCTTAGAAGGGTTAGGTCCCTCGTTTGGGTTCAGAGGGCATAACGTCCGCCTAAAAAATGGTCGACTCGGCATTCCCTTCGGGAATTTACTATCGATTGTCTTTAGGTCTCGTTCATGATGCCCCTTTTATAATCTACACAAGACAAATCTCTGATTTGTCCTTTTGTACGTCTAAGAGTGGTGAGATAAGTTGTGACATTACCTCTAGGATCGATTACATTACTGTAAAAAAATTCTCCTCATTCTTAATCTCTACTTATTTAGACAGAAATAAACGTTTGTTATATGGAAATAAACATTTATTATACCGTAGAGGTTTGTGAGTTGTTTCTTACATAATTTTGTCGAGTTTTTATTTTATTTTTACTCTAATTTATTTTATTTTATTTACTTTCGATTTTATTTGTATTAATTAATTAATTTTTCTATTTTTATTTTCTCAGCCTGTACTGACTCGTTGACTTGACTTGACTTGACTTTTTATTTTATCGTTTTATGGACCTATATTACCTCTAAGAGAGGAACTAGTTTGAGAAGAAGTGTCCCAATATCTTGAAAGAGTAGATCCAGATAAAGGTAAAAGAAAAGGAATAACAGGTCAAAATCGTTCTCAGGACTATTCAGGAAAATTGATCCTAGGGAGTAGGAGGTGCAAACTAGTAGGAAGTGCAGTAGTCTCAGGGTCAGGAGATAGTCTATATTCTAACTGTATACTCGTAATCACCATCGGGTCATGTAGTTCGTTTTTAAATTTGTGTTATTCTAAGATTTTATGTTAAAGTAAGGGTCATCGGCGTCATTCATATTCCATAAGTCTTATTTAGAAAAATTTCTATAACGCTTGAAATTAAAATTTTAATTATTTAGTGAAGACTTGTTTTATCTTTTGGACATTTTTATATGTATTGGAACATTTTTATAGAAATACGTACGGTTATATCAATATCTCCATCCTCGTCTGTGTTTGCGTCTGTGTGTACGTCTCGTCTGGGTCTTATCTCCGTCGTGTCTGCACGTCTCCCTGTCTATGTCCACACCTACACCACGTCCACGCCTACGTCGATGTCTAGAGCTATCTACGTTGATTCCATTCGTGGCTTTTGTCTTCGATGGTCAAGAAGGGGTTAAATAGATATTTAATTGAGACTATCCCCGGTTTTGAGTCGTACCATTAAATATGTTAAGCTGATCGATGGTAATTAAATATCATTCATTTCTATGTGTTAATCGATATTACTAAACTTCTTTTTCGTAATTCCTTAATCCCGAATTTCATTTTTTCACACCATATTTAGTTATATTTTTGTGGTGGTGATGGTCTTCATGGTATCTATATTAAGTCACATTTCCACTGTAATATTCATCTATCCTATTCATAGATGAATAGGATTAATTCTTTAATAGGTCCCTTTGACTAATAAGTTCATCCTTTATATATGTCACTGAGTGTTGTATGTCTTTTCTTTTTTAGGTATTTCAGGATGTGTACTGTCGTTTTGGATTTCCAGTTCTCTTTTTTTTACGGTGGCACTGAAGTTCTTTTCTCGTTAAAGAAATTATTCTACGTTTTTCATGTCTAGTGTCTTTTTTTCTAACCATTTATATTAACATGATTTAATATTTTGAAGACAAGTCACTTTCTGTCTTACTTGTCAAAAATTTTACGGTGTTCGTTCAATTGTGTCATATTTTTTGTATATACATATTCTTGGTGACACTTTTACACATTTATTTTTTATACAGTGATAAGTATAATATGTGTTTAACATAGTTTTTTCTGTTTATTAAATCACTTTTTAATTTGTTTACCATAATCGTCAATTTGTTGTTTTTTTCAGGTTTATCGGTTATTTGTACTTTTCTACGTCCATTACTTTTATTATTGTATTACTGTATAGTAAAATATAGATACTTAGACCGTTTTTAAGTTTTTGGACTATCACACTTCTTTCCTACGACCACCCTTTCATTTAGTCGTTCTAGTAGATCTTGGTTGACCCTCACTTCATTGTTTCGACTTATACGTATACTGAAAATGAAATATTTAGATTAAGGCCTTAAGTAAGGTTTCATTGAAATGGACATACAAGTCTCGTTAAACTTCTTATGATAAAAAATTAACTTCATATCAATTAAAGGTTAGAGTGTAATCAAAGTCCATATGTTGTATGATAAGTAATAAAAAATATGTCATAAGAGGTAAATTTTATAACGTTTTATTGTCGATGTAAAGAGACATAATATATAGAAATAACAAATTAATAAAATGTATATAATCAAACATGGAGAATGAGGGGATGAGGATAGGACACGGAAGGGAGAAGGGGAAGGGGTGATCATTTGTGATCTAAATCAAAGAAAGACATAGACACTGACCTCTTCTCTAACCGTTTGGTGAAGTCATAAGAACGGAACTCTTGGGGTACTTGTCATACTTTTCCGTTTTTGTATCCTGTGACTTTCTCCTTGAGGGGTCCAGCCGTCCACGGGTTATACGATGACCTCTAGTCACCTCTTTATTGAGGTCTTTCTTACTTCTCTACCTCGGTTTCGTTTTTGTTGTGGGTGAACACCTTCACTGACCACTACATTCACTTCAGACTACGACATTTTTCGTTATAACGTATCCTTAGACCTTACAATCGCGGTACTAGTTCCATCTGACCTTTGCCAGATTTCCCTCTACCGTTTTGACTTGTAACTGTAAAATACTTAGTCGTTTGATTTTACCTGTCCTTACCCACTTAAATTGAGTCTACTGGAAATATAGATGATAACACCCGTTATTAGGACATCTTCTTTACCTCATCGGTAGTGTCAGTTGTTTTTCTCAGACTTTACGTCATGAACCCACGTCGGAGTTTTTGCTGTCTTACTAGACAAGTAAAGGTCCCGTTTGGTAAGTTATAGTGTCATTGGGTTCAGATACGGGGCTGGTCATTACGACTTCTTCGACTTCAACTTGTCAAGAAACTTCTGGATGTTCTGGAAGATCATCATTGTGGGTTTTTTCTACAGGAAGAGTAATATCCCCTGACCTTATGTTTTCATCCTTCAGTTCTCTATGGACCTCACTGTCCGTTTAAACCGGACCTTATGTCTTACTTCGTCCCGTTTCCGATTGTCTCAAAACGGTCCTCTTACGTGACCAGTATCGTTTGTGGGAGAAGGTTGTTGTGTTCTCTTCTGAGATGTGTACCTGTAGTGGCTTTAGTCTAATTAACATAAGAAACGTCGGTTTCTACCTCTTCTCGATATGTCAGTTGTTTTTATTCTGGTCCTCGACTGACACCGAGTCTAGTACTTGAGGAATAACGGTTTAAGTCTGAATTTAACTTCTTTCATCCCTTTTAGTGATCTGGTAAGTCTATACTGGATTTATGTTAAGGAATGTCAATATGTCACCTTCACTGTTTATCCCTAATCTAGACTATCTTTCTCACGGACTTCTTGATACCCACCTCCAAGCACTATAACATGTTCTCCGTCACTAGTTCTGATAGGGGTTCTTTTTCTTTAAGTCTTTACGTTTTACCAACAGACTCCTCCGGAAAAATGTCTACTGTGGTGTGAATACCGTCTTTTATTTCTTGCAGATTTCTCGGAGGACTACTTTCACTTTCTCCTCTCACTTTGTCAACCGAATTTTCAGTCGTAAGTCTTTTGATTCTAGTACCGTAGGCCAGGGTAGTCAAGTACCGTTTATCCACTCCTTACCTTCGTTACTGTCTGAAAAAAACCCCCCGAGATTTTAGTGACGTCTACCACTGACGTCGGTACTATAATTTTCTATGAACAGGGAACCTTCTTTTCGATACTGAGTGGATCTGTCGTACAATTTTTCGTCTCTGTAATGAAAAGGTTGTTTCCAGGTAGATCAGTTTCGATGCCAAAGAGGTCATCAGTACGTACCTACTCTCTCAACCCGATATTTCTTTCGACTCGTTGTTTCTTAACTACGAAAACTTGACACCACAACCTCTTCTGAGAACTCTCAGGGAACCTGACGTTCCTCTAGGTTGGTCAGGTAGGATTTCCCTTAGCCAAGACTTATAAGTAACCTTCCTGACTACGACTTCGACTTCGAGGTTATGAAACCGGTGGACAACGTTTCTTGACTGAGTAAACTTTTTTGGAACTACGACTCTTTCTAACTTCCACCCTCCTCTTACCCTACTGTCTCCTACTCTACCAACCTACCTTAGTGGTTGAGTTACCCGTACTCAAACTCATTTGAGGTACTCGACAACTCCCTGTCCCTCCGGACCACACGACTTCAGGTACTCCAGCGTTTCTCAGTAAGTCCTTACTCGTTGACTTGACTTGATATAGACAATAAGACTAAGACTGAACAAAATAGGTAAATAAAAGATCTAAAGTGTATGATCGTTATTGTATCTCACAAACAGAAAGAGACAAACTGAATGAAGTGAATCGGACTATGGGAGGTTTAGGTAGGTACTAATAACGTTTACCGTTCCAAAGTAGAAAAATACCGACTCATTATAAGGTACCATATATATGTGGTGTCATAGAAATATGTGAGTAGACACCTACCTGTAAATACAACGAAACCACAGAACTCATAACATTTATTACGATGATCCTTGTAACCTCACGTATATGGAAAAGTTTAATCGTAAAAATAAAAGAAGTCTATATATAGAAATTCATCTTAGAGACCCAGTATAAAGATTAAAAAACTATTTGAGACATAATAAAAGGTGTCACCGGTATGGTTAAATGTAAGGGTGGTGGTTGGCACGTGTTCCCAAGGAAAAAGAGGTGTAGGAGTGGATATAAATGATAAACATCTATAAAACTACTATCGGTAAAACTGTCCGTATTCCACTATATGGTGAACACCTAAACTAAATGTAAGGAGACTAATAATTATTACAACTTGTAAAAGAGTACACGGGTAACCGGTAAACAAACGGTAGAAACCTCTTTACAGATAAGTTTAGACGGGTAAGAAATTTACTCAACAAGAAACGATAACTTAACATACTTAAGAAGTATATAAAACCTATGATTGGGGAATAACAAGTATAGTGCACTTTTATGAAAGAGGGTAAGTCACCAACAGACAAGTAAAACAGTTACCAAAGGAAACGATACGTTTTCGAAACTTCAAATTAAGTCGGGACAAATAAAAACGAAAGTAAAGAAAATGAACTCTTCTGTGTAGTGTCTTTTATATGAAGGTGTTATGCACAGTTTCTCACAAAGACGGATACAAGAGAGAATCCTCGAAATACCGAAGTCCAGAATGCAAATCCAGTAAATTAGACGAAACTCAAGTAAAAAAATATACCGTACTTCCTTACAAGGTTAGAAGGACAAAATGTACCTCGATAGGTCAAAAGGGTCGTGGTGAATAACTTCTATGACACAAAAGGGATGACAAGTAAGAACGGTGGAAACAGTATGTAATTAACTGGTATCCATATACCCAAATAAAGGGCCGGGAGATAAGAAAAGATAACCAGATACAGAAAAACCCCCGGTCGTGGTACGACAAAACTAATGACATCGAAATACCACATCAGACTTCAGTCCCTCGTACTATGAAGATCGAGACAAGAGAAAGAGTTCTTTCTGTCACATTCCTCCGTTCTTACTAGTTCCCCTCTTAGAGGTCAAATTCTCCCCACACACTTTATGTGGTACTAATTATAACTACCTTCGTTTTACTCAATAATCATCTAATTCATCCTTTATAGCTGGTATGGACACATGTCGTTCGCCTTCTTTTTGTTTGTCCACTAACTACCTACTTATTCCTCGACCTAATACTATTGTGGTCACGCCATTTTACGATTAACTCCCTTTGTCCATGGTCTGGACACCCACACGACGTGTTAATAAACTAGAAAAAGTATACGCACTTGAAGAAATATTATTTTAAAACTTTTATTTTCTTTGTATTCTTCTTGAACATCTGATAGAGATGAAAGGACCGTTGTTTTTACTCCCGTCGTTCTTGTTTTTACGATAATGTCACTACAACTCCACCAGTCTCTTGAAGGACCCAGAGGGGACGGTGTCATCGAACCAAGAAGGGACCTCTCTTCGCTAGACGTGTCGAAGTGCTGTCGTGGGTCTCGTACTACAAATGGACACTGAGTATAGCCTCGTCTCTGGCAAATCGACAGTAATAATGGAGAACTGAAAAGGTCAGCAGTACATTACCCCACACTCTCAGCCTGATATTTCTTTAGACTCGTGGTTTCTTAACTACGGAAACTTGACACCACAACCTCTTCTGAGAACTCTCAGGGAGTCTTACGTTCCTCTAGGTTGGTCAGGTAGCATTTCCTTTAGTCAGGACTTATAGGTAACCTTCCTGACTACAACTTCGACTTCACGGTTATGAAACCGGTGGACTACGCTTCTTGACTGAGTAACCTTTTCTGGGACAACGACCCTTTATAACTTCCGTCCTCCTCTTCCCCTACTGTCTCCTACTCTACCAACCCACCGTAGTGACTGAGTTACCTGTACTCAGACTCGTTCAAGACTCTAAACTACTACCTGCCCCTTCGGACCGTACGACGTCAGGTACCCCAGCGTTCCTCGACCTGTGTTGACTCGTTGACTTTACTTGACTGGACTAATGAAGAAATACAGGGAGTGGAAAAGACATGAAATCAGTGCAGTCTCCCGTGGTTGACCTCGGGTTTTACAAGACAGGGACTTTCCGTGGTCTTTACTTACATCCTCTATTTAGTCACTCTGTCTACTACGGACTGAAGTGGTAGATGGGGTCGTCGGTCCTCGGTGCCTCACCTAGAATCGTATCTCGATTCGTTTTATAAGTCTAGTATGTCGGGATGTACTTTGATCGTCGGAGGTGATCACTGTGTAGAGTCTACACTGTCTGAGAGATTCCTCCTCTCCCCACAGTTCCTGTACCTTCGATGGTAGTGGAACAAATCTCGGTAGAGGGGTCCGTCCTCAGTAGAGAGAAGAAAAAACCAACCCAAAAAAAAAAAAAAAAAAAAAAAAGACGAAGGGAGGACGAAGAGGAACAGAGAAGGGGGAGACGAGGGAGTAACGGGAACTCGTAGTAGAGTAGTGACAGAGGGAGAAGGAGTGGGAAGTGTCAGACGGGGAATTGGACGAGACGATATGTCGTAGAAGAAAAGTAGATCAAGTATTTTATTATTGCTCTTACTGTTAGACTCTTCTCTCTTCCAGAGAGTTCATAAGTATTAAGTGGTTCTTGTGTTTATGTGTACGTCCAGACTTCATGCCTACCGCTATGGAACTTTCACTCAAACTGTCCTTCTAGGATAATTGGTTTGGGGTCCCGTCCCTTCCTCGGACCTTCCATTAAAAATTAATCTCCTTGAAATAGTTGAGGAGAAGGTTCTACTGTGTAGGACTCGGTTTCCTTAATTTACTATTACTAGTATTAGTACTCTCCATTTCGTGTCAGGGCATTCTTAGGATCAAAGTATAGTCTTTTTCCCCAGTCCCGACCACCGTAGTATCGGTAGGCTTCGACCGACGGGACCCTGGGGTTTATTTGTCAGTGTGGGGTGAGGACTTCCGTCGAACACTGTAGGTGACCCATACAAAATACGACATACACCCCTAGGTCTCTTCTGAGTGATGTTCGAGTCGGTGTCCGAAGAGATCACGTTTGTGATACTAAGGTCCATGGGAGACAGTAGACGTTCTTAAAGACAAGGTCATTTACACTTGATTGACAATGATAAACCTCTGACTGACTCACTCACTTCAGCGAGTCAACACAGGCTGAGAAACGCTGGGGCACCTGACATCGGAAGGTCCGAGGAGGTGGGTACCCTAAGAGGTCCGCTCTTATGACCTCACCCGACGGTAAAGGGAGAGGTCTCCTAGAAGGGCCGGGTCCCTAGCTTGGACCCAGAGGGCGTAACGTCCGTCTGTGAAATTGAAGACTCGGTGGTCCCTTCGATTCCTATATTCAATTTCCCACTTACTCAAACTATGATCCAGGGAAGGAGTTAATAGTTTACCTCCTCCCAATTGTACCTCCCGTGAGACCCTTCACAGCTCCTGCTCCTGTCACCCCGTCTCCCTTTCACGATCCCTCTCTGTCCCGGGAAAAGTACAAACAAGAAAGTAAATGAAAAAAAGGACAAAAAAGAGTAGAAAATTTTTAACTTAATATCAACTAAAAAGTCCACATATCGTTTCACTAAGTCAATGTGTATATATAGTGTAGATAAAAAAAGTATAAAAAGGGGTATGTAATTATCCAATAACCCGAAGGGTCTACTGTGATTACCATTTCTTGGACGGACGGTTACGTCTTCTGTATTCTGTTCGTCAAAGCTAAGGACCCAACCCTTCTAGGGGACCTCCTCTTTCGTACTGTTAGGTGAGGTCATAAGAACGGACCTGTTAGGGTCCCTGTCTCCGCGGAGTGACCGATATCAGGTATCACAGTGTTTCTCAGACTGTACTGACTTCGTTGAATCGTCCGTGCGTGTGTTATCCAATAATAATATGTGACTCATCTCAAAGGACGCGTTATGTCATCCATTAAAAACAAGTAGACAAAATATTTATCTTCAAACATAGACAATTAGAGTTTGAGAATTAAATAGGGATGGGAGGGGAAACCGTATGTACTTGGTACCTGAAGGTCTACAAGTTCGACCAAAATCTTTTCCATCTCCTTGGTCTCAAGTTTAACGGTTATAGGTGACCTAGTACCTTTTTCGTTCTCTCAAGGTCTTTTTGTAGATGAAGACGAAATAACTGATACGGTTTCCGAAACTGACACATCTAGTGTTGTTTGACACCTTTTAAGACTTTCTCTACCCTTATATCTGGTGGACTGGACGACGAACTCTTTACCTGTACCTTGCTGTCTGATCGAGGTTTAACCTTTTCCTCATGTAGTTCCGATAACGTCCATATAACAGTGGGACGAATAAATTGAATATACGTCTCCTGTAGAACTTTTTGCGACCCTATCTACTTCGTGTTCGACCTTAGTTCTAACGACCCTCTTTAGAGTTATTGGAGTCTATACGTCTACTGTGGTGGGAATACCGTCTTTTACTTCTTCTTGACTTCTCGGAGAACTACTTTCACTTTCTCCTCTCACTCTTTCAACCGAATTTCGAGTTGTAAATCTTTTGATTCTAGTATCGTAGACTAGGGTAGTGAAGTACCGTTTATCTATCCTTTTGTCACTGTCGGGAATAAAACCCCCCCGAGGTTTTAGTGACGTCTACCACTAACGTCGGTACTTTAATTTTCTGTGTATGAGGAACCTTACTTTCAATACTGGTTGGATCTGTCGTATAATTTTTCGTCCCTGTAACGAAACGGTTGTTTCCAGGTAGATCAGTTCCGATACCGAAAAGGTCACCAGTACATACCTACACTCTCGACCTGATATTTCTTTCGACTCGTGGTTTCTTAACTACGAAAACTTGACACCACAACCTCTTCTGAGAACTCTCAGGGAACCCGAAGTTTCTCTAGGTTGGTCAGGTAGAATTTCCTTTAGTCAAGACTTATAAGCAACCTTCCTGACTACGACTTCGACTTTGAGGTTATAAAACCGGTGGACTACGTTTCTCAACTGAGTAAACTTTTGTGAGACTACGACCCTTTCTAACTCCCGTCCTCCTCTTCCCCTACTGTCTCCTACTCTACCAACCCACCGTAGTGGCTGAGTTACCTGTACTCAAACTCATTTGAGGCCCTCAACCACTACCTGTCCCTCCGGACCGCACGACGCCAGGTACCCCAACGTTTCTCCGCCTGTGCTGACTCACTGACTTGACTTGATTTGACTTGACTTCACTTGGGGGAATCCATCGGTAGACAAGAACCTCGGAGACGGAGGGAGTAAGGACGAAACGACAACAAGTCAACGAGTCAGTGCAGGCTGAGTCGCTGGGGTACCTGACGTCACACGGTCTAAGGGACAGGAAGTGACAGAGGGCCTCAAACGAGTTTGAGTTCAGGTGACTCAGTCACTACGGCAGGTTTACAGAGTAGGAGACAGCAGGGGAAGAGGAGGACGGGAGTTAGAAAGGGTCGTAGTCCCAGAAAAGGTTACTCGATCGAGAGGTACAGTCTACCGGTTGCATAACCTCGAAGTTGTAATCGTAAGGACGAATACGGGAGTTATTACACCACTCTGTGTAGAGACGGTCGAAGGACTCTTCTGTACTTTCCATTGTAAAACTCGACATACACGGATCTACACATAAATTAGATGATACCGACCAACTTATGGATCTTGACTTTAAAGATTGAACGTTCAGTAAAGGGAATCTGAAGGATACAATAAGGAGTCACAAATGTCACGTGTACAGTCGACCAAAAGTTCGTAACGACCTTTCAGACCGACGTGTAGACATTTCTACAGACTTCCACCGGACGCCCACCCAATCGTTCCCGTGCCTTCCACACACAGACCCTGAACGGTGTCAGCGAACAGAGGTCGCGAGACTTGACGTAGTGGGATACCGAGCCACGTCCAGACAGAGATGGGTAAAACGACCCGCAAGTTTGACTTCTGGACACAGAAAGTCGCACCCTTCATGTAACTTAATAAAGAATTTTTACTGAGGAAAGGTAAAAGAGAGACGAAAGAGAAACCTCATAACCTCAAGAGTAAACCTATAACCTCAAGGTCCTGAATGGGAGGTTAACTGTAATGGAAAAAACCAAAAGTAAGATAAAACGTTCTACTTTTAGGTGGAAGTTGATATAGAAGGTCAAGAAGATAAACAAAAGTAACGAGTATGTGAAAAAATAGAGGACCTCTGAAAAACAACAACGACGAGAGACTTAAAGATCATTGAAGGATAGAGACACAGTCTTTACAGTATAAAAGAGGATTGAGACTCGTAAAACATCTAAAAAAGTTCAAATGTTACAGTATGTATAGATTACAAATGAGGTTTGTACAAGTATACAAAACAGAAAACAAACGATAAACAGAAAAAAAAATTACAGAAATTTCAATCTCAAAAATACGTTTATACATCTAGAAGAACTGACGGACCAATCACTCTCGTTTTTAGAGTAGGTCTCGTGACAGACACACCTCCTGTAAATAGAGAGTTCAAGAGGTTTCTTCTGGACTGAACTGGTAAACCGTCGCTGTAGGGACACAGTCACAGATGTCCTAAAAGAGTGACCAACTAGTCAAAAAACCTTCTCCTTAAGAAATTAGAAGATCTCCCTCTACCCTCACCATCACTCGACCGAGGAACATTGGGTTCATAAACTACCAAAAGTGTTAGTGTCTTACAGTGAAACAAGGGGTGTCTAAAAGTGAACAGAGGAAGAGGGAGCCAAAGGTCTCGTTAGGGAGACGGAAGTCACCTCGAAACGATAGGACAGGTCTTAGGAAGACTAAATACGACAAGTCTTGCAATTTTTTTCATAAACGGTCATAGGAACTCCGTCGTCTTCCCAAGACCCCCACATTCCCGGTAAATATGTCGTGATTTTTAACAGTAAAATAGGAGGGTAGACGTCCGGAGTCAAAAAGGAGGTTCAGAGTTGAGGATCTTAGTATTTTTACTTAAGTGAGACGACCCGAGGGGGTTGACGGATTCAGTCTCAGGTCTCAGACATCAGAACGATTCGATCAAAGGAGAAAAAGAAATGTATTTCCGAAATTTTCCAATAAAGACAATAGTGGAATAGGTAAGAGAAACTGGAACACCCGTATATACGGAAAATGTTTAGTTAAATGGTATTGTCTCCACATTAAAATCCTCCTTTGACCATTTCGGTATCAAAGTCAGTGACAAGTCCTTCATGAATAAACTAGACACAAGAATCACTTTAATGACTTAAAGAGACACTGAGTCAAAGGAATAAAAATTTTATCTCTATCGTTACCATTGGTTAAAATATGTCACTAAAATTCCTAACCCATCTGTTATGGATATTTCACGAATTTTTCCTTTAATGTATTATGGTCAGTGATTCCGTCTTTACACCCAGTTTGTAAGACTCGGTTAGGTCCATCAATTTTCTTCTGACAAGTTCCGTAAAAGGAATGTTATGTTTTCTCCTCCTTCAACGGTTCTAAAAAAATAAATACCTCCAAGTCTCCGTACACGTACATTTATCTCCTTATTTATGTCTTTTTCTAGAATGAATTATTATACGTGTAATAGATGTTAGATTTTTTTTCCAGTGAACCAGTACAGGCTGAGACGTCGTGGTACCTGACATCGGGTGGTCCAACGAGACAGGTACTTTAAGAGGTCTGTTTTTATCACCTCATCCATCGGTAAGGGAAGAGATCCCCTGTCAGGACTGAGTCCCTAACTTGGGTTCAGAGGGTGTAACGTCCGTCTAAGAAATGGTAGACTCGGTGGTCCCTTCGGGTTGTTCGATTTCTGTCCATGTTTCTAAAATAAAATGAAATTTACAGCTATCGTCAGGAGTACAAAGACCATTGGTTCCCCATCGTTCGTTTTTAATTCTCATAGTGTGGTATCTGAAGATTGACTCGTGTGTAAAGTACAGTGGCGACCAGAGAAGTGACCCTCCTCGTATTGTATTTTAAGGTCTCGTACCTCGTGTTCGGTCCGAGTTTCGGTCAGTCGGTAAATCATCGAGACACTCAAGACCATTTACTGAAGGGAGAGACGCGGAGTGAAGTGGTGTACACTTTGTCTCTCGAGACATCGGTGGTGGAGTCCCAGGAGACCACAATGCACTCTGTCGGGCGTTACTACAGTCTTGATTCGTGCCTCCTTCGACAGTCATTGGTAGCTCGACGTCCTGGTAAAGTAAAATTACTGGTTTTGGTCTTAAGATTTTCGTACATATTAAAAGTGGGCTTTGGAACAAAAAGAATTCAAATAGACGAGACCTTTCAAGTGTCACACAGTGCTCATCTCCAGTCCTGTTAAATCTACCGAACCTTCCTTTACGCCGTAAAAGTCTCCTGTCTGTGTACAAAAGAAGAAGGAGTCTACACCAGTCGTCACCAGTTCCACCACTGCCTCTTTACCCATTTACACTATTTACACTCACTTGACAGGGTACCGTGTGTGGACCGGCTCCATCTAAAGACCCCGAATCCTTAGTCAACACTAAAAAAGAAACAGGCTTCTGATTCAAATTGTTCAATCTATCGAATGAATTCATCACCTGAGTCAGTGAGTCACCTGAGTGGGGTACCTGACACCGGGTGGTCCGAGGAGACAAGTACCCTAAAAGGTCCGTTCTCATGACCCCACCCAACGGCGAAGGAAGAGGTCCCCTAGAAGGGTTGAGTCCCTAGTTTCGACCCAGAGGGTGTAACGTCCGTCTACTAAATTACAGACTCGGTGGTCCCTTCGATTCATGTATCTGTTCGTCCATGTGTTAACGGACTTATTATCCTAAAGTTCCTCGGGAACCTGAGATTCGGTGGTTCTTCTCAGGTACTAAGATTGACACTTTTTACTCTGTCTCTAAATCCCTGTTATCTACCTTCTGTGTACCGTGTTATAGAATTGACAAGTTTTTGGCTGTTTAATGTTTTCGTCGACAGTTTGAGGTGAGGGTCCCCGTACCCCAGACACTCGACGGATCTTCGTAGGACGGGGGCTCCCGTCATCGTTGTAAGAACAGTCAAGTCAAGTCAAGTCAGCGAGTCAGCACAGGTCGAGAAACGCTGGGGTACTTGGCGTCGTGCGGTCCGGAGGGACAGGTAGTAGTTGAGGGTCTCTGGTGGGTTTGGGTATAGGTAACACAGCTACTACGGTAGGTTGGTAGAGTAGGAGACAGTAGGGGAAGAGGAGGACGGGAGTTAGAAAGGGTCGTAGCCCCACAAACGTTTACTCAGTCGAGAAGTGTACTCCACCGGTTTCATAACTTCAAAGTCGAAGTCGTAGTCAGGAAGGTTACTTGTAGGTCCTGATCAGAGGAAATCCTGCCTGACCAGTCTAGAGGAACGTCAGGTTCTTACTCCCGGTAGTGGGTCAACAGTTTTAACAGGAATTCAAAAGAAGGTGATCATATGATTTTGAAAGACACCGACAAGGACGAAGACCTTAGGACGGGAGTACCTACATGGAGGTCTCGATTTTAATTCGGTTTTACGGAGACTCGTGGACCGCATCAGTACTTCATAGGGACCAAGTTCCGTGTCGAGGGAAGACGACGACCAGTGGTCCGACAGCAACGTCGGGCAGAGGCGAGAGTAACTCGGACCCAGCCCTTGGGACGGACCGACTTAATAGAAAGTGGACTAACCGGTGTAAAGTTCGATCACGAAAAGTAAAATTGTAAAAACGAGTAAAGAATAATATTTTCTTTGTGTGACAGTAAAAATTTTTATACGGTTCATATCTCTTTGTGTTTCTTCTAAAAGTTACGGGAGGTCCCTAGCGATGTCAATTATAATAAATTGAAGGGTCATTAATGATGGATACAAAAGATATACCTAGGGTAGAAGACATTTACGGTTTTACATAAATTACCTGGGGAGACGTACCTTTCAATCATACAAAGTCTATAAAGTTGTTTGTTTATTATGACTTTATAAAGTTGTAGGGAAAGTACCTTCGTTCTAGAGGATCTTAATGGCCTGTAAAATGTAGTGTCTTGTGGTTTTGTGTCAGTTGGACGAGGTGTCGCCCACCGTACCTTAAACTCTCCTCAATTATTTTATTAAATCTTAGTAATAATAAAGTTTACCAATTACGAAAGTTTCCACAAACTTCCTCCCATTCGACATGAGTAAATGAACCTTTACAGTGAATTCACTTGACGAAGTAAGTAGTTTTTACAGTTACTTATAATCCTTATAAAATGATGTCAAAAGGTTATATCTATTTTAATAATCACCATTGTCGATTGTTTATTCCCAAAAAAAGGGGAAGTCATAACCAATAATGAAAATGAGAGGTCTTTTTTTTCTTACCCTTGTTCTCTTCGAGTTTCACTTATGTACACCTGTTAACCTCCGTTTTCATCAAATAAGGTTTGAGAGCGTAATAAGGAATAAGTATGCAACTTTAACTCAAATTTTCTCGCTTACTGAACGGGGTCCAGTATCCGTCTTCCTGTCCTTCTACTCTCGTCCAAAGTAGGAGGACTTGTGGTAGTAGGGGATATTATGACCGAAACAGTTTCGGCACACGTGACGACTCAGGGATTTTTCAGGTGGGCTTAATCATAAGTAAATAGTTCGTGTCCGTTCACATAATCGAGGTAATTCCACTGCCTCCTATGTGAAACGGTCTCAGAATTTCCTTCCTTCACTAGACTCTCCTAGGAATGTCCCAAACCCCTGACCAGAGTTCACCGATTCCACTCAGTTTCCCTCGTTGATTATCCTTTACCTGTACGAAGTACGAAATCCTACAAAAAGTGAAAAAAGGTTTGACAATAAAAATCGTAAAAGTTTGTTTATATGTTCAACTTTCTTATCAAGTCAATTACGGATGTGTGGGAAATACACTTGTGTGACTAATAATATACGATTCTAACCACTTGTGTCACTCCCTTGTAGAAGTAGGGTGGAACTATTCATTTGATAACATGTTATGTATTTGACAACTTATTAGGACTCTCTTTTGGAAAAACGGGTCTATTCGTTCAAGAACAGGGTATTCTTAACCAAATAACCTTTAAGAGTTTCGTTAGCAACTTAATAACTGACCGAATGTCGGACTAGAAAGGTCTTAAGGGTTATTACAGTACCATGTTTATCAATTCAGGACACCAGTGTGTACCACCAGAACCACGAGTTAGGACTCTCAATTTAATACACTTACGGGTATTGACACGAAGGTTAAGAATCAGCAAACCGTTTCCTCGGACATCATCTCTGGGTCGGACCACAGACCAATAAACCGGTAGAATTCTTTTCCTCAATGGAGGTTGCCTCCTCATACAGAATCTGTCTGCACGTTATCTGTTTCTACGTTCACAGTCTTCCTAGAACATGTCAAAGAAGGTCGGGTCGTTCAGGAGGACTTAGTTTCTGAATCTTCTTATGTTTCGTACTCTTCCGGGAACGGGCCTCTGTTCGACGGGAAGTCCCTAACAAGGTTAGACTCCAGTCCTAACTCGACCAATTCTAGTCTGTGTAAGTCAGTACAAGTAGATTGGGGAAAGAAAGTTAGGAGTAACTAAAGTTTTTTTTTTTCAAATTTTCATGTGACTTAAGGTTTGTGAATCGATTCGTAACGTACGTACGTGTGTGTGAGCGAATTCAGTACAGACTGAGACACTGGTGTACCTGACGTCGGGTGGTCCGAGGAGACAGGTACCTGATTCGTAATCCTATACGGGATTCTACAACACTACATCATTTCCTCTGTCTTTTTAGACATTTAGTGAGGTAACATTCCTCTCTTCGGACATCTTTTCTGGAGTGTTTCTTCGACGGCAACGATACCCGACGTACAAACTCAGGGGAGTTTTAGGTGCACCCTTCGGAATTGGGAGCGTCACTGCCCTAGACTTCCACCCCGGAAATCCTTCTCTAATCCCACTCTCCTCCAGTACTTCCGGTCTGGAAACATTACCCTAGCCACGAGAATCTTCTTCTCCTTCTAGAGAGAGGGAGGCGAGGGGAAGAGGGAAGACAGGGGGAGTGGCAGGAGAGGGAGAGGAAGCGGAAATCAGAAGGGGAGAGAAAGAGAGAAAGGGGAGTACTCGTGTCTCATTCCTTTGCGTTACACTCATGTGTCGTTCTTCCGAAAATAGACGTTCGGTCCTTCGTCAGGGAGTGGTCTAAGACCTAGATGACCGTGTCCTAGACCTGAACGGTCGGAAGTCCGGACACTTTTTCCTTAAAGAAGTACATTCAGTGGGTTAGATACTACGAGGAAATGTCTCACGTTCGACTGATTTTACTGTAAATTTGACCCAGTATTTCCTACTACCTAAAACGGGTCACTTCTACCCTCCCTTCCAGTAAAGTGTTTTTCGTATACGTTCACTAGAGGTCTTTACTACTTAAGAATCTTGTGGTCCTTTGTACTTTACACTGCTCCTAGTCTCGTTCTGCGTCACCCTTTCCGTTCGCCCCCGGCACAGAAATTCCCTGAAGATACGGGAGGATTCCTTAAATGAAGAATTCATCTACACTCCATCACGTCCAAAAAGGTAGTTGTTAACTAGACTCAAAATAAAACAACATAGACCGTGGAATCACCTTCTAACTAATTTCGTCCCTGTCTTTCGAACGGCAACCGGTCCCTTGGGTCTGTGAATTGTTTACTTTCTTACCTGACTCTCCTGGACACTACCGATTTTCCTTACTTCCCCTGTCGACGCAGGGGGTTCGGAGACAGTCACCCGACGTAAAACGACCGTCGTGTACTTTTCATACACTTTTTCAGTCAAAGACTGAGTCTTCAACCCCCTTGAGACCGGAAACTTTTTACGGGAAGTCGTACCATTCACTCTTTTAATTCTCAGTTTTGTTTAAAAAGAGTACGTTGAACGAAACCAGGAGCCACTGGATTACTTAACAAACAGTAAGGAGTGTCTTAGTGAGTGATATAGTGACAAATCCAGTTGGATTGGAACCTATTGTCACAAAGTTCTCAGCCAAGAGTCGAACCGTTATTCGTTATCGGAAAAATGAGTCTCGTTCAGTGGTAATCGTTAGTGACTCCAAATTTAGACCTTTACCCAATCCGAGAAGACTTGGGGTCTAAATTCTGGCCGTAGAAGGTTATTCGGACCCTAGATGAGTCTGAGGACGGTCATCTCACGTCCCATGACCCTTTGTGACCTTTTAAAACTTTACTCTCTGAGTTTTCGTTTTGGTTATGTCATAACATTTAATTTTTTTCTTTAATTTTTATTATTATTATTTTTTTAAAAGTTTGTGTGTGTGTGTGTTTAATTTTTTATTTCGTTAATTCTATTCGATAGACCCGGCGACTGAATTTCATAGTAGGGAACAACTGGATGTGAGAACGAACACTCAGAGGACCGAGAATATTTAAAGGAAGAGTTCTACGACGTACGAGACGGGTATAAAATGAACACTAACCTCAAATTACTCAGGAGTTTCGTACGAATTCTAACTACAATAGAACTTTTATACGACCTACAAGTGTTTCTGTGTAAACACATACACAGAGAGGTCTCTAGAGGAGCTCACTCAAATTGCATATGACGACTAATCTTTTCACTATCAGCGAGTCAGTACAGGTTGTAAAACGCTGGGTACCAGACAGGTACCTTAAGAGGTCCGTTCTTATGACCTCACCCAACGTAAGGGAAGAGGTCCCCTAGAAGGACTGTACTCCTAGTTTGGGTCCAGAGGACGTAACGTCCGCTTAAGAAATGGTAGACTCGATGACTAATCTTTAGAACAGATTAGTTATCACAAGTGTCCTTTAGAATGTCCTTTGAGTCTGTGTGATCTATAAGGGTCACGACTACCCGTCGACGGTGTATAATACAGTTCCTGGGTGTTGTATTGGGTGATTCTAAGCACTCTGACATAAAGGGTCTCTTTCGTCCGAGTGTGAAATCAACGTCTTAAAGGTGAAGAATATTATCACTGACCGGTGGGTGCTACCCGACTCACGATAGTCTCATAGTCTGTACGACTTGACCTTGATCTTAATTTTACTACCCCACCCCTCAAGTCGAGATATTTGACAAACGTTAAAATCGAAAAGACCCGACCAGGACTCTACAAGTAACGAAGTGAAACGATGAAGACCCGTAATGTTCCAGTTCCAGTACGTAACAGACCGACAGAGTCGTGTAACGGACTCTGGACCCTGTCTCGTCCAATGATTCGTCTCGACGACACACCAAGACCCCGACCGTATGTTGAAACTCAAACCTGTCCGGAACTTTCTCAATCTTGAGGAGAACTTTCTAATTGATTACGATTGAGGTCATAAACTAAATTACGTACGGTCAGAGTCGAAGGAGGGGATATTTTACTATTACTAAAATAGAAGACTTCAGAATACTAATATTAGAATATATATTAGAATAATAACAATGAACTTTATGTACAGTTCATGGAACTTTTATTATTCTTACTAATAAATGGGATTTAAGACTCGGTCTCTTGAATCGACTTACTGGACCTCTTTGGTTAAGTAACTTTGACTCTGTCAAAGACAAAATGTTTTACTAAAAAAATTTAAAGAAATATTGAGAGTTAGTTCATGAGGCTTTGTTCCGTTAATTAAAGTTATATACATTTTCCAGAGAAACGTCTGATGTGACACCAGTAGTGGGGTGGTTCTACTGAGTATAAAAAAAAACCGTTCACGCACTAGGTTTTGTTTCAGTTTACCTATTTATACAGACCGTTACCCCACCGATCACGTCCACGGAACTATATTCTACGGCATTTATGAGACTTACTGGCTCGATCTTAACAATAGTGTCCAGGGAGACTTATGTACTCAAATACTGAAGAGGTTCAGTCTTTACCTACTTTGCTATATAGTTTGACGACCCCACTAAAATAACCTGAATGACACGGGAGTCGAGGTCCTCTTACCAGTCGGTAACCCTATTATGTACTCGGGTGAATTTTGGGGTTTATCCTCCAAAGTGGAGAATCCTTTATCTAAGCGAGGTGGGGGAGACGGAAACGTTCATCATAAGACAACCTTTTCACGTTTGTTCGAAAATCTTTAGTCCGGGAACTACCGACTTAAATTCAACTCTATATCGATATTCTAAGTGTAGGTAAAGGAAGTTAGGTAGAATTCTTTGACCAAATCTTTGAGCATCGACGTCGGAGGAGACCGTATGTTTTGTAAGTTTAAAGGTAGAAAAAGAGGGGTGATTTCGACATGTATAACAGAAACATAGTAGTTCCTCTTCCGTCTCGACACTACATTCCCATTAACGAAGATTGAGATCGTGGTATGCCCTCCAATCTGGAGGGGTCCCATGGTACCTCGTCTCCAAAATTTGAGGTTGTCCGCACGTGTACAGAGTCACACACTTCGAGCACTTTGGAAACGGGGGTAATGTGTCTACCCGTACGACACAGAGACCCTGAAATTTACCGAGTAGGTTTCAGAGATCTTCGTCACTTGGTTCCTTGTTGTGGACCTCGTTCTACTCATGACGACAAACTTTCTTCTCTCGAACTCAAGTCGAATTACTACTCTACTCTTATTTTCTCGGTTCTGCCGTTCTCTCGGGAAACGTGGGCGTCGACTTTAGTCGCTGGACCGGGGTGTGACCCCGACCGACGAACTTCCTTTGGTGGGTCTACCCACAGTCCAGATTCTGACCTCCGACTAGGGTGTCGTTTGGGTCGGAAAGGTCCAGGACTCGGGGATCCTCTGGTGCAGGAGGGGGTGGGAGAGTACAGTCACCTCTGTGACACCTTTTCTCACGGGCGGAGAATCTTTATGGGTATGACTCGACGCGATCCTCGGTAAAATCTTTACTGACATAATTAACCCGAATTAAGTAAGGAGAGACTCGAGAGACGTCTACCCACATTTCTCGAAGAGAGACTCCAGTGTCTCTCAGTCTGTAAATCTCCAAAACGGTTCCCCCTTTTTTTTTTCTTTTTGATCTTATAAAAAAGGGATTAATGGTTTTAATGACATTAAGTCTCTTATTATACTTTGTCGACCAGTAGACAAGTCTTCTGTTATAGTGTAGTAGTATATTTTAGTTACACTCGGTCCTAGGGACTTAACGGATAAGAACGGACGTAATTGAGTGTCAACCTGGTTTATTATCCTTATTATCTAATAGAAGATGCATACCCGGTGTCGGAAAGAAACAGTAGACCACATAAAATGTCGACCTTTAAAAGTGTTGAAAATTGGTCATTTTGTCTTTTCAGTAAACTTCTGAAAGATATACTGTTATCGGTGAAGAAGACGTTAACACTCTTCTGCTGACCATTAAAAAGAGTTAAAGGAATCTATTCCCACTAAGCTTTCAGAGTTCACTTCTCTATCATACTTTTAGGATCTAGAACGGTGAAGACTCCAGACCCTATAAGGGGTACGGAAACATTTCATTCTCTCCCCACGTTGTATCCGTTCTTCACTCCCTCTTTCAGACGACTTGTCTCTGGAAGCAAGACCACGGGGCGTTATCAGTCCGCCCCTAAAATTTTACTAGAGATCTGTCTGTAGAGATACTCTCAGGTTTCTAAACAAGCGTTGTGGTTATCTTTTATGGTTCTTTATCTGATCTTTGAAGACGGTCGTAGTGTCCACGTCCTCGTGTCCGAATCTCATCCCCTCCGTCTCGTTGTCCTGACGTCAACATTTATAGGGTGGTCTTTCTACTCTTAGTTCGCACGACTGCACTTCGGAGACAGTGTGTTCAGAGTCCTCTCCCACGTTCACTCCCGTCTCGGTCCTTTACCTCCACTCTCTTTGACTCCCAACCTTTAAGTTCCCTCTAGTCTCCACTTACATACAAGTAACACCTGTGTTTCACTACCTTGTCCTAGTGGGTAACACCAACGGCTCGTGGAGGTGGGAGTCCTACTTTGGGTCTTGGCGGACTTGAACATGGAAGAGGGTGCGTCTGTCAGTGTGGGGGACCGGGACCCGGGGACGGGTGACTTTTTGACTCCTAGTACGGTAACAAATGGACTTTAGAAAGAGAACATGCCCACAGACTTTCCGATGTCACTAGTGACACATATGAACTGGGGTCACATATTGTTTCTTTATGTGAATATTACGTCTGAGTAAGTACCTTTCCGCACGAGGGTGGAGAACCTTCCAGTCAGGTGAACCCAGTGACGGACCGACGACGTCTTCTGTCAGAAATGAACCAACGGAGCTTATCCCGTCTTGGGTTTACATTAACGTCTCTCTTAAGTGTCCTAGGTGACAAGGATTTTTAGATTTGAAATTCTTAGTACTTTTGTCGGACTTCCCAAGGGTCTCTTAGTATCAATCCTACGAAGATTCCGTCTGAATCGTTCATTTTTGTTTTCTACTGGTCCATTTTATAACAAATCAGTTTTTGGTTTGAGAATAAAATAGTGGTTATGAAGAAAATAACTTCTTAACAACTAAATGTCATAACACAATCAAAGTCCACATGTCGTTTCACTAAGTCGATATGTATATGTACATATATAGATATAGGAAAAAAGATAAGAAAAGGTGATATCTAATAGTATTCGATAATTTATATTAAGGGACACGATATGTCATTTGGGAATAGATAAGGTACATACCATCACACGTAGATAATTAGGGTATAAGGGTTAAATAGGGAGGGGTCGTGAGGGAGGCCATTAGGATTCAAACAAAGAAACAGACATATAGACAGAGACAAAACATTTATTCAAATAAACATGATGAAAAATCTAAGGTGTATACACGACACGACACGAATCAGTGGGTCAGAACAGTCTGAGGAACGTTGGGGTACCTGACATCGAGCGGTCCAAGGAGACAGGTACGCCAAGAGATCCGTTCTTATGACCTCACCTAACGGTTCGGGATTGGGTTCCTAGTTTTGGTCCAGAGGACGTAAAGTCCACCTAAGAAATGGTCGACTCGGTGGTCCCTTCGGGTTCTTATTACTTCACCCATCGGATCAGGGAGAGGTCCCCTTGAAGGACTGGTCCTTAGGTTCGGCCCAGAGGACGTAACGTCCTCCTAAGAAACGGTCGACTCGATGGGTCCCTCGGGAAGGTGTTTATTCATTATAATATCTTATAAACAGTAAAAGATAACTGAAGTGTATTATATCATTAGACATCCGAGTAGGTACAATGACGTTTACCGTAATAAAATAGAAAAGTACCTAGTTATTACAAGACGACATATATGTGTGACGTAGCAATAGGTCAGTAGACAGCTACCTGAACTTCAAACGAAGGTACAGAACCGACAACGCTGATCACGATGACACTTGTAATCCTACGTACGTAGAAAAAAATCGTAAAAGTAGAAAAAATCTATGTACGGGTCCTCACCCGAACGACTTAGATAAAAGTCCTGAACTCCTCGGAGGTATGATAAAAGGACTATTTAAAAATTAAAATCAACAACAACAAGTCAATGAGTCGGTACAGGTTAGAAACGCTGGGGTACCTGACGTCGTGTGGTCCGAAGGGACAGGAAGTGATAGAGGGACTTAAACGAGTTTGAGTACAGGTGACTCAGTCACTACGGTAGGTTAGTAGAGTAGGAGACAGCAGGGGAAGAGGAGAACGGAAGTTAGAAAGGGTCGTAGTCCCAGAAAAGGTTACTCAACCGAGAAGTGAAGTCCACCGGTCTAATAACCTCGAGGTCGAATTCGTAGTCAGGAAGGTTACTTATAAGTCCTAACTAAAGGAAATCCTAACTGACCAAACAAGAGGAACATCAAGTTCCCTGAGAGCTCTCAGAAGAGGTCGTGGCGGTAAGTTTTCATAGGTAAAAAGTCACGGGTCGGAAGAAACACCAGGTTGAGAGTGTAAGTGTGTACTGATGACCTTTTCGGGGTGTGTTTATTAAACGATTGTATTCAGACATGATTTATGAGTACCGAGTTTCACACTTATATAATCACCCGTCGTAATAATGTGTGACGGAAAGTACAATCTTTGGATAAAGGACCCCTGCTCAAACCTGCACTTCTTATACGTATGGGGAGAGGGGTTCTGGACCGAGGGAACCGCGATTGGATCGGGACCGTCGAGACGGTAGACAGACAGTCGTCGATGGGGACACATAGACGTTTGTGCTCGACCGGGATCTACCGTCAGTACCACTACGTAGAAGTCTACACTGCGGGTGGTTGGAAAGGTTTAAACTTTGGGTTGACCTCCCGGGGTTTGAAAGTACGACTGCCGACAGTTGGAGTCACCGGACCACGTGACCCTACTTCAACGTCTTGGACGTTTAGTGTTCGTGTGGGGACAGAGAGAAAACAGGGGAAGTCTACGTTTGGTTCCTTGAGGTAAAGTTTGTAGTTTAGAGTTTAAGAGAGAATTTCTTTTCTTCTTTCGGATCGTCTCTCTTGTCTAAGACTCTCTCTCTCCAATTCGATTGGTTGGGGACGTCGGACTTTTAGGAGACACGAAACACGAACTTGGTGACTCCCGTTGACTTTCAACTTTTAAGACACACTTAGCCGAGGAAGAGTTCACTTTTATGTGTGTATGTGTGTGTGTGTATGTGTCATAATAGGACCATCATGGTGTTGTATCGTCGTAAATCAGTTGAGGTAAAAAAAAGATTAATTATTTGAAATAAAAAATCTTCCCAAAGTCCAAGTGTCGTTTTAATGTGTATTTCACGTCTTTGAAGAATATAACCGGGTCAGAGACGAGTCGGAGGGTGTGTTGGTTGTAAGGGGTGATTTTATTACCATGTAAACAATGTTACCCACTTGGACATTGGGTTTCACCACCCCGGGGTCGAGTGTCGAGTTTTCGGTTGCTTCTCCGGTCCAACCACCTTTCCTTTCGAACGAAATAAGACCTACGGTCGTTGGTCACTCCACCGTCCCTCCGTCTAAGGACGAGTTTCCGGTTGACGGAGGGGTGGCTGTTAGTCCCTCGTTCCCGAGAACATCTGTCTCCCTCCCCCAATGGACGTCTTTATCGTGTCAGTCGGGACTGTCAGTAGAACTTTAACCACCAGACTCGTCGTCGTAGAACTTACGAAGTTCATCAATTGGAAGTTAGACTCCTCGTCAAACGAGGGTAAAGGACTTCTGGTCAAGAACCTCAACACCGTCAAATACAATCCAGTAGTACATCAATTGAAGAAGTGCACCGCCCTCAAAGTCATAGCTATTCCGTCGAGTGTCTTTTACCGGGTCTTATAATAGATATCGGGAACTCCTTCTTGATTTCCAGAAACTAAAAGGAATTACTGATGTGATAATAATAAATCGGAACAAACTGACAAAGGGAGACAAAGACGTAAAAGAGTGAAGACACTAATTTAAATAAGAAATCGATCAAAAAGGTGTCTGTTTTCCGTCCAACTCCCGTAGCTCTCCTCCCCGACATCCTAGGACGAGGTAAAGTTCGGACATACCTATTCAGAAACAGTGGGTCTCAAATACCAGACGGGGTAGGGAAGTGGAGATCTACGACCGCTAGTGATTAGAAAAACGAAGGAAAAAGTCGTACAGTATATCAACCTTTATATCTCAGACATCGGAAAAGTACTGAACTGTCGAACAAAGAAAACCTACGAGTTACTATAACGGACCTACATGATGACAAATAAATAAGTAAGGGAATGATTTTCCGTAGAACCACCGAAGGTTCAAAACCGTTGATACTTATTTTTGATAATATTTTTAGTTGTACGTCCGAGAACCTACCTGTATCAAAAGTTAAGTAAACCCGTTTATATTTCCACGTACTAACGGCCCCCGGTCGCACTCCTTGAGGCGGGTACCGTTTCCAGTACTCCTTCCTCCGACCCGTATGCGTTTCCGCACTAGTTCGGAGTCCTTTGGGGGACAAGGGCTCGTAGATGGGGTTTTGGTCTCAGACAAAATACGAGAGTGGATGTGGAGACTGAAATACCCCCCGAGAGGGGGTATTGGTAAAGAGAGTCTCTTCCTTAATTGAACGTCGAGGTTCAGTTATTTTTAAGGACCCACACTGTTCTCACAAAGTTGAATGCTTGAGGAGACTTCCAATAGATCGGACGGACATATCCAAGAAGGTCGGTGTACACTAACAAATGTTGGGGGGTTGACACTCTCCGTGTTCTACGAAATTTTGAAAGATTTATGTCTGAGAAAACTCTTCAATCTTTTAATAATCATATCATATCACCCAACTAATCTTTAATATAACCACTTCCCAAAAAAGTAAACAGCACGGTTAGTAATGACGATTAAGGGACGGGACCAACACTGTTCCCACAGAGTCCAGTTTGGAGAGACGACTGTCTGATCGAACACACTGTTGGAGAGTTGGTATTTGTCGTGTCTCTCAAACCTCATAATCGTATCCCGAAAAAAGTAACTACTCAGTTTCTAACGGTAGTCCGGAGGTATAGGATTCCGTGGACCCTTATATAATTAGTTACATAAACCTTATATCTTTTCCTTTATATCATCAAAAACTACAATCGTTATGATCTGAAAAACTCAATTACTTAAAAGAAAAAATAATATCTGGTGATATGAAACAATATTTAGTGACACAGGAACGATAAGTTTTTACATTGAAATAGTGATAGAATTCTGATTTGTCTAGGATTCCCTTCGTAACCACTTCCCAAAAGTAAACAACCCGACCACAAATGACGATTTAGAGGTATAAGGGACGGGAATATTACTTATATTGATCGTATATCCTCTTTATTCATAATTGGAAATTCTAATTAGTACAATTTGGAATCCAATTCATTTAAGGAAAGAACGAACATTGAGTGATGTGGGAGTGGAATATCCTTACGTTGAAATAAACCTCCCACCACGGACTAAATCCTTTTTTTTAGTGGGGACCTTTTTATTCAAAAGACCAATTGACTGGCCATAGTCTTTCCCGGTATTTTACAGTCGTCTGGAGTACCGGTTTTCTACTACATTTTTGGGTATTCTGGAAACATATTAAAATATACTTCGTGGACTAACACTGTTCCCAGTCCAGACGACTGGGGGCACACTGAGAAATAAGTAGGGATACATATTGTTTTCCATATATTTGTTTGGACTTTTTATTTCTTTAGCCTAGTCAAAGGCCTTTCTGACTAATGGGGTACAGCGAAGAAAGAACGAGGGGCAAAAAGACCGACTTAAGGGTAGACCTCGTACCTACGATAAGGTGCATTTGGTTCAATAAGTCGGAGAAAAAGAGTTGATTAAAAGGATGATGTGATAGGCAAAGATTAGAGAGATATATAGACATTAATTTATACATAAAAAGGTTCCTGTGGCTGAGGCAGGGGTGGAAGCTTAGTGGGACCTAGGTGGTCCCGACCTGGGGCCGTGTACTAACGATCCAACATGACATTCTTAATAAATCAAAACANGACTAAGGGGGTACAGCGAAGAAAGAACGAGGGGCAAAAAGACCGACTTAAGGGTAGACCTCGTACCTATGATAAGGTGCATTTGGTTCAATAAGTCGGAGAAAAAGAGTTGATTAAAAGGATGATGTGATAGGCAAAGATTAGAGAGATATATAGACATTAATTTATACATAAAAAGGTTCCTGTGGCTGAGGCAGGGGTGGAAGCTTAGTGGGACCTAGGTGGTCCCGACCTGGGGCCGTGTACTAACGATCCAACATGACATTCTTAATAAATCAAAACATTCTTGGACAGTTTAAAAGAACGTTTCATCGACACGGTAAACCTTAAGGGTAGTGGTCACTTCCTCCCAAGGACGATGGGACATAAGAACGGTCATAAACCATAACAGTCACAAAATCTAAACCCGGTAAGATTAAGAGTCACTATAAGGTAGAAAACAATTTCATATCAACGACATGGTATATATTTATATGTCCACATGTTATACCACTAAGTTTTAAAAATTTTCAACATGAGTTGAGTGTTAATAATATTTTATTACCGAAAAAAGGAACACAGCATATCGTATGGGAACGTCGAATACAATACGGATTATCAAACATGGAGAACGAGGCGACGGAATGTGACGAGGAAGGGGGAAGGGAGAGGGGTGACCATTGGTGCTTAAACAAGATATGTAGACACAAACGAAGGAAAAAACAATATAAGTGATCAAAAAACATAAAAAAATATAAGGAAAAACGAAAGACGGTAAGTTGTGGATAAGTACTACTTTTAAGAGTCATTTGGTCTTTGAACTCCTTGAAGGAGTTAATCGATTTTTTGCAGGCGTTTTTTATATTTGAGTTTCTAAAGGACGTTTCTAATCCTTGTTCAGTTCTTACTCAGGAGAACGGTGACGAAAACATGTTTTATGACTTTCAGGATCAAATACGTTTTCATTTATTTCCCATGTCATACGGGGGAGATATGTTTACTCAAAGTAAAGTTTTGGTGTAAACATTCAGCTTAAACAAACATTTAGAATGTTTCGGATGATCCATGGGTTAGTCGACATATCATGACATGACGTTATCCAAATATTGTGAAAAGTGTGTTTATTATACATTTTTTGTTTGTGTTTTTAATTTTATAAATTTAGAATGTCATGGAATTTTTCAAGTCATCATGTCATGTCGTCGACCGTATGTCCCCGACCGTAACTCACTTGCCCCTCTTCTCAGTAACTGACCTCCTCCCTTTCCTCCACCTTCTACCGTCTCGACTTCCTAGTGGTCTTTATCCCTACCTCCCGTTCGACGTTACGACGAGTATGGACTGCAATTACCACGTCCAAGACCAGGGAATGACCTTGGTCTACGTGTAAACACAGAAACTTTCAGACGTTAAACTTCCAAACACGATCTCCTGAATGATAGATATATAACCCCTTCTTCTTTACTTTGACAGAAACAAGTGTCTACCTTATTAGTAGATACGCATTTTAGATTTTCTTACCTGTCTTGAGAACCTTTATTAATCACTAATATGTTCCAACGTCCTATGTTCCAGTTATATGTTTTGGGTTAACAGTAAAAATGTAAGGTCGTTACTTGTGTACCCTAAACATTAACTTTTTTTTTTAGTAGTAAATGTAATCATTAGTTTTTTCCCTTTATAGAGACATATTCGAATCATGTTTATACATGTGTGAGATATGTTATTTTTAATATTTTGAGACTTATTTCTATATTTGTTCTTATTTTAGTTATCTTTCAATAGGGTACAAGAAACTATCCTTCTGATCTATAAAATTCTACAGTCAAAAGGGTCGAACTAGATATCTAAGTTGTGCTAGGAATAATTTTAGGGTCTTTTAATAAAACAACTATAATTGTTTGACTGAGATTGTAAATGTCCCTCTCCGTTTTCTGGGTTTTTCACTTGAGTCATAACTTCCTTTTCTTGTTTTAGTCTCTTGACTGTGATGGACTGAAATTCTAAATGGTATTTCAATGTCATTAATTCTATTACACCAAAACCCCTTTCGTCTCTGTTAGTCTAGTTGTCTTGTCTTCTCTCTGGAGTCCTCATCTCGGGTACTTATGTCAGTTGACTAGAACCCGTTTCCTTGTTCTTATTAGAGAAGTCGTTTACCACGACCTTGTTGACCCGTACGTGTGTGTTTTCTTACTTAGATCTGTGTCTTGAATGTGAGAAGTGTTTTTAATTGACCTTTACTCAATTTCTGGATTTGCATAGTGATTTTTTACATGTTGAGGACCTTCGATCGTATCCTCTTTCGGATCTACTTGAACCAATATATACCGTTACTGAAAAGTCTATGTTGTGACTTCAGTAATTACTTCCTTTAAAACCATTCGACCTGAAGTAATATCAATTTTTGAAGACGGGACACTTTCTCCTACCCTTCTATTGCTCTTATACTCAGTGTCTGACCCTCTTTTATAAAGGTTTTGTAAAGGTTTAGACTATTTCCTGTCAACAGATTCTATATGTTTCTTGAAATTTTAAGTCCCTAAATGACCACCGAGTCAACCATTTCTTAGGTGGACGTTACACCCTCTGGACCAAAGTTAGGGACCCAACCCTTCTAAGGGAACTCTTCCCTTTCCGATGGGTCTGGTCATAAGACCGGACCTCTTAAAGTCCCTGATATGGCAGGTACCCCAACGTTTCTCATTCTGTGATGACTCGTAGAAAGTGAAAGTGAAATTTTAAGTTGTTATTCTTTTACTTCTTGAGATAAAATTTTACCCGTCTTCCTTCGAGTAGTTTCTTATATATCCCTACCGTTAACTCGTGTACTTTCTTACACGTTGAAGTCTGCAGTTATCGCTTAACGTTCATGTAAAATTCTACTCAATAAGTATCTGTAACGGATGATTAGGGAATTGTCGGTATACTCAACGTTTACAACAGAGGGTGAGTCATCCATCGAAAAACAAAACGACTACCAAAGGAAACGACACGGTCCGAAATTTCAAATTTAACCAGGGTAAACGAATGAAAACGATAAGAAAGGAAATCCTCTGTCTAAGTCTTTTTATAACGACACTAAATATAGATTCTCACAAGACGGAGACAAAAAAGGTTCTGAAAATATCATAGACTAGAATGTAAATCTAGAATTTAGGTAACACTCGAATAAACACACACACCACAATCTCTTACAGGATTAAAGTAAGAGAAAGTACATCGCCAGGTCTTCCCTGGTGAATGTCTTCCCTGATATATAAGAACGAGGGAAACAGGATATCATTAACTGATATTCACACATCCAAATAAAGACTCGATAGATAAGACAAAGTAGTTAGATGTAAAGATAAAAACACGGTAATAACAAAACTAATGACATCGAAACATCATGTCAGACTTCAGTCCCTCGTACTAAGGAGGTCGAAACAAGAACGAACTCCTAGAAAACGTTAAGTACCAGAAAATACAAAGGTGTGTTTAAAATGATAATAAACAAGATTAAAACACTTTTTACGAGAACCATAAAACTATCCCTAACGTAACTTAGACACCTAACAGAACCTACCTTACCAGTAAATTTGTTATAACTCAAAATGTTAGGTCAGGTTCTTGTGACAGATAGAAAGGTAGACAAACACAAAAGAGGTTAAATAAAGTCGTCATAGAATATCAAAAGACTCATGTTCAGTAAATGGAGGAATCCATCCAAATAAGGATCCATAAAATAAGAAAAAATATACCACCGTTTACTCTAATAAAGGAATTAAAGAGGAAAACGATCAAACAACAATAACATGTCTTTGCGTTGTCTGAATGTTGAGTTGTAGTTTTTTTTTACTGACCCAATTTTTTACCCGTCTTCTTGACTTATCTGTAAAAAAGTTTCTCCTCTATGTCGACCGGTTCTCTGTGCACTTTTCTATTGGTCGTAGTGATTAGTAGTCCCTTTACGTTTAGTTTGGGTTTTACTCTGGTGGAGTGTAGACAGTCTGTCCAACAGTAGTTTTTATTATGTTTATTATGTCCAACCTCATTCCGTTGTAAACACGTCACAACTATCCTTACATTTAATTACGTCGGTGACACGTTTAGTTATACCTACAAAAAATTTCTTGATTTTTATCTTCATGGTGTACGTCCAGTTCTTCGTTGTCAATCTTGACCTGTACCTTGTCGTCTGACCAAGGTTTGACCCTTTCCTCATGTAATCCGACATATATCAGTGGGACGAATAAATTGAATATACGTCTCATGTAGTACGTTTTACGACCCGACCTACTTCGTGTTCGAGCTTAGTTCTAACGGTTCTCTTTCTAGTTATTGGAGTCTATACGTCTGCTATGGTCGGACTACCGTCTTTCCCTTCTCCTAGATTTCTCGAGAACTACTTTCACTTTCACCTCTCACTTTTTCGGCCGAATTTCGAGTTGTAAATTTTCTGATTCTAGTACCGATGGACAGGACAGTGAAGTACCGTTTATCTACCCCTTTTATCTTTATCACTGTCTAATAAAGGGACCCGAGGTTTTAGTGACGTCTACCACTCACGTCGACATTTTAATTTGTGTAAACAGGGAGCCTTCTTTTCGATACTGTTTGGATCTCTCGATAATTTTTCGTCTTATATAATGGTATACATTTTATCTATCGGTTGTCCTTAAACCACATACCGAGTCCTTTGAGTTTGTCCCCGAGATATCCCTACACTACCCCTCCCTTTACCCTCCCTCAGAGTTTTCCCTCCCCTATATACATATGGATTCCGACTAAGTCAGACAGACGGGAGACTAGTGGAGAGAGTCACGGATGGTAGAATGAATCCAAAGTGCATGGAACCTGTACCCCAGAGAGAAGTGTCGACAAGGTCGTTTCGTGCCGACGGTGGACACTGGAGGCCACGTCCCATCGATTAGAGTCGGCACGACGCCGACGCCACGAACACGCGGTGACGTCGGTGTTCCTTTTCCTCATGCAGTTCCGACGTATAACAGTGGGACGAATAAATTGAATATACGACTTATGTAGTACTCTTTGCGACCCGACCTACTTCGTGTTCGACCTTAGTTCTAACGGTCCTCTTTATAGTTATTGGAGTCTATACGTCTACTGTGGTGCGAATATCGTCTTTCACTTCTTGATTTCTCGGAGAACTACCTTCACTTTCTCCTTTCACTTTTTGAACCGAATTTCGAGTTGTAAGTCTTTTGATTCTAGTACCGTAGACCAGGGTAGTGAAGTACCCATTATCTACCCCTTTGTCACCTTTGTCACAGTCTGAAATAAACCCCCCCCGAGGTTTTAATGACGTCTACCACTAACGTCGGTACTTTAATTTTCTGCGAATGAGGAACCTTCCTTTCAATACTGGTTGGATCTGTCGTATAATTTTTCGTCTCTGTAATGAAACGGTTGTTTACAGGCAGATCAGTTCCGATACCAAAAAGGTCACTAGTACATACCTACACTCTCAACCTGACACTTCTTCCGACTCGTGTCTTCTTAACTACGAAAACTTGACACCACAACCTCTTCTGAGAAACATCAGGGAACCTGACGTTCATCCAAGTTGGTCGGTTAGGATTTCCTTTAGTCAGGACTCACAAGTAACCTTCCTGATGTAACTTCGACTTTGAGGTTATGAAACCGGTGGACCACGCTTCTCGACTGAGTAAAAAATTTTGGGACTACGACCCTTTATAACTCCCATCCTCCTCTTCCCCTGCTGCCTCCTACTGAACCAACCTAACGTAGTGACTGAGTTACCTGTACGTAAACCCATTCGAGGTCCTCAACCACTACCTGTCCCTCCGGACCGTACGACGCCAAGTACCACAACGTTTCTCAGTCTGTACTGACTCGTTGACTTGACTTGACTTGACTACCGACTAAGTACAACTCCAAACTGTCTTTTGTCGTTTTAAGACATTTCGATAATAGGAAGTTATTTTTTATTTAAGTAAAAAATTTTTTCGTCTCTGTAGTGAAACGGCAGTTTCTAGGTCTATCAGTTTCTATACCAAAAAGATCATGAGTACATACCTACACTCTCAACCTGATATTTCTTTCGACTCGTGGTTTCTTAACTACGAAAAATTGACACCATGACCTCTTTTAAGAACTCTCAGGGAGCCTGTCGTTCCTCTAGTTTAGTCGGTTAGGATTTCTTTTAGCTAGGACTTATAAGTAACCTTCCTGACTACGATTTCAACGTCGAGGTTTTGAAACCGATGGACTATACTTCTCGGTTGAGTAACCTTTTCTGGGACTACGACCTTATTAACTCCCGTCCTCTTCTTGAACCCGTGTCTCCTACTCTACCGACCTACTGTAGTGACTGAGACACCTGTACTCAGACTTGTTTGAGGTCCTCTGTCATTTTCTGTCCCTTCGGACCGTACGACGTTGGGTGTCCCAGCGTTTCTCAGTTTGTACTGACTCACTGACTTGTCATTGTTTCACAACTTAAATCGGTTCAGGAAAAAACATAGATAACTATACTAGTACACTAAAAGTGAAACATCTTACAACTATAGTACCTTTTGTTATTAACTAAAAAAGTTTACAACTCGGTTGAAACGTATAAACCCTATTAAAGGTGAACAAGAACCTCATATTAAACAAAATATGTGAATTTTTGAAATAAAAGAATATAAAACAACTTCTAAAAACGTAGACATAAGTGCTTTTATAACCAGACATCAAAAGAATATGACAGAAGACAGACTAAAATCATGATCCCATTATGATCGTAGTCTTACATAATCTTCATCGGAAAGACAAAGACAAAAGACCTCCTATAGTTTACTTTAACGATAATAAAAGGGGAATTTAGAAACCATCTTAAGTGATCAATTGAGTGAACAGACCACGAAAGACAAACCTTCCACTAATCAGTCGGAACGACGTTACAGGTAAGTTCAAACGAAAAAAAGAACACACTGAAAACCGTCGAACACAGAAAGTTCCTTAACCAAGTAAAGTACATCCGATAGTTTAAACACTCGTACGTTAATAAATGATATTAAAATAATATTAGAGCACTAGATTAAATAAAGGAAAAAAGTAAAAACTATAATCATTAAACATAGTGGAGAGAAAATTAAAATTAAGAATCATACCGATCTCTCAATAAATAAAGTAACTGAAAAAGTTTCTTAGTCGAACACCAAAGTAACTAAAAGAGATACACGAGAATGAAAATTTAAGTAACAAAAGGTAAGACTAAAAATAATAAAGAAAACAAGAGGAATAAAAACGTATTAAAAGAGAAGAAATGATCAAAGAATACCACGTTCGAATCTAATAACTAAAATCTGATAAGAAAGGAAGATTATATACGTCGGTTTCGATATTTAAAAGAAGATTCGTCACAAAAGTGACATAGGGTGTTTAATATACGAGATAAAAGTAAAACAAAGTTTGTAAAATTTTAAAGGGAACTCTAAGGAAAAAACTGTGTAAATCTTTATACGACAAATTAGAGATTCGTAAACCCCTAAAAAGTCCATAAAAAGACAATAACTAAAAAATCGAATTAAGGTGACACCAGACTCGTGTCTGTAACATATTAAAGATAAAACGATTAAACAATTCCATATAAAAACCGGGTCTCCTGTTAGGTAGAACCATTAACAAGGTACATTCGAACTGTTTTTACACATTAGAAGGAAACAAGCAACTTCATCAGTTATCCACATTTAATATTGGTCAACTAACTACCACGACAACTCTAGTTAATACGGAAATGACTAAAAGACAGTCGATCTAGACAGGCAAAGGATGTTTCTTCCTACTTTGTAAGGTTGATATTATCACCTCAGTAGAGAAAGAGGAACGTTAAGATAATCAATCAAAAACGGAGTATACAAAACTGTGACGATAGTTTACGTGTGTGTAATTCCTAATAATACAGAAGAACCTCATTACTAGAGAAATAATAATATATTACAGGGAGAAATAATAATACATTACAGGGAGAAATAGGGACTGTTAAAAGGAACGAGACTTTAGACGAGACTATAATTATAACGACGTGAGTGAAAGAAACCAATCCTCACGGTCACACCATATAGAAAGACGTATGTAAATGAAAGTTTGATATATATAGAATCATTATATAACCTAAAGAATATCTGTCGTATGTCAACCCTTGATATGTTCTCTTGAAAAGAGACTACTAAATGATACTCCTACACCATCTCAGGACCGTCCTTGTCGGTATGTCAACACCCTTGCGTACTGACCGGAGCTGGGACCTCAACCCTTGGGAACCAAGTGGAGTTGACCAGGAGGTCGTTAAATAGTGAATGTCGAGTCCACGAGGCCAGGGCGAGGACCACAGACGTCTCTGATCGCAACTATTCAACACTAGGAAACAGGGGCGGTATCCTGTCTTGATTTCTTGTTTCACCCATTAATTTATCAATTAGTGACTTCCCAACATACATCTTTCATTTCATACGCTCTGGGAGTTCTTTCGTCCGAACGAACCGTTGTTTTGGTTCGTTGTCTTCGTACACTGTGCGGGGGTTTGTTTTTTGGTGCTTCTTCTTTACTCTGGGTGTGGGACGGGCCGCTCGAGCCATTCAATGAATCGGGAGACCGTACGAGGAGACGTGTGTGGTTTTTGTTTGTATATCCCCTTTCCACTATAATATGACTTTGGAATCCACCAAACGGTATAAAGACATATGCAAAGACGCAAATCGAAGGTGTCACGGTATTGTCAGAACCAGCCCGGTACATTCCCGTTTTTGAGAGGACGGGTTGTCATCCTCACTTACGACCTTCTGAACTACCTACTTCTTCTTCCACCAGAAGAGGGGGAGGGGTGAAAGCAAATGAATACTTTTACATCGGAGGGCTCAGGAACCCCGTCGAGGAGGAACGGATGGGTGAACTTAGAGAGTGTTCGTAGGATACGATTTGTTGAAGGAATGGACAGTGATACGGAGAGCGACTTGAGAAAGACGCGACTCTGTCTTCTAGGGTTCGAGTAAAGTCCTAGGGTGCTCAGGACTTTACGCAAGACGGCACAGTGGACGGATAGTCAAGGACGTCAAAACCCCCGCCTCCAAAAGGGACGTTAAAGTGAAGAGACTGTCTAGGTTCTTCTCGACGATCCAAAAAAAAAAAAAGTTAAACGAGTCGAAAGATAGACACTAACTTTACCTCCCGACAACAAATTCGAGGAATGTACGGTCTGGTGTTCCGTCTTCAGGAGAGGAGTCAAGAAAAATTCCAATTTCTGATACACTTTTTGTGGAGTATAATTTTTTTTTTAAGAGAATTTTATAACTAATGAGACACTGAGTCACACCGGATAGATTTCAGGAATTCTCTCTTTTTAACGAGACACGAACTCGTCCCTTTTAACTGATAAGGTTGTAGGAAATATCGAAGCAAATTATTTTGTACTCGTGACGGTGTCGAAAGGACAGAGGTAGAAATGTATTTGACGTCTTTTGCGTCTCAATCTCGGCAACGTAGTTCATCGAGGGAGAACCGAATCTAAAGTCCGTCTCCGGAGAGAGGGTCCGAGTAGAAAGTTTACATGAGTAAAGAAAAGGGGGGTATCATTACTAAATAAAGAATATTAAACGGAGTTCAGAAAACACGTTTATCCAGACCATATTTATCGGTAGTAGAAACTTTTTCGTGCAAGAGTAAAATTTTATCAGAGACCTATTCTTCTCAAGAAGTTCTTCTATGAAGTTATTTCGTCACCACTAAGACCTCTGTATTTGTCTCTCAGAAGAGACGAACATCCTTGGTAGTCTTCCACTTCCAGAGTAGGGTCTTTAATCTCACTCAGATCGACTCCGACCCGGTGTCTACTCTTAAATGTCTGTCCTCCCTTTTGAAACATCTTCCTGATTCGTCTCTGTAAAATAATTGACTGGAAATTTCTTCTTGGTCAAGTGATTCTTGTGAAAAATGATTTTCGGGGTCGCGGCCGTGATGACTTAAGGTACTAGACTACGTGAGGAGTCGCCCGTGCGACCTTGGACTCACGATTACCTGCGCCTGTCGTCACACTTACAGTTAAGACTAAGGGCCCTTTCGTGAAATCCTTCCCGCGGAACTACTCAGTCCCGAATTTTATTCGTGTTCCTCTCAGTCTCCTCGGGGTAAGAAGAGCCCGGAGGTCTTCCCGTGTCCGTCTAGGATCCGTGGATACCTCTATAGTCAGACCAAGGTCGAGGACTCCTCGGCGTCTGTACACAGGTGACCGATGGTCGGGACGGACGGCGATCGAAGGAATGGGTCGGAGCTCAGTCCTGAGATGGGATCTGTACCGGAGGCCGAACCGGTTCTCTGTGTGACAGAAACAAAATTTCATATTGTCTCCCCCTTTTTCAGTTTTGTGTGTGTCAATGTCAGTGGAAATGTCCGTGCGGGGACCTAAAATTACTTAGTGTTTCAATTTGTAGTAGATAGATTGAAAAACAGGAGAACTCGTCTTTACAATAAGAACGAAGTGTTGGGACCCACAACTCTGTAAGACAGAAGTTTATAAAAAGAGGAGACTACCCTACCAAGATCTTCCCGTCGGGGGTCTGGTGTCGGACGATCTTTACGTTTAGGAGACCGGGTGAGGGTCTGGGGTGACTTGGTCCTTGGGTCCCTGACTGTACTTTAGCCTCAACATCGACAGGAGGTTCTCCCAGTCTTGGAGAGGGGGACCTTCAAGACGAAGTCCATTTGGACGAGAGTGGGGAGGTAGAGTCTTACGAGGGTGAGGTCTTAAACGACGAGGGGTTTCCCCGTCAAGTGGTACTTCTGTTGGAGACTCTGAAGGGGGTGTACCGTCGAGGGGGAGAAGGTTGAGTCCATGAAACACCACTCACAGAGGGGAGAGACTACCACCCCAACTTACCTCTTAGTAGTTTAATTATTTCATTCAGGGACCGTATACTTGGTTAAGACAGGATTCTCGTACAAGTTTTCAAAGTAAATAAGTATTCAGGTTGTTTCAATCGGATCCATGGGTTGATTGTGTCTACCAATATATCATGACATGATACTTTCACTTCCAGTGAGTCAGTACAGACTGAGAAACCTGGGGTACCTGATACGTCTTGGGTACCCTAAGAGATCCGGTCTTATGACCTCAACCATCGGTAAGGGAAGAGGTTCCTTAGAAGGGTTTGGAACCCAGTTTGGGTCCATAGGGTGTAACGTCCACCTAAGAAACGGTTGACTCAGTGGTCCCTCCGGGTGACGTGACATTATCCAAACATTATGGAAAGTGTGTTTATTATGTATTTTTTTGTTCGTTTTCTACTTTTGTAAAAATTAGAATGTCATATCATGGAACCTTTCATGTCATCCTGTCATGTTGACCGTATATGTAGCTCACTTTTCCGTTCTTCTTAGTGACTGACCTCCCCCCTTCCTCCACTCTCTGTCATCTCCCCTTCCTAACAGTCGTTATCCTCTACCTCCCGTTCCACGTCAAAGTGAGTCAGGACTGAAACTGCCGTGTCCAAGACACGAACCTTATCTCTGCGACTTAGTAACGTGAGATAGGTCATGACATGTCACTTCACGTGTTTGCGTGTCGGTGAACGCCCCCTACGCACGTGTGTTGTCACATGCGGTCTGTGTACACGATTGAATACACTGACCTGTACTCTTCCGTACAAACGTAGAGACTTTCAAGTGTGGAACTTTCAGGCACACGTCACCAAAATGACACATACGTTTCGAGTGACTTGTGTCGTCTCCGAGTTATTTACCGGCAATAAAGGAACGTGGATTTACCGTTGAGTGAGGTCACAAGAACGGACCTCTTAGGGTCCCTGTCGTCTCGGACCACCCGACCGCAGATACCCCAGCGTGTCTCAGCCTGTGCTGACTTCACTGAATCGTCGAATTGTTTTCCTGATACGTCGGGGACAAGATAGGATTGACAGGATACCTACCAAGTTGTGGGTAGTGATTGAGCTAAATGAAGGGGTACTTCTACAGTATTACAGGGTTACTCTTAGACAGAGAGGAAAAACCTCGACGTCTTTATAAAAAAAGGGAAGATTATTTAGAACGAAACTAAACAACAGGATGGACACTGAAAGGAGAAAGTGAGGGGTCACTTTCGTGACGTCTTGGTCCTCGGGTGGTAGAGGTCGGGACCTCCTGGGGCCCCAGAAGGGGTCTCGTGAGTCTGGTGTCGTGTCTCCACAAAGGATTGTGGACGAGTAAACGTTACAAACGTCATGTTATGTTTCGACTTCGTCTACTGTCCAAAGACGAAGTTGGTGGAATAAAGAATAACCACTATCCTTCAGTCACCCAAAGGTACCCTGAGAAATCCGCGTATATAAAAGGTGAGACAGGATTCCTTCCCCTGGTTACAGGCCTTCGTACTTAGTGAGTTGACTCATGTGTCGTGACGGTACCCAGACTGCACAAGGGGTTTGTATCCAATTTCAGGATGATGGTCCTAAAGTTTTACGTCGACACCTAAGTCCCGGAAACTTCTCCACTGATGCAATTCAATCTGACTCGAGACATGCCACCCAGGATCAGGTTAGACTGACTACTAAGGTACTTTTCTCCTCGACTCCTGTGTCTGTGTATACCTCCCTCCTGGTGTACTCCTGTGCCCTTCTTCTGTCGGCAGATGTTCGGGCTCTCTCAGGAGTCGCCCTTGGTCGGTACGGGTGTGGAACTAGAGTCTGTAGGTCGGAGTCCCGAACCTTCTTGTCCGGAGACGAACAGTTCGGTGGGTGAGGCCATAAAACACTACCGTCGGGGTCCTTGGTCACGTCGAGAGAGGTTTCCGGGTCCCTGTGACTGGTGTGTGTCGTCCTGGGTCTCTGGTGTTCTGTCCGGGTTCGGAGGGTCCTCCCTCCCACCGACGCGTTCCACCCAGGAGGGTTAGACTGTCTTCCCTCCTTCGAGTCCCTTTTCTGTGGAGGTCCTCCCCGACCGTCGACGGTCCCCCTGTGGCGACCTTGGTGTCTCCTCAACGTCGTTCTCTACCGAGACCTCCGACGAGGGGCAACGGGGATAGACCGAAGGGTTGGTAAGACGAGTACCCCAGTAAACAGGAGCCCAGGGTGTCGGGTGGAAAGGGGTAGAGGTCTACACGGACGTAGAAGTTGTCTTCGGGGTGTCTGAGGGTTGTGGTTCAGTACGGGGTCCACGACGACCCCCGGGTCATCTCTGGTCCACACAGTCGTTCCGAAAATAGGTTTGAAGTGTAAGGAAGTAAGATCTCCGTTTCTCAGACGAAAGAGATCGAGGTACTCTTTGGGGTAGGAGAGTCGGAGGAGACCGAGAGAGACCCCCAGAGTCCGATACGAGGTGTGCACGACTCGGGGTGACGTTGGACCGACGGACACCCGGTGGACGCCGTTGGGCGGTAAGGGACCAAGTGGAAGGTTGTCTCGGGTGGGTCGGGTGTGAGTGGACACTACTCGACGTGCAAATACAGGGGTGTTTACGAATACCACTTCGGGATTGGGGTTGACCTACTGTACACGTCCCCTCCGGAAACCCTCAACTTTTCCAAGTCTGTTCGGGCTCTAGTACTCCGTCCCGGTATTACCCTAAACTCGGGAGTCTACCTCTCTCTCTCTGGTCTCGGGAAAGAGTAACGGGGTACACCTGGGTCTCTTAGTCCTTCAGCCCGGAGTGGTCTGGTCTGGAAGGTAGAACCTGTAGGTCGGGGTCTTGGTGTTCCTCACAGACCACAAATTCAGGGGCAGAAACCCCAACAGGAGCTTCGGTCTCTACTGTTTGTGTGAAGAGTGGATCCAGTAGTACGTGGGGACGGACAGGAGAGGATCTCCAAATAATGGGTAGGGAAAGTCCCGAAGGTCGTAGAAGTAGTCGGACCAGACCCAAGTCGAGACACGTGACCGGGACCTCTCCCCCTACCAGATACGAGTCACAGGGGTCAGGAGACCAGAAGTTTGGTTTCAGAGGTGGGGCACTGGGAGTTCGAGACTACTCCCTCCTAGAAGTAAGGGAGAACCGTCGGTGGGAGTAGCGGACGAAAACCTGGTTAGAACTGGGTGGACTTCACCCCACTTTTCACGACTCACGGTTGACTCTCGGGGGTGATGTACGAAAGTCTCCGACATGTAGAAAGGCGTCTGACCACTATCTCAATGAACCTGACACCTACCCCTTTATGTAGTTTGGTTACGGTTTCCCTCTTTTGTTCTAGAAGTTATTAGGGTGGTCAATCTGGACCGTACCAGTGAGACCGATGGGATCTCCTCCCTTCGAATATTTTCCGACCTTTCTTGTTACTCCAGAATAGAGTCTAGTTTCTGCCGGAGCTGGAATCGTTATAGAATTAGGCATCATAAAGACAAAAGTCTTTCCCTTCTTTAAAGGCTCGTTCTGACGTACGGTAGGGGTCCGAGGACCAGGTGAAAGAACAGGGACCAGAATGTTTCCAGTGATGGGTCGTTACGGACACCAGCAGGGGTCACGTACCGGAGGGAAAGATCTGATTCCTGACAAACGTACAGTCTGGACGGTCGGTGCAAGGACTGACGGAGGTAAGAATTGTTCACAGTGGGTCGGCATCTGACTCGGAGGTCGTCGGAGTGGTCCTAAATCCGCATAGGCCATGTAGGAAGAACGGCGCGGAGTTCCGAACGTCAGGGACCAAATACGGGACAGACTACTTACCCAGGACTACGGGACCAATTCCCTGGTAGAGGGGGAGGGACAAGTCCTCTGTTACACGGGAAGAGTCGTCCGACAGCCACTGTGACTCTAGTGAGACCCACCTGCGTCCCAATGATCACAGGACCTGTTCTACACACCCGTTTTGACGGGTTTCGTCCAGAAATAGCGGGACAGGACACATTAGGTGTCTGTAAGCAGAGATCGACCTTATTTTCTTACCAAAACTTCTCGAGGCTCAGATTCCTCCATCTCTATCTTTGAGGAGTCACATGGTAGAAACCAACACTTTATCATCAAGAGACCGGTCTCCGACACGGCCTCCCTGTCTGGATGACAGGTCCCATCCGACTTCGGTCCCCTGTCGTTCCACTGACAGTGTGACGAGGACTCTTTCCGTGGCACCACGGGTCCTCTCGGGTAAGACCCGTCCTCCCCGTAGACTCCACCGTTGACTTCCGACGTGTCTCTCCGGGGGTCGGGGTCCGCAGGAGGGATCAAGTCCCGGGTTCCCGGTAGGACGATCGAGACTGAGGGGTACACGGACCCACCCTCTCGGAGCCCCTCGACCTCACTGTCCCCGAGGGACGTGGTCGGAGTCGAGGTCCGGACCGGGACACAGTAGTCCCCCTGGGAGTCGGTGAGAGGCGAATAGTCTCTTTCCCACAAAAATGTTTTAGTCTAACAGTGAGGTTACAAGTGACGATAAATGTTATCTGTCATATACCTTTGTTGGATTTAAAGGTAACTATCTCTTTGTCTATTTCTATTCCATGCATGTATGTCACCTTATAATAAGGGGTAATTTTTCTCGTTTCGTTACGGTAATCTTGGATGTGTCTCCCTGGATCGCTTCATTAGGTCTGTCTCTTTCTGTTCATTGTATACTATAATAAACATACACCTAAATTTTATCCTGTGAATATATACTTCATACTTGAATATATACTTTATCTTTGTCCGAACGTCCGTATCACTTGTCTGAACACCACCGGTTCCGCCTCCTCCACACCCCCTCCCCTCCCCACCCCGATCCCTACTCGTCTATGTTTGCCGACACAAATCTCACCTGCTCGTCGTTCCGGGGTGACACGTCGTGTCCGTCGATATGAGTCATAGACCATTATTGGATATGACCTTGTTTATGATTTTTCTTATACATGTTTTGAAACGACATGTGGACTTTTTTCCGTGTTGTAAGATTTTCTAGAAGGGTTGGGTTCCCAGCTTGGGTCCAGTGGGTGTAACGTCCGCCTAAGAAATGGTCGGTTCAGTGTTCCCTTCGGGATTTTTCGATATGGAAGTAATTTTTTTTTCTAAACTAACAGTGCAAGAACTCGAAAGAGTAATTCTTTTGTTCGTAGTGATCGCAAGTTTGACTCGGGTTCACGCACAGATCAATCTCGTGTTAGTGGTCCGGTAAATGTCCCCCTAATATATATATACATATATTTATATTTATATATATATA